>HG992193.1:5355000-6605000 GCA_905220545.2 Melitaea athalia
ATCTGCAATTCACGGACTTACTTAACGTTCAATGGCATTCTTACGCCAACAGCGGTCGCGCGTGAACCTCTACTTTCTTATCAAGTTAATTTTTAGTATTACATATAAATGATTATCGAATATTGATAACGTGGCGGTAATGTTTGTGTCGTGTAAACAATATGCTGTCGATATTTTCTTTGTGTTTTTATAGACCGAGTGATGATGGATATCGCAGGTTTGTAAATTAAATCTGTGTATTCAGTTATTTTATTTAGTAGGACAAATTAGGCAACGAATTTTGGTATCACATGTTGTCTACAGGTTTTCTTGTAAAACATATATTTATTGAGTGTGACGCGTTAATAATAACCTCGCAGGAGTTTAAGTGACTAAAATTGTAATAAACAGCATTTGTTTTTTTTATTATAAAATAAAATCAATAGACCAAAATATATTTTTAAATTTCTAACTAGAGAATCTTTAGTTAATTACTTAAATCTGTATTTTATTTGATTTTAAAACACATGTAAGTGTCTTTAAAAAATGTTTAATTTAAAGTTTAGTAATAAAAACAATTGCTCCATACAGCGGAACCCTATTGTATCTGTTAAAAATATCCATCTTCTAAAATTCAATATTGCTTAAAGGCGTTAAAAATTCCAACTTAACCGGCGAAAATTAAATAAAAATAAACCATGAAACCAGTTGTAATACCACTCTTATTTAATTCCGATGTTATCAACATTATCTTTCGTGTCGATAATTGTGATATATTTATTTAGTTATATTTTTATAACACGTTTGTAGCATTTGTTAAATATAATACAGACGTAAGAGACTATTCATTAAAATAAATGTGTGTTTAATATAATTATGCTATGTCAATATCAGAAATATTTTTATAATGAATAATTTTTATCATATACTCTATAATTCTAAATAATTTTAATTAGAAAAAAAAAGATAATATTGTATTTTTTTCTACTAACTATATTATGTTTAATTCATTGTTATACTATTATAATTACTGCTACTACGGATGTTGAAATGCGCAGAAAAAAAAACAAGAGTTTCAAAGTCAACTAGCATCGCTAAGTTTTCCACTGCTCTAAATTAAAGTTATAATCAAGCTTACATTTAATGAAAATATAATGAAAAATAATATTGTTATCAAAGATATGTACTCGTATATACATTACTAGCGGCCGCCCGCGACTTCGTACGCGTGGAGTTAGTTATTTCCAAATAATTTTTAATTATATTCGAAAAAGCTAAATACGAATTTTTAGAATCAACGAAATCGATGGATATTTGTTTTTTTTTTTTTCTTTATTAAAGAGCTCTGCCGCTACTGCGACTATGTCGCTCTGTAATTATACACATATGTTAATACAGATACATGATAAGTACCTTAAGACACTATTAATACAACTTCATCAACTAATTTATACAATTTTTTGCCGAAATAGATTCTGGTTTTGTCAAAATACTATTACATTCTCCAACATTGGTATAAAATAATTTATTAGTAAAAAATTGACGTCTTTTGGTTTCGTTCTTAACAAATTCCATTAAAATATGATAGATATCCTCTACTACTCCACAAACTGAACAATTAGGGTGTGGAGTCCTAACCATTAAATATCCAAATTTATTGAATGGAATATGTCCAGACCGTAACCGTAAAGCTGTGACAACGTCTTTTCTGTTCAATAACACTGTCTATCCAAGGTAATTGATGGATATTATTTTTCGTTGGAATTTCATACAAACTTCCGTCCCCTGAGAGGTATGATTTCTAAAGATACATTATTAGTACACCTTAACACCGTCTATAGACCATACGTTTTGAATTTCAAGTCTCTTACTTAAAAAACATAGGACTTTCGTACAAACTTCCAACCACCGTTTTACCCCCTTAGGGGTGGAGTTTCGTAAAACCCGTTCTTAGCGGAAGTCCCTATAAGGAACCTACCTGCCAAATTTCAAGTTAGTAGGTGTTATAGTTTCTGAGATTTTGTGATGAGTCAGTGACCTTTCTCTTTTATATTATATATTATAGATACATATCTTAAAAGAAAAAAACATACAATAAGAGAACACCACTGCCCATAAACCCTACACTATTGCTGTACCCTTAGAGCCACACATAAATTAAAGGGGAGTAAGAGAAAGCTAATTATGAAGAAAGAGAAGGAAGTTGATATAGAGTAAACCAACTATAATTTTCTCATTTCAGTTTTGCCGTAGTATCAGAGTACTTCGGACGAGGTCTATTCAATAAGCTAACAGTCGTGACGGAACCTCCGGAACCGTCCGCACCTGCACCTGCATCTATACCTGCACCTGCACCTATACCTGCACCTGCACCTGCACCTATGAAACAGACGACCTATGGGCCGGGTGCAGAGGCTAAGCTGAGATTGCAAGAAGGACAGAGTAAACAAGGTATTGTAAATAATTATGTCTCATTTTATTACGTTGTATCTGCAAGTTCATTCGTGATTACACGTTTTGATTTCGTCTGCTTCTCAAAGTTACCGTACTGCGTTTCGTGATAAAAAAAAATGTCCTAGATCGTAGTAGAGATATAAATGATGCTAAGTTTTGGATAATTTACGGGTTAATAATAAAATACAAAACTTTTATTCAGTTACAGAACATTCATTTACAACATAAACATTTCACGATTCAGCTTGTAATATCCCACTGTTGAGTATAGGCCTTTTCCCCATGTTGGAGAAGGATCGGAACTTAATCCACCACGCTGCTCCAATGCGGGTTGGCGGAAATATTCCCTACTATGAGTAACGATCGCTATCAGGTGTACATGATAACAACCGGGACCGACGGCTTAACGTGCTCTCCGAGGCACGGTGGGGAGACCCACAAGGACTGCACAAACACCCAGACCACGGCAAACATCTGTATGGCCAATACAAATGTTGCGTGTGCGGGAATCGAACCCGCAACCGCCCGCGCAACAGCCAATCGCATTCCAGTGCTGTGACCGCTGCGCCAACGCGGCGTCACAGCATATTTACACACTAACAGCAACATTTAGTTACTATAAAATATTTACTTGGGTTATTTATATCAACAAACTAAACAGCAACTAACAGCAAACTTACAGCTGTACGGTATATAATTTATTGACTTTATTTGCAGTATTCGTACCAAACACAGCGAAACAGGTAGCGCCGAAAGGTACATCAGTCATTCCAGTACCAGAAGGCAGAATGAGGCTAATGGAGCAACAGCAGTACAGTTCTAGTCTCGAAGCAAACATCACTAAATTAGAACCAAAAATTCACGGCCAAAAATCTCCATTCGCCTCGCCAAGGGTTGTGAGGAAAAAAGAGGAACCAAAGATATCGTCAGCCATCGCAAATGATAGTAAAAATCCATTTGAGGAGACATACGATGAGTCGAAAAACCCATTCGCAGATGAAGAAACAAACGATCCCACAAACCCCTTTGGTGATGATGAAGATTATGACAAAAATCTAAATCCATTTTCGTGAACCACTAACTAGTGTTTGGTGAAAGCCTGGAAACTGTACCAAGTGATGTATGTGACGTCACGACTATGTAAACTATACAATTAAGCAAACACGTTTCATTAATTTATAAGTTCAATAATCAATGTATCTTATTAATGATATTACCTTTTATTGTATACTAGCCGACCCGTGCCCACTTCGTTGCGCGTTAATTTTATTTTTAATATTTACTTCTAACGACGATATCTCAAAAACTGTTCATCTAATTGATATAGTGTAAAGGGCAATTTTAATCTGCATTAAATGCCTAAGTTAACTAACATATTCATTTGGATAAGGATTAATACTGAACTGAAGAAAATAGCTTTGAAAATAACGTAATGTTTTTAATTAAAAATATGAACATAAAAGTGGTTATTGTAAGTCAACCATAAGAGATAGAGATATGCTATCGCGGACTTTTTTGTAGCATTTTTATAGGTTTTCAATTTGCTAGTACATTACTCAACTATATCTTTGCTAGTTTACGCGGCGTTCGCGTGGAAAGCTCCCAGTTGGCGAGATTTTTTGCGACCTCTTCAACATTTATCGCCGTATTTCAGCAAATTTACATAAAAGCATAATAAATTATATACCTAAACCTTCCTCAAGAATCACTCTTTCTATCGTTGAAAACCGTATAAAAATCCGTTTGGTAGTTTTCGAGTTTAACGCGTTCAGACAGACAGGAGGACAGAAAGACGCGGCCGGGGGACTTCTTTTTATAATAAGTATAGATTGTAATAATCGTTTGTATATGAAATAATAAAGTCTCAAAATTCAATTGAAAGAGAATTTTAGTTATTTTAAAAGATAATTTATGTGGTTCTAATAGATCTCAATTTACCACAAAAACGTTACATATATGTTATTTTATTTTTATGTCATAGCTACTCTTGCACAGTTATATTTTTTTGCATCAACAACATGTGCAATTTACAATCAACATGAATTTCTAATTAAAAAGGTGCTTTTCACTCTACATCTTGTCACACACACGAAGTTACTGAATCTACTATACAAGCCCCCACACATCACCAACGACAAAATAACTTGAAACATCACATTCCTATAAAAAGTACAGTGTTGCCTCTAAAGAATCTGATATTATATACGCGACTATGCCATCAAAAGTTTTCTATTGAAAAATGTGATAATGTAATAAAAGTTATAGTAAAAACTTTGTTGCCTTTTTTTCCTAACCCAAACCAAAAATTGTTGGGATTTGAGTGCTAAAATATCTTTGGTCAAATAAAACTTTTACTTAAACGTCAATTACCCTGAACCGGTCACGGCATACATTTTTGAGCGCTAGAAGTGTAATGAGCATTTATTAGAGCTCTTGTACTCCTGCCTAAAGTTTCTTGACTTACTTTCGTCCTATACGAGTAGAGTTCGTCCCGTACGAGTGTGCCGGTATGTACTACCAACACGGTAGAGTACGACAAAAGAAAATTTAGCTTACGTTTTCTCCTATAGATATGTATCAGTTATTGGGTAGGTACATTAATACTCTAGTGTAGAAAGACTAATAGATAGAGTAAGAAATAGTGTGATAAGGGAAAAATGTGGCTTGAAAGAAGATGTGGTTATGAAAGTAAGAAAGGGGGATGCTGCGTTGGTTTGGAGTTTGGACATATTGAAAGGATGAGTGAGAGTAGGGTTACGAAAGGTATTTACAAAAGTAAATTGGCGGGCGTGGTTCAGAAAGGTCGTCCAAGAAGGACTTTCGAGGATCAAATCCGAGAAGTCTTGGAAATCGGCCAAGTAAGAAGTACGCACAATCGCCGACAGTGTATGAGAAGATGTATGACTGTAGATAAGGCACGAGAGGTTTGTCAGGATCGTGGCAAGTGGAGGGACGTAATCTCTGCCTACCCCTCTGGGATACAGGCGTGAACGTATGTATGTATGTATGTACATTAATACTCTTTAGTTACAAGAATATATTTAGGAAAACATTTAAATATCTTGATTTATTCTATCTGCACTACACGACTGATTGACGATGATTACTCTATAAATATAAATTTCCGTCCTTGGCCTCTTGTATAATCGCATTCAGCCACTGCAACTGTTGGGCATAGGCGTCTTTCTCAATGTAGGAGTAGGATTGTAACTAATCCACAACGCTGCTCCACTGCGGGTTTTTCGGATAATTATGTAAAGATCGCTATCAGATATTTATGATAACAACCGGAACCGACCGCTTAACGTGTTCTCCGGAGCACGATGGGGAGACCCACAAGAACAGACATCCAAACTGGAAAGAAATTTTTGTACAAATACAAATATCCATTCCGAGCGGGAATCGAACCCGCAAACCGTCGGTGTTTTAGACTACTCGCACCACTACACCAGAACGGTTGTTAGAGCGGTCTTCTGTATAACCTTACAGCTTATTCCATTTTAATTTTTAACAACTGACGAAGTAGGTTATTTGCTTATTATATTTATATAATAAAATCTTGCCACTGATAAAAAGCAGAAATAGAAGTGTTCCCATCAGTTATGTATGTTAATGACTGAATTTTTAAAAAAAGGTCAAAACGCAATTGTAGTGCGTTAAACGAAAGGAGATACCAGAAGTAAACAAGGCCCATCATTTACTCGTAGCGACGATAAAACAAACAAAATATTGTCTATCTCTTTCTATCTTGTTTGTTTGCTATCTGCTGCACGGCTCTCGGCTAGGGACGGGCAAAGTCAAATGAGACTATAGATGGGTTTGAAAACATTCGGACGGCCCTTTGATGTGCAGTTATTTATTTTTATATCATTCCGTGTCCTGAAGCGATACATAGAATAAATAAATATACATTCAAGAATAACTAATTGTTCGTTTAGATACTATAATTATATAAGATTTAATTAATACTTTTCAAATAGTAATTATCAAAATATAAATTTATTTTACATTTTAAAAATTTGGGCGAGTAAAAAGGTTACAAAACCCTGCATAGGCGAATGACTTGAGATTTGGTTCAAGTCTGGTATTTCCTTTCGTAGAACGTACTCTAGTAATTTACCGAAGGCAATTTAGTGCAATGAAAATATAGCCGTATTGTGAAACTTTAATACTACGAAATTAATAGTCAACTTTTGATTCCATTCCATTTCCATTGTCATATTTTCAGGGCTGAATTTAGAGATCTGGAGGCCACGGGGTAACAAAGGAGTGGATGTCCTTCGGCCCCAAATTATTTTCCAAATAAAATGGACAATTTTTTTAAAAGGTAAAGCGCGAAAAAAAATATGAAAGGAAAACTTGTTTACTAGTGTTTACGAGTCTTAATTTGAAATATATTTTTTCCGAAGTCTCTATTGTGGTTTGCCCTCCCCAAAATCCAGCCATGCATATTTTACAAATAGAATTGAACATGCCTTCAATATAGGTAGGACAAAAACCTTACAAATCTCTATTAAAGTGGGTGTTCTACAGGGATCAGTTTTAGGTGCTTGTCTATTTTAAATATATTATGTAAATGATCTTAACAATAAAAGTATTTGTAATATGTTGTTTTGATTTGTGTAATACAAATAAGACGTCTGTTTTTTGTAGAATAATGTTAATATATAGTGGTAGGTATTATAAATATAAGGGTACATGTTAAAGAAAACAACAATATGGAAATTTTCAAAGCATTTTATTTATGACCTTTAACACTGTGTATAATATATTTTGATAGTACATTTAGAGCAATGAGTAATATTACCAATTATTACATTGTTCTTATTTTTATAAATTTGAATGAAATCCATAAATTATACATAGAATATATAATTATTCAAATATCATTCTCGCCCAACAAACAACAATCACTATCGAAATCACAAGACCGGCCGGCAGCGGCCTCCGTACGAGCAATCCCGGCGACCTGGCGCGCGACCCACCCCACTCCAACACTCCCGAACAACTAATACTTAAACGTAAATTACACGAAACGGTAAACGTAATTTTAGAAAACAGCTATCCCTATAAAAAATAACAGTAGCTTTAGAGTACACTCTATAAAAATATATATAATCCAGCTTAAGCTGTTATCTCTAATTTAAAATGACCTTTTTGAACTACAAAAATATAACCGAACGAAGCTATGCAAACGAAGTCATATCGATAGAAAAATTAAATATATTATTATACATCGAAAGGTTTCATTTTCGCATCATTGAACTAGATAAATATCATTTTGCTATGCAAAATACATTATGCTAGTAGAAAAAAGGAATCAACAGTTTTGGAATGTTATAAATAAATGACTAGAAAGAAAAGTATTACAAATATTACACACGACTTGAGATCCTTTCATCCGTTAGATAATATGAGAGTTACACAAATAGCAATATATTTTGTGATTGAGAACAAATTTGGACACAAGACATACAACTTTATGTTAATGAAGAGGACGTTTTATGGATAAATGAAGCACATCGTCAAAGTCCTCGAAACGGCGATAATGTCGAAGGTAACAAAAGGAGTGTTTGACGTTGTGCCAGACAGAAACATTACTTTCATAAACGAGTTTAAACAATCTCGACGACAATTATTGTATTATTATAATTTTAAGAAATATTATAACACACAGCATGACTAAACTTTGGATAATACTTTTGACCTTAAAACTATTTTATCTATGCTAAGTTATTATCTGGATACTCTAGTGTTATACCGAGAATTCGTCTACGATTCAGGGTGCAAGCCGGTGACTGGACTTTTAAAACGTAGATGAAAGTAATCATGTAAAATCTTTAAATATATTTCTTTTCTAATAATTCTGAAACTCATATATATGCCAAATGAACTATTTAAAAGACATTTATTTACACTCACTAAACTTTACTTATGCTTACGAAATTGTCACGAGATAGAATTATATAATACGTTATTTCGAAAATAGTCACCTAGAAGCGATAGTTGTGTGACGATTATTTATTTAACATTCATCGAAGCGGTAACAAGATTAAGTCGTTTGGAATAGAATTGAAACGATTAAACGAACAGCAAGGTCGCGGATGACACGAAACTATAACCACATCAATTACTCTAACTACTGTGAAGACTGTCGTCAGTGTGACGCATGAGACATGAAAATGATGATCAGTCGAGTGACCTGGTAGAAACGATTATGATATACACGTGTATTAACATAACACCGAGACACTTATCAAAAAACTACTCAGTGATTGTTCGCAGCACAGCATTGTACCTATGGATCTACTCTATCACATACAATGTACTACGGGGCCCATGACTAGACACGTACGGAATGATTTGTGACACTGGACACTATCGAGTGACGAGAGAACGTTTCGTGATCGTGACTACACCGGTAACATCACATTAACCTACTTTATACAATCCATATTTCGATAAAATTATTATTTCGAAAATGATACATTAAACTACGACACAAATAATAATATATTAAATTATTTTCGATATCAGAAGCTTTTAAATTATCCCGAAACACGTAGTTCTAGGTTTGACTACATAGCAATTAAATTATATATGTATTTACAATCAATCAATACTAGAGTGAAATCAACCGTTACGTATGACGTCACAGGGACCGTCCGCCCGGCGCGAGGCGCTCGCGCTTCAAAATATAATCTACCGTTCAAGTCATACGTATATACAAGTTAAATTACATCAATAATGTATATAACATTAGGGAAAATCTATATAGATAATTTCAATTTGTCATTTCATATTATAATGATTTTTATTCCTCGCGATGCATTATGGAGTCCATAAGAGTCGTCGCCGACATATTGTTTTGTGCGCAACACGTGATCGACCTAACACTTACTGCACGAAAAAAATTTAACACTAAAAGGGATTTTTTTCAATAATTGGCATATATTTTAAATAAGTCCTTGCACCTTGAAAACTTAAAACTATTGAGCTTACATAGAATTTTAAATAACATTTCAGCAGAATACAGTAACGGGCAAGACATTGACTATTTTGTATAAGACTGGTGAACATAACATTTTTTTTCTTTTTAACATTTGGCAAGAAACATTAAAACAGGTGGCGATGCAAAGATCGGTAACATTTATACACTGTCAAAAATACACAGATAAAAAACTTATTACAAAACTTGTGCGTCCTACCATAGATATTAAAACAGCCCACTTACATTTTTATACATTACGATATTACTTGTGTAAATAGTTTTTATTAATTTACCCCATTCCCGCTATCGGTGCACCGGTTTGGTCCCAACTCACACGACCATTTATTTAAAACTATTTTGAACATTGTAAAAATATAACAACATATAAAACACATCTATATTTACGTATAGATCGTATCTCGCATTAAATGCAATACAATACTGTTTACAATAAACGGATATGCTAAATTAATTGATTCTTTGGTATATAATTTAGAATGATAATAATTTTAAAATATAAATATTATTTACTATATATTTATTTATTGCGTGGCCCCAACTAGGACACAAGATCCAGTGGCGTATTTCTTTGCAAAACCACTCTCATATATAAAAAAAAATCATAGTATTTTCTCGAATAAAGTCTCAAATAAAGTAATTCTTTTATTTTATCATTCTACCAAACCAGTCACAGAATTCATCAATTTTTATACTCGACTTTTGCTCGATATTCATATCACTGATTTTTAGAATCATAGATTACTAATACAGCACAGATTACATAGCTCGGGTGAGAACCACGATTACATAATTATAACTAATCAACTACATATAAGATATAAATATATTTTTAAATATCGAACGCAATTCAAATTCGAAATTCGGTATAATGACATCTCATAACATACACCTAATAAAAACACATTTTGAAATCGCATTTGAATTTCGAACGAAGAGACGCGTATTGGTTTTTTTTTTTTAATTAGAATTTAAATTTCGATACGTGACTACGTATAATTGTTTATTTACGAATTCGAATTTAAATTCCGAACGACGACGGTAATCGAGCAAAAGGCCGGGGGCCGTTTCAATATCTATGCGAGGCGCGCAGCGCGGGGAGCGGTCTGTGCGCGTGCGTGGCGGCGACGCACTTAATAAACGAGTATAGACTCCATGGTGAGGGGGTCTCATGCGGGCCGCGGCGCGGGCTGGCGGCGCGCCGAGCGCGACCTGCGCGCGGACACCTTCAGCGTGTATCACATACATGCACCGTGGCCCGAGGCTCGGCTCTTAGCTCTAGCTCTACCACTCTACACTCCTACTCGGAACTATCCCCATTCATTCATTCAGTCACCTTAACGCTCACTACACTTGTACGTCATTCGTTCATGTAATACCTGTTAGTAGTTATCGATCTTGATGAAACTTTCGCCTCGAACGTGACTACCACAGTCTACTTTTCTACTCGAAATCCTTATAATCCGCTTTATTTGGACCATATTACTTTAATTCAATCGTTCATTAATCTCAACTGCCACTATATTTTTACGTCATTCATTCGATCGTGTCTGAACTAGTGGGAGTAGTCGATCTTGATGAAACTTTTCTCATGAACGTTGAGATCTTATAAAAAAGCTCATTCGTTATAATCGTGCAGTAGCCTTATTTGTATTCAATATGAGTTACCAAAACTATATCATTACAATATTAATTAAGCTTTATTTATATTAACGTCATTTTAATAAGACTTTTTTTTAATAAGACCATCACGAGTTATTTTTACATTGTTTTTTCTAATTACAGATAATTAATTTATAAGCAATTAATGAGATTGACTAGTAAAACATAAAATATAAAATCAATCATTCATTTTTATTCAATACAATCGTTCATCAAGTCTTTAATCATTCGATTTTTAAATATAAACAATAAATAATATGAATAAATGTATAAATCTCACCTAATCTGTCCGGCGAGCAGTGGGTTGATCGCGTACAGCCAGTCGTGTACTTCCTTGTCTCCCAACGTCTGCAGTAAGTAGCCGCGCTCCTTGCTCACCACGCTGTAAATATTATATTAAAATTGAATATAAATGTAATTAGAAAAATAATAAAATTTAATTAACTAATTGAATACTATTATTAAAAAAAAATTGTGGTTTACTGGAGTAAAAATAAAAAATATTATAACTTTGCGCTGAAATCTTAACGCAAAATTTTGCTACTGTATTTTGAGCTCGATAACCCTAAAAATGACGCGTTGGCGAAACGGTCACATCACTGGTTTGTGGCTGTTGCGCTAGCGGTTGTGGGTTCGATCCCCGCACATGACATGACGTTTGTATAGGCCATACAGATGTTTGCCGTGGTCTGGGTGTTTGTGCAGCCCTTGTGGGTCTTCCCATCGTGCCTCGGAGAGCACGTTTAACCGTCGGTTCCAGCTGTTATCATGTACATCTGATAGCGATTGTTATTTATAGTAGGGAGTATATCCGCCAACCCACATTGGAGCAGCGCGGTGGGTTAAGCTCTGATCGCTCTCCTACATGGAGAAAGAGGCATATGCCCAGCGGGATATTACAGGCTGAAGCCAACCCTAAAATTATGGTAGCGTTGTTACCTGAATGTGTTGGGCATCCGAACCATCTGCTCCTGGTCCTCGGAGTACTCGACGTGCGCGTTGGCGAGGTTGATGACGGCGCGCTCCACCGGGTCGCGCTCGTCGCGGTAGATGAACACGTACGGCCGCCGCACCACCTGCAGGCGCCGCCGTCATACATTTACTATCTATACTCGCACTATATTAGTAGTATAGTGGCGTAGTGACTATCTTCGTAACATTACACTTCAATTTTTTCAGATTTCTGCTCTTTATCTAAGCACGGCAATGTGGGTAGAATAAGGTACGAGGGTACCAGACAGACTAGACACTAGAGTATAGAGTTGTGGTTAATAAAGCAGTGGATACAAGGTACATACCAGCCAGCGCTTCTTCCAGCCGTGTGTACCGTGCTGTAGTACGTTGAGATATCCGCGGCGCGCCACGGCCGCCGACACGCGCACCTCCTCGCAGTCGGGCACGAACAGCGCCCCGGCGGGCGAGGCCAGCGCCCCGCCCAGCGCCCCGCCCAGCACCCCGCCCAGCGCCCCGCCCAGCGCCCCGCCCCAACCGCCCGCCGCCCCCGCGGCGCCAGCCTTTTCCAGCAGCGCGCGCTCCGGCGAGCACAGTCTACGAACACACGCTTACTGTTAATGACTGATAAGTCGAATGGTTTGTCGACTGGTTAGTCGACTAGTTGACAAATTATACAACTGGGGATAGCGAGTCTTTCTTGGCGAGCACAGTGTGCGGACACATGCTCAGTTGCTCACTGACGACATCAAATCGATCGACTAATTGAGTAATTGATCACCAGATATATCTCTATCTATGTCGTGGCTTGTCAAACTATAAACTCTTAGTAGAGCACAATCTGTCATGTAATAAAAAAATTGATAGTTACCTACCGCATAACTTTTAGGGGTTACTTTACTTTTTCAGGCTAGTTGTAGACGAACTTTCGATTTCTTCATATTGAGCTGTGACTACTTACTCGAAGCTGCTAGCGCTGTGTATCGAGGACATAAGACTGGGTGTCGAAATGTCAGCTGAGACACCCTCATCCACTGGCGTGGCGGGTGATACAGCTCCTTCTACTTCCTTGTTGTTATTGCCTATTCTTCCTACAATAGGAAAAAGTCATTAAGCCAACTAATTATTTAAGCATTGTAACACACTTTCCAAAAAATAGGCCAAAATTTATAGCTTTATAAAACCGATATCGAAAATATAGAAAGAAATGACATTTGGCCCAAGTAAGTCACAATACATACAAATAAAAAAAAACAATCATTCTAACAATGTCACCATTAGCAGGACTACAGCAAATTTTAAAAAAAGAAAGCAATTTAATTTTTTTAAACATTCGAATATGGAACAGAGGGAGAGCGCTCACCCTGTATGAGCTTGATGTACTTGGCGGCGAGGTCGCGCTCGCGCGCGCTCAGCTCGCGCGGCTCGTACACGGCGTCGTCGCGGTGCGCGCCCTCGGACGCCGCCTTCGCCGCCATGTTGCTCACCTCCTGTAGGGACACAGGACTTGTGAGGATCTTGCGACTTTTTATTTATTTCTTTATGACTACGATGACAAAACCACGTAGACGCAAAAACATGTTAAATGATGTAAGGCCACAGCAGAAAATATCCTAATCAAAATTTGGAACAGCCCGACTGGTAAATAACCTCGACATTTTAGAAGATAACAACTAAATAATACTGCTTTAAAGCAGTGGCTAGCGCACGTTGAGGTTATTTAGGTGCTAAAGTCCCTGAAACTCTGCAATTTGTAAATTTCTCCACCATAGTAGAAGAGTCCTATCCCTTTAGTTCGAACAATTGTAAATTTAAATGTACTAAAGTTCCTTAGAAATATTAGCTGATTTTGTTCATTAAATACCTTTTCTGTCTTAGTAAAGTCGTTAGGTGCGACCGTGTTCTCGTGTCCGTGACGCAAGCGTTCACGCAACGCCAGGAAGTGTCTTGTTCGACCGACTTGTTCCAGACGAGTCATCTTCTCAAGCTCCCACTGTAATTTGACAAAAATTAATTTTTGTACTACAATCAAGTTGGGAGAGGCGGCGAAAATTTTAAGAACATATTCTGAGCAAATAAACTAATTATTTCGCTAGTGAAATAAATAATTTAGCAAGCAATTTATAAAATTTAAAAAAAAAATTCGGTTAGTGTAATTTACAAGTATTTTAATAATTAACGAACCTTGTAAAAAAAAAATTATACAAGTAACTAATCTATTAAAATATAAAGCTTATGTATTCAATGCTAAAGCGTGTTTCTGTCGGAATCACAAGTGTAATGTAGAAGGTAACAAACTCTAGCGTCATCAAAGCACGTGAACTTCAACAAAAAATAGTAATAATTGATAAAACTAAATAAGAGCGAATCTACACTTTCTGAGACAATATAATATCATCTTTATAAATACAACTTATACACTTATTGATATAAATATTTTGTTACAAACATAAGCATGATATTGGTGCTAAACATATACATTTATTTAGGAGAGTAGGTATATATTATAATCAAATAATTGGAATGTGAATCCGCCCTTATATAAATAATAAATAAATAAATATACAGGGTGTCCCGCGATAATCTGCAACCCCGAAAGAGGGTGAAACTAGACCATAAATTATCGACAAAAAACAGAAAAAAATTAAAAAAATTAAAAAAAATTTTTTTATTTTTTTTTACTGACGAATTGAGATTTTTATATAGCTTACGTAGCCTCTTTGTACAAAAAATGATGATTTTTGTACGTGTTTTTTGGGATACAGGCGTAAATTTTTTTTATTTGAATGGCAATATGGTAAGAAATAATAATAAATCATAAAATTTCCTGGTATTGGGGGCATAATTCTGAGAAAATTAGAGATCATTGAAAAAAACAGTCATAAAAAATAGATTTTTTTTCACAAGAAGCATAATTAAAGACATAATGCCACTTTTTTGCCAGCTAATTTTTATTTTATCCTTACCGCCAAGTACGTGGCGTAATATTTTATTTTATTTTAAAGTAATCGACCCACTACTTTGGAAGAAATCATCATTTTTTGTACATAGAGTCTAGGTAAGATATAAAAATCTTAATTCGTCAATAAAAAATAAAATATTTTTTTAAAAAAGTTTTTTCTATGTTTTTTGTCGATAATTTATGGTCTAGTTTCACCCTCTTTCGGGGTTGCAGATTATCGCGGGACACCCTGTATAATAAATAAATATCTACACGATACACACACGGTCGTCTGTTAGTAAAAGAAGTAAGCAACTTAATGCTTGTATTATAGGTAACAGCCGATTGGTCTAGCTACATATTTTTTTTTTTCGATAAACATACTTATAAATAATACATATATAAATATATATAAATGAATATGTACATTACACCCAGAGTCGGGGTGGGAATCGAACCCACAACCCTCGGAGCAGAAAGCAGGTTCACTACAAACTGCGCCAACGGGCTAGTCAAACTAATATACTAAGATATAAAATAAAACTAACATATTACTATTCGTTCCTTCAAATTGGGGTTCTGTTGGTGTAACTGTAACGTGAAAAATATCTCTTTTCTTTAAATAGACGAGCTACTTTGATAAACTCGTTGCGCATGATACCTTTTATATATATTTTACAATAAAACACATTCTGCGAAAAAAAGAATTCGTTTCCATATGTGGTTATCTAGTTTTATGCGGTAAGTATTAATATTTCACTTTATCGACGTTTTTTGTGCTTAGAAAAATAGTATTGGACGGTTATGCAGAAGTACGTTGCCAGATCTGCTTGTTTATTAAGACAAAGTAAAGGACAATGCCTATTTTCTATGAAGCCGTGCCCGGGTACGTGTTCAGACAATTCATATATTTAAGTATCCTTTATTAATCGAAAATAGATTTTTAATAATATTCTAAAAGTGATTAAAACCGTAGTTTATACTTTAATTAAAAAAGATATTTTATTTGTATTCCGGGTTTGTGCTGTCAAAACATATTAAATATAAATACCAAGTCGGAAACGCAACTATAGAAATAAACGCTTTTTTTAATTAAATTATAAACCCCAACACGACCAGAAAATTGACATATTAAAGTTTTCTTTATTAATTAAAACTAGATTTTTAATAATAGTCTAAAAGTAATCAAAGCCGTGGTTTATATTTTAATTTAAAAAAAGCGTTTGTTTGTGTGGTTGCTATGACGACTTGCTATTTATATTTAAACTATTTTGACATGACAAACGCGGAATACAACTAAAATATTTTTTAAAATTAAATTATAAACCACGGCTTTGATCACTTTTAGAATATTATTAAAAATCTAGTTTCAATTAATAAACGATACTTAAATATATGAATTGTCTAAACTAGTCAAAGCACGTACCGGGCACAAATAGGCATTGTCCTTTAAAAAAGGCATACGATTTTTTATCACATGGCACGTGATCTATACACCTACATATATACACCTACTGAATATATATATACACCTACAGAGCCCACCATTTGAAGGAACGCAGTCAGTAGTCGAACACCTTATGTAGGTAGGGTAAAACCCGGATAGTTGCCGCGGGGGGATACTTGCCCCGGTTCTTAATACACTATGTTAGGAATATAAGTTGCGTTCGCGCTTTACTACAATAAGTAGTGACCTCTCACAGGCCCCAGTGCCACGTAAGCCATCGGAATAGGTGCACTTATTTCGTCCGTGTGAGCAAAAATCTTCCGCGTCGAAACTTCGACGGGCGTTATAATTATATTGGTAAGTAATTTCTGTTGTATATTTTTTTTACTGATCATAGTTTTAGTCAACTTTTTGTTTCTTTGCATGCATTAGAGTTTAAACTACATTTTTTATTATGTTTTATTGCTAAATGTTTTTTATTTATTTTCTAAATGAAAAGGGCAAGTATCCGCATCAAAAAGGATAGTTGCCCTACTTACTTTCACGGATAGTTGCCCCTTAAGTAAGTAAAAAAAATTTAACAAGCAAAGACTGATTCTACTTTTTTGTTGTTTTTACGAATTTAATATGACTTGCTTATTGTAAATAAAATAAATATCTAATTAACTGTTTTATATATTTATTCTAGATGAGCAAAACGACTCGCAAATATAAGCGAAAAGCAGGCGTGGTGCCACGCAACATCAACCGGACAGAAGATAGCTTAGTACTTGCCCTGGAAGAATTAAGACAAAAAAAAAGTATCAATGAAATTTCTCGATCATACGGAATATCCTCTCGAACCTTAAGAAGACGCTACGAAAAGAATAACTAGCAACTGCTAACTCAAGGCATATTTTTGATATAAAGATATAATTGTATTTATACCTAGCAGTATAAATACAAAATTCTATCTTTTTCTCAAGATTGTATAGGCTTAGAAGATAGCGACATTGAAGAATACATCTTTGATAATACTGAGCTATCATTGCCATCGCTGATATCTTTAAATGAATCTCAAAACAAAAATAATCCCTGAACAAAAATCTTGAAAAAGAAACACCGTCTAAATTTTTACATCAAGCATCTCCTATACCAAGAATAACACTAAGCATAACTAAAAAATCTAAACAATCTGCAGAAATTATAAACTCCAACGATAAAATTAACGTTAGCTTCTGTTAAAAAGCAATGTTAATACGAAAGTTGATTAAAAGAAAAAAAACTTAAAACCGAATAAAATCATATAAAAAATTTTGAGTCGGCGATTACATCGTCCCATAGCTTAATGTCTAGAGCACTGATACTGTATGTCGGGGGTGCGGGTTCGAATCCCGCTGCGCTGGATCGAAATTTTGATATTATCATAAAAAAATATTTTAGAATTTCCTCATGTGTGGAAAACACAAAAATAAAAATACCAAATACGAATTAATTTTAAGGACTGTTAAATAAATAATAAAGATTACTTTAATGGCTATAAATTTATTTCTTTCCAAAATAAAAATCATACCGAGGCTACTATCCTCGTACGAGGCAAGTATCCCCCGAAGCATTTTCCACGCTAGGCTACTATCCGCCATAGTAGGCAACTATCCCTTTTTTGAGAGGTGAAATAAAACAGTATTTATTCAAAACCATTGTTAATTATCTATACAAAAATAGGCTATTATAGAAGATAAAAGACCTATGTTTTGAGATACATACTGAATAATTTTCAGCAAGTTCATACTATTCTTAAATAAAGCTTTTTCGAAAAGTGGGGCAACTATCCGGGTTTTACCCTATATATAAAGTACTGTCCTGTACAGTCGAACTGTATATAAATATGCGTGAAGTACGAATGAATGGACAAGTAACCAGTACACAAATCACTTTTCAGTAGCTATTTAGTATGAATGATTACATCGAATGAATGATTGCGCACATACTAAATAGCTAAGGAAACATATTTGTGGACCTGGAATCTATCGATAACGTCCAGCGGCCAATCATAGATCAGTTTGCGCCAGATACGTTTCTGTTTGAGTAAGAAGAAAACAATCGTTAATGACTCGATTCACAATATGCTCGATATCAAACTCAGAGCAGTTTCAGGCCTCGAAGAAAAAAGGTATTGAACAAAAATAAGGGATTTTTAGCGTAGCAAATCAAAATCATATCAAAAAAACTACTAGCGTAGTAAAATAAATTTATACGACAGAAAAGGACACAGCCATGTTCGATTCAGAGTTTACTACACGAGAGTAACGTCACTTAAACAATTAGCCAAAGAAAAACATGCAAATTTTTTTTTCTGTGTGCCTGATTTCTGATTTTTCGTTTCAAATTTTGTAAGACTGTAGTCTACGGATTTTTGAAGTGAAATAGGTTAGACAAGTGCGTGGAGTTACCTGGTGGTCGAATATGAGTGAATCTCCTCGAGGTCGCCAGCCGTGCAGATTCTCTTCACCGCGCACGTACGTGCCACTTGTGTCCAGCACGCGGCGCTGGCGACGTTGCACGCCTGGGCAAAATTATGACAAATTACAATTTGAATAAGGTATTTGGGGGAAGGTATTAGGGGAACAAGTTTGAAATAAATTTTAGTTGTTGATTTAAAAACGAAATTATTATTGAGTGAGGCAGTAATGGGCATGACGAAAGATTTTGAAAACCTCTTTCATAATGTGGGTACACATTTACGAAAATACCTATATTTCGGTAATAAACATAAGTTTAAGGATATTTAAAACTATTTTTCTAATATGTTTTCAATGAGAGCGGCAAAACGGCTGCAGGTGTCATGGCGTCGGCTTTGACGTCACAATATAAAGTGGGCCTTACTTTTTACTTTACTCTTTGAAGCGCGCCTGACGTATTATGTTATGTTGTGACGTCATGCACTGTAATTTGTGTTTCAATCAAAATGGCCATGTAGTATTTTAATGTTTTATTTTATCGAAAATCACAATAATCTTATTATTTTACATAAAACTAAACCAGTATTTTGAATTTTTTTAATATGTGTGCACCCCTAAAATCATTAAATTGACGATTTTTTGATACTATCGTCATGCCCATTAAAGGTTAAATATACAATCTGTTTAATCTGAGATTTTGACTATCTGTAGATAACCAATATAAATTGAATTAGTTAACTTCTAGAAAGTGGCGAAATCACAGGCATTTATAAGTCATGAATCAAACACACTGGTATGAAAGTATCCGTCACACTCAGGCAGCTCGTAGAGGCCGGTGAGGCGGTCGGACACACAGACACTACAGAGAGACGCGAGGGTCAGTACCGGGCTCCAGCGCGCGGTGCAGGGCCAGCTCGTAGAGGCCGGTGAGGCGGTCGGACACACAGACACTACAGAGAGACGCGAGGGTCAGTACCGGGCTCCAGCGCGCGGTGCAGGGCCAGCTCGTAGAGGCCGGTGAGGCGGTCGGACAAACAGACACTACAGAGAGACGCGAGGGTCAGTACCGGGCTCCAGCGCGCGGTGCAGGGCCAGCTCGTAGAGGCCGGTGAGGCGGTCGGACACACAGACACTACAGAGAGACGCGAGGGTCAGTACCGGGCTCCAGCGCGCGGTGCAGGGCCAGCTCGTAGAGGCCGGTGAGGCGGTCGGACAAACAGACACTACAGAGAGACGCGAGGGTCAGTACCGGGCTCCAGCGCGCGGTGCAGGGCCAGCTCGTAGAGGCCGGTGAGGCGGTCGGACAAACAGACACTACAGAGAGACGCGAGGGTCAGTACCGGGCTCCAGCGTGCGGTGCAGGGCCAGCTCGTAGAGGCCGGTGAGGCGGTCGGACACACAGACACTACAGAGAGACGCGAGGGTCAGTACCGGGCTCCAGCGCGCGGTGCAGGGCCAGCTCGTAGAGGCCAGTGAGGCGGTCGGACACACAGACACTACAGAGAGACGCGAGGGTCAGTACCGGGCTCCAGCGCGCGGTGCAGGGCCAGCTCGTAGAGGCCGGTGAGGCGGTCGGACACACAGACACTACAGAGAGACGCGAGGGTCAGTACCGGGCTCCAGCGCGCGGTGCAGGGCCAGCTCGTAGAGGCCGGTGAGGCGGTCGGACAAACAGACACTACAGAGAGACGCGAGGGTCAGTACCGGGCTCCAGCGCGCGGTGCAGGGCCAGCTCGTAGAGGCCGGTGAGGCGGTCGGACACACAGACACTACAGAGAGACGCGAGGGTCAGTACCGGGCTCCAGCGCGCGGTGCAGGGCCAGCTCGTAGAGGCCGGTGAGGCGGTCGGACACACAGACACTACAGAGAGACGCGAGGGTCAGTACCGGGCTCCAGCGCGCGGTGCAGGGCCAGCTCGTAGAGGCCAGTGAGGCGGTCGGACACACAGACACTACAGAGAGACGCGAGGGTCAGTACCGGGCTCCAGCGCGCGGTGCAGGGCCAGCTCGTAGAGGCCGGTGAGGCGGTCGGACACACAGACACTACAGAGAGACGCGAGGGTCAGTACCGGGCTCCAGCGCGCGGTGCAGGGCCAGCTCGTAGAGGCCGGTGAGGCGGTCGGACAAACAGACACTACAGAGAGACGCGAGGGTCAGTACCGGGCTCCAGCGCGCGGTGCAGGGCCAGCTCGTAGAGGCCGGTGAGGCGGTCGGACACACAGACACTACAGAGAGACGCGAGGGTCAGTACCGGGCTCCAGCGCGCGGTGCAGGGCCAGCTCGTAGAGGCCGGTGAGGCGGTCGGACACACAGACACTACAGAGAGACGCGAGGGTCAGTACCGGGCTCCAGCGCGCGGTGCAGGGCCAGCTCGTAGAGGCCGGTGAGACGGTCGGACACACAGACACTACAGAGAGACGCGAGGGTCAGTACCGGGCTCCAGCGCGCGGTGCAGGGCCAGCTCGTAGAGGCCGGTGAGGCGGTCGGACAAACAGACACTACAGAGAGACGCGAGGGTCAGTACCGGGCTCCAGCGCGCGGTGCAGGGCCAGCTCGTAGAGGCCGGTGAGGCGGTCGGACACACAGACACTACAGAGAGACGCGAGGGTCAGTACCGGGCTCCAGCGCGCGGTGCAGGGCCAGCTCGTAGAGGCCGGTGAGGCGGTCGGACAAACAGACACTACAGAGAGACGCGAGGGTCAGTACCGGGCTCCAGCGCGCGGTGCAGGGCCAGCTCGTAGAGGCCGGTGAGGCGGTCGGACAAACAGACACTACAGAGAGACGCGAGGGTCAGTACCGGGCTCCAGCGTGCGGTGCAGGGCCAGCTCGTAGAGGCCGGTGAGGCGGTCGGACACACAGACACTACAGAGAGACGCGAGGGTCAGTACCGGGCTCCAGCGCGCGGTGCAGGGCCAGCTCGTAGAGGCCGGTGAGGCGGTCGGACAAACAGACACTACAGAGAGACGCGAGGGTCAGTACCGGGCTCCAGCGCGCGGTGCAGGGCCAGCTCGTAGAGGCCGGTGAGGCGGTCGGACAAACAGACACTACAGAGAGACGCGAGGGTCAGTACCGGGCTCCAGCGCGCGGTGCAGGGCCAGCTCGTAGAGGCCGGTGAGGCGGTCGGACACACAGACACTACAGAGAGACGCGAGGGTCAGTACCGGGCTCCAGCGCGCGGTGCAGGGCCAGCTCGTAGAGGCCGGTGAGGCGGTCGGACAAACAGACACTACAGAGAGACGCGAGGGTCAGTACCGGGCTCCAGCGTGCGGTGCAGGGCCAGCTCGTAGAGGCCGGTGAGGCGGTCGGACACACAGACACTACAGAGAGACGCGAGGGTCAGTACCGGGCTCCAGCGCGCGGTGCAGGGCCAGCTCGTAGAGGCCGGTGAGGCGGTCGGACAAACAGACACTACAGAGAGACGCGAGGGTCAGTACCGGGCTCCAGCGCGCGGTGCAGGGCCAGCTCGTAGAGGCCGGTGAGGCGGTCGGACAAACAGACATTACAGAGAGACGAGAGGGTCAGTACCGGGCTCCAGCGCGCGGTGCAGGGCCAGCTCGTAGAGGCCAGTGAGGCGGTCGGACACACAGACACTACAGAGAGACGCGAGGGTCAGTACCGGGCTCCAGCGCGCGGTGCAGGGCCAGCTCGTAGAGGCCGGTGAGGCGGTCGGACAAACAGACATTACAGAGAGACGCGAGGGTCAGTACCGGGCTCCAGCGCGCGGTGCAGGGCCAGCTCGTAGAGGCCAGTGAGGCGGTCGGACACACAGACACTACAGAGAGACGCGAGGGTCAGTACCGGGCTCCAGCGCGCGGTGCAGGGCCAGCTCGTAGAGGCCGGTGAGGCGGTCGGACAAACAGACACTACAGAGAGACGCGAGGGTCAGTACCGGGCTCCAGCGCGCGGTGCAGGGCCAGCTCGTAGAGGCCAGTGAGGCGGTCGGACACACAGACACTACAGAGAGACGCGAGGGTCAGTACCGGGCTCCAGCGCGCGGTGCAGGGCCAGCTCGTAGAGGCCAGTGAGGCGGTCGGACACACAGACACTACAGAGAGACGCGAGGGTCAGTACCGGGCTCCAGCGCGCGGTGCAGGGCCAGCTCGTAGAGGCCGGTGAGGCGGTCGGACACACAGACACTACAGAGAGACGCGAGGGTCAGTACCGGGCTCCAGCGCGCGGTGCAGGGCCAGCTCGTAGAGGCCGGTGAGGCGGTCGGACACACAGACACTACAGAGAGACGCGAGGGTCAGTACCGGGCTCCAGCGCGCGGTGCAGGGCCAGCTCGTAGAGGCCGGTGAGGCGGTCGGACACACAGACACTACAGAGAGACGCGAGGGTCAGTACCGGGCTCCAGCGCGCGGTGCAGGGCCAGCTCGTAGAGGCCGGTGAGGCGGTCGGACACACAGACACTACAGAGAGACGCGAGGGTCAGTACCGGGCTCCAGCGCGCGGTGCAGGGCCAGCTCGTAGAGGCCGGTGAGGCGGTCGGCCCGCGCGGCGCGTCCCCCGAACAGCGCGCGGCGCAGCGAGCGGCCCGCGCCGGTGCGCGCCTCGCGGCCCACCACCACCGCCGACAGGTCCTTCGTGATGATGGCCGGCCGCCCGCAGTTCTCCACCTGCCGCAAACAGAGACTGATGTAGACTTGTAAATGTAAAACTAAATCATAGCAACGAACACCCACACACATGCATACACAAAAACACGCAGACACGCACGCGCGCACGCATGTGCTTGCGCACATGCATACGCACATACGAACGGAATCATGCACACACTACTCAAACGCACGAGGATACAGACTTGCTGAGTGTTAGATCGAATCGCACAACAGTGAGAATTTTTTATCTTGCAGATAAATTACCTCAAGATATGCGCTGAGAGTGATGTAAACGACTTCTCCGTTGGCGCTCACTCGGTTCAGAAGCGGGGATCCATGCAAGCTGCTATCCCATGCGGCTTCAAACCTGAGTACAAAATTATTAACCTAATTTAGTAATATTTTATCCCAATTAATTGGTATTAATAGTTTTATTCCTTATTTTTAATTGTATTAATAACCGTTTATTATATAAATAAATAAAAGATTACCACAATACGTTATTGAAGTAAGCGACAGCAGGAAATAGCTTGCTCGAAATTTGGAACAGCCTGAGAGAACTGGGGATAATTCTCAACCAGAAGATCACAGATTAATAATACATACTACTCTCAAGCAGTAATGGGTTCCTGAGGTGCGTAAGATAGCCAGAGCTCGTAGGGAAGGTAAGGGGTTAGGGTCGGCAACGCGTTTCCTATGCTCCTGATATTGCAGGTGTTCATAGGCACAAAGCAAACCATACTTGTTTGCACTTTCTTAGTATTAAAAAAAAAGAAACAACAATAATACCTGAATACAGCTCGATCGTCAAACGAAGGTCGTTCCCCAGGGAACAAGCCGAGAGACAGAGCTCCGTCTTCATCACCATCGTTTGCGTCTTCGTTGGCTTCAGGAGTATTTCGAATTCGTCCTGTGTTGCAAAAGTTTTAGGATTACTAAAAATAGCAAACATATAAGGCAATCGATAAAATCATAGAATATGTAAGAGTATGAGGGCAATTTTACAGAATTGTTTCCAGAATTTTGATTGGCACTAAGTTATAGTTACTTATCCTAAAAGGAGGATGCTATTGACTATTATTACAATAAACTGTCTACTGACAAAAGAGACTATGAGTGTTATTACTATAACTTATAACTGATCTACTGACCAGAATGACAAATTAAATGAAAATTTATCTGTTTTTTCGATGGTTTTAGTTACTACTTACCAACAACGAGCTCCCTGACGTCTGTCCACTGCAGGTCAGAAGATGGTTCGTGAAGAATAGTGATGCGAATACGTCGCTGGATTCCTTGGTGCAGCAAGAACAAGCCTCTGCACGGTAGTTCGTCGCTGTGTTCCACCACCTGCCCGAAATTTAGATCAAATTAGTAAAAATAATTAATTTTTTTTCTCAAAATCGCAGTTGCGTGTTTGTTATACGCGGTCTTATTTTCGCAATTTCTTTTTATAAATAATTTTATGCATGACGCCTGTTCCTGGACCAATGATTGACGAACTGGAACCATTTTTACAACACTCTCCAAGAGGTAATCGGCGCAAAGTGTATCATTAATCTTTTAGTTAGCAGCAGAGGAAACTGCATAAGCCGAGCAATAGCTGACACATGGCGAACCAGACAACGGTTTCGCTCTGGAGATGCGACGGAACTGTTCAGCCAACACTTTTGGAGTGGAAATCGCTAATGAACAGCAGTCATTAGTGAACATGATTGATAGCGGATACTACGTTAACTTATGAAGTTTGAACCATAAGGATGTTTTGCTTTGGCGCGAATCTGCGATACTCTGCGATGGAACTGTTCCCTCTTGGAGTGCTAATTGGCAGTGAGTATAAGTAGTCAGTAGTTTGACAGTCACATTCACTGCGGGCACGCAGTCGCCGCTGGACGCCAGCTCGCAGATCTCGAACCACAAGACTTTGTCACGCTATAGTAGTGCAAGTAGAACCATTTTGCTAACGTTCTCCAAGAGGTAATAAGCACAAAGTGAAAATTGATATTCTATCCGCTACATAAGGACGTGTTTTGACTAGTTTTGACGACGAGTTGCCGCAGCGGTCTCAGCACTAGCTGTTGACCCGCACAAAACAAACATTTGTATAGGCCCTACAGATGTTATTTGTGGTCTGGACGTATGTTCTTGTGTACTGTGTGTTTCCGGCCCCCCGATACAGGTGAAATACCTATTGGAGGCCGTTGAGTTGTGAAGCGTTGTAAGGGTTACTCACCGCGGGAACGTATTCGCCGCTGGGCGCCAACTCGCAGATCTCGAACCAGACGAGCAGGTCGTGCTTGGAGTGCAGGTGCGAGGAGCAGCAGGGCGGGGCCACGGTGGGCGCAACCCACTTGGGGCTGCGCACGGGCGCCGAGATGGGCAGCGAGGGGGGCAGCATGCGGCGCGGGGGCGCGCGCCCCACGGGGCCGTCCTGCTTCGCGTCCTGGGGGGGAGTGGCCGTCAGTTGGCTTGTACGGGTGATCAGGCAACTCAGAGATGTGGTAATTTCATAAGTGTCATTCAAAATACAGTTTTTCCAAATTTGAAATGCTCCAAATTTGAGAATATATTTTTAAAATTAGAAATTTAATTTCCCAAATTTAAAATTACAACTTATTTTCATTTGTACTGTAACACGGTCATATAAATCAATGCCGCATATTTAGGCATATAGCACTAGGTAGCTACGTGTCTCAAATGGGGTGGAGGTATCTGTACTACTGAACAACAGGTGGCAAGTGAAAAATAATTATCGTTATTGAAAGTATGCTAATGTTATCCTGATTTCTTGCTCGGTGCATTTGTCTAAGTTTTGCCAGACTTGAAACCAGAACATGAAAGTCACACTACAATTTTTTAAGTCTTTTATATGGACATTACAATTGACTCAATTTTTTTTCTTCTATTAACGCAAAGAAGAAGTTTTTATACTTTAAATCGAAAAAAAAAAACATTTTCTTAACTATATTTCATCGTACCTTGTGCAATGGATGTTGCTGATAATGTCCGAAAACTTCGAAGACTATAGGTTGTGATTTTATATATTCAACGAATGATTTCGTCACTGGAACAGTAATCTAAAGAGAAAGAAATAATATTTACAAATCTATTCTTCCAAATACCCAATCATTTCATTTTTATTAAAGAAAATTTTATTATCAAAAGAAACCTACGTTCTGCACATGATAAAATCCAAGAGGCGTGTTCTTTCCGGTGTTCTTTACAGGCTCAGTCGAAAAGGCGTCCTCGTTTCTGTGCAAGAAACTGGAACAAAAAAGGACAATTTATTAATTAAATTATAAGAAAAATTTTATCTCAAATTTTTGTCAGGATGATACGACATTAAAATGACTATTAGATTGGAATTCATTTTCGGTTACAAATAAATTTTCCCGCCTAACTTTGAGAAAGACCAATCTATACTAATATTATAAAGAGGTAAAGTTTATAACTTTGTTTGTATATACGGGGTAATCTTCGCAAATACTGATCCGATCATGAAAATTCTTTCGCTAACAGAAAGCTACACTATTCAGGAGTGACAAGATAAAAGGAAAAAGATAAAAATATATAAAGATTTTAAATCAGCAGGATTTGAACCTGCGCCCTCTGACGTGCCGTGTCAACAATTCAATCTAATCAAGCATTATTATTTGCCTTAGAAATTAATTGGTGATTTTAAAACATTTATATTTATCTGATTTGCTGAAAATAGTGAGAGTGTATTGGAACATATCAAATTTCACCGTACCCTTCTTATGTGAAATGGATTATAACGCCCAACGAAGTGGGCACGGGTCGGCTAGTGTGTCAGAAAAGGTAATAGTCAGATGCATATACAATGTTTTCGTTACGCTGGTTTCGCTAATCTAACATAGCCAGATAAAAAAGTGGTACTTACTTGAACTGGCAGAAAACATCTGCGTAGTCAGTAGAGACGCTGTGCGCCTGCAGCACAGTGACACGGAATGTAAACTCGCGCCCGAGGGTCAGGTGTTCGGGAAGATCCTCTTCTTTTAACTCTGAAGCCAACGAGCTATCACCCCGGCCACTATCTGCATCGCACTCTCCAACTGCGAGTTCTAATACAGAAAAAATATGCTTTCATAATTGACTTTAGCATACCTACTGTCAAAAGTTTTACAAATTAAACGGTCTAATTTACCTTCAATCTTGATATTTGAATCTTGTTCGGGTCTGTCTTCGATGTTAATAGCATTGAGCACGTTGTTCTTCTCGACGCTGGATATCGTCTTGAGCCTGGACCTAGTCGGCACGATGTCGTCGTCAAACGAAATTTTAGCCGATTGTTTAACACCGGCAGCGAATTCGGCATTATCTGAAAATTAAACAATTGAATCCCTATTTTGAACCGTCTAGACATTAGAATAGTTGTTGGTACAATCACTGGCCACATGGCACTCAACCATTAACTATTCATTATGAATGCAACGGACAGTCCTCTATGCAGAGGATGTCTGGCTGCCGAAGGAACAGCCGCCCACGTGATCCTGGAATGCGAGGGAGTGGCCGCACACCGGGCTACCATACTTAAAGAAATTAGTACGCTCCGAGAAGCCTGTGAACGCCCCAGGAGGCTTCTGAGCTTCTGGAAGGAGCTGGTCTGGCTGAACTAGTCAGCCCTTTCTCACGCATAATGGACCATATTGAGTCTAAATGCGGAAAATCGAGCCCACACAACAACAACAACAACAACAACAATCCCTATTTTTTAAAGACGTGATACAATAAAACCTTATTCTTTGGATGACCTTTTGATTCCACGTGTCACATGTTACTCCTGCTTACATCAATTAGAAAAACAGGGTTTTCTAAGACAAAAATACGTACCCAAATTGAACGGACAACTCCTGAGAAGTTTATCTGAGTTTCAACTTAATTACATTAGTTTATCTACTAACTTGTGAAATAGAAGGGC
This sequence comes from Melitaea athalia, assembly GCA_905220545.2. Classification (NCBI taxonomy): domain Eukaryota; kingdom Metazoa; phylum Arthropoda; class Insecta; order Lepidoptera; family Nymphalidae; genus Melitaea; species Melitaea athalia. The sequence goes on from HG992193.1 coordinate 5,383,421, forward strand.
AAATAAAGCTTTAAAATTTGTCCTTGAAAGAGATGGAGAGCTTTGTCCAGTGACAGTATATTTACTGGATATCCTAATAGGATCATATTAATATATTTGTTAAGCTAAGTTATGTTATTTTCCAATTCCTGCTTACTTTTTTCGGCGTCGATGACTGCCTGTACAGCTACCCTCAGATAGCCTTTCACGTCTCCTTTCTCATTCACTATGGCCACCTTGTGAATGAGTGGAACCGGGTACAGGAGATTCGACAAATATACAAAGCTCCTGTGGGACAAAGTTACACATTATAACACCTATCAAAAATTAGAAAAAAAGAAAAACATAGAAAAATGTGCAAATCATCTTAAATTATAAAACGTTCAATCAAGTCAACGCAGTATTTTCAATATTTAGCAACTTTCATCGTTATGTAATGAAGATTTAGATATAAAAAGATTTCTATCTTTTAAGGTTAAAATATTACTTTGACTCATATTACATTCCAGTATTTACTAATGGTAGAAGTTTTCTAATACTAGAAGTAAGAATGAAAAAAGAGAAGAGTAGACAGAGAGTGAGTGAAACAACTCACCGTCCAACTAGACGGAACCACGGGAACCTATCGTAGAACGGGTCACCGCCGGTGACCGACTCGATGTTGTGATCGGGCGAGGTGGGCGACAGCTCCGCCTCGTTGTGATACATCTCGCGCATCAGCTCCAAGCGTTGCCTACAAATATACCTGGATACCTTAGAAAATACGCTACCAATATCTAAATTTGGGTCATCCATAAATTAGGTCACACGGGATCACTTATGCCATAACGGGGAACATTTGGTCACATCATATTAGGACATATTGGGTCATCATCATCAGAGGACATTAGGACACCTTAGACACATGGGCACATTAGGTCACATCAGGGATTATTAGGATATATTGGGTCATCATCATCAGAGGACATTAGGACACCTTAGACACGTGGGCGCATTAGGTCACATCAGGGTACAAAAGGTCACAACTATGTAAGAAATTTAGTGAGGGGGAAGATAAAATATGTTATTGAATCGTGTAAATTGTGACGTAATTTATGTATTGGCCCTTTAATGATTCCCGAAGTACAACAGGCCTTACAAACATTTTGGCTCGAATAGCTTAGCAACATGCAAAGCAAATAAAAATATGACCACATTTACATCTATCAACGCTAATAATTGTATGTGTGAAGACAAACACGACATTGATATATTATTAATTATGTAATAATAATAACAATACAATGAAAACATTTCAAATATTAACAAAAAATTGTTAGAAGACGTATATGAATTATTTTTTCCGGTTGTGATAATGTTGTGCAATTCGAGAAGCTTCTTGAATGTAGTGTAACACGCACATAAAACATTGAACGCAAAGAGTACAATCATGATAATATCTATAACACGTTTGTTCTCATTCAAGCCAGGCCTTACGCTGTTTGCCTCGACAATAATCATACGTGGAAGCCTAAAAAGCTTTACATTATATTAGTACTAAAGCGTGACTTCTGAAAATGCCGAAATCTAAACATTTTTTCTTTCACATCAAAGGCAGAAACAAAACAGTATTGATTGCCTTTCGTTTATCAGGAATTTTTTAAGGAATAAAACTAGTCTAGACTAATTCAGCTCAAAATACGCGAATACAGATCTAACTCGACCTTGAATTATCGCTGTCCGGTTTTATCCCTTTAAGGGTTCCGTATCCAACGGGTGCCAATGTAAGTATTTCATATTTAATGGCATTAATACCGCTGTCCGTCTGTATGTTAATTTTTTTCCTGCTTTTTTAACCCTATACAAATAAACGATTAAGACTGAATATGTTTTTGCACATTAGTGATTTGCCAAAATCTTTAGAATTGGTACACTGTATTGCTTCACAATTTGATCAATTTACATTACATTTTAGTGGTAAACGTCAAACGCTAGTACGGAACCCCTCGTGTCCTATATCGGTCTCGCTGCTTTGTTTCTCCCGACAAACCTCGAGGGCAGTAGATTGGCGAGAGAGAGTCGCGTGTTCGTTGCACAGGCGGTGATAGTCCTCAGCGGATCGGGGGCGGGGGCGGGCGGAGCGAGGGCGGGCGGCGCTAGGGCGGGCGGAGCCTCATCCTCGCCGTACGCGTTCTCATTCATGTTGTATATCTGCCTCATTAGCTCCAACCGGTGGCTACGGACAACACTACCGGTCTTACTACCCGCCCGCTACTACTGGTCTGTCCCTACCCGCTCGCCTATCCGGCCCTATTCACTTGACACTACCAGCCTGGCCCTACTCGCTTGCTCTATTATCGATAGATAACGTTTTCTCAACTGACAACTCATGTACGTAATTGTTAATCTATGGTATTACTTACCTATAGTAGCAGTGGACATACTATTTGATTGTGTGTGTCATATATTTGATAAATATCGTTTTTATGTTGTCCCTAAATGGTGTCAATGTAAATAATAATTTTATATGTATTACGAAATGTAAGCTTGTTAAAATAAAAATTATAAGCAGCAAAATAATAAGCGCTATCTGATACATATGCACAATAAAGACATGATTACTATTTCCCTACAAGTGTACTTACTCACCTACTCAAAATTATTATTATTGAACTATTCTTTAACTAGTTTAACAAAGTTTGAAATATTGACTAAATGAGAAAGTTGAATCTATAAAACGAAAAAAAAAATATATAAAAATATAACGCTACAGCAAAATATGAATACAAAAATAGTATAATTAAATAATTGATCAACACCATAATAATAGAAAACAACGAAATGCAAATAAAAATAAATAATTATTTAAATGTTTGCTTCCATAATAATTAAATGTAAAATCAATATAAAAAATGAAATGTAAATAATGTATTAGAATCCAGTATAGTACAAATACTAAATCAGATTGTTTTTTTGATTAGTTTTCTCTATACAGATCTAGATAATGTCATTCTGAAAGTATATCATAATACAAAATAATAAAAATTAACACTCACAAATCAAAATTAAAGTAATCGCACTTCTATTATTTTCCGTTCTACATTTCGAACCCCACAGTTTAAAACAGTCACAAAAACGTACCACTAACAATCCACAAAAGATATTCTAAATAGCACAAGTCAGAAAACCCATAACAATGTTAAAATACTACCCTCTCTACCCATTCAATGTAAAATACTAAACTATCCAAAAAATCTAATTTTAATAGCGCTATTCCAAAGAATATCTCTAGAAGAATCTAGAAGCTTCTAGAACTCACCGCAACTTCTCGAGCGTCCAGTAATGGGTGGCACCGTTCTTGGTGTCTGTGACCTCAACGGCGACAACAGTAGGGGCTGAAGGTCGATATTCATCATCGCCATCATCCCTTGGCGCTAATTCCGCAGGAAGGGGTGAGTACGGAGTATCCGTTAGCAGAGTAAACTGGAATTGGACCTTCTTGCGAAGTTCCACGGATATCGCATTCGCTTCCTGTATTTTGGAATACAATTATTAACAAAACTAATCTTCTCAATGGCTATGTCTTTTACCACCAGTTCTAAAACTTTACAGATGATTAAATCATTGCGATGGACAGGACCAATTACATATATTTATATTGGCATAATATGTTTTCTAATTTCTAAGTTATTCTATAGCTAATGAGCATATTGTAATTTTCTGGTCATTCGTTTTATAAATTTACATCTAAATGTATAATTGATAAAAGCTTTCAATTTTTTGAAAATCGTACCACTATATCTCAAGGTACAGTGTACGAAGTGTATTCAATGACACTTTTTTGCACTATATTCTTAGGTATTACAACCGCTCTTGTGTAGTGGTGCTAGTAGTCGCCTAAAACACTGACGGTTTACGGGTTCGATTCTCGCTCGGGATTGATATTTGATTAGTACATATATATATTTCCAGTTTGGTAATCTGTCCTCATGGGTCTCCGCACCTTACCTCGGAGAGCTCATTAAGCTGTCGGTTCCAGTTGCTATCATAGACACCTGATAGCGATTATTACTCATAGTATATAGGAACATATCCACCAACCCGCAGTGTGAACGCGAGCGAACATAAGCGTAATTATTGATGGTATCATTTCTTTTTTCTATCGTGAAAATTATTTGAAAGAATGTATCAAAAATAGTTCCTTGTGAAACACCACATTTAAAAATGTTTTGTACCTAAGTACATTGTGTAAATTCTGTACATATGTATTAGAATAATTATATAAAAAAACAATATTCTGGTAAGGGTGTTACTTCTTATTGGTCAACACCTTATCTCGAAGAGTATAAGATAAGCCCAGCAGTAGAATGTTACAGACTGAATGCGTCTTAAGAATACATACAGAGGATACAATACTACAATACAGTTGGTAAAGGTAAAGAACGATTCTAGAGAGGTAATAAATCTGACCTTGAGGAAGATCGCGTTCCCCCAGAGGTCGTCCCTGAGCGAAGTGAACTGGTGGTACTTCCACTTGCGGAAGGCCCACGCCGCCAGCCCCACCTCGCGCGCCGACCAGCACTCTGTCTCAAACAGGGGATTCACTACCCCACGACGCCGGGCTTACTCATACTGTACGCTCTTACGAACATCTATCTATACTGCTGTGCTTAGGTAAAACGCACTAACCGTTTTTCACTGCTCTTATAAAATTTAGACGCCATTATGTTTTACAATTGTAGAATATAACCTATTTTATCATTATAATGGCATGTATTTAATTACGAAAATTGTTCGAAAACTGGATATTTACCATGTTTATTATTTTCGTTTTTCGGAGCTCGATATTTCGAAATTAACTGCGAATGTCTTGTTCACGAGATTTAAATTTGCGGGTAATGTGGAAATATCGAGCTCCGCAAAACGAAAATAATAAAAATGTAAATATCCCGTTTTCAAATAATTTTCGTTATAGAAGTAACCATGTTAATCTAAAACCTTAATTCCTCCTCCTTCTCCTACTTGAGATAGAGTCCTATGCCCGACAGTGGAATGTTACAGGCTGAATTTGATATTTATACTTTACTGCCTTTTATATAAGCACAGCAGTATACCTCCTGCCCTGAGTCAAAACTACGTAGTACAGCGTGTTTTATAATGACGATGTTACATGTTATATACAAATGTTATATAACAGAGGATTTAACTGAGGTAGGGCACAGCAGGAAATTTCCTGCTCAAAATATGGAGCAGCCCGACTGGGGTAGTACCTCGACCTTACAGAAGATCACAGCTAAATAATACTGCTCTTTCAACCAGTGTTGTGATCCTGTTGATGAATAAGGTGACCAGAGCTCCTGGGGGGGATTGGGTATAGGGTCGGCAACGCGCTTGCGATGCTTCTGGTGTTGCAGACGTATATAAGCTACGGTAATCGCTTACAATTAAGTGAACCGTACGCTTGTTTGCCGACTTAGTTATATAAAAAAAATTAGACACATTACTTAACTAAAATTATGTATTAAAATATCGCGTCCAGATAACATAACATATTTAGCAATTAACGAACTCGATTGTCAGAAAGTTAAGATGTACGGATAGTCAATATAACATTTGGTAAACCCATCGTTATACTCGTATGTAAGAAAATATTTCTTAGATTAAAAAATAATATGAACGATTTATTTTCCACTAATTTTTAACTACTAAAATTTTCTAAAAATTGACAAGTTCCGAAATAGATTCACAATTAGTAATCAAAAAATAATACTCACCAAATATATCTTCATCGTTGTGGAAATCTTCAGGCGTGTAGGAACTGTACATAGACATTGTGACACTTTGTTCCTCGACCTGCCTCTGAAGTGCGTCGATACGGGCTTCGTAGTTCTGAAAATAATTGATTATGGTATACCAAAATTTTTGACCAATATTTTAGTAGTTGATTTTACGTTCGCTACGATTAACACTAAAAATAATTGGATTTAGTTTAAAGTTCTTGAAGAATCGTAAAAGATTTTATGTTTACTTTTAAAATAATAAAAAAAGAATTTGGTTTTGTTAGACAAAAATCTTCAAGTTCTATTAAAAAGTTGTTATATAACTTCTTAAATTTTGAAACATCTGCATCCTACAATTTTAGGGCATTTTTCTATGTACAGACAAAAATTTATCTTCAAAAGGTCGAAATTCTTTATTATATTTAATAGCTGGCAAGCGTTGTAGGGTTAAAAATTCATTACCAAAACAAGTTTCCCGATTAACTTGGGACCTTTTTCACTTTTTGTTCTCTCGCTTTTTTTCCCTATCTTTACTATTACCTCATAGTATTTTTAAAACAATCTTGGACATATCAAAATGGCCAGAGTCTAAATGCGCACTTACCGTTATTGGTCAATATAATTTTGATTTAAGTTTACATTTTATTACAAACCTTGCGTTGTTCCTCAAACTGCTGATCGGCGTGTTCCTTTTCTCTGCGAAACTGCTCTTCCAAGGCCATTAATCGTTTTTGCATTTCGGCCTTCAGGTCGATTCCTTGTTTCTCCAATAACTCGCATTGTGCGAAGTCCCAATCCACAGTCTCGGTGTCACTTGGTGCTACAGTTAAAAAAGATTTATCTATTAGAATATTTATATTTAATATAATAAAATAAATAAATAAACGCTTCACACTAAACGGCCCCCAGTAGGATTATCTACTGTGTCGGGGGTTCGGAAACACACACAATACACAAGCTGAGAACTGAGGTAGGGCACAGCAGGAAATTTCCTGCTCAAAATTGGAGCAGCCCGACTGGGGTAGTACCTCGACCTTACAGAAGACCACAGCTAAATAATACTGTTTTCAAGCAATATTGTGTTCCTGTTGGTGAGTAAGGTGACCAGAGCTCCTGGGGGGGATTGGGGATAGGGTCGGCAACGCGCTTGCGATGCTTCTGGTGTTGCAGGCGTCTATAGGCTACGGTCTTACCATCAGGTGAGCCGTACGCTAAAAAACAAGCACAAACGCCCACACCACGGCAAACACCTGTATGACCAATACAAATGTTAGCCATTTGTGCGGAGATCGAACCCGCAACCGCCAGCGCAACAGCCACAAACCAGTACTGTGACCGTTGCGCCAATAAAATATGAGTCGGAACTCTTAGTAATAACAACGACATTGACAATTACTGCTATTTTCTAGATTACATTAAAAACTGTTCCCTATTTGTCTTCCTCATCTTTCTCTGCTTTTATCATTGTTTTCTCCTCAAAATTTCTTTGAAAACATTAATTGAGTTTTCTCTATCTAACCTGATTTCCTTACTATTTAATATTTAGAAAATATTACGAGCAGAAAAAACTCAACAAATCTTCCCAAACTTCAAGTAAAACTAAGTATGTACATTGTACATATATGATCAAGCAAAGAAAGTATAAAATATAAGGATACACCAATTAATCTCCTTCATGTAAATTTGTATTCTACGTGACATTAACGAAATTCATGACCTATAAAGGCATTAAATGTAATAAATGAATCAGTTTTTCCAGAGCTCTTGGGTATGCACAGGGGTAGAATGTTCAACATTTTTGCGGTGCGTCTAGTAGAGATTGCAAACCGGGCCCGGCCGGGCCGGACCCGCCCGGGCCCGGTGCCCTTTTAGACACCCACCGGGCCCGGCCATTCTTACCGAGCCCGGTCACCGGGCCCGGTACGTAAACCGCGACTATACAAGTTTGGTTGTTTACAGTTACAGTACACCTATCATATAAGATTTCGCTATTTAGTCAATTAGTATAGTAACACTCAATAGTCTAAACTCTTAATAGCCAAAGTTTAAGAAAAAACATACTTTACTTTTAGCAAACAAGAATTTGTTTTGTTTATAACAATTAACAAAGCTACCAAAGTTTATCTATCTATCTAATCTAAGTCTTTATGACACGTTTAGTACCTTAAGCTGCGTTATTAGTTTATTATTAACCGACGTCCAAAAAGGAGGAGGTTCTCAATTTGATTGAATTTTTTTAAATGTATGTTAGATCAGAACTTTTGACTTGGTGGACCGATTTCGATTAACTTTGTTTTAATTGAAAGGTGTTGCGTGTCATGTGGTCCCATTTAAATTTAATTAAAATCTGACAAGTACTTAGATTTATCTAATAATGCGTATTTACTTGACTACTTTTTCGTCGACCGTATATCGTATCGTTATATCGTATCTCGTATTAAACCGCATAACTTTTCACTGGGTTTATCTATTTTCATGATTCTTACTTTAATCGAAGGCCAATACTTGTCATGTAGCCTTGTTTAAATTTGATCGAGATCTGATTGCTACTTTTTGAGTAATCTTTGTTAGAGCGTATTTATTTGACTATCTTTTCGTCTTATTACGTTGTATTACTTGTCGATGTAATTGAAGTCGGTTTTTTTTTGTGTGCGAGCACACACAATTATTTAAATACTATGTTTTCAAATAGACACTATAAGGAGTAAAGAGAAAACCCTGCTTATTTAAACTTATTAAAATGAATAATTACTAATACTAATACTTACTAATACTTTTCCGTCCATAAGTAAAAGTAATAAATTCTGTATTAAGTGCGATTTTGAGACTTGAGTGAGGCTGATTATTGTGATAATTGTTCATAAGCCAGTTTGAAATAAATATTAACCTTGAATCATTGTGTTGTTTCATCGCTAACACATAACCCGGCCGGGCCCGGCGGGCCGGCGGGTTGGCGACGAATGCAACCGGGCCCGGCCGCGTTGAAAAACATACCGGGTTGCAATCTCTAGCGTCTAGTGTTGCAAGCATATATAGGCTACGGTAAAAGCTTGTCATCAAGAAGGCCGCACGCTTGTTTACCACCCTTTCAATAAAATAAAATTGATGAAATAAGTGACCTTCCACTTTATAGACATACCACTGTCAGTATCAGCGCTATTTCCAGGAGTATCGTTGACCGTATCCTTACTGGAGACGCACTCCTCTCTTGGTTGTCCGGGGTGAGTGAACCTGAACACGTGGTTCTTGCCCAGGATGACGCGGGATCCCGTCTTCAGTATTATTGGTTCCGTCACCTTCAAAAAATATCAATTATTATTCAACTATTAATGTATAGTAATGTTTTGGACATATAGTAAGAAAGAAATCGCTGGTTAATGATACCATCTTTGTATAGAAATGTTTGTAAGTGGTAGCTATTTGTAAAAATTTATTTGAGGTTAACCTTAGTACACAGTAAACAGTTTTCTATCTGTTTATCTATGAACACACAAATTTAAAGTTGATCACAGACTTTATGCAATAAAAAGACTATATTTGGGCGAAAACAAGGAAATAACGTTAATAAGGTAACATAAACACGTGTGTGTGAGCAGCGTGGTGGATTAAGCTCTGATTTTTCTCCTACATGGGGAAAAAGGCCTATGCCCCAACAGTGGGATATTACAGGCTGAAGCGAAACACGTGTTTTATTTATTAATATTGGACCAACCAAATTTTTAGCATTTACTTGAACCTCAAGATTTTTTATTCTGTTTTATTTCACTTTGAAAATACCTTTAAGTAAACAAGACGTAGACGATACGAAAAACTTGGAGTTTTATATGTGATACTTAATCCTTTGACGCAACATAAGTTTAGCCAGACTTATGTTAAAGTACCCACCTCTCGTCCATTTACATAAACAAGAGCGCCACGATGCGGTATGAGGCAGATAACGCCATCTGTGTTCTCAAAAATGCAATGCTCGCTTAGAATGTGGGAACCACACAGCTGGATGTCCTGAGGGACGTTTCCTTCAGCCGTACCGAGGCGAGTGATACCTGGGGGGGATAATAGTTTATTAGCTTAATTATTTAATTACTGCATGATGGGAATTCGAGAAAAAAATCTGGGTTGAAGTACGCTCGAAAAATAACTATGTATGATAGGTATACTTGTGAACAAAAATAAAATAAAAATTAGCTGTAACGTGCGTTACATCATCCTTTTGTCTTCTTCGTTGATTAATTTCAGAGAGTACTTTATATTTTTATATAGCACGAGAACTGTTCAACTTTGTCTACTGAAACTTCTATTAAATAATATAAGAAACTAATTATAACATTAATTAATATTTACGATTAATATAAAGTATAAACGAATGTATATTTAATCACATATTTCATTAAACACAATAAATCAAATTTGCACAAAAACAAGTCTTAAGTTAAACAATTTCCTTTATACTCTTAAGTAGACGGTCTAAGTCGAAGGAACAAAATACACTGTAATCGAACTGAGCTAAGCTGATATGTGATCTTGTAACTTAAACTCAAGTATCATTTGATACTGAAGGGCGTACTGAGGTTATAGCATCTACAGTTCTCTTTTTTACATGCATATTGCAAATTAATATTTCTTAAGAAACTCAATGTTGTGTGGCTACGGCAAAGAATTTAGCCTCCCCTTCTCTTCTCGTGGGTGTCGTAAGAGGCGACTAAGGGATAACACAGTTCCACTACCATCTTGGAACTTAAAAAGCCGACCGATGGCGGGATAACCATCCATATTGGTTTTGAAATACACAGGCCAAAGACGGGCAGCAGCGTCTTCGGTGCGACAAAGCCAGCCCTGCGGTCACCAACCCGCCTGCCCAGCGTGGTGACTATGGGCAAAACCCATGAGTTCACGTCATTTTTGGCGCGAACTTGTGTAGGCCTATGTCCAGCAGTGGACTGCGATAGGCTGAAATGATGATGAATGATGAAGAAACTCAAATCAGGATTTATCCCATAAGACAACATTTTATATGAATACTTTAGTCCAAAGCTCTGGTTCCAATTATATAATTTTTAATATGAAAAATACAAAAATAGTAACATAATAAAGTCATTAAGTTAGTTTTTAGTCATTTAATATTTAGTTCGTTTCGATAATTATATGTTATCATCAAATCTAAGTCTACTCGTCAGATCTTGCTCAAACATGCCTACATGACGAGCACCAGCCTTCGAATATAAAAAGAATCATTAAAATCGTTACATCCACTAAAAAATGTTTGAATCCTCCTCATTTTTTTTTGGAGTCCGTTCAAATATTAATCATGTATATAATAAAAATGAATGTTGCTAAGCGCATAACTGGAGAACGGCTCGACTAATTCGGCTATTTTTTTTGTATGTTCCTTAAATCTCACGGAAGGTTTTTATACTAAAAAAAAATAAAATAAAAAACAACAGACAGAACGAAGTGGGCAGCTAATTATAAATATAGTTATGTCATGTAATATAACTCACCGTCCTTTATGTAATACAGGAGACACTCGGACAGATTGGGATCTTCGTTCAAATTGACCAAGTGTGGAGTTTTCTTGGGCGAGTAGACTCCGACGGTGACGCCCTCTTTGACCGCGAGACCCATCTCGGCGAACACAGCTTCGCGTTGTACACGTATTTGTTCGGTGCGTTTAAGCTTTTCTTCCCATGTTTCGTTGAGTTCTGGTTATATTTAAAATTTAAATTATTATTTTCTTTTAGTAGGGTCTATCACCGAAATTCATTAATTCGTTACAATTGAATTTATTATCTAAGGTAATTTAAATAGCAATTAAAAATACAAAAGCTGTGTATTTATTTATATTATGATATTTTAGATATAATTATTTATTTCAAGACATACATATATGGCAATATAGTATTCATAAATCAATATTTTAATAGAACGTTATTAGAAGACCAAATGTAACAAATCCTGCTAGCGTTTATAGTGCGTACCTACGAATTAACTTGAGAACCGGGCCGATGACTTAATTTTATTATAATCTTACTAAATATTGTTACTAACACTAATACACTATGGATGTACAGTTCGAAATAAACTACTTTTATAATTATTTTATTATTATTGAATATGACGTCGTCGGCCCGGGTCTCAAGTTAATTCGTACGGGTGATAAGTTACACCAATAACTTTTTCATATTATAAAAAACACCAACTAAATATAGTTATTACTAAAAAGGCGTTTTCTTCGTTTTACAATAATAGACAATAGAAATCTTACAATTTGATTGTACTTTTCAAGTTTCGTATAATCAAACTTACTCACCAGCAATAAGTTTTTCAGAAGCCTGTAATTGATCAACTGCCTCCTCGGCGATGGTTGTAGCGGCTCGAGATAGTTTTGGTGATAACGCTTCAGACTCGCTCTTTTTACGCGTCGGCGACGCATTATCATCTGCTGTTTTATCATAAAAAATATATTTTCTAGACACACAATCCTCAACCATTACAGAACAAATAGTATATTTTTTGGGGGACTTTCTTTTTTATTTGCTCATAAAGTAAAGCTTACTTTTCCAAAAAAAAAAGGATTTTTGGATCTCTTCTTTGTCGCCTATAGGTACACAATTTTTGTATTCTTTTTTTTTAATATATAGATTATTTGCAACCAACCACCGTAAGATCTTGTGTATTATACGGTGAACACATCGTGCTATCCATAACCAATACAAGTGACTTTAATGACCTATTGTATTGTTAAAAATATTTGGTCCAATTTTGATTTAATTGCTTATATAGATATGTCGCAGGGATTTAGTCAAAGACGTTATATTATAATTTCACTAGTGAAATTATAATGACACTGGTTATTGTCAATAACAACAGATTCGTAGTCTAATATTGAAATTAGATAGGTTAGGGTTATTTTTTTTTTTGTTTCTGTGACAAAATATTCCGATAAACAGTCTAATATTGAAATTAGATAGGTTAGGGTTATTTTTTTTTTTTTTTTGTTTCTGTGACAAAAATCGGTCTAGTGAAATTATAATGTCACTGAAACTAGCCCGTTAAATTGTAAGTAATGCAAACAATTGACAATAAATCAGTGCAATTATAATGGCACTAGAGAAATTTCAATATCACGGCTTTTTTAATATCCCTGCAACAGATATAATGATAGCTAAGTCACATGCTAGGCCTTTTGAGCATTCGATAGCATTTTATTAAATAAATATCTTTAATACATAAATATGTTTAAAATATACACGGCCGTATGTTCCTAAGATAGGGAACTTAATGTATATTATAGGTAACAGCCAACTGATTGATTTAAGGTTATAAATATTGAAATCAAAATTGAACCAACGTTCGCTACGATTGTATCTGGAAGAAAATATGTTGAACGGACATAGATAGTTGTAAAAACATGCGAAGCTAATGAAGCTTTGTTTGCAAAACATGTATAAAAATGTAGGTATATTACGTTCGCGACATTATTACATATGTATAAATAAAATATTCAAGTTAATTTATGTGTTATTTTTAATTAATGTTAGGTAATTATATAACTCATGTTTTGGTTAAATATCTCGTAAAGCCGCGAACGATTAACACAATCTGAGCATTTTAAAATGAAAATTAAATTTACATTAAAAATATACAAAGAATTAATCTTGTTAGTAGTGTTAAATGAAATATCAATTTAAGCAATATAATCGCTAATAAAATACTCAGAGATATAATTTTATAATAATTAAATACACATTATTTTAGATGAATACTGTCAAACATTCATAACTTACATACCTACGAAAAAGAAAGATTTACTAAATATCGTACCGTTTTCATTATATAAACCAACACCAATATATAAATAGAAGCGCAGTTATAATATTACATAACGAACCAATACATATGTACCTACAAGTGACGAGTATATAGTAATCATGTACTAAATAAGTACGCCTACAACGCCACAAGCTCTGGATAAGGGTGCATTTTTTTTTAATTTTTTCAGGTGTTGGGTTGCCAGTGTTACTATAGAAAGTGAAATTTGTATAATATTTTTGTCCTGGCAACCCCGAGGAGGCAAAGCGGTACAGGTGGGGTGTACATATGCAATGCGCAAGCCTCTTTGCTTTTACTTACTGGTAGGCTGTTCTTTCTTTTCATAAACGACTCTACCATCTGGTCCTTCATGTTTGAAAACAAAAGTTCAGTTTAGTATATCTTTTAATTATAAACACGTTTGTGGCGTTTACTTCGTTCTAATGTTTTTCACATCACGAACTATTATTTCACATGACGACTAAGGCAATATAATTATATAGTTTTGTTGTTAAATCTTACCTTCCTCGACGTCGATGCCTTCCGCTTTGAGTAGTTCTCGTAGTTTGAGTATTTCTTCTTTGAGTTCGCGAATGAGTTTCGCGTTTGCGTCCTCGTTGACCACAGCCTTGCATACGATTTGTTTAGCGCGATCTGCGTATCTGTTAAGAAAATACTTATTTTTAATATAGGGGGAGTCCGGGAGAGTTTAGCAGGTGGGAGACAATAGCCACTGCTTATAGAATCTTTGTAGTACTAGATTTTGAGACATTGCCATACATCTTAGACTCCATAGGCACCCCCCACCTTGCTCACGTGATGACGTTGTAATCGGCAGTTTGGTTTAGGAGTGAGAAGTAAAAATACATTTTCGTACCCGGTAAGTAAAATTTATCAATTTCTGATTTTTGAATTCTGTTATTTACTGTGAATAGATTCTAGGACGTAATTTATATACATCGTAACTGTAATTATCCTAGTAACATTCACGGTAGACAATTTTTACATAAGTGTCATAGTTTTTTATGAAAATGTAATAACGGACAGCTAGGCGTAGGGTGGGAGACATTAGCCGGGCGTCGGGAGGAGACTTTAGCCACTAATCTCTCCTGCAATCAGGGTAGTTTCTCCTGCAATAATATTTTATTTTATTTCATTTCAGATAATCATCCAAAATGTCTTTCAAATATAAAAAAGAAATAACTAGGAACAGAAGCAATTTAGTTCAGTCAGTAATAAAAAATGCTTTAGTTGACATTGGTAAAGAAAAATCTTCTAGAAGTGTTGCTTTAGAATATGGAATTGATTGAAATACTTCATGAAATTAATTAAGAGACAAGTTCAAATTGACTAAAATAACTGAACAAGGAATCCAGTTTAAAACAGCTCTGATATTTACAATCGAGAAAGAGAAAGCACTTGTCAATAATTATCTTCTAACTTGCACCAAAAGGAGTTATGGAGACTAACCAAACAGCGGCTATGAAGCTGGCATATAAATATGAAACAATTACTTCCAAAAAGTATCCAGTTTATTGGACTTCAAACACTTGCTATTGTATAAGTAACTAAGTATGCTATGGAGTATAAATCAATGTGATAATAGTTGATTCCTCACTTATGTATCTTAAAGAAAGGTACTCAAAGTACCCTCCTCGTGTTCTCATTTGCTATGTAATACTATGTGCCGTATTTTTATGATTAAATTTATTTATTGAATTACAATTTATAATATTATTTTGCCTATTATTATACCCGGATAAAGTCTCCCTACTTGGTGGATAAAGTCTCCCGCCCAGGCGGGAGACATTAGCCGAATTCCACTTTAGGAGAAATCGCTAATTACTCATTAACTATTAATGATGTAGTAAACTTTCTTAAGAGAAGATATAGCTAAATAATGCAGCTTAAGATACAATTCATAAAAAATAGCGATTTGGAGGTATAAAAAGATTTATGAGCATTTGAGTGAAAAGCGGCTAATCTCTCCCGGACTCCCCCTACTGTAAAAATAAATAATAATTAATTACTTCATGGTGGTAAATATGTTACAAGAAAACGATTAAACAGATTTATTATTTAAATACAATAAAACACGTTTTTTTTAAAGAGTAACTGCCGAGTTTCTTGCCGATTCTCCTCTGCAGAATTTACATTCTCAATCAGAGGTACTTTTACTTTTCACTATAACTAATTAATAAAAACAAATACAACTTTATTTTGGATAGTGACGATTTTACAGTTCTCTTGAAAAATACTTGAAAAGTAATTTTTAATTTTGATTTAAAGCTATCGTAACATACATGAACAACAATTTTTAAGCGACTTCCAAAAAAGGAGGAGGTTCTCAATTCGACACGTATGTTTTTTTTTATGTATGTTAGCTCAGAACTTTTGACTGGGTGGACCGATTTCGATCAATTTTGTTTTAATTGAAAGGTATTGCGTGTCATGTGGTCCCATTTTAATTTAATTGAGATCTGACAAGTACTTTTATAGTTATATCTAATAATGCGTATTTACGTGACTACTTTTTCGTCGACCTACTTACGTTATATTATACCGCATAACTTTTTACTCGGTGTACCGATTTCGATGATTCCTACTTTAATCGAAAGTTAATACTTGTCTTGTAGTCTTGTTTAAATTAGATCGAAAACTGATTACAGCTTTTTGAGTAATCTTTAATAGCGCGTATTTACTTGACTATTTTTTCGTCTTATTACGTTGTATTACTTGTCGATGTAATTGAAGTCGCTTTTTTTTCGCAACACAATTATATAATCTGAGTATAGTTTTCAAGAGACGGACAATTAGGAAAAATAAAACATTTTATTAGCAATTGACCAGAATAACATCGTTAACAGAACTAAGACTTTACACACATTTTATTATACGAAATATACTAATACTAGCTTCTGCGCGCGACTTCGTCGGCGTGGACTCCGCTCCTATTGGTCTTATCATGATGACACATAGCCTATAGCCTTCCTCGATAAATGGGCTATCTAACACTGAAAGAATTTTTCAAATCGGCCCAGTAGTTCCAGAGATTACCGCGTTCAAACAAACAAACAAACAAACAAACAACCAAACAAACTCTTCAGCTTTATATATTAGTATATTAGTATAGACAATAAAGCTGAATAGTTTGTTTGTTTGTTTGTTTGTTTAAACGCGCTAATCTCAGGATCTACTGGTCCGATTTGAAAAATTCTTTCAGTGTTAGATAGCCCATTTATCGAGGAAGGCTATAGGCTATATATCATCACGCTAAGACCAATAGGAGCGTAGCACCAATGAAGAATGTTTCAAGATCGGGTTTTTTTTCCCTTTTGAGAGCTTCCGCTGCGTAAACGGTTAAAGTTTCGCACAAATCATGTATGACAGAATTGGTCCTATTCCACGCGGACGAAGTCGCGCGCAGAAGCTAGTACGAAATAAAATGTAATTTACCTCAATGTGCTAAGTGTTTCGTCGTAATTGATGTCAGCAGGCGAAATGGCCGCTATCATAGCAGTCTTGGAGTTCCCGCCGAGGTTCTCACGAAGCAGCCACGTAAGGACAGAGTCGCGGTACGGTATGAAGTCTGCCTTCTTTGACTTCTTGCTTTTTGA
This sequence comes from Melitaea athalia, assembly GCA_905220545.2. NCBI lineage: Eukaryota > Metazoa > Arthropoda > Insecta > Lepidoptera > Nymphalidae > Melitaea > Melitaea athalia. The sequence goes on from HG992193.1 coordinate 5,400,585, forward strand.
CGCCTGGGTTAACATTTTATTATGTTAAAATTTGGAATGAAAATTGAAAAAAATAAACGATTATAATACTTAAAATTTTCCGTAACTACATAATCGCGGATAGCTTGAAAAGCTGAAAGCTTAAAATACAGTATTTAAATAAATATATTCATGGTATATATTTTATACTATTAAAAATGAAACTTTTCAACTTCAATTGCTTTCCATAGCATGACAGTAATGTAAAAGTTACTACAGGATAAATTTGAAAATAATATAAAGCTCACATTACAAAAGTGTCTTGTGTACATATAAAAAACCAATAGTTCTATTGCATTGCGCATTCAGAACTAATATATAAACTGCTATACAACGTGTTATTAAACTATTAAATAATATAAAATGCATACTTGCAATAAGCATTCATTCGATAAATGTAAGGGTATTGACTAATGTTTTTACCAATTTATCTAATTTAGGCAAAAGTTAAAAGAAAATAAATACATCAACAATATATAGGTATCCTTTTTTATAAGGTAGTTATGTAGACCTTTTTATTTACTATAAAATAAATCTTTATTTACTTATTTAGGACTATAGTCCGCTCGCTGAAGAGAAAGAATTTCGTACACTGACCTGTAATCTTTGTCTTTGTCGCTCGCGTATAATAAACATATTGCGGTTGCGCTCACACAGGCGTATTGTGTATTGTGTGTACAGGTACCTACACACAGGTGTATTGTGTGAGCGCAACCGCAATATGTTTATACGCGAGCGACAAAGACAAAAGATGACAGGTCGGTGTACGAATTTCTTTCTCTTCAGCGAGCGGACTATACCAAAACAAGAATATGTAATAGAATAATAACATTCAATTACTCGCACATAGGTTGATAAATAACGATTACGTATTTCTTTTTATAGGTATTCACTATAGATTCTAAACTTAATTAAGTTATCGGCACGAATCTTGAGCTCTGACTTTCAACCAACGCAGAAACAAACTGAGTATCTTTGACAGTATAAGGTGAGACACAGGGCTAAGGTAATCATATGCATAATAATCATATGCATGCACGATGTGCAAAGTAATTCACCGAGCGTTCAAGAACCGTACCCATAACTATAATCACCTAATAACATTTACATTACAGACAATAAATATATATTTCAAGCACATATAAACATATGGTCTAAGATCCGGAATATAACAAAATCTTCCCTCATCTGTTAATTAGATGAAACAATTTTTTATAGGCTGATTTCAATATTGTGAATTTATAAAAACAACCTCTGCCACCATAAGCCTGCTGCAAATAACAATACTTAAAATTTTTTTTTTTTTCTTCTAAAAAATCTTTTCCCTCTCATGTTAATTCCATGTAGTAAGCTAAAACCGTCAATATTTTACATTATATACCTGACTGTAGTAGGCAGCCATCTCTATGATTGCTACACTTACCTGCAGCCAGGTTACTCTGACTGAGGTTACTGACCTGGCTGCACGTAAGTGTAGCAATCATAGCGATGGCTGCCTACTACAGTCAGGTATATAATGTAAAATATTAACGGTTTTAGCTTACTACATGTAATTAACATGAGAGGGAAAAATTTAAAAAAAAAAATTGTAGCAGGCTTATGGTGGCAGAGGTTGTTTTTATAAATTCACAATATTGAAATAAGCCTATAAAAAATTGTTTCATCTAATTAACAGATGAGGGAAGATTTATCTTCTCGGATCTTAGACCAATAGCAGAGTGTTAGAACCACAAATTACTTACCGACTGCATAAGTCCATAGACAAAAGATGCAAGAAGACAGTTGAAAATGCGTTTAAATCTATGTAAATACACATAATATACATAGCCTAAGATGTAGCCATACAATTATTACTATTATTTATAGATTACTTGGAATTTAGTAGAAGTTTAGTGAATTGATGCAATTAAGAGAATTACTAAAATACTTTTTTTTTTTTTGTTAAAAGTATAAAAGAAAGTACTAAAAAGTAAAAATTAATTAGAATAAAATATTCATTATAACCAGTCTCATCAGAAACTTATACATTTTGATATTCTGATGTATTTTAAAATTGCATCATAAATAAATTTTAATATTTAACTTTTTCATAGTATCTATTATGATAATTTGTAGCACATTTACAGACATATACATATTTATGTACAAATCTAGCATACCACACACATTCACACTACCATGATCTACTCAAACCAATGCATCATACATCTGTGGAATATTAATTTGTACAATTGGGCATAAGCAATATAAAATGCTTGACCCCAAAATACATTTCACGATATATTTTTTTAGTTTTTCTAAATAATTGTTGTACCAAAGAGGTTTTATTTATACCGTAAAAATATTGTGTTCTAAATTTAAATCAAATTTATTCTATTAAAAAAGAAGATTAGTTATGATTTGCTCATGACGATGCGTAATGAAAAATTAATGGATGTTCTTTTAAGAGTTCAATGTACTAGCATTAATATAATGACTAAATTTGAAAGTAATAACAGTTGCTTCAAATTTTGCGCACTAACAGCGTTGAAGTTATAAATTATTGAATATTCGTCGATTGCTTTTCAATTCAACATAAAAAGAAATTTCAACATCTAAGAAAAATAGTTGGGCTAAATTAAATTAATTCTACGACTTTAATAAAAGATATCTTTTCAATTGTTTAAAATCATTCATAAGCCTATATTAAGCTAAGTACCTACATTACAAAAAAGATCTGCATTATATTTAAGAACGCTCATAAATTAATTTTATAACATTTGTTTATTGTGCTACTGATTTCCAATTTATACAATCTTTAAATTATGAAATATGATAAATGTGACAATTTCAATGCCCAATTGTTCAACTTAAAATATCCACAACTATCACGTCACGCCTAATCAATAACAATAATTATTTAATATACTCACGATTTCAGCTAGAGCGGAAATAACTTTTCCTAGTGTTGTGAGTGATTTGTTGATATTAGCGCCTTCTTTCAGCCTTGTTCCTTTAGCGCCTGTAGAATCCGCCCTTTCAGACCCGGCCAGATCTACTAGAGATATTTTGGACACCTGAAAATGTTATTAGGATCAGAAACTTTGATTTCTTTGAGGTATGGCACAGCAGGATGTATCCTATCTAAAATCTGTAGCAGCCCGACCTGACGAAGTACCTCAACCTTACAGAAGATCACAGATAAAAAACAGTGTTTTTTTTATATCACTAACTCGGCAAACAAGCTTACGGCTCACCTGATGGTAAGTAATTACCGTAGCCTATAAACGCCTGCAACACCAGAAGTATCGCAAGCGCGTTGCCGACCCTACCCCCGATTCCCCCCCCCCCCAGGCTCTGGTCACCTTACTCTCCAACAGGAACACAACACTGCTTGAAAGCAGTATTATTTAGCTGTGGTCTTCTGTAAGGTCGAGGTACTACCCCAGTATCTTATCCGTGATCATAGTAGTGTTGTGTGCCTGTGGTGAGTAAGGTGGTCAGAGCTCCTAGGGATATTGGGGGATATGATCGACAACGCGCTTGCGATACTTCTGGTGTTGCTAGCGTCTATAAGCTACGGTACTCGCTTACCATCAGGTGGGGCCGTAAGCTTGTTTGCTGACCTAGAGGTATAAAAAAACTTAGCACAAATGAAGTATATTATATTATATAGACGCGTTGGCGCGGCGGTCATAAGTCTTAGCACTGGCTGTTACGCTGGCTGTCACGGATTCGATCCCTAGCACATGCCAAACATTTGTGTTGGTCGTACGGATGTTTGCCGTGGTCTGGGCATTTGTATTTGTATATTGTGTGTGTTTCCGGACCTCAGGCACAGGAGAAATTTCTACTGAGGGCCTTTGAGTGTAAGGCGTCTATTTATTTTTAGACTAATATTTAATGCAGAGTTTTTAACCAATGTATCTCTCTCCATGAAATCAATTTGTCTTTGGTTGGTTGACCTTACAATTTTATCAATAAACAAGCTTTGTAACATTTTTTTTAAAAATCAAATCACCGGTTATTTACTCACCTTTTCAGACATTAAATTTGTGGTTTTATCGTGTCTTTGTTGTGTGAAAAAAATAGTGAACACAGCGTGAGAACGTGAAGACGTCTCATTCATATTCGTAGCTGCCACCGTTCTGAAAAAAATTGTTGCATATTATAAAATATTTAATATAGAGCACATTTCATAAGTCACTGACTTATTAGAGAAAAAATATCTGTTTTTCTTAACAGAGCATGCAAGGATCACTAATCCTGGCTTTTGTTAACAATTGTATATAAATAAATAAAACCCATTTAAAATTATACAATAAAAATTAGAACTATTTCGCACCAGAATATATCAACATCTTTTAGGTAATCTGTATTACAAAATTTAGAAAAAGATATTGTGAAAATCCTTTCCATTAAAAAGATATAATTAAAATATGGGAGTATAATTTAATTACAATAAATTTGTAATCTGTCACAATACTATGTCAAGGTGATTGTGATCTTAACACATGCTTATTAAATTTCATACAATGTGAATGAAATAAGTGAAAGAACTACTCCAATTAGTTCAGTAGTATTCAAGGTTTAACAATTATTTATAATTAAGCAAACACTAAAACAAACAAAACAAAGTAAAAAAAATAAAATAATTATGAGGTTCCACGATTTAGGACGTTTAGTTGGGTACCTTTGGTAGAAAAGTGTTAAACCTTTTTCTAAGCAAGGGAACTTTAACAAAACAACAACATTTCTGTATTTAATCTTATTGCGATTAGATAGTAGTTCACTTTAAAAGTAAACGAACTTGTATAACAATAAAGTATACTATATTGGTCATCGCAATAGTAAAATAATATTTTTCAGGATATATTCTTCCACTGAATGCTTTAAATACAAACATATGTATTTCTCTTACCTAGCCTTGTTTCCTTCGTCAATTAGGTCGTATATATCCTGGTAGGACATGACAGCGAGTTTGCTGAGGTCCTCAACGTAGGGTCCAAGGGCCGGATGCTCACGGACACGAAGATTCCCTTTGTTCTTAGGGTTCAAAAGATCGCGAACTCGCTCGCAGTAAATTTCCATGTAGGACACTTCAACCTAGTACAGAGAATTTTACCAAACATTACTACTAATTATAAACACATTTTTAAATCTCGTTAACTAAGAAAGTTTATAAGCTTCTACTTACTTTTAACAGTTCTAAGACAAAAATAGTCAAATTAAGTTTCCTACCAGTCTTTTTATATATACATTTTTTTGTACTTATAATAGTTTTGCTGGTGACTAGATATAATAATTGAAGTAGGTGTAAAACATAATTGCAATAAGGTCGATTTACATCAGACGAGCGAATGCTCATTCTATCCCCACTAAGTATATCAAATTCTTATCAAATTCTTTTAGTGTAAACAGGCGTAGAGCATTCTTTAGTTGTTATATATATGAATACGAGTGTTCGTTTACACATAAAAATCAAGAAAGAATGCTCTTGTTCAAGCTCTAGCTCTTTGTTCGTTTGGTCTAAATCCACCCTTACATTGCATTACAAACAATGCACCAAATTGTAAATTTGTATACAGAAATCTGAAATTTGTTCACTTATTCTATTATTGAGTTTTTCAAACTAACTTTATCTTTTTAGTTCAGTTAACAGGTGTGAATTGTACCTTCATTTGTCACCAATAAAATAACTTTTTTTTTTCGTCTTTTAGTTGTTGTTCTTATATACGTGAGCAAAATATCCTTACTGAGTATTTCAGATCCTCCGACGTGGTTTGTCGAATTCGTCTAAATAAATCTTTACATATTTGAGGAATGATGCCTTCTTGACCGTCTTCCCCTCTCCCCATCATGGTGTATGACTTCCCCGCGCCTGTCTGTCCGTATGCGAATATGCATATATTGTAGCCTAAAAAATAAAAAGTATTGAAACCTTTAACGGAGGGTCATTCGAAAGCATAGACAATTAATTTTAATTATGTTTTAGGCGCATAGTAAAGTTAGATGTGAAAATAACCATCAAAATTTATATTTTTTTTTTTTTTTTTTTTATGTTACTAAGTCGACAAACAAGCGTACGGCTCACCTGATGGTAAGTGACTACCGTAGCCTATAGACGCCTGCAACACCAGAAGCGTCGCAAGCGCGTTGCCGACCCTATCCCCAATCCCCCCAGGAGCTCTGGTCACCTTACTCACCAACAGGAACACAATACTGCTTGAAAACAGTATTATTTAGCTGTGGTCTTCTGTAAGGTCGAGGTACTTCCCCAGTCGGGCTGCTCCATATTTTGAGCAGGAAATTTCCTGCTGTGCCCTACCTCAGTTAAATAATAATATTGCAGTTAAATAATAATAATAATATTGCAGTTATCTGATATAAAATATAAGAAAATAAATACACAAAGTAATAAAAAAAACCTTTATCATATAATGCGATATACAGTTTAAGACAATATAATATTTTAGATATTATACTCCGCTCGTCATACGCATTGCATGAATGAATCTTATTTTTTGTTACACGCATTAATTAGGACACGTCATACCAACTTCAATAGAGCTTGCTAATTATTTCAAACGAATACGACACAAAGATATACGTACCTAGTCAATATACTATGACTGTGATACACATATGCACATATGAATGTATATGTATTTTGCAGTCCTATATTCGCAGTATAACACTCAATATAAGTGAAAACAATATTATTTTAGAAGCAAGGTAATCAATTAAAAGAATGAAAAGTAAATACCATCAAAGGCATGTTGAAGCATCTCTTCGCCGATGTCCTTGTACACCATGATTTGAGAGGAGAATTGGGGGTCGCTTGGCTAAAACAAACAAATTAACATATGAGAAAATGAGTCATAAAACAAATAGCTTTTTTAAGGTAAATTCACATTTGACATGAACCCTTTTTATATCGCCTACGTGTATAGGGATTATTATAGATGTAAAAAATGTATTCTTTGAAACTAATATTCGTACCTACTTAATGAAATAGGTATCTTAAAAGTTATAACACAATTACGTTCTTATGTATGTAAATAAGAAACGCGACAAAATAAATGAATTAGGTAAAAATGTAAGAAAGAAACATGAAACATTTTAGCGAAGCGTTCATTACAATGAGTCAGGTCGAGTGCTCGACTCGGGTCGTGAACCCGGGTCATTAACGAGGGCGAACTCTTGTTTGTTTTTTTTTTTTTTTCAATAAGTCTCGTATTTTCAACTGATTCGTTTTTAAATTATTAAAAACGCTGCCAGCGACGACGTTTGGATTGGCAAAAAAAGCTATTTCTTTCCTTTCGAATAAATACATTTACATTTTCCGAATACAAAATAATTTTATAGCGTTGTTCACAATATGTATTATAGGTTAAATTAAATTATAAGATTATGACAGAAAAAATTTCTGCTATTTTCCAGAACAGACTTTGGCTACAAAACGTCGATAAAGAAATAAATTGAAAAACGGATTTAAATTGAAAATACTGCAAATATTTTGCACGATATAAGGTCAAACAAAATCAATTCAATATCAATCAATATAGTAGGTATACATAATTTTATTTACATCTTTGCGGAGACGTTGGATGAGCTAGGCCAAATGCTGACCGGCCTAAACGAGTCCTCCCGACGAGTCGGTCTCGGTATGAACTTGGACAAGACGAAAGTTATGTTTAACAACCAAGTCATACCGAGACCGGTATCGGTTGGCGGTATCCTTCTCGAGGTTGTTCAGGATTATGTCTACCTTGGCCACACCATTCAACTGGGCCGAAACAACTTCGAGAAGGAAGCCGATAGGAGGATTCGGTTGGGCTGGGCGGCGTTTGGCAGGCTTCGTCAAGTCTTCACTTCGAAGATTCCGCAATCCTTAAAGACAAAAGTTTTCGAGCAATGCGTCCTGCCTGTGTTGACATACGGAGCCGAGACGTGGACACTGACGAAGGGGCTTGTCCACAAGTTCAAAGTCGCTCAACGCGCAATGGAACGGGCTATGCTTGGGGTTTCTCTCAAAGATAGAGTTAGAAACGAGACTATCCGCGAGAGAACGAAAGTAACCGAAATAGCCCACAGAATTAGCAAGTTGAAGTGGCAGTGGGCTGGTCATCTGTGTCGACCGCGTCTTGGCAAACGCAGTGTGGGTAGTCCTCCGGCCCGTTGGACCTACGATCTATACATAAGATTGCCGGTGTAGGCTGGATGAGGATTGCGGAAAACCGGGATGTCTGGCGCGAACTTGGGGAGGCCTATGTCCAGCAGTGGACTGCAATAGGCTGAACTGAACTGAACTGAACTGAACATACTTTTATTTATTTTTTTAAATTAACTTTCTAAGCTCCAAATATATTATTAATTAAAGTATCAAAATTAGATGTTTTAAATCTTATATATAAAATTCTCGTGTCACAATGTTAGTTACAATACTCCACCGAAACGGCTGGACCGATTTTTATGAAATTTTGTGTGCATATCTGGTATCTATTTTTCATACCCCTAAGTTATAAGGGGGGATTAAGGGGGTTAAGAACACATATTGCAAATCAACGTTTGCGGGGTCAGATAGTATGTATATATAAATGTCGAATCATTAATACTTTCGAAAATCTAATTCCTCAATTCATTAGTAGTATTTAATATATTAACGTTTATTAACAAACATTAAAAATAAACGCAATACTATATTCAAATATATACATAATTATGTATTTCTAGATATTAATGGCACCAACCTTACGTATAATAAATGTATACAATAACATAGAGGTAACCGAATAACCGTCCTAAGGTCGCAATGCAATTGATTGTAAACCGCAAATCGTCCGCAAACTCCAATCTCTTCGACAATTAATTTAGAACGATTGCCACAGATCGGGAGGGTTTGCGAAATTGTCATTTTGCGGTTTCATTTCGAAATGGACAATGGTTGTTGATCCTTTGACAGTTACATTATAGATAACTAATAATTTAATTAGAAGTATTAGATATTAATTCTGTTTATTTATTATTAGGGCCCGTTTTTATTCTAGATAAATTGACCTGATAACCTTTAATTAAGATAGAGATTGCTAAAATAACCTGCTACGTTAAAAAGCATATCGGGGGGCACGGCAGTGCCCCCGCCGAGTCGAGCGCGAAGCAAACACTGCCGTACCATCCTTTACCCGAACCATTTCGCTGCATTTTCAGGCCCCTATTTGAGAACCTCTGGATAAGACCAGAACGCTGAAATTTTCGTCATCGAGTAAGCTATAATCACATACTTAAAATCCAAAATTTCAAGTCTGTAGGTCATTTAGTTCAGAAGTTAAGCGAAAGCAAAGTTTCGCATTTACGACACTCACTCACTCACTCATGATCATCAAAATAGAACTAGTACTTCCCAAAAACTCAGAGAGCTGAAATTTGGTACAGAGTTAGGGTTTAATGGCTACATAAAGGGAAAACTATAAAAACTAGGATAATAGAAAATCTGGAGTACCTGGTGACCCTGATTAAAAAACACAAGAGCCCAATCAAACTATTAGAAGAGATCGATATACCACCTTTACATAAAATATAATGCGAAAAACAGGGTGTAAGGGGTTGAAAGGTGGGAATGAAAATTCGTATGGAAGTATAATTATGTATATAATGTTCGTGTTTCGTAACTGTCAAACATTTAATGTTCATCTCGTCGACATGGTAAACTCTACCCTTAAATTAAAGAACGTATTTAAATAAAGGTTTCGAATCGACAACATATATCCACAATATACGGATATTGACGTATTTTAGATTATAAAAATTAATAATAATGTCAGTAATGAAAACGGATTGACATTATACATATTGGTTGTCAAATATTTATTTATGCGAGCGTTCAGAAATTTATTTAGTGTAAACTAAGGAAAATATATCAAGCTACTTAAATATACAATAAATAATAAATGTTGCCCACGTTTCTACTTTCTACAAAAAGCAGTGAAATCCCACCAAAAACATTCTGTAAAAAAACTAGCCAAGTCTCGATGGAGCTGCTTGTTTATCTCTAAAAAGTAATGAAATCTAGACAAAGTCGTACCAAGTCTAAGGTTCATTACTGCGATTTTTTTATTATTATAGTTAATGTTGTGTGACTTGGCCGTTGAAGGGTACACAAGGGTACAAAACCAGGTGCTACATGACACCATTGCACCAATCTGTCGCCAGAACCGCTACCCATTGACGATGGAAAATTGCCACTTGGAAAACGTTGATTGAATAACCAGTAAATTGTAGGCTTGATAAAGCTGCGTATTTCAATAATATTTTTGTATAGGCAAGCCTGAAACAAACTGTATAAAAAATTATTTCCAGTACCAGCGGACTTCTAATCATTGATAGAAGTCCGTCTGTACGTCTATTTTATGTTAGATCGGTGGTCGATTTGACGCTCCAAAAATAAGAGAACAGAAGTCAGCATTGTCAATGCTGAATGCATGTGTTATCAACAACCGCCTAAAATGAGACACTAGTGTCCAATTACCAATACCATTATGGGATATTATTCTTAGTTTTATACCCTTGTGTACCCTTCAACGGCCAAGTCACACAACATTAACTATAATAATAAAAAAATCGCAGTAATGAACCTTAGACTTGGTACGACTTTGTCTAGATTTCATTACTTTTTAGAGATAAACAAGCAGCTCCATCGAGACTTGGCTAGTTTTTTTACAGAATGTTTTTGGTGGGATATACATATACTAGCTGACCCCGCAAACGTTGTTTTGCCATATATGTTATTAGCCTCCGCAACCCCCTCTTGTGGGCGGAATTTCGTAAAATCCGCTTCTTCGATCACGATTCAGCCTGTGATATCCCACTGTTGGGCATAGGCCTCTTCCCCATGTACAAGAAGGATCGGAGCTTAATCCACCACGCTGCTCCAATGCGGGTTGGCGGATATATTACCTACTATGAGTAACGATCGCTATCAGGTGTACATGATAACAACCGGGACCGACGGCTTAACGTGCTCTCCGAGGCACGGTGGGGAGACTCACAAGGACTGCACAAACACCCAGACCACGGCAAACATCTGTATGGCCAATACAAATGTTGTCGTGTGCGGGGATCGAACCCGCAACCGCTCGCGCAACAGCCAATCGCAATCCATTGCTGTGACCGCTGCGCCAACGCGGCGTCCGCTTCTTAGCTGACCTCTACTCGGCGAAAGGAATATTCCTATTCCTACCAAATTTCAAGTCTCTACGCCTTATGGTTCCAGAGATATCGTGATGAGTCAATGGGTGGAAATCTCTTTTATATATATAGATATATACCTATTCTCTTATATGTAAAAAGGAATCGCAGTTTGTTACTTTTTTTCTTTAATTTTGAGTAGCTATTATCAATCCGAATAAACATTTAAAAATATAAAATATATACCATACAAACAGATTTTAACACAGCTTAGGTATGTCTTATGACTTATGTTCAAGTCATAAGACATACCTAAAGACATTTCTTATACCACGTATTTTAATAACCAAAATAGATACAATATTTGTACTACATCTACAAATATTTAAATGGGATAATTCTATCGAATTTGTGATTAAAATGAGTGATTTTGTAGAAGTCCGTTCAATTAAAATATTTAGGTATGCAAATTTATTCGTCGCTTTTAGCCACGTAACATCTGTAGTGGAAGACGAATTTATTATTCCCTCTTATACGAGTGATTTTAATAATTTCAGCAAACCCCATTAGTCGATTTACACCTCCGTGGTTACGAAGTCTAACTTGAAACTTTTGCAGTTGAATTTCACTTTTACCTATTAATATTTTCATCTATTATACAATAATCAGTTATATTCTAACCCCAAATTTTCCTATTTATTGTTATTATTAAATTAAGAAATACTATTATGTTTTAGTATAATTATTCGTTTCGTATAGGTACACTATTGAATAATCTATATATTAAGTTATTAGTAATATTTAATCGTACATTCAGACTACATGACAAGCACCAGCCTTCGAATATAAAAAGAATCATTAAAATCGTTACATCCAGGAAAAAATTTTGAGTCCTCATTTTTTTTAAAGTTTGTTAAAAATATTAATTTCAGAAATATTAATTATTATCTATATACGTGAAGCAAAAACTTTGTACTTACCACTTTTTACGAAAATTGCGCGGACGGAGGAGTATGAAACGCATACTTATAAGTTTATATAGAGAAGGAGTGCAGAATGCTAATATTTTTTAAAATTATACATAAAATATACATTAAATTAATAGAAAAAGCGTTACACACACTACCATGTACTTGACACACACATGCATATTATACTATTTTGTTGATTGTCAGTCTGTTATCAAATTGAAAATTTTTTAAAAAAGTTCTCTATTTTATACATAACATATCCGCCAACCCGCAGTAGAGCAGCGTGGTTGATTAAGCTCCAATCCTTCTCCTACATGGAGAAGGAGGCCTATGCTCAGCTGTGGGATGTTACAGGCTGAATACGCAAAGTCTAAGGAAGGTTTGAAAGGTGAGAAAATGTGAAGAAATTGCAAGAAAAGTAGTAAAAACATTAATTTTTTTGTCTATACAATCTTCTCGTACTTATCAAATGTCAACGCACCCTGCGTTTAGAAATTGTAAAATGGCAAACATGTATTTTTTCGTAAACAATAGTTTTGCGGATTTTTTTATTCATTGAATTTTTCACATTATTTAATCCTGAAGTGGTACGAGCTTCGCCAGGTCAGCTAGTGTGACTTAAATAAAACCAACTTACCTATTCATGATAATTCTAATCAATGACAGATAATCCTTTTCATAACTTACGTAAGATACGTTGACAGTTCATTACATAAAAGAAACGTTACGGATTAGAAGCCCTATATACTCGTATATTTAATACACGAAGTTTTCGCGGATATCTGATTCCCTAATCGCGTTGTCGATACAATATGGCTACCTACCGAAACACGGCTTTGCTTTAACACGGATTTATGAATATTTAAATAAAAGTACACATAGGTATAGGTATAAAATAAAATTTAACCAAAATAAATAAAAAATATCTTTGTTCAAGTAGGCTTCAAAAGCACTGCAAATGGAATGTACTAGTATAATAAATATTATGCAAAGGAGAAACGGCAAGAAAATTCGAAGTTACCTGCGCGGATCCAAAAACATCAAAAAATGGAATTTTTTATTTCTTTGGTAGATCTAATTATTCAATTTTTTTTTTAATAATTCATGATTGTAATCAATTCATAAAACATTATTAAGTACACGTACCTATTTAACTTACTAGTACCTAAGTAATTGTACATACATAGTGATATAAAATGATAATATTTTATCTTTATTAACATTTATTGTTAAAACAAATCAAGAACAAGTCGATTACTTAATTAAATTATTTCAATCAAACTCTAAAGAGAAACTTTGTATGTAATTTAATTACAAACTATAATTTGATTAAATAGATTTTCCTTCAGACGCGGCTGCCTTCATATAGTAATAAATAATTGAACACCTGTATAAATAAATGAAGCTAATGAATTTATAAAATTAATTCAGAATTTGAGTGTGTGATTAGGTGAGTATTTTTCTATAAATTTGCCGCTATGCTTTTGCAAAAATTATTTTTCGTATCTAAAAGTCTTAGATAATATACTCTCTAGATAACGCCTCTCGCAAGGAGCGATGCAACAAAAACTGGCCAATAAATACAAGCGTGTGTGAGTGAGGCACGCACACACGCTTAGCGATTGCTATGTTTTACACCAGCGTCACTCGTATCTGGGAGTTACCAACTAATGAATCTATCCCGATAAAATGGGGTAAAACTGTAAAATTATATCTTGTTAATAAATTTATAAATAATATTTTAATATTGTACTTTCAGTAATTGTGTTTAGTTCTCTTCAGTTAGAATATGATTTTGATTGAATAGAAAATAGAATCAAATAAAAATCAATTACGCATTTACAAAATATTTTTATTATTTAATGTAATATATTAGTGTCAACTTATAAAAATACTAGACGTTTGCCGGCGGCTTCGCCTGCGTCATTGTTTCTTACGAGCATACTTTTAACATATTTTTTAAACCTATGTAAAGGCGAGTCTAAAATGGATTGTGGTATTTCATTATAGAAGGGTACGCCCATTCCCACGAATGACCTTCGGATCTTCTTGAGGCGGAGCGAGGAAGTCGCAAGCTTATTGCGGCTTCTAGTCTGTCTATCATGTAGATTGTAGATCGCTGATTTTTTGAAGTACCTTAAGGCGCGACTTGAGAGTAACTTTTTCGGACGGAAATAACGCTCTATAGTCTATTGACGCAGTTTTCGCTTTTTAAAAACAGAAAAAAAAAACTATACGTCTCAAAGGTCGGTATACCTGTTTATGAATATCTATGGATGCAGTATCAATTTTTTTGCAACTGTACCGATTTCGTACAAAATCGATATCTGAGGATCCCTAGAATCACAAAACAGGAAACTGGTACAAAAATTTTAAAAAGTCATCGCCATTTTAAAATTCTATGTTAATTGACCGAATTCGTTCAAAATCGATATCTGAGGATCCATGGGATCACAAAACAGGAAACTGGTACTAAAATTTTAAAATTTCAGCGCCATTTTGAAATTCTTTGTTCATTGACCGATTTCGTTCAAAATGGATATTTGGGACTTTTTGGGATCACAAAACAGGAAACTAGTACCAAAATTAACTAATTTAATGGCCCTCTCTTTGAATTTGTTTTTTAAATAATTTGCGTTTTGAGGTTACATCACTTTTTACATTATCATCCTCAGATATCGATTTTGAACGAAATCGGTACAATAACAAAGAAATTCAAAATGGCGCTGACTTTTTTAAATTTTGGTACCAGTTTCCTGTTTTGTGATCCTAAGGATCCTCAGATATCGATTTTGAACGAAATCGGTCAATTAACAAAGAATTTCAAAATGGCGCTGAATTTTTTAAAGTTTGGTACTAGTTTCCTATTTTGCAATCCCAGGGAGCCTCAGATATCGATTTTGAACGAAATCGGTACTATAACAAAGTATTTCAAAATGGCGCTGACTTTTTAATATCGATTATTTTTATCGATTTAAACGAAATCGGTACAATAACAAAAAATTCATACTGCGTTCATATATATTCTCATACAGGTATGCCAACCTTTGAGACTAGCTTTTTTTCTGTATTTAAGTAGCGGAAACTGCGTCAACAGACTATGGAGCATTATTTCCATCCGTAAATCTCAGCCGCGCCTAAATAAGTTTTACTTCAAAAATAAAGAATAAAATATTTAAGACTAAATAAAAAACATCCGACTGCGCGGAAGCTTGTAAAAGATACATACATACATACATACATACATACATACACACACCTAATTCCCTGATGTATTTCCTCCTTCTGGTGCAGTCGGGTAAAAATGAATATGCATCAGCTTTTAAGACAACTATACGGGAAAATTTGCAATCCAAGATTGGCAACACCAAAAAACGACGCGTTGATTTTGTGAAAATAATTATGAATTTGTTAGTTTTGTTTTCGTAAATTACTATTAGTTTTGAGATAGTTACCGATGGTAGGAGATTTTTTTAGTTGATCTTAATCGTCCTTTGTAACTTCTGCAGATTTTGATCGCGCAGTTTGTCATTTTCACCGAAATAATTCAATGCAAAAAATGAGCCGTTCGTGCGTATCTTTTGACGTTACAATTGACACTGAGGAGCGGGAAACGCTTCGGAGGCCAACAGTTGGCCGACATTTTTATCGACGCTTTTGAGCCGCCATGACTCTATCTAGAGAGTATATTATCTAAGCTAAAAGTCTATCAACAACAATTATAATAATAGTGTATTTTTACTCCCCGTTTTAAAAGTATCAATCGTATACAATCGCAATTAAATAGTAGCTTGATACTGGCTGAGAAACAACACTACGATGTCATAGAAAAATAGCAAGATCTGTAAATCTATACATACTAATATTATAAAGCTGAAAAGTTTGTTTATTTAAATACGCTTATCTCAGGAACTACTGGATCGAATCGAAAAATAATTTCTGTGTTGGATAACCCATTTACCGAGGAAAGCTATAGGCTATTTTTTCTTTAAATTAAGACGTGTGAAACTGCGGAGCACAGCTTGTAAATCTATAAATGGGAAGGAACTGCGCACGTCGTTGTAGTACGTTTTAATCGATCAAATATTTACAATAGAATAATTAAAAGCATCTATTATTATGTATAATTATATGTACTTACATTGTCTTATTAAGGTTATTATATTTACTGTCAAATTTGAAGTAAGGCTCTGTTAGCTTGTATGTATCGATAAATAAATAAATAAATAAATTGAAGCCTTTATTTTACTATAAAAAGCTAATAACTAAGGGTAAGAACATCCTTGAGAAGTCCTCTCCGGTCACCGCAAGGTAAATTAAATTGTGAGGGGTACGAGTAGGTACTTTTTTTATTGCAAACGTAGCAAATAACATTTTAAGTACCTTTATAATGTCATCTGTACAATTTAGTTGAAGGCAAAACACTTACTATAATATTACATTTTAATAGTATCTTGAGATATTTAATAATGTATATTGTACATAAAAACGACAATATTTAGTAAACAAAAAAACTAATCTGTAGATTCTGTTAACCCGTCTAAGCAACTTTTTACTCAACATTTCTATCGCACCGGTCCTTTTTCTCCGTTTATTCATTTTTTGTTTTTCTTTTCTTTTTCAAGTATACGAACACTCAGTCATGTGGTGAGGACTACAAAAAGTTACTGAGTACAAGTACGCCTCCGGCTGTCACGGCGGGGCGGGTGTACAATACATATATGTATAGTAACAAGTAGGGCCTGTTTCAACGGTCCTGGATAACGTTTAACCTACACATAAGTTACGAATATACTTTAACAGCAGGAGGTAGAATAAATAAATAAATAATAAATATCTTATAACATACACACAAGGCCATTAAGACCTATTTCGCCTTAATTAATAAACTAAAACTTTTAGGTTCATTTTACATAAAGAGATATGTCATAAATATAGCGGAATTCGAAAATAAATAAGAATAATATATGTATTTAAAAAAAATATTCGATAGTAAAAAAAGAATTTCAATTTACTGTAACGGCAACTGGTGAAGCAGGCCCATAGTGTACTGTAGACATTTCTTTATATCGAGTTCCTCATTCATAGGGCTTCGTAATTAATCGCATTTCATTTAAAATGTTCATTTTACATAATAAGCTTTATAAGATAAAGCTATAAAAACTATTTCTGATTACACTTTTATGCGTATATGACTATTCTATATCCAAAGAGTATATAATCGTGCTAGAATATTTTTTAAATGCATAGTTTCATAAAGAAAGAGGTTTACTTACATTGTGTGACCAGTACGAGAAGTCAAAGTTGAAACTTTTAGGAGGTTCTTTGTTGCCGGGTGGTGCTTTGGGATTTTGGATCACTGTAACAAATGAAAAATAAATAAATAAACAGTCAAGTAGGTACATAGACTACATACATAAATTACTTCATTTTAAAGTCACTGCAGAGATAATAATACAGAGTAAAACCTTCTTTGTCGCGAAACGGAGAATTTCAGCTAGTCCATACTATTCTTCATAATAGTGTATGTATGTATTTTATAGATGTGTTTCTTTGTAGATGTGCTGTATTACATTTTATTGTTTTAAATACAAGACTGCTAAGATTTAAACTCTCAGTTATCAGTCAAAATAAAAATATTTTACCAACCAAAACTTTGCCTTAGCTTATTATTATAAGCTCAGTTCAGTAAGTTTAGTAAAGTTCTTTAAAAAAAAATATTACTGAATTTATTTTACTGTAACGACATTTTGAGCAGTCTATTACTCTAAGTTCACCCGTTCTATGAAGTGTATTTTGCGCATAATTACTGGTAAAATAGGACTTGATCCACCTGAACTAAACTGGATCGCAAAGAGAAAGGGTCGGTTAGGAAATCTTCAATCTTTTCAAAAAAATAAATACTCAATTAAAAAATATTTTAATGTGCCTTAATGCTGTAACATATATATTTTTTATATGTATTCGGTGCTTATTGAAGTGGGCTTCTGGCGTGGTAACGCGTAGGACTTCGTCCAGTATATTCGTCAAATGGACCGTGCTCCGGGGCGAGGTTAGCGACGTAGGGGTTTGGGCTTGCTATATAAGCGACTGTCGTGGCTGGACCTCTCCTTTTCATTGTCCGTTTTTACATAACTGCTGTGGTGTCGTGTGACTTGGTAGTGGGTGAGTTCTTGTAGTACAAAGATCTTAATACGCCTTTTTCTGTGTTTAATCTAAATTTAATTTGTTCAAGTAAATTTAAAGAAAGAATTGTATAATTTTGTTTTGTGTCTGTGTAGTTAATATAACAGTCTTCTGATTTGATTTATGCCATGCAATGTCAACGTGTCCATGTCTCTAATGGGCCGTTTCCGTTGTCAACCCGGAGTTAGTGGAGGGTTGGCTTCGGAAGGGCTCACCTTTTGGGTGTGTCATTCCAGGGTCCTTGGCGTGGCGTCTGGCGGTCGGTGCGAAGATCGAGTCAACCACGTGGCCTTGCCTTCGGCCAGGGGCCCCACTTGATCCACACTTACCAGAGGTTCCCCTCTCTTGGGACCTGGGTAACCCACTTAACCAGAGGTATCTCTCTCTGGGGTCCTGGGTGTGCCACATACCCACCTAACATCCTAACCAGTCCACGTAACCAGAGGAATCCGTCCCAGGTATCTCTCTCTCGATACCTGGGTGTGAGCGACGGACGGCGGGTCGACCCAGCCATTTTTTTTACCGGCACCTGGAAGCATCGACGGAAGTTACGCCGGACCACGTGGCGTGCGAGGCGTCTCCGACGTGAACCAAGGGCCGTCGGGGTCAACCCAAGGACTCAAGTTAAGTGCTTATCTCTCCTTGCACCACGTGGCAGGACTAAGGTCATAGTTTATCAAATCTAGTTTGAATCTTGTGGTTTAAAATTTAGGATCCGGTCAATAAATTGTTAAAATTGAGTTAATTTTTTTTATTTTCTTTCCTCTAATGCTAAATTTAATTTAATTTGTAGTTTAATTTTTCTCTTCTCTAACTTTTGAGCTCGGGTTGGAATGGTGGGACGCTCTCTAACCCCAAAAACCATTTTAACTCCGTAGCATCTGGCGCCCAACGTAAATTCTCTAATATTCTCGTAATTCTTTGATTTTTATAATCGTTTGTTTGTTCGTAAATTATTTTAAATTATTTTTTTTCTTATTCCTGGCTCGTGGTTTCTCTGGGTTCGGAAACGGTTTTGTCTGATGTCCTTATATGTTTTGTGTATAGTGATAAAATTATTACTCCTTATTTTTGTTAATTAAATTTTACTACTGTTTCGTTTAGATTGTGTACTTATAGTGTTTAAAATATAAATTTAAAAAATTTAAAGTTAAAATTTCTTGTTTATATTCAAAGTTTTATTTAAATTTAAAAGTTGTACGAGCATAGTCGAAGTTTTTCCATTGTTAATCGATTCTTTGTTAAAATTCTCAGTTTACCTACTTTTGTGTTAATTATTTCTTACTCAATAATTTTGCCGTAACTAAATATTTTTTAGCTACCTTGTATTAACGAATATTTTTGAATACTTTGTGCATCTTTATAATATTTTAACATTCATTTAAATTTGAACTTTTTTTTGTTGTATTTTTGCTTCGTTGAATTTGTAATTGTGCTACAATGACTCACCGTATTAAATTCGATGTTTTGCTTATGTCTAAATTACTTTTGTTTTTTGATAAATGGGTTTTACTTTTAATACCGATATTAGTTTTTATAAATAGGTAGATGATGCAATTTTAGTAATGTTACCGTCAGAGGGAATTTTGGTCAGCTCGAAGTATGGCTAGTTTATAGTTTTTTTTTCGTCAGTATATAATTAAATTTAAATCTTTATAGATTTGATATTTTATAATGATTAATTAATATATTTAAATAGTAGTTCTTTTCTAAAATTATAAATTTTTACTCGTATTCCAATTAGCGACGGGTGATGATCGCTTTTTATTATTTTGTGCATTTATGTGTACATGACTTATGATAGTCGTGTGGTGGGTGCATCTCTAATGTACTCATGTTGATTTATTTGTTGGGTCATTCCACTGAGCAATGACTTGACTAGTGGTGTGTTGGGTACATCTCTAATGTACTCATTGTGTTGTTTTATGAGGTTATTCCACTGAGCAATAACCCATATGTTGATTTAATAAAGCCTACGCCTTATCTCTTGGAACGGGTGGCGATTCCTTATGTTGATTTAATAAAGCCTACGCCTTATCTATGGAACGGGTGGCGATTCCTTATGTTGATATGTGTATTTATTTAAGCCTACGCCTTTATTTCGGAACGGGTGGCGATTCCAAAAATATATATCTATATTTTAAAAAGCCTACATCATGGAATACGTAGTTATTTGCTTGTTGTTTTTTTTAGTAGCTGTTGAGTATTGTTCATTTATAGATCGTTACTCTGTGTGTTAGGGCGTTTGTCTAGGTCGACTAACGCACATTGTTTGGTGAAGTGTGCGTGAATTTGTATGTTGAGGAATGTGAGGTCTTGCATGATGAGGTATGTTAGTAGATTATAATGGGGATGTATGACAGCGTTGCAGTTTACTATTATAGCATATAGCGCAATTTAGCATTTTCTCTAACTCGCAATTTAATTTATTTTTTCTCTTAGTGGTTTTAATACATAGTAATAATATATCAAAAATTTTCTTGTTTAGTTATTATTAACTTAAAATTTTTTCTCTTAGACTGTGTAATTATTAAAATATTTAATTTGAATTTTTCCTTTTTTCTCTATTGAGCTGATCCAAAGTTTTCCTAGAATTTTAGAGTCTTCGGAATTTTGCCTAGAGACGCAAAATTCTTCTCTGACGGGGGGGGTATTGTAACATATATATTTTTTATATGTATTCGGTGCTTATTGAAGTGGGCTTCTGGCGTGGTAACGCGTAGGACTTCGTCCAGTATATTCGTCAAATGGACCGTGCTCCGGGGCGAGGTTAGCGACGTAGGGGTTTGGGCTTGCTATATAAGCGACTGTCGTGGCTGGACCTCTCCTTTTCATTGTCCGTTTTTACATAACTGCTGTGGTGTCGTGTGACTTGGTAGTGGGTGAGTTCTTGTAGTACAAAGATCTTAATACGCCTTTTTCTGTGTTTAATCTAAATTTAATTTGTTCAAGTAAATTTAAAGAAAGAATTGTATAATTTTGTTTTGTGTCTGTGTAGTTAATATAACAGTCTTCTGATTTGATTTATGCCATGCAATGTCAACGTGTCCATGTCTCTAATGGGCCGTTTCCGTTGTCAACCCGGAGTTAGTGGAGGGTTGGCTTCGGAAGGGCTCACCTTTTGGGTGTGTCATTCCAGGGTCCTTGGCGTGGCGTCTGGCGGTCGGTGCGAAGATCGAGTCAACCACGTGGCCTTGCCTTCGGCCAGGGGCCCCACTTGATCCACACTTACCAGAGGTTCCCCTCTCTTGGGACCTGGGTAACCCACTTAACCAGAGGTATCTCTCTCTGGGGTCCTGGGTGTGCCACATACCCACCTAACATCCTAACCAGTCCACGTAACCAGAGGAATCCGTCCCAGGTATCTCTCTCTCGATACCTGGGTGTGAGCGACGGACGGCGGGTCGACCCAGCCATTTTTTTTACCGGCACCTGGAAGCATCGACGGAAGTTACGCCGGACCACGTGGCGTGCGAGGCGTCTCCGACGTGAACCAAGGGCCGTCGGGGTCAACCCAAGGACTCAAGTTAAGTGCTTATCTCTCCTTGCACCACGTGGCAGGACTAAGGTCATAGTTTATCAAATCTAGTTTGAATCTTGTGGTTTAAAATTTAGGATCCGGTCAATAAATTGTTAAAATTGAGTTAATTTTTTTTATTTTCTTTCCTCTAATGCTAAATTTAATTTAATTTGTAGTTTAATTTTTCTCTTCTCTAACTTTTGAGCTCGGGTTGGAATGGTGGGACGCTCTCTAACCCCAAAAACCATTTTAACTCCGTAGCAATGCACATTAAAAAAAAATCAAACTTTTAATTTCTAATAAATATAAAATAAATAAAAATGCGTAGTTTTTCCAGTATTTCGTAAATGTAATCTACATTTAAAGATGTGCCGTTTTTACGCTTTTTAGGATTTTGTGTTGCCTCCACGAGCTCGCAATACTGCTGTTATGCGATATGGCATACTTTCTACTAGGTTTTTGAGGCGGTGCTGTGGAATAATCTGACATTTCTCTAATAGATATTCTTTAATTACACGTAGCGTGATTGGGGCGGATTCCACTAACAGTCGACCCATTTCGCTCCATGCACGCTCAATGGGGTTTAAATTGAGGCTTCGTGCTGGCCACTTCATGTTTGTGATACCGACTTCTTGAAAATAGGCAAACACTATCTATCTGAGCTGTATGCTGGCGGGCATTATCTTGCATAAAAACGGCATTCTCGGCACTCTCTTCTTTCTCTTTGCAGCCCAGTGTAGTTTTACAAATATTAGTTTCAGGCCATGCGAATAGAAACATCTGACAGATGAAAATAAGTTTGGTGGTAAAATAAAGAAAAAAAATTGAAAATTTTATCTGTTTGATATTAATTTGCATTAAATAGCCTTATCAGCGAAAATGCAATTGTAGCAGACCCTTACTAGACAGAAAAAATTAGAACTTATTCTGCTACGCTGACACATTGCGAATCACTTTCAATAAATATTTTACTTGGTTTCATTTAAATAACAAAATTATAATGAACAGGCGAGTTTCATCTAAAGCTTATAAAGTAAAAGAATAATTGCTAAAACACTCAACGCTTATATATTATTTTAATATTGAATATGGTTTCATGTGGCAGGTTTCTTTCTCGAGGCTCAGGTGCGCGGCGAGTCGTCGCGACGTATCGACCGAAAGCGCCGTATCCCATTCGAGCGCCTTTTATACGTGAATTACGTAAAATGGATTTCAAAGAGTATCGTTTAATATTTATATAAAACTTCTCTCGTCAAAGAAAATGATGTTATTTTTTTAAAACATTCTGTTATAAGCTTAAAGAACACCGCGCTGTTATTGGATTTATATCTCTATACATCTACAGTTTTTTTTTTAAACATAAAAATGAAAAAAAAATGTTTAGTTTAAGGTATCAAGACGGTTAACTAATAAAATTTTACTTAAATAACCGACAATATCAATATATCACATAGGATACGTGATCAAATAAAATAATATGTAAATTTCTACGAGTAAACAACATTTTATATGTACACTGGTATAATTAAGAAAGATTTTTCCATTGAACATATTAACTTTATTCAGAACTGTTTTCTAATATTTACGCGAATTTCTATCATTGTAATGAAACAAATTTTTCGGATTTTTTCGCGGTTTATCAGGTTTTTTACATGCATAACGTTTCGGATGATTTACAGCAACCATGGTTCATGGAGGACCAGGACTCCCTTGAAACCTAATAAACCGCGATAAAATCCGAAAGTTGTTTTATTCAGAACTAGCGACCCGCCCCGGCTTCGCACGGGTGTTTATTATACATATAAACCTTCCTCTTGAATCACTCTATCTTTTTAAAAAAACCGCATTAAAATCCGTTGCGTAGTTTTAAAGATCTAAGCATACATAGGGACATAGGGACAGAGAAAGCGACTTTGTTTTATACTATGTAATGATGTTTTAAAATACATAGAAAATAACAAATACGATATTTTTTATCAATAAATGAACTCATAATCGTCGGCCGTTTTAATTATACATTTACACATTATACAATTACACATTACAAATGTATTATCCCCGCTTTGTACAGATGTCGTAGAAATGCCTCACTGCTGTCACCTTGGTGGATTAAAGTGGATCATTGCAAGGAGATACGTACACAATATCAATGGATTTAAACGGGATAGACCAATTTAATCGTAGTAATGTTTACACTACTTCAATGGTATTAACTAACAAAAAATAATACGTATTTCATTTAGTAACTTCTGCTCGTAATTATCAAAGCCTACTAATAAATGCTTTATTTCTTTTTAATGCTATATACCTTACATCTGTGCCCTTACAACAGTATCGAAATATCTAAAACGCAGATGGATTTAATTTAATCGCTTTTTACGTTTTAATAATACTGTTAGAAACCATAGAACTAAAAACCCTTTTAACGATCCTTAGAATACAGTTAATGTAAAGAGAATATCTAATAAACTTAAAATACTGAGCTCATTAATAAACTAATTAGTGTGCATAAAATCTAGAAAGATTTCACATAATTGCTCGTCTAGCTGTATGTCGCAAATATTATTTTATTAATAAAATCTTTTCCGCAAAAGCGCACAAAATTTGTAAGCACACAAATTAAAAATCGCTTAAATATTCATAAAAGGAATGATTCATTAAAATCTTGGTACTTCAAAGTAGTTACAGACAGTTTAAGCGTCTGGAGGATATTAAAAATTTCTAGCACTACTCCTCTTAGTCGGAGTTTTACGAGCCATCGGGATACGGCCTGAAGATCTTCAGTGTCGTAACGAAATTTCATCTTCTAACTTTCAAACGTTTATGTAACATAAAAGAAGCAGTTAGTATTTCGTTTTGCGGACTCACCTCGAATAACTTACAATTGCAATCTAAAATGTACGAAGTTTAGAATTAAGTTGATTATAAACGTATTATATATAGTTATACATAGAAGTAAATAAAATTATTATTTGTATAAATAAAAATGAATCGCCGAAATGTGTGTATACTGAAAACTTCGGAACGACTGCACTAAAGCGGATAACTCTTTTTTTTATTTGTTATTGTTAGGAGAAGGTTCGTATAAAATAAAACTTGAAAAATCGATATCTCCACAAAAAATATAGCAGTACGAAGCTTCCGTGGGTCAGCTAGTTTTAACCAAAAAATCGGCATTAACGGAAGTTACGTGACACTAGGGAAGTCAAAAATATAATACACAAAATATAATAAGAAAATAAACCTAACATGTTTACAGCGTTCGTATCATAATAAATAGTAGCTTTCAACCCTTTTCCTCTATTCGATATTAGTTTAAAAGCCGAAAACCGGAACGCAGACAGCGGTAATGTACAACAAAGCCTCGCTATCGTGCCCGGAAAATACCTTCATCAAACTAACATTGAATTCGAGGCTGCGTAGAACGAGCTAATGTTTACAAGATGGCGGAAAAATATTATTTCAATGAAACATTTTTATAAAATGGGTAAAGAATGAAAGTGGTATATTTATAACAAAACTATTATTGTCGTGTCTGTTCGTTTTTGCTAATGGTTTTGGTAAAAACAATTCTAAGTCTAAATGATAAAGTAGATTTTAAATTTACCCGCCAGAAAACTAAGGTTGCCAGCAGTGTTGCCAACCGTACGATTTAAATCGTATTTATACGATCTTTTTGGCTCTTGTACGATGTACGATCGAGTAATCGAAATCGTACGCAAAATATACGATCTTTTCAAATCTTACACCCATCATCATCATTCAAAGGAAAAAATAGATGAGAATTCAAATTAATTCGATCTAATCGATTGAAATTATCACTTTTGCAATTATTTATGTAGGATTTGACAATTTCAATTACTAGCCACGAAGTATAGATACATTACTATAAGCACCAAGTATAGATTATACTTTGTGACTATAGCAATGGGTTATTGTTAGTGTTGGAAGCAACTGAAAGTACTTAATTGTCAAATTGTACATACATAATGAGAAAAGTTACGATTTCGATATAAACTAAAATCGAGAATTGTTCAAATTGTTGGCATTACGTTATATTAGAGGAGAGGACAATATACGAATTCGAGATTTTAAATAGTCCAGTCAAATTACGAAATAATAAAACATAAAATACCGCAGTTTGGGGATTATGACGGTCGAACGGTGTATTCTGAGCATAAATTTTAATTTGAGGGGTTCTCCGAAGGTCAGCTCAAGGTCATTTCGATGAAAACGCGTTTAATTCGATATCTCGAGGACGGTTAGTGTTAGGCAAAATATTTTAGAAATCTTTTCTTTTATATTTAAATTTACTAATTTTTTTATCTGAAATTTTTTTCTATCATCAATACTTTTCAATTTATTACTTCCGAAAGGCAAAAATTTTACATTTTTTCCTCCCCATTTTTAATTTTTTGCTATTATCTCCCCAACCGTTCAATTTTATGAAATTTTACCTATTATCAAAGTTACCTATTGAAAAAGTTTCAAATAAAGAAGTTAATAAATTTAATTTAGATCATATCATAATCCCCAAACAGCGGTATTTTATGTTTTTTTTTTAACCCATTTTCAGCCGTAATTTAAAACGAAAATGACATCTAATCACGGTTTCGTCTGAGTTTTAGAGTAACTTTTCTCATAACTAAAAATATAATAATTTATAATTGTGTTTGCTAGCAAACGAAAAAAAACCCGACTTCAATTACCTCGGCAAGTAATAAATAATTAATAAATTAACAAACGCACTAGTCGAAACTACGATTTTCGAGGGTTTCCCTCGATTTTACAGGGATTGCAGCATCAGATCCTGGTTTCCTTATCATGGTACCTAAGTTGGGATATTCTCTTTCCAACAAAAAAAGAATTATCAAAATCGGTTCATAAACGACGAAGTTATCCCCGAACATACATATAAAAAAAATAAAAAAAAACATATACGGTCGAATTGAGTAACCTCCTCCTTTTTTAAAGTCGGTTAAAAATTCTTAATGTTAAATGTTGATTCATGTTCCTTTAATGATAAATATTGATTCAAAACTATAATAGCATTCCGTTTTAAAATTATTTACGTTGTTTTATTGAAATTTCATTACGTACGATTTTTTCTCTTGAAATATAGGTAAAATACGATCTTTTCTAGGATATGGTACGATCTTCTGAAAAATAAAGTTGGCAACACTGGTTGCCAGATGGTCGGGATTCGTCGGGATTGTCCCGACATTTCGTATGATGTCCAGAGTCCCGAAAAAATACTAAATGTCCCGACAAATACCAACACATCGAAAATCTCAAATTATCGCGATAATAATAATCTAAAATTCCATAAAAGTGAAAATCATTTCATTCACCACTCAGTCTACTCGATAAGTTAAAAATGGTCGAAAATAAAGATACTGCTCTTAAAATTATGTGTGATAGCTTATTGCATCCGGAATGACGCCTATAAAAATGTCCTAAAAGCGTGTATTAGCATATAAAAAATTGCACAAGTTACAAACAACTAAAAAAAGGAAAAAAATGGCCTTTTGTTTTTTGCCAATATTTCATAAACTGTTAATTGTATTTAAGAAATTTCAAAAAAAAATTCTGAAAGAGGGAGTCTAATAAAAAACTCCCAGCTCCCGGAACTCTATCTCCATTATTTATAATTTTAATTTAATGCTGAAAATGGGTCTTTGCGTAATTTTTTTAGATTGCGCGCGCGGTGTCTTAGGCAAGTACGACACATTGATTAATTTATTTAAGGTATTGAAAAGTTAATTTTTCAACAAGTTAAACGGTTTTCTGGAACTACAATTGAGACGGAATTTCGAGAAAATTTTGTTAGTTAACAATCGTTTAACATTAACTTGTTGAAAAATTAACTTTAAGTAAAATTTCCAAAAGGAATTAAATATTTATAGTGTTCACAATACACCATATTTTTTTCATATTGAAAAAATATATATTCAATACCTTAAATAAATTAATCAATGTGTCAGACTTGCTTTTGACGCCGCGCGCGCAACCTAAAACAATCACGCGGAGACCCATTTTCAGCATTAAATTAAAATTATTAATAACTAGCTGCTGTGCCCGCGACTTCATCCGCGTGGAATTTAACAAAAATTGTTCAGTTCGCAGTTATGAAAATTAAAATCTAAAATAAAACTAGCCTAATTTACACCTTATTACATCAGCTATCTACCAGTGAAAGTCCCGTCAAAATCGGTCCAGCTGTTTCAGAGATTAGCCGGAACTAGGGAATGCAATCCCGCAACAAAATTTTAATCCCGGTATTTGCGGCACTGAGAGGTCTAAGTCCCGCGGGATCCTGGTATTTGCGGGATCCCGCATGTTTCTCAAAGTCATTGAGAAAAAGGTGAAATCCTGTATCATAAATGCATCTAGAACTAAAAAAGAAACAAAAATATGTTATTTAAAACTACGTATCGAGAGATTAATAAAAATACATACATACATACATATAATCACGCCTCTTTCCCGTAGGGGTAGGCAGAGACCACTTCTTTCCACTTGCTACGATCCTTACATACTTGTTTCGCTTCATCCACTTTCATTATTCCTTTCATACATGCTCTTCGGTTTAAGGTACTTTTGACCTGGCCTTTTTTCAAGACGTCTCTGATCTGGTCTTGAAAAGTCCGCCTAGGTCTACCCCTTCCAACACTTCCATTCATACTCGCCTTATACACTTTTTTCGTCAATCGTTCTTCATTCATTCTCTCGACATGGCCAAACCATCTCAGCATACCTTTCTCAATTTTTGTCACTACATCTTCTTTCAGACCACAACGTTTCCTTATCTCACTATTTTTTATCCTGTCACTCAGTTTAACTCCTATCATACTTCTTAACGCTCTCATCTCAACTGCATTTATTCTGCTTTCATGGTTCTTCTGCCATACCCAACTTTCACTTCCATACATGAGTGTCGGAACCAACACCCCCCTATGCACAGCCAAACGAGCCTTATTAGACACATTCCGACTGCTCATAAAGGAGTGCAAAGCTCCATTCACCATGTTTCCTGCATTCACTCTTCTTTCAATATCACTCTCACACTTTCCATCTCTTGTAAACTTTGAGCCCAGATACACAAACTCATTCACCTGTTCTATTTGTTCATCTCCAATCACGATATTGCAGTCTGTCACTGCCTCATTTCTTTCAAACACCATCACTTTCGTCTTCTTTACATTCATCTTCATTCCCTTTCTCACAAAAGCTTCATTCATAACAGTTATCATCTCCTGTAACTCCTCGGCTGAGGACGCAAGTAATACTTGGTCATCAGCATAGAGAAGACATTTGACGAGTAACTCATTCATTCTCAACCCACTTTCATTCTCTTTCAGCTCTGCCAAGCAATTGTCCATGAACAGATTAAACAGCCACGGTGACGCTACACATCCCTGTCTAACACCTTTTTCGATATTAAACCATTCAGAGTACGCCCCGTTTATCCTTACACAAGCACTAGAATTCCTATAAAGAGATTGCAGTGCTCGTATGAGGATACTGCTCACACCGTACCCGGACAATGCTGACCACAATTCATTCCTCACCACTCTATCATAGGCCTTTTCTAGATCTACGAACGCGCAATAGACCTTCTTGTTTTTAGCCAAGAACTTTTCGGCTATGCATCGCAAAGAAAAGACCTGATCCGTACATCCCATTCCCTTCCTAAATCCCGCTTGTGCATCCCATACTTTTTCGTCTGTTTCATTCACAACCCTTTCAATCAATACTTTCGCATATAATTTACCGACGACGCTGAGAAGGCTTATACCGCGGTAATTTATGCAGTCCTGCCGTGACCCTTTTCCCTTATATAGTGGTACGATTACGGCTTTGCACCAGTCTCCCGGTACTTGCCCATTTCGCCAGCACAGATTGAAAAGGCGGTACAGCTGGCTAGCCACTATGCCCTGTCCAGCCCTCAGCATCTCGACGGTAATCCTGTCATACCCTGCAGCCTTACCTAATCTCATACTATTCAACGCTTTCACTATTTCATCCATGCTTATCTCACTTTCATCAACAATTACACTAGTTTCCATGGAAGGTGCCGGATGTTGTACCTGCACTTCCTCTCTTTCAAACAGACTTTCAAAATACTCCTTCCATCTCTTTAACACACATTTTTCTCCTTTTATAATGCTCCCATCTTGACTCCTGATTGTACTTAGCTCCGAGGTAGAAGTTTTTCCTCTGGCTGTTTTGATGGATTTCCAGAAAAACTTGATGTTAGACTGGAAATCTTCAGTGAGCCTCCTATCAAAATCATCCTTTCGTTCTCCTTTCCTTCTAGACACAACTTCTTTCGCTGCTGATTTCAGTCTTTTATACTTCTTTCTTGCTTCCTTTACCTCGTCATCCGTTGCCTTTTGAACTTTTTGGTTAGCTTTTGTTGCTAACCAATCCAACCACGCTTTCTTCTTTTCTTGCACAGCCCTTTGAACATCTTTATCCATCCACACATTAGATTTCTTTCTTACTTTCCTTCTTTTAGCTACCCCGCATACCTCAATAGCAACATTCACGACCCCTTTCTTAAATGTCTCCCACAAATCTTCAATCACACCTATCTCTTCTATGCCTTTGAAACTTGCTTTCAGTTTATCTATATACTCGTCTTTCTTTTCTTTCTCCTGCAGATTTTCCACTTTCACTCTGTCCAAAACACTCGTAGGCTCTGCCCCTCGGTGTCGCCCAGTTTAAAGAGGCCACGTATTCGGGTTATGACCAGGAAGTGGTCTGTGTCGAGGCCTACACCGCGGTATGCCCGAGTGTCTAGCACTTTCTTCCTCAGTCTTTCATCCACAATTATAAAATCAACCATACTTTTAGACTCACCCTCATCTCTTGTATACAAATGGATCTTTTTGTGGTCAAACATTGTGTTGGCCACACAAAGATTCCATTCCAAGCATACTCCAAGCAGGCTTCTCCCATTGTCATTCACTCTCTCGTCCCCAAACGTACCCAGAACTCCTTCATACCCATCACGCTTTATTCCAACCCATGCATTAAAGTCCCCTAACATCACGATCCGTTCATTTTCTCCGCATTTATTCAAGACCTCTCTCATGCTATCCCAGAATTCCTCTCTCTCTTGTTGGTCTCTTAATGACCCACCTCTGCGCAGATCCGTCGGTGCATAGACCCCAAGGATAAATAAGCGAGTGAGTCCGACTTTTAACCTGATCCAGAGGAGTCTTGGGCTTACACATTCATGCTCTATCACACAATCAACTATTCGAGAGGAAAGAATCACACCAACTCCCTGACAGCCTCGGCTGGTTTGGGGGACTCCCGACCAGTATGCTGTGTAGGGACCATGAACCGTGGTGTCACATCCTTTCCTCTTAGTTTCATTCACGCACAGAATATCTATGCATCTTTCGTCCATCATCTGACATACTTCATCTATCTTACCATCCATTCCTCCTCTTACATTCAATGTAGCGAAGCGGCTCTCCATGGACATTAATAAAAATATGTATATTTAAAATAAAAGAATAAAAATTATTACAAAGAGACAATAGGTAGGTAGTTTTTAGTTTAGTTTAGCATTATTTTGAAAGTAACTGCGCATAAAACATAGCATGTTAATAGTCTTGTCTGCCAAACGACTCCTAACTTTATATGCCAGATAGTCAGCAGCAGAAAACGCTCATTCTGCTTCAACGCTTGTGGGTACAACTGTTGATAACGCGTTGTAGACGATTTGAAAATCTTCACCTTTTAATCCACTAGACTCAAACAAATTCATTTCTTTCTCAAGAGAATGAACTCCGGAATGAGTGCGACAAGCAGTTTTAAGACTCGATAGTTTAAAATGTTGACATACTGTGTCAGTGCTCTAGCCAACTAAGCTATGTAACGATGTCCAGCCGAATCGAAAATTTTGATATGATTTTATTCGGTTTTAAGCAACCGTGGATGAAAGTGGTGAAGAAACCGGATACAAATCCCGCTGGATCGAAATTTTGATATGATAATAAATAACATTTTATAGTTTCCTCACGTGTGGGAAACACAAAAATAAAAATAATACGGATCGATAGAGTTTGTTCAAGTTCATCTCGAACAAGTTTTCTAATAGCGTTATCGATTGTAGATTGTCAACTTGGCTAGGGGGGCTGGCTCCATAGTTTCAGCTTGCATGATCATGATCTTCGTCATGAGCCGAATCAATTCGCGCGCTTTCGCGTGCCGAACAACACAAGGCGTTTACCGTTGCGCAGTCCCGCTAATCCCGCGGGATCCCGCTCGAATTATGTGCGGGACTGGTCCCGCAAAAATAGTGCGGGATCCCGGTATTTCGGGATCCCGGTATCCCGGTATTGCAATCCCTAGCCGGAACAAACAGACAAACAGACAATAATTGTAAAAAATGTTATTGTGGAATATGTACCGTGTACAGATCTTTAAACATTTAGTAAAAGCGGTTATTTTAATATTACAAACAGACACTCCAATTTTATTTATTTGTACCTATAGATAATTATTTGTATCTCCATGATATAGTTCCGAGAGCTGGGAGTTTTTCATTGGAAATTTCCTTCTCTTTCAGAATATTTTTTTGAAATTTCTTAAATATTAACAGTTTATGAAATATTGACAAAAAACGAAAAGCCATTTTTCTTCTTTTTTTAATTGTTTGTAACTTGTGCATTTTTTAATGTACTAAATACATTAGATTACAATTCAGAACATTTTTCTAGGCGTCATTTCGGATCCAATAAGCTATCACACATAATTTTAAGAGCAGTATCTTTATTTTCGACCATTTTCAACTTGTCGACTAAACTAACTACTCTACGCGGAATGGAACATGCTTGGCCAGTCTCTGCGCTGTGATCGGCAGACCGGGAATAAATTTTTTATAATAAAAAAAGATTTTTTATATTTCGTAATATTTATTTTTACCGTTGGTCCCGACAATAATCCCAAAATCCCGACTTTTTGAAAATTTGTCCAGACATTTTAGTCTTCCCATCTGGCAACCCTACAGAAAACCCTACGTTCATATTTTGTGTTCATTCGCGTTTAGCTATCAGGATTTTATGCCCTATACTTTTAGCATTATTTTTCTTTTTGATATACGTTATAAAGACAGTTTACTTAGATAGGCTATAAATTATCTAGCGAGGGATCTGGGCAGTGACTATAAAGTATAAACGCGTGTGACACTGCACAGAATATTAAAGAAGAATAAAATGCATAACAATTATGAATTTCACACGATGACTATTTGGCTAAACGATCGCTACATCTTTCGTCTTTTAAAGGATACACTTGAAACTTTAAAACGTTTTTTTTTTTAATGGCAAAAAGTAATTTAGTCGCCTTTTAGTTTTCGTTTATTCCAGTCAAAGAAAGTTTATTGTCCTTTACGTATCTTAGAATTTTCTACTGACCTAGATTTCTAGAAATCTTTGTTCCAAGCAGTTGCGTTTTTAACCTAATTTATTCCAGTGTCTACTTATTTTTAATGTTCTTAAAAATGTGATTTTGTTGTTGTTATATTTTTAACTAATAAATCTGGTATTATTATTAAATAAATAATGTTCAGTTACAATCGCTTACGATTATTTATATTTGTTAATGGCACAGAGATCTTATGCTTTTATTTATAATATATTAAAATTAAAAAAGTTTAATGTTCAAGACGTAAAGTCAAGTAATTTTAGTTTTATTTCTGCAATTTATGTCGATTTGTTCAATGATATCGCAACAATTATAAAGTAACGATACAATTACAAGATTTACAAGTATTATGCAAAAACCGCAAGTAAAAATATACTTTTCTTTTGTTTACAAACAACAAAGTTCCAGAAACAAGCACCTACACTTAAACGATAAATATCCTATGTCAGTTAAAGCAGATTTTACCAAGAACACATTTAAAGTAAGTATACTTTATTTATTTCATTGGAAATGCTGTTAAATTTTGTGTATATGACCTTAACCTTATTGTTACTTTTCCTAGTATCAGATCGCTACTCAATAACGACTACCTTGAAAACAATATAATTCTAAGAAATAAAATAATTACATAATTATATATTTATATATATACTAGCTGACCCGGCGAACTTCGTACCGCCTAACAGTCGATTCCTTAATTTTATACTTATCCTTGCCGTAACCCCTCCACTAACACTTAAACTTTATGGTATGGTATTAAAGTTCAAATTGACTTTGAAGTATTATTACGAATCTTTTGTATGGGAATATAGAAAAGTGTTGTTTTAAGACTTTTTCAGGCAATTTTTTAAATTTTTCTCTCCGTAACAACCATCCTCGTACTTCAAGGAATATTATAAAAAAAGAATTAGTGAAATCGGTTCAGATACTCTCGAGATTTGCGCTTAGCAACACATTCAGCGATTCATTTTTATATATATAGAGATATAGAGATAAACACAATAAGCTTGTTACTTTTTGCGGCTTCTTCCGCGTGACTGAACAATGTATTGAGATATTATTTCAGTATATTTAACCAAAATAGATCGTACGCATAATTCAATTTCTTATATTCAAAACTGAACTAGATCGACATACGAAATTATTAAAATAAAATAATTTGATACTCTGTGAGATTCTATACAATTAGTAAAGAGATTTTGTGCGTAAACAAATTGAAAATATTATTTTTAAATTTGGTAATATTCTCGTCATATGAACGGCCAGTAAAATTAAGCTTTCTCTTGATTAAACAAAAAAAAAAAGTAAAAACAACATTATCGAAAAATAACTAATACTATAGGTACCTTTTGAAAGAGTATTAATAACCATGAATCGTTTTGTCATACCGAAACCATAACTTTTCTATAGCGATAATTTTATATCACAAAACTCACGCTGGTCAAAATGTCAACGTTTTTTAAATTACATTGTCAACCAGTCAAAGTAAAACAACAATTGTAAAATCTTTGTTTTGATAGCCCTAGCCTCTCAGAATAGTTCGACTATCGAATGACAAAAAGCTTAGCCTTATAAAACCATATTACATAGAAAATTGAAATAGTAATAAATAACAACAAGCTGAAATTTTAAGCTGTTTTCCAACAACTCGGTCACGTTCGTTGCATTACAGAAAACCACTACGTCTACCATTTGCTATTTACACACGTTCTAGGTTGAAATAAAACATAAATTGCTTTTATATTGTAGAAACAAGTTTAATACTTTAGTCTCCACTGAGACTGCAAAGATTTTTAATAAAAAACTTCATTACTTTGTCATGTTTAACGTTAACTTCTGTTTTATTTGAAAATGTTTATTCATTTAACAGTTCATTGCTCACCACAAGTTATGTTTAAATATTTATATTTTATATTTATCAAAGTTGATACAAATGGTGACCGTGATACTTCAAAATTATTTTTGCAAGCAATGATACGAATAGAACAATAATTGTCATTGAAACGATTTCTATATACATATATTATATTACCGTAAATGCACGAATCACGGTAAATCCTAAGATTTAAGAGTAAAACCTAAGATTTACCAACTCTTAATGGTAAAAGCCCGAACGATTTTGCGATTCGCACTTTTACCACCATTCACTTGGTAAGTCTTAGGATTAACATTAAAGGCACGGTAAATGTTGAAAAAGATATGTACACGTGGCTAGTCTTTACATTAAGACCCGCGTCGGTCTAATTTTGAAGTTAGATAGGTTAGGGCTATTTTTTTTTGTAACGAAATTATTCTGATAAACGGTCTAATTTTGAAGATAGATAGGTTAGGATTTTTTTTTTTGTAACGAAACTATGCCGATTAACGGTTTACAGGTCTTAATCCAAAGACTTACCAATTTAGGTTTTTGACTGAAAGAATTAATCTTTGTTTTATTCCCAAAACCAACTTTTACTAGCTGTCAGTGGTACCTAGCATGACAGCTAGTATGTAACCTAGCATGTACTAAATTCTAATAGTAAAAGCCCGAAAAAAATGTCCCATTTTTATAAATCCTTACATTTACCAAATCATGTCGGTAAATCCTAAGACTTACTCTTAAATCTTAGGATTTACCATAGTTCGAGCTTTTACGGTAACATATATACTTCTAGATGACCCGGTGAACTTCGTATCACCTACATATGTTTGTGAAAAATATGAACAAAACCCTTTCTAAACGCACCAATAAATATTTGACAACAAAGTGACAATTTTTTCGACAAAAGACATCAAATTTTACGAAAATTAAATTGTCGTTTTTAGTATTTTCCGTAACTTATTATTTATGTTTCTCACCGTTAAAACCTTCCCTGAACTTTCACTTGCGATTCTAAAAAAGCTTTTTATAATTTAATATGTTTGTCATAAACAGACATCGTTCATAAAACAAAGAATCAATGGAATAGGTACTGGAAACAATATTGAGTCAAGGGTAATCCTCCACCCTAAAGAGGAAGATTGCGGATTTCTTTATAGACCATCAAGATGCCTTAGCTCAGCTTACATTAAATAATCTAATATATTGCACCCGAGATTGCCCTAATTACTAATAGCGCTAGGTTTACAGAAAATTTACTCCTTCAAATATTATGTCACAATGATAAATACAAGCGTTTGTAACATGTATTACCGAATAAGGTATTATATGATGGATTTTTTTAAATATATTTAAGACATGGGAAAAAACTAAAAAAGTATACTCTACTTGCCAAGGCTTACATAGTTTGATATTTTTGCGCAAAATAAAATACGAAGATTGAAGTTTATTTATCAGTTTTTGTGTTCAAATTTAAATCAATAGAATTTTTACTTTATCTATGTACAACAGTCCGTTAAAAAGTATTATACAGATAAAGTAAACCCAAGTCAAGTTTCTCATTAATTTTTTCAGTCTCAGAGGCGTACGCGTATTGACCTTTCGTTTAAATTGTTTTGTTAGTAAATTCTGACTTCAAAGTTGATTATACGCTGAACCATAATATAGACGACATTAATAAAAAATATTTCAAAGTTAGAACAAATACTTGTGTCTAAATTTAAATAGTAATCACTACAAAAAATTCTTACAAACATTAGGTACAAAGTCAGTGGCAAACATCGCAGTCAGTAGTTATCAACCGACTTTCAAAAAAGGACGAGGTTCTCAATTCGTTTTTTTTTTATGTATGTAGATCAGAACTTTTGACTGAGTCTACCGATTTCGATGAATTTTGTTTTAATTGAAAGGTGTCGCGTGTCATGTGGTCCCATTTAAATTTCAGTCAGATCTGACAAGTACTTTTAGAGTTATGTCCTGTGGCTATATCTAATAACGCGTATTTACTTGACAATTTTTTTCATCTACCTACGTTGTATTACTTGTCGATGTAATTGAAGTCGGTTTCTTTTTCGTTTGCGAGCAAACACAATTATCCTATTAAAAGTAAATACTGCTTTACGACCTTGAAAGTTACTGACTAGAAATCAGAAAGTTATGTAGTCTTAACGTCTTGTTTAAAATAACAAGAGTACATTTACTCCAGTTTTCACTATTACGGCGAGATTTTGATATATTTCGTCTATTTTTTAACAATAATTTAATTTTTATTTCCTTGCTCTTATATAGAAGTAAAAATATAATGCGTAAAGGTTCTGTAGAAGTTCAAAGCCTGTATTCCTAAAAAAGAAAGAAAAAACACAAAACTTTTTTTGTTTATTTGTTTGTTCAAACACGCTAATTTCAGGAACTCTTGGTTCGAATTGAAAACATACTTTTTTGTTAGATAGCCCATTTACGGAAGAAGACTATGGACTATTTTTTCAATAAAATTTCACAAACAAATGTATCAGTTATTTTTGTTTCTTTAAGGTACATTAATATTAACAACAATACATATAATATATATAAGACAGACTCTCCACAATTTCAAATGTAAGTTATTAAGATAACTATTGCAATGTCTAAGCGAGCAAACCACAAAAAAGTTAGTATATTAAAGTGAATCTAAAGCAACGTTAACCTTGAGCAAAGTAAATTTGCTTTCGTAAGATTTTACAAAGTTTTACGAAATTTTCACTCTATAAAATGAATATATTATTACAGTCTTTTATTTTATAATGAACAATACGAAGAATAGGTCTAAAATAACTCTTAAAACTTCTAAATAGGTATACTGTAGCAATTGTTTAACATTTAAGACTATATTATGTAGTATAGGCTTCTACATACGCTACATCTTAGCGAAATAGTATCGATAAATATCATCATGCATGTAATTGAAATACTTTAAAAGTAAAAATTATCGTCATATTTATGTCATTAGTATAGCATTAATATAACGAATAAATGCAGAATGTACAAGCGTTAATACAATTCACATCAGTACATTTACTTCAAAGATAATCTCGAGAAAACTCGATGTACACATTGAACAATATTTAAAAGAGCATTACCAAGTCATTCATATTCATGATCGCGCTGGTGACGTAAGGCGTGACGTCACCCCCTTTTACCCCTTACGTAAACCACATGGCACATTAAAATGAGCGCATGGTGTTTACTTGTAACAACTCATCGAACCGATCTAAAATCTAATGCACCCCTTCACGG
Organism: Melitaea athalia; assembly: GCA_905220545.2. Classification (NCBI taxonomy): domain Eukaryota; kingdom Metazoa; phylum Arthropoda; class Insecta; order Lepidoptera; family Nymphalidae; genus Melitaea; species Melitaea athalia. Next base: position 5,439,022 of record HG992193.1, read on the forward strand.
TCCAAGCAATTAGTAACATTCGTCATAAAACGATTTCGCAAACATAAATCGAATCTGTGTACATTAAAGATTACACGAGAACTTAGGTGTAATTTTTCTTTTTTCATCATGAACTAGCTGAACTGAAAAACATCCGCCATATTATTTTTTATTCAAATATCGAAGTTTTTCAATTTTCTTACATACAAACTTTGCCAATAATAAAACAAACAAAAATATTTTCAAATTTGGTGCCTTCGGATGTTTTGCGCGTACCTACTTTTCATTGATTCATTTTTATTTCTATATTAGAATACAAATGCAATAAGAATCTGACATTTTTACGGAAATTAAATGCAAAATAGAAAGGAAAAATGTAGAAGCAAATGTTAACTGCGATTTCATCAAGCATTCACTGTAACAGTACATTACGTTTAAATGTTCGAGAAAATTCTCTGGCCAAACGTTTTTAACGTGTCAAAACGTTTTTATCGATATTCTCAATTGCTTCATACATCTTAATTTACTAAGTATCTATCAAGGTTCTTTTTACGAAAGTGTTTCTTTTAACGTATCGCATTAAATTTTGATTCATTTCAATATAGGTAAGAGAAACAATCAAGGTATATCAGAAAATTCAACGTAGTTATCAAAATTTATTTTTTAAGTAGGTATATTCGTGCACATTCTTTAGAATTATATTTTAATCAATACATTATTTTCTGTATAAAAAAATCTTAATTTTATTGCCTTTAACTTTTTTACTAAAGTACATAACGTAGTTGAACGTATTTGTTAATTCTTACACCACATATTAATCTCACAATTCACATATTTAATTATCCGAAAAATCGAGAGGCCGTCGTTTTAGGTTCTTTGCTTTCTAATAGCATCATTCAATATAAACTTAACATTTTTAACACAAACGATGTTACAACTTCTATGATGGTCGATTTACATCAGACGAGCGAATACTCATTCTATCCCCACTATATCAAATTCTTATCAAATTCTTTTAGTGTAAACAGGCGTAGAGCATTTTTTCGTTGTTATATATATGAAAACGAGTGTTCGAAGATCAAGAAAGAATGCTCTTGTTCTAGCTCTAGCTCTTTGTTCGTTTGGTCTAAATGCACCCTGATGATAACATCGTTATAATTTTTTACATTTCAAATTCTTTATTTAATTATTCCACAGATGACATATCGAAATACTGAGAACCACAATTCCAAACGCAGCTCTGCCACATATCCAACTTATACCACTCCTCTCACTGGCATTCGAACAAAAACCTTTTAAAGAATATTTTTTAAGACTGCGCTTCCACGGAAAGTTTTTCTTTACAAAGCTCGTTAAGTACTTAAAGTATACATAGAAATTTCAACATTATGCTTTATTTCGTCTTTTGAGTATGTTTTTAATTCAAACCCTCGTACTCTTGTAATTTTTTTTAATTCGCGTAAATACTTTATATTAGACTAGTTGCTATTCGTGACTTTATCTTCGTCATTTTCACCCGTTTCATAAAATAATTGCAGGCTCGGTGAACTTCGTGCCATCATAATTATATCTATACTAGCTTCTGCGCGCGACTTCGTCGGCGTGGACTCCGTTCCTATTGGTCTTAGCGTGATGACACATAGCCTATAGCCTTCCTCGATAAATGGGCTATCTAACACTGAAAGAATTTTTCAAATCGGCCCAGTAGTTCCAGAGATTACCGCGTTCAAACAAACAAACAAACAAACAAACAAACAATCAAACAAACTCTTCAGCTTTATATATTAGTATAGATTATGGTTTACATAGACAACACAACGTGGGTAGTCCATAATTGTGTTTGCTCGCAAAAGAAAAAAAACCGACTTCAATTACATCGACAAGTAATACAACGTAAAAAGACGAAAAAATAGTTATGTAAATACGCGCTATTAAAGATTACTCAAAAAATAGTAATCAGATCTCGATCAAATTTAAACAAGACTACATGAAAAGTATTAGCTTTCGATTAAAGTAAGCATCATTAAAATCAGTACACCCAGTAAAAAGTTATGCGGTATAATACAACGTAGGTCGACGAAAAAGTAGTCAAGTAAATACGCATTATTAGATATAACTCTAAAAGTATTTGTCAGATCGCAATTAAATTAAAATAAGACCACATGACATACAACAACTTTCAATTAAAACAAAATTGATCGAAATCGGTCCACACAGTCAAAAGTTCTGAGCTAACATACATAAAAAAAAAATTGTGTTTGCTCGCAAACGAAAAAAAAAACTGACTTCAATTACATCGACCAGTAATACAACGTAATAAGACGAAAAAATAGTCAAGTAAATACGCGCTATTAAAGATTACTCAAAAAGTTTTAATCAGTTTTCGATCTAATTTAAACAAGACTACAAGACAAGTATTAGCTTTCAAGTAAAGTAAGAATCATCGAAATCGGTACACCGAGTAAAAAGTTATGCGGTATAATATAACGTAGGTCGACGAAAAAGTAGTCACGTAAATACGCATTATTAGATATAGCTCTAAAAGTACTTGTCAGATCTCAATTAAATTAAAATGGGACCACATGACACGCAACACCTTTCAATTAAAATAAAATTGATCGAAATCGGTCCACACAGTCAAAAGTTCTGAGCTAACATACATAAAAAAAACATACGTGTTGAATTGAGAACCTCCTCCTTTTTTGGAAGTCGGTTAAAAAAATCATCAATGAAATACATGCATTATTATGCATGAATATTGTATTATCAGGAATAACTCAAAAAGTACTCGTCTAATCTCGCTAAAATTTACACGACAACACGACAAGCTTTCAATTATTAAAAGTATCATCAAAATCTGTACAACCAGTCAAAAAACATGAAGCAACAAACACAAAAAAAACATATTATGGAATTGAGAACTATTTAAGGTCGGTTCAAAAGAGAGCCTTATACATGGATACAATATAAATCAAATAGTTTTGCATTTAGGTACAAATAGTGCCGGCAATGCAGTGCCTCACATCCGAAGTACACCCCGTTGCAATAAAATAGGTACAATGCTCGAATAGACAACGTCCCCGCATTGGCATAATCCCAAAATGCAAAGTGAGTCACTGCGTCCCCTTTTGAATGCAAACTATACTAATGTTTGGTGATTCATATATTATGGACATTTTCATGGACTGCTAGTGTGCGATAGTGAATTGCTTATGTTCGTTTAATTTATTTCATTGTTGTTTAACATATGCAAACATTATAATTGCAGTTTTTAATGATCTTATATGGACTTTATTTAAAACCAGAGAACTCTCGCGGTTTCGACTGTTTTATATTTTTACTAGCTGACTCCGCAATCGTTGTTTTGCCATATAAGTTATTAACCCCCTTAACCCCTAAAATCCCCTTATAACTTAGGGGTATGAAAAATAAATGTTGGCCGATTCTCAGACCTACCCGATATGCACACAAAATTTCATAAAAATCGGTCCAGCCGTTTCGGAGGAGTATTGCAACTAGCATTGTGACACGAGAATTTTTATAAGATTATACTTGTCAACAAATCTTTTAAAATGTATATTTCCCGTTTTCCTATTTTAAGTAACTACCCCGACATTTTATAGACAAATGCCAATTTCACCTCTTTATGATAAAGTATATTTTACGCATGTTCAATGTAAAATGTGCAAGAAAACGTTATGTTACGAATATAAATATTTGACAGATAAAATGGTGTTTATTTATATTTTTATGTTAAAACAGAGAAAGAACGAACAACTGGTGAAAGTGGCACTAATCTTCATTAAGTCGCAATTTAAAGCCGCAAAAGTATCACTTTTGATTAACTGAATCAACTTCTCGCCATAATTAAATAAAATCAGGTATTAAGTTTTCACGACGGTAAGATAAAGTGACAGTAAAAACAATTGTAATCTACACTCAAGTCTCGGATCATCAATTTTAGGAGACTACAAGAAAGGACTAGTTGATCTAATTGACTATTTTCCCCACTGCTTTTTATATTTAAACGAAACGGTGATGATTACTTAAAATTGCGATTTTAAAACTTAGATTTTGGTTCCATATGTTCCAACATGATCTAAATACATTTAAATGCAAATTCTGAAAAAAATTGTTCTCTTTAGTCCAAATTTCAAAACATCGATCGCAACATAGTTAAGCAATACAAATCATCGTAGCCAAAAGGATTGAATAAAACTACCAGAAAACAAATTAAAAAAAAATCATTTTAAAGTGTTTTCACACAATTTCTTCAGACCAACTCTATCACGTTTAAAATAGGCGGAAATCTCTATCAATATTCATTAGCACGAGAGCCCTTATTTTGAAAAGCTTTTATACAATTTATGAATGGCGCAAAGGTCGCGCAAGGCTGTAAACGCCATTCTTCATTATAAGCGCCGAGAGCCCTGAGCGGTAATTCAAGGTTTTCCTAATAAATTGTCGCTGTTGTAAGTAATGCTCGTAAAACCCTATTTCACCGAGGAACATTGCTTTAAATAATATTTCACTTAAGACTTTTTGCCACAAATTTACGTAAAATGGAATAAAAATTGTTGGATAAACAAACGAAATGAGTATAAACATTATTAATATACACTTTTAAGAAACAACACTTCTATAAATAAAAAATCGGCAAAGTGCGAGTCGGACTCGCGCACGAAGGGTTCCGTACCATTGACTAGGTACATTGATTGTAATAACGGGCAAAAAGCGGCTAAAAATCACTTTTATTGTATGAGAGCAAAAATACTCAAAAATGACGTTTTTTGTATGTGAGCCCCCCTTAAATATTAATTTTATTTTTATTTTATTATTTATTATTAAATTAAAAATACAACTAAGTATTTTGTGAATATTTCAAGTGCCTACCTGTTGCCATTATTGATATCGAGCAAAAAAGGGCAAGAAAATCGCGTTTGTTGTATGGGAGCCCCTCTTAAATATTTATTTTATTTTGTTTTTAGTATTTGTTGTTATAGCGGCAACAGAAATACATAATTTGTGAAAATTTCAACTCTCTAGCTATAGCCGTTTTTGAGATACAGCCTGGTGACAGACGGACGGACGGACGGACGGACGGACGGACGGACGGACGGACGGACGGACGGACGGACGGACAGCGAAGTCTTAGTAATAGGGTCCCGTTTTTACCCTTTGGGTACGGAACCCTAAAAAATTAATTACTTATTATTGGCTACTAAACTACATTTATAAAATTACATAGCCCATTGGTTGAATTGTTCTGTTATAATATTTACTATTCCCTATACATTACTCATTTGGGAGATAACACCCTGGTGGTCCAAACAAAAGACAGTCATCCCGACCTATGAGCCTATAGAAGTAAGTAAGATACATATTACTTACTTAAGACCCATATTATTTGTACACAATGTAAATTAGAAATCCCTTACATTGTACGCGCTAAACAAGCTAGATTAAGTTCTTAGAAATTCTACCCTTAAGGGGTTTAAAATAGAGGAATAAAAACAAAACAAAATGGTCGTTTGTATGAAAGTTTTCCTACGTTTTAAGTTAGTCCCATAATAATAGCCATAATAGTTTGTAAGCATCTTTTTCGATTATACATTTCCAAGTTCCAAGTAGGTAAGCGTTATTCTTATTTATATACTTCGTTCGTTCAATGAGTTAACCAGCTTCTTTATATAGCTGATAAAAAAGAATTATCTGCGTACAAGCGAAAGTCAAAAGTATTATTTTTAATCCTTACTTTAGTGGACAGCGTAGAAGATACAGCTCTGTGCTTCTCTTTAACAATAGCAGCCTGAAAAATGTAACTTCAAGTTGCTACTTGCAGAATAAGCTTGCCTAGTGACGGACTCCGGGATTTATTATTTAAAATACATTTAATAAAGGTTTTTATATATTTGGCCAACAATGTTACACTTATAGATTTCTACGTGTAAGATTTATATAAGTTCACTGACCTGTGGTGTTCCCGGACATTTCGATGATACATTTGCACTCCCGCGCTATCTCGCGCGAGTTGAAGGGGCGGACCCTCACCGCCACCTTCACCGACGACATGGTCGCTGATCGTTCACCAGCCGCGCCACTAACACATCGGTACTAAGCCCGAAACGCACCTACGAACAAACACACACAAATTAACATAAATACGTACAAAAGTAAATTACCTTTCTCTATAGGTATCCATTAATGCATTTATATTAAGGTACGGTAGAGCAGAAAATACCTTGTCCAAAATTCGGGGAATCCCAAAGAGAGGAGAAAATGATATTAATCGCTGTGGTCGAGAGAACAAACATAATTGAATATGATTAGAAGGATGTGAATATTATCAAAATGTGATGACTGCGTGTAACTTACATCATACTTGGGTACAAATAGCTGCCAATTTAGATATTTTGATTTATAAATAATCAGTTGACTTTTTTTGATAAAATTTTTGAACATGAAAGATCATTTATTTGAGTATGGTTTTCATATTCGTTAGATCGAGAAAAGTCGGAAGACGATTGCGCACTCTCGAGATACTCTTCATGAGATTATTGACTTTAATAATTTTAAAACTATAGTAAATTTATTTTAAAATGTTCGTAACGACGACGTTAATCACATTTTAAAGGAAAATTATTTCATAAGAAATGTAAAATCCCCAAACGATGTATCCACCAACAGCTTTCTCCTAATTTACATTTCATTATAAAAACAAAGAAAAGTTTTTTTTTTTAATTAGCTGCTGACTACGAATGACGTTTGTTGTTCGTTAGTCCGAAATAATATTATAAATAGCTGAAATGATTTTACGAAACGCTAGTAATATTAAAAAGAGGTATACTTTGCTATGCTTAGTAGCAAAACTAATTAAAATTCCGTTTAGAGATTAAGAACAAAATATTGTTTTAAAGAACTAAAATATAATTATAATTTGAACAATATAATCAAAGATAAACAAATCAATGTTAAATATATCATTATAATTAATTTTACAGAACTGAGTTTCATATCTCAATATCCTTGCCATAATTGAGTTGGCCGTATTTATTACCAACGTTTATTATTTTAGAAATATAAAACAAAGGCATACATATAAACAAATAACTCGATTCTTTTAACCATTTTTAAAAACAATATGGAATAAATTACTATTAATTAGTTATTTATATAGTAACTAGCCGGCCCGAATGAAGGTTTACCGAATAAATACAAAAACAAAATAATGATAAAAATATGAGGAAATAGAAGACGAAACACAAAGACGCTTTTTAATAACAAATATTTAGTAGTTTAAAATTTATTGATTTATAATAAACTAGCTTTTGCGCGCGACTTCGTCGGCGTGGACTCCGCTCCTATTTGTCTTAGCGTGATGATACATAGCCTATAGCCTTCCTCGATAAATGGGCTATCTAACAGTGAAAGAATTTTTCAAATCGGCCCAGTAGTTCCAGAGATTACCGCGTTCAAACAAACAAACAAACAAACAAACAAACAAACAAACAAACTCTTCAGCTTTATATATTAGTATAGATAATAATGGAGATGATCATGCCTCGTCAAGTAAGAATATTATGTTTGGTTTTTGTCACTTTTAGCTTCTGTGTACCTTCTCTATATTGTTAGCATAATGTTGATGTTTTCTTATATATTAAACTAGCTTCTGCGCGCGACTTCGTCGGCGTGGACTCCGCTCCTATTGGTCTTAGCATGATGATATATAGCCTATAGCCTTCCTCGATAAATGGGCTATCTAACACTGAAAGAATTTTTCAAATCGGACCAGTAGATCCTGAGATTAGCGCGTTCAAACAAACAAACAAACAAAAAAACAAACAAACAAACTCTTCAGCTTTATTATATTAGTATAGATAATAGATAATGCCACTTCTCTAATAAAATAGGAAAACGAATACGTCCACTGCATGATGTATAATAAATCATTTCAGTTATGTCAAAGTAAGTATATAACATACAAAGGATTTCTTTTCCCATACAAAAGCCTGTAATTACACTGGCAACACAAATTTAATTGAATATTTATCGCGTTAATTGTAAAGTTTTAAATTAAAAATCATTTTGTTTTTTAATATTACACCGGATGACTAATTCGCTTTGTGTCTTTTAATAAAATATACCTAATTAGTTTGAACCAATTAAACACGTTAGACATTTTTTTATTCAATATTTAACTGTATTTTATTATATTTTACTTTATTTAAGAAGTTACGTCAATAAGGCTAACACCAAAGTAAACAAGAAATTGTATTTAAAAAAAAATTAAAAACAAGATAAAGTGTCTCATGGAAGTTAGTCAGAATAATAATAATATTGTAAAAATCTAACAAGGAGTCGTGATTTCTAGAAAATAATTAAATTAAATATATATAATAAAATGATAAAAAAAGAAATCATTAACACATCTACTAATGAAAGTAATTTAAAAAAAAATTAAAATAAAAAGTTAAATGTGTACGCGGTTAATATCAAAGCGTAGTATAAATTATTTTTGCATTTCCTTCTGTGATATAAAAGACAATAATCTTTTAAAATGAGCAAACTGTTCGAAATGTCTTTGTATTGTAAAAATCTAACAACTCTCGATTTTCTGACGTTTTAAATTATTTTAAAACGTTATTTAGAAAATGAAAGGAAAAATAGATCACCCGTAATTTAATTTTCCTTTCATTTTCGTTGTATTCTCTTTCTTTTCCAATATGTTTCATCCTAGTATAATTTTCTTTGTTTTCAAAAGCTAAAAGCACTTATCTTTCTTTTCCAATATGTTTCATCCTAGTATAATTTTCTTTGTTTTCAAAAGCTAAAAGCACTGGTCTATAAAATGCCTACATCCGAAATTTCACCACGGCTATTGTTGATGGTAGTATAATGAATTTTGTTGTAGCTCATGAATAGTATATTAAGAGTAGCATTATATCATAACTTGAACGTGTTATAATATTGTGATGAATGAAATATACTTTTTAAATCTATTCTTTTTTTTGAGTTAATATTTGTATTTGAGACAAAAAAGGTCGAGAGTGTCAATATGATCAACCAATTTTAATAAAAACATCACATCGAGTACATAATTCTCTACGATATAGAAGTAATTTCATATGAAAATACTCTAAACGGTTATCATAATTTGGTAATGCCCTTGACCAATAGCAACTGCATCATAAAAACCGCTTCTTTCTTCTGTACAGTCTCTATTCATTTCTTGTACAAATCGTAATATGGGTCATACTTAATACTTTGCGCAGAAGCCGGACTTAAAGGCATTAGTTTTGACATTTTAATTAAATTAAACTGAGAACTGAGTAAGTCATCCCAAATTTTAAGTTGAAATTTAGGATGACTTACTTAAAAAAATTTTAAGTTGAAATTTAGGATGAAATTTTAAATTTTAAGTTGAAATTTAGGATGACTTACTCAGTTCACTTACTCAGAGCGTTCTTCAAAGTATATGTTGAAATATTCAACATATACTTCGGAGAACGCTCATTAGATTTAAATAAGAGCAGTCAAAGAAACATCTCTGCGTTTGATAACTTTCGCTCCCGCGGGCAAATAGGGAGTAAATACTTTTAGTGACCACGTCATTGCTAAAACAGTATAATGAAGCTCATTTACCCAAATAACTAAAGTATATATTTAAATAAAGTTATTTTAATAATTAATCTCAAATCGATACAATATAAAATAATGGATTCGACATTAATAAACATGTTTTACGCAATATCTAACTAGTTCAATATTATGATAAAATAAATCATTAATTACTTCTTAACTTTTTGCAAATTACAAAGAGAATAAATACATTATGTATATTTTAATTTATTGGCTAAAGAAGTTTTCTCCTTCCCGCCTAACTTTCTCTAATTATTTTCGTCAAAGAACAAATAGTTTTCATGTGCAAGACAAATTATAGCTACGTAGTAACAATAAAATTAATGTAGATTTTTATTAAATTTAAATTTGGAATATTTTAAACAACTTATAGTAATAACATTATATTAATTGGGCTAACTATTGTTACAGAAAAGTATCAGGTCAAGATCCGTTAGTCCGCCACCGTCACGGTCCGGATAACATCTGAGGCAGCTGCGCACGCGTCGCCCGACTACCGTTGCTTTAAGGTCATCGATCATTGATTTTATTTTCATTTTTATTATTTATTGTTTAAAATTTATAATTTTTTCATATTAAGAGTAATTTACTAAAGTAATTATAACATAAGGTAAATATTTTTAACTTTTTTTTAAGTTGGCTGAGGCTTTTTTAAGTCACATTAAGCAATAATATACTCTTTCATTTTAGAAATTACAAGGATCTGACTCGAACTTTGATCGCATAAATAAAATAAATGTAATCAATATCTATTACGCAATAGGTACAGCTGAAACATCTAATTACCCACCACAGATTTAAGAGCACAATTCCTATGAGGAAATAGAAGACGAAACACAATATTTAGTATTAAGAATCACTTTCACAAGATATTTAAATCACTCAACGTCCGTTTTATAGAACGCTATAAATATATCGACCACAATGAAAGGGGGCAGACACATGGCTTTGCCACAATTTACTAGCAAGTCACAGTTGCTTACGGCACAAGATCCGCGTACAAAATGGTGAATGTTTCCTTAGAGCGATCCTCGCGTGCCGTAATTGCCGACGGTCGGCTGAACACGGAGTCGAAAGTACCGACGCCACGGCCGCTGCACTCCTCACGCACTTACGTAACATCCACTGCAACCTACATCTTTCCAATCGAAACGCCTGTAAAACTTCAGGAGATCGAAGAGGCGGCCATGAAAACGTGTCGCCGCAGAGATGACTCACCGCGCACACCGACGCCCTCTATGCTTTTCCGATCGGAGCAGATCGGATCGGAAGCTTTTAACCTTGGACGCAGTACCCGTCGCCGACGGCCTAGCGGGACGAAAGCGAGCCGCTATGGACTTACCCTGGCCTGGCTGACGAGGGTGTGGATTTGAGGCGCTTCTGTTTGTTTTCAGGGATGTTTTAGAGCTGGGCGCTCCGGTCAAGTCGCTGCGTCGGTCGGCATGACGTCGCCGATGAATGCGCGGTGCGACTGCGGGCTGACGGAGGTAGTATCGGAGAACCGTGGCGGCGCATGCGCGGTACCCTTCCAGGGCCTTCGATCTAGCGCCGGAATGCGCGTCGCCGCCGTCGCGCACCCCACACCGCAAATAACGTTAGCAAATCTACACAAACCGACCATTTCAAGTGTTCGACTCCCAGAGCACAGCTGAATTAAGCCTAATTACGATTTAAGGTTTTTTTGAATAACACGTTTTGACGCGTAGCTCTGAATGAAGCCTCATTAAACATAAGCAAATTACATACTCGTAGTTAGTTTCGTTTCGTTTCTTTTTGTTGATGGAACACCAGAGGTGTTTTATTTACGTTTTTGATTCCTTTAACAGAAAACACTCAAATGTACTAGAAATAAGCATCCTACATCTCCACTAAAATCTTTTTGATTTAATAATAAATTATAATATTTCAAAGTACCTATACGTTTCGAATATATTTTAAAATGCAAATTAAGGTAAGTTGAAGGTTCTCAAATGAGTCTCGTAAGCACGCCGGTCACGTTCACTTTGATTTCAGCTCCATCTGATGGATCACGAGAGTTTTGAATTTGGGGCGTGAATCGAAATATTACTAACTTCCTGGGTTCATTAGCTCGTTTACCTTTTAAAAAGTTATACCCATTAATAATATCAAGAACTCTCTACAAAGACATTTATTACATACAACAATCAAAATTCCTACAATGCTTATGTTCAAGTATAAAGTAATATTCTAACACTAAAAATATTACATTCTGTTCAGCATATTCAGATGTTATCAATTACAAAAACAGTACAAATCTACAATAAAAAAGAAAAATCTACTACATAGCTAAATACGATTTTTGTATATATTTTTCTACTACTATTAATTATAAATAGGCTGTCTTACATAAAATATTAAAATCGGAGCAATAAACGCGAGATTATCTCGTTCAAACTAACAAACCAGCTCTTCAGCATTACGATATGAACACTGATGTAGACAAAGAATAGCGCACTGCAACATTTTTTCTGTGTACATTTTTTCTTAAGGATCGTGTAATTCAAGTAAAAAAGGATGTAAAGTGGCTTTACATCAATGTTAACCCTTGTAATAAATAACTAAGATTACATTCCTGCTCAAAACATGGAGCATCCCAACTGGGGTAGTACCTCGACCTTACAGAAGATCACAGCTAAATAATATTGTTTTCAAGCAGTGTTGTGTTCCTGTTGGTGAGTAAGGTGACTAGAGCTCCTGGGGGAAATTAAGGATAGGGTCGGCAACGCGCTTGAGATGCTTCTGGTTTTGCAAATGTCTATAAGCTACGGTAATCGTTTATCATCAGCTGAGCCGTACTCTTATTTGCTGACCAAGTTATATAAAAAAATACCTATTACTTTCATACATGTTTTAAATGCGAAATATGTAAATGCAATGTGCTGTGTGGTTACGGCACTAAAGAATGTAGCCACCCCCTCTCTTCCCGTGGGTGTCATAAGAGGCGACTAAGGGATAACACAGTTCCACTACCACCTTGGAACTTAAAAAGCCGACGGATGGAAGGATAACCATCCATGCTGGCTTTGAAATACACAGGCCGAAGACGGGCAGCAGCGTCTTCGGTGCGACAAAGCCAGCCCTGCGGTCACCAACCCGCCTGCCCAGCGTGGTGACTATGGGTAAAACACATGAGTTCGCGTCATAATATCGGGCGCGAACTTGTGGAGGCCTATGTCCAACAGTGGACTGTGATAGGCTGAAGTGGTGGTGGTGGGGTAAATGTAATTATTAATTAATTACTCAGACAGTACGTCATCACCTACATAGGTGAAAATTGTTAGTTTGCACGTCAGCTGTTCACTAACAATAGTAAATTAAAACAGTGACATGTATATATGTCACTATGACCTAAGTTACTATAATTTTTCATCGACACTGACTTAACTGAGGTAGGGCCTAGCGGGAAATTTCTTGCTCAAAATATAGAACAGCCCGACTGGGGTAATACCTCGACCTTACAGAAGATCACAGCTAAAATAAATAATATACAAATACTTCTTTAGTATAGAGGTTGAGTTAAGGTAAGCAAGGATTTGACAGGAAAAATTTACCTGAAATAGAAACCAAAGTATGTGGAAAATATCACTAATGTATCACCTAGATTTGTGACACCGGACACCTATTACTTATTTTATACTAGCTGACCCCGCAAACGTTGTTTTGCCATATATGTTATTAACCCCGGCGACCCCCTCTTGTGGGTGGAATTTCGTAAAATCCGTTCTTAGCTGACCTCTACTCGGCGAAAGGAATATTCCTAGCAAATTTCAAGTCTCTACACCTTATGGTTCCAGAGATATCGTGATGAGTCAATATATAGTTGGAAATCTCTTATAGATATGTATATATTTGTTTTATATTTATTTTGTTTAGTATATTTTGTGTGTTTCAACATTTTGCTACACACAAAATCCCTCTTATGTATTTATTATTGTAATGAAATTGGTTACAAGAGTAAAGCCACAATTTTTGTAACCAACCTTGTAAAAATATAATATCATAAAAATATATAATAGTAACTTGGTTCTTCCAACTTCTAAGAATATACATATAAGCATTTACACACACACACGCACACACACACACACACATGACCAAACCTACTAAGCTAATGAATGACAAAAATGCGAAGTATTAAGGGTCAAGGAACCGGACTCGCCACGCATTATTTATCGGTCTTACCCGATGACGCAACAACGTATCGATTACAGGCTAGCTACATGTAAGACCTATAATCGCAGACTAAGTTTAGCGATTGGCGAATTATTCCTCAAAATGTATGAAAATATTAGGAATATTCGATTTATTACGTAATAGTTTGCGCTCTCATGTATAGACGTAAGTCTAACTCTACAGATATTTTTTATCACACTATGGTGGTAAACAAGTAAACAATCCGCCTGGTGGTAAGCGGTGACCATAGTTCATTGTTGTCTGTAACAACAGGAGTTTTAGCATGAGCAGGAGTATTAGCATTTAACTGAGGTAGGCCACAGCAGGAAATTTCCTGCTCAAAAAATGGAGCAGCCCGACTGGGGTAGTACCTCGACCTTACCTTACAGAAGATACTGCTTTCAAGCAGTGTTGTGTTCCTGTTGTGTGAGTAAGGTGACCAGAGCTCCTGGGGGGGAATTAGGGGTAGCGTCGGCAACGCGCTTGCGATACTTCTGGTGTTGCAGGCGTCTATAGGCTACGGTAATTGCTTACCATCAGGTGAGCCGTGCGCTTGTTTACCGACTAAGTGATATATAAAAATAAAAAAAAGAAGTTAAACGTTTAAAGTTTTCCCACCAAAAACATTCTGTAAAAAAACTAGCCAAGTCTCGATGGAGCTGCTTGTTTATCTCTAAAAAGTAATGAAATCTAGACAAAGTCGTACCAAGTCTAAGGTTCATTACTGCGATTTTTTTATTATTATAGTTAATGTTGTGTGACTTGGCCGTTGAAGGGTACACAAGGGTACAAAACTAAGAATAATATCCCATACTGGTATTGGTAATTGGACACTAGTGTCTCATTTTAGGCGGTTGTTGATAACACATGCATTCAGCATTGACAATGCTGACTTCTGTTCTCTTATTTTTGGAGCGTCAAATCGACCACCGATCTAACATAAAATAGACGTACAGACGGACTTCTATCAATGATTAGAAGTCCGCTGGTACTGGAAATAATTTTTTATACAGTTTGTTTCAGGCTTGCCTATACAAAAATATTATTGAAATACGCAGCTTTATCAAGCCTACAATTGACTGGTTATTCAATCAACGTTTTCCAAGTGGCAATTTTCCATCGTCAATGGGTAGCGGTTCTGGCGACAGATTGGTGCAATGGTGTCATGTAGCACCTGGTTTTGTACCCTTGTGTACCCTTCAACGGCCAAGTCACACAACATTAACTACAGTAGAATCCGTTTATTATGACTCCGCCTATATTGACCAACCGGTTATTATGACGTTATTACACTACGAAGTTTGGTTTTCATATAAAATTATTTATAAAAAAGTCGGATATAATGACTTCCCTTATAGTGACATGTCGCTTATTATGACCCATTTTTAAGAAATGATGTCCGGTTATAATGACCGACATTATTCTTTACACCTCCATTGATTCCCGACGACGTTCGACTTGCCGAACGCGTCGCCAAGTGCAAGCCACGTGTGGCTCGTTTTTGTTTTGAGTCTCAGTTTGGTCCAAGTAACTTATTGGTCTTCTCAGTTCTCACTTCTCAGTTCTCAGTGAGTAATTGACGCTTGAAGGTCACGCATTGTTTTTCGTTTGTCGTTTGTGTTTTTCATTGTATATACTGTGAAAAAAATGTCATCTCATCGCCGTAACGCATTTACGATCGAGGAGAAAGGTGTAAATAATATGCAGATTAGAAAATGGAGAATCAAACTTTTTTGTGCATATTTAGACAGTAGATCTGAAGAAGTAAACTCCAGTCGTGCGTCGGAACTGACACGCGTTTTTTTTTTCACAAAACGCTTTGTATGACGTCCGCTTATTATGACGTGTTTGTCAATTCCTTTCGATGTCATTGTAAACGGATTCAACTGTATAATAATAAAAAAATCGCAGTAATGAACCTTAGACTTGGTACGACTTTGTCTAGATTTCATTACTTTTTAGAGATAAACAAGCAGCTCCATCGAGACTTGGCTAGTTTTTTTACAGAATGTTTTTGGTGGGATTTCACTGCTTTTTGTAGAAAGTAGAAACGTGGGCATATTCAGGCATATTGATTTATTTTTTAGAATTTCTTATTTGACACATTTTTTTTCTTTTTATTAACAGTTTTTTTTATTATTACAATACCAATCTTTCTTTTCCTTTCTTCGGGTTCTGATTCTTGTACTTGACGTGTTGGTATCACCACCACTCTTAGTCCAATGCATTATATTTTGAGCAAATTTTGAGCGAAATTAATATTTTAGTGTAATTTGTGTAATATTCGAGTAGAATTAAGTTAATCGTTCGCCTATTTTTCTTGTAAACTTGTAAGTATAAGTATAAAAGCCAGTCTAGTGTTATCCAGAGTTTTGCTATAATTTTATTTATATGCGTATTAAAAGCAGAAGTGGAGGCATTCGCCCAGCTGTGGGACGCTATAGGCTAGATTAAATTAGAAGATGTGATCTGATTTTTGCAATGATAGTCGATTTTTTTATGTACCAACTAGCTAGGCCTCGCGGTTTCACCCACTGTGATTTGAGGAAAAAAATAGCCTTCCTTCTTCTTAAAGCATAACCTTTCTCTTTAAATAGGCTATCCACCTCAGAGGAATTTTTCAATTCGAATCAATAGTTCTTGAGATTAGCGCGTTTAAACAAACAAACAAACAATTCAACTTTCAGGTTTATAATATTATATATAGATATATAAGTATAGATTAGATATATAACACATATCTTTTAGACTTCCGCGACGAAAATATTTATATGATATACTGACTTTGACTGGATTGACAGAATAATCTGGAATTTTTCAAGGAGACCAATCAATTGAACTTATTTTTTTTTTGTATTTTATTTCTTTTTTACATTTATTATTTATTGTATATTTAAGTAGCTTGATATATTTTCCTTAGTTTACACTAAATAAATTTCTGAACGCTCGCATAAATAAATATTTGACAACCAATATGTATAATGTCAATCCGTTTTCATTACTGACATTATTATTAATTTTTAAAATCTAAAATCCGCCAATATCCGTATATTGTGGATATATGTTGTCGATTCGAAACCTTTATTTAAATACGTTCTTTAATTTAAGGGTAGAGTTTACCATATCGACGAGATGAACATTAAATGTTTGACAGTTACGAAACACGAACATTATATACATATACTTCCATACGAATTTTCATTCCCACCTTTCAACCCCTTACACCCTGTTTTTCGCATTATATTTTATGTAAAGGTGGTATATCGATCTCTTCTAATAGTTTGATTGGGCTCTTGTGTTTTTTAATCAGGGTCACCAGGTGCTCCAGATCTTCGATTATCCTAGTTTTTATAGTTTTTCCTTTATGTAGCCATTAAACCCTAACTCTGTACCAAATTTCAGCTCTCTGAGTTTATGGGAAGTACTAGTTCTATTTTGATGATCATGAGTGAGTGAGTGAGTGTCGTAAATGCGAAACTTTGCTTTCGCTTAACTTCTAAACTAAATGACCTACAGACTTGAAATTTTGGATTTTAAGTATGTGATTATAGCTTACTCGATGACGAAAATTTCAGCGTTCTGGTCTTATCCAGAGGTTCTCAAATAGGGGCCTGAAAATGCGGCGAAATGGTTCGGGTAAAGGATGGTACGGCAGTGTTTGCTTCGCGCTCGACTTGGCGGGGGCACTGCCGTGCCCCCCGATATTGTTTAGCTACGGTCTTCTGTAAAGTTGAGGTACTTTCCTAGTCAGAATCCACCAGATTTTTATGAAGATCGTATAGGTACTATACTTTTCAATATACCTTATATTTTTACACAGTTTGTTAGTATTCCAATGTTTGGACAATGACCCCTTCTTACCATGTTGCTCTACATGGCTGTGTTGACGGATATATTACTTACTAAAGGTAACGACCTTAATAGGATGATTAATTATACCAACCGACAGTTTTACAAGCTATTTTAATAACAGAAGAAAAGCCAAATAAAAATTTGTACTGAAATAAAATAAATCTGTTCTAAAAAAATACAACGTCAAACGTTAGCGTGAATCGAAATCAATTAAAATCAAAAATTACTTTATTCAAATATGCTTCAAAAGCACTTTTAAAGCTTCATTTTAAAAATGAAAATTATAATTTAATTTGTTTAAATTAATTAATTATTATTTTAGTTCTAGTGAATCTACCGCCGGCCGGTTCGGAATGAAGATTCTGTAAAGAAGAATTAGCAAGAAACTTCACAGTTACTTTCTTCAAAAAACTGTGTGAAAAGTTAAAATTTTGTCACCACTACATATTGTCATTTGTGTTCTATGTAACGTACTTACTTAAATATCTGTAAATTATAACAATAGCTTTTTTTTTTTATGTAACTAGGTTGGCAAACAAGCGTACGGCTCACCTGATGGTAAGTGACTACCGTAGCCTATAGACGCCTGCAACACCAGAAGCATCGCAAGCGCGTTGCCGACCCTATCCCCAATCCCCCCCAGGAGCTCTGGTCACCTTACTCACCAACAGGAACACAATACTGCTTGAAAACAGTATTATTTAGCTGTGGTCTTCTGTAAGGTCGAGGTACTACCCCAGTCGGGCTGCTCCATATTTTGAGCAGGAAATTTCCTGCTGTGCCGTACCTCAGTTAAAAATGTATGAAAAATTGAACATGTTGCGCAGCATCGAGCATGAAATCCTACGCTATCATCATTGTGTTATGTTGAACAAACATCTCAATTGTTCGTCAACAGAATATCTTACATATTTTTATGACAAATACTTTTAAGACTAATTATAGTGAAATTAATATTATATAATTTATTATTATTAATTTTTAACAATCTAGAGACATTATTATAAAGTTTGATTTAAGTAATTAGGAATGTTTTATAAAATAAAGTAACAATCTGTCGACATAATTAAAAAGTTTGCTATAATTAGTACCGCCCTAAGCGATTTTTCATACTGCTCATCCGCCCTCCCTACTTACGCTTCAAATAGGTAAGTACCTACATCTCGCTCGACCTACGCTCCTTTCAAACACATTTATCAGCCATCTTTTAATGACCCCTCAGCTGCCGTCCTAAATTACAAAATTTAAACGCCAATATGTTGCTGTGTGGCTACGGCAAAGAATTTAGCCTCCCCCTCTCTTCCCGTGGGTGTCGTAAGAGGCGACTAAGGGATAACATAGTTTCACTACCACCTTGGAACTTAAAAAGCCGACAGATGGCGGGATAACCATCCAACTGCTGGCTTTGAAGTACACAGGCCGAAGATGGGCAGCAGCGTCTTCGGTGCGACAAAGCCAGCCCTGCGGTCACCAACCCGCCTGCCCAGCGTGGTGACTATGGGTAAAACACATGAGTTCACGCCATTATTGGCGCGAACTTGTGGAGGCCTATGTCCAGCAGTGGACTGCGATAGGCTGAAATGATGATGAATGATGATGAAACGCCAATATGTATTTACGGAATATCTAAAATTCTACATTAGTAACTTATACACGAAACTTCTCCCACGCGGTTTTAGATTGTTTATCTTCATGATTAAATACCTGTCTAACTCATCATCGAAATTTAAATATTATTTTGTATTTAATTTATCCTAATTATGGTTAATCTGTGCTAGAAGTAAACAAAAACCTTTGTAAACAGTAATTTAATTTAACTGACCCTATGAACATCGTACCATGTTTTTCGTGAATATGTCAATTTGATGTCGATATTTTTTACATGTAGGTTCCTTGCGGGATAGGCTATGTAACGTTATGCTACGACTCATGGAACGAGAGCAGTAATCATTAATGTCAATTAATAAAATTAAAGCAGTGTTCTGTAAAGGCTTGGAACCTACTGTCTGCCAACTACCCTGGAACGAATTACGCCACGCTGCTCCATTTCGAACTGTCCTATGTTCAAGTTTTGAAAAAAAAAAGGTTTACGAGAAGCAGGTTCCTTAACGAAGTTTATATTTTTAACTTCAGTATCGGTCACGAAATTAGCTTTAAGCTGTAGCCGCTTTAAGTTTATACCTTGCCCGACTTTGAACGCGACCATAAGGCTCTTTCAGTTTCCAACTGTCAAGACTTAGCAAAAAGTATATAAAATAAACTTTGAGAATGGACCTTTTGCATTTTTGTCATTATTTTCATAAACTTCCAGTTGCCTAAAACACTATATATTTATAACACATAACCAATAGAGCGTAGGATATTATTTTTTATTCTAAAATAATACCTACATGTAATAGCAATACATATGATGCTTTTTAGAACAATTCTCAAATAGAGCAATGTTCGAGGAAGTCTTTGTCTTGCATTTAGAGTGTAAATTTAGCAAGTACCTATAACCTGGGTCGATGCCAAACACCGACGAAGTGTCTCCCTCTATGTACCTACTTGTGATTGTGGGCAAGGTTGGACGACAACAAAGACTCTTAATATCTAGAGAAAATACTATAGTCTGAACTAGAAGACATATTTCATTTATATAAATCAAATTACTAGGTAAGTTATTCATAAGAGTAATTTATGTTATACCTAATTGAAAAAAATTTTTTTGAACTAATATGTATTAGAAAATAAAATCAGACTACGAATAACTTGATTAAGAATACACATAGAATCAAACTATTCTTCTTTTTAATTTATTGACACAAAAAAATTTTAGGAAATGAAAAAACTATAAAATTTTACGTGAAAATTCCATTAATATTGTTTTAATTGATTTCAAGAAAACCCAAAATTGCTACATATTTTCGTCTGGACAAACTGTGATGACAGTAATTATTACAATTTTCTGCACAGCGATCGCCATCACAGCAGACAGTTCGATATACCAGAGAACAAAATTATCTATCGATAGTCAAGTTCGTCTGTCGCTAAACGAAATTTATGTGAGCTACGTAAATATTAATAGTAAGTAACATAACATCTTAAAATTTGCTTTCAATAGCATCAATTGATAGTCAGTAATACTGATTAGTGAAGTATCAAGTTTTTAACGTGATACTAAATGTATCACGTTATCAATATCATTTGTCGACCAAAGAAAATGTCGTTCGTTACATATTTTAGTTCAACCCTTACGGACCACTAAACTTCATTATCTTTCATGAAATGCTCGAAAACATCACGAAGTCATCAATTCTGCTACCAGCTACGATATATATATAGGTATATATTATATAAGATGCTTCACTGATTACTAACTGCCGAAACGGTAAGGAGGTAGAAACGTGAAATTCGGACAGTTGTTTGAATTGTGACGAACGTACGAAAACATTCTTTGAAATTTGACTTCTATATTATAGTAATAAACAGGTGTGGCCAAATTATATAGCGACCAAAAAGACATTATCTATCAATTTTCAATTTCGAACTAAACTTTAAAAAAAATCACATTATAGCGTTCTCAACTTTATAAACTAACTGCAATCGCTAATCCGAGTAAAACCATACGACTAGTTTCACAACTAAAACTTATTTTGACATTTAAAACTCGCATGTAGACTGACTAAAACATTCCACTCATATGACCAATATCGTATAACGGAAACATAACTGCTATATTACAAAGCGATCTGGAAATTTCTAGAGATAAAAAGCTATTAACAATTTAACGACTGGAAAAAGCTACCACGCCTTCAGGCTATTTCTTGAAGAAGTATGATCCAATTATACAAAAAGTTATAATTGAAGACCCTGAAATAAAATATAGCAAGGACAACGCCATTTTTAGTAAAATTTGTATTTTTACTTTGTATTTTGTATTTGTACTTATGACAACTAAGAATTAAGTTTACATGAAATCTAAAATAAGATAAAATAAAAATGAAATTATTAATATAAAGATAAAATACATCTAAATACGCCTCAATAACGTCCAAATGCATTGCAATACATATAAAATAATAAGTCTGTACCTACGTACAGTACCTACAGTACCTTCTGATGAAAGACCTGACCTATGATAATAAAGTTCACCGAATATCTCAGTACAAAAAGTCGAACGCCTAAACCAACATGATTTAGCCAATAAAAGCACAAATGAAGTTTAATATAGACGGTGACTACGATATTTCGTGACGTCACGACTCCTACGTACAGTTCTCAACCAAACGAAAGTTCCGGCTTTAATACCATCGATCGTAACTCACTGGCGAATTTTAAAGCCTTTTCGCCAACAATAGTTGGCAGCGTTCAGCGTACAAGTGGATAATGTATTTCGACTTTATTCTTTCTACGTTTCACTAGTGTGGGTGTAAGGGATTCGTACGTAAGAATCGGTTACATATAGTGCGTCATAGCAACGGATAGCTAATACTAATTAACTAGCTGTGCCCCGCGGTTTCACATGCGTTAACTTGTGGAAGAAAAATACGTAAATATTATGTAGACCTTCTTCGAACAAATGGACTATCCAACACAAAAAGAATATTTCAATTCGAACCTTCGAAGTTCCTAAGATTAGCGCGTTCAAATAAAAAAACCGGCCAAGTGCGAGTCGGACTCGCGCACGAAGAGTTCCGTACCATTGACTAGTTAATATATATTTAAATATATGTATTATATAAATATCGAGCAAAAATAGGTAAAAAATTGCGTTTTTTGTATGGGAGCCCCACTTAAATATTTATTTTATTTTATTTTTAGTATTTGTTGTTATAGCGGCAACAGAAATACATAATCTGTGAAAATTTCAACGGTCTAGCTATAGCCGTTCTCGAGATACAACCTGGTGACAGACGGACGGACGGACGGACGGACAGCGAAGTCTTAGTAATAGGGTTCCGTTTTTACCCTTTGGGCACGGAACCCTAAAAATTAACAAAGTAAAAATTTCTTCAGCTTTATAATATTAGTACAGATATATGGTAATTATGTCTAGGTGTGTTTGTTTGTAATAATTTCTAATCTCGGACGCCGCGTTGGCGCAGCGGTCACAGCACTGGATTGCGATTAGCTGTTGCGCTTGCGGTTGCGGGTTTGATCCCCGCACACGACAACATTTGTATTGGCCATACAGATGTTTGTCGTGGTCTGGGTGTTTGTGCAGTTCTTGTGGGTCTCCCCACCGTGCCTCGGAGAGCACGTGAAGCCGTCGGTCCCGGTCGTTATCATGTACACCTGATAGCGATCGTTACTCATAGTAGGGAATATATCCGCCAACCCGCATTGGAGCAGCGTGGTGGATTAAGCTCCGATCCTTCTCCTACATGGGGAAGAGGCCTATGCCCAACAGTGGGATATTACAGGCTGAATCGTGATGCGCATTATCAAAGATTAATCAAAAAGTAGTTATCAAATCTCGATCAAATTTGAAGGAACTATTTGACAAGAATCGTCTTTCAAATAAAAAAAGATTTATTGAAATCAGTCCACCAAAGTTATGAGGTATAATACAACGTAGGTAGACGAAAACATAGTCGAGTAAATACGCATTATTACCAATAACTCAAAAAGTACTTGTCAGATTTTAATTAAATTTAAATGGAACCACGTGACATGTGCCACCTTTCGATTAAAAAAAAATCATCGAAATAGGTCCAGTTCTGAGGTAACTTACATTTAAAAAACACAATCGTATTGAGAACCTCCTCCATTTTTGAGAGTCGGTTAAAATCCATTACTGGTGAGTATAACACATAATCAAGAACTCGTAATACAAAAAAAGTTGAAATATTAATCAAATAAAAAAAAATTCTGACAAATTTTTTTTGCACTAAACTGTTGCCTTTACTTATCTAATTTTTTTATGCTTCAATCATACACAATATATATTCAATAGGAAGCGCGAATTACATTAACGGTGACATAAAAGCTTTTCCACTCCCTAATAGCTTCACTGACGTCACAAAGATAGCTATTACTTCGTTCTAATGAAGACATACAAATTGCATAAAAATACTGGATATTAAATTATATATGTACGTTACTGTTTACTTGCATATTATTTTTCGGCATATTTTTATAGAATAATACTGTCCCTTAAAATTTAAAGTTTAAATGTTTTTATTTATACATTTTAAGACCCAAAAATAACTATCTTTGACGTAAAACTTTCTATTCTATTCTATTTATTTATTTAATACTTTTTGCACATTAAAAATTACACAAGGAAAATAAAAATCAGACAAACATCCTCCAAAAATAGAGAAAATATTGATAAAATAAACAATACCTAAAGTATGAAAATTAATTATTTAAACTACATGTTCTAAACATTCTTTCGCCCATCTTTCTGAAAACACATATTATATAAATCGGTGTTAATGGATGTGATATGAAAAACACGTGACCTACAATAAATTAACATTTTAAAGACCGACCTACCGTAACTTGCGTAATTTCTAGTACCCTTATTTACCTAGAGTTTTTGTATATACATATTTTTTATGTAACTAGGTTGGCAAACAAGCGTACAGCTCACCTGATGGTAAGACCGTAGCCTATAGACGCCTGCAACACCAGAAGCATCGCAAGCACGTTGCCGACCCTATCCCCAATCCCCCCCCAGGAGCTCTGGTCACCTTACTCACCAACAGGAACACAATACTGCTTGAAAACAGTATTATTTAGCTGTGGTCTTCTGTAAGGTCGAGGTACTACCCCAGTCGGGCTGCTCCATATTTTGAGCAGGAAATTTCCTGCTGCGCCCTACCTTAGTTAATATACCTATAACTCAGCTTATAAGTTGTTTTCATATAATGTTAACTTAATACTTAAATTGAGTTTAATGAGTTAAAACTTAAGATAATAAATCAAATACTAAATAGCTACTTTTAAACTTCCCTTATTATTTTTAACCTATATGAGAGCATAGAGGATGTCCTCATATAAAAATTCATAATATGAAATTTGAATATGAAAATACATAATAAATACAAAGCGTGAAGGGGTTGGTCTAAGCAAAATAACAAACATAAATTTCAAATAGCAACGTATAAAAAAAGTAATTACATAACTTTTTTTAACACGTCATTAGCAAAAAAATCACCCATACCCCACTTAAAGCAAAGAAATTCCGCAATAGGAGTACGGCAAATTGTGACCAAACCATTCTATCAAGACAATGGAAACAAAGAGGTAGTTGAACTACACAAAAAACAAAAGAAAATCAACAATAACAACACAGGTGTACATAATAGATGAATCAAAAATATCCTAGTCATTGCAACTACTCTCGGCGGAATCGACAAATATTGTAATCAAATTGAAGAACGTGGCTGTATCCCCAAAAGAATAGGCGAAGATTGTTCGGAGTTTCCAGAAGAAATAACATTGTTAACAGAATTGAAAAACTTCCTGATTCCGAGCATATTTCAATATAACACAATATATAAGGCAATACTTTATTTTATTTTACACCATCTGAAAGTCTTTTGAAAAAAACTTCGTGGTCATAAGCCATATAAGTTTTTTATATACTTTGTAAGTGTAATACGTATATTGATATTGTAATATTTTCTTGTACTTTTTGCTACATCAAGAATTTCGTAATTACTAAAATTTTATTTTTATATATCTCAAACAAAAAACTTAGAGCACTCGAAACAAAAAAGACAATAAGATTTATTATATTTTTTCCGTTATTTCGTAACAAAATTAGAGTTTGATATCAATTTCTAAGGAACTGTTAGACTCCTTTATTAAACATTATCACCCCTCCGCAAAGTATATAGCGGTCGTTTATCTAACAAATAACGTAATTAGAACGTAGTCTAACAATATCGAAGCATTAACTTCCCTTCGTCCTAGAAACTTCTTAACAAGGTAATAAGAATATTTTTTAACCATTTAGTTAATTTACTATTACATATAGATGTATGAAAATACAACCATAAAAGAATGTAGCGTCCTTGTTTGACTCTACACACTTTTTACTTGCTAATTTGAAATAAACCACCACCACCACCACTACAGCCTATCACAGTCCACTGTTGGACATAGGCCTCCAAAAGTTCGCGCCCGACATTACGACGCGAACTCATGTGTTTTGCCCATAGTCACCAACTCACCACTCACCACGCTGGGCAGGCGGGTTGGTGACCGCAGGGCTGGCTTTGTCACACCGAAGACGCTGCTGCCCATCTTTGGCCTGTGTATGGTGTATGTATGAAATAAACACCGAATCACAATTTGTAAGACGGGACAACTATTCTCGAGTCGTTAATATTCGTATAAAAATACGACAAAAAATAAAACAAACTGTACTAAAACTCTATTCCAGGCTTATAATTGTAGGATGCTACCAACCACGTACTCACTCGTACCGAGTAACTTTGTTAAGTTAAAAGCAGAGATCTTGCCTTAATTTCAACAAGACAATCTAATTAAAACGGAAGAGCGCCGTAACCAGGTTGTTTAGACGCGTAGTGTTCCAGATACTACGTCTCATAGAAACTTGTTATTACTTGGAGCAAATTGTATAGTAATTTACCAAGGTATATTATAAGCTACTAGCTGTGCCCGCGACTTTGTTCGTGTCGAATTTAACAAAAAAATTAATGTTCAGTTCACAGTTATAAAAAATAAATAAATTTCTAAAATAAAAGTATCCTAAGTTACTCTTTGTTACGTTTAGATATAGGCCAGTGAAAGTCCCGTCAAAATCAGTCCAGCTATTTCAGAGATTAGCCGGAACAAACAGACAGACAGACAGACAAAAATTTTAAAAAATGCTATTTTAGTATATGTACCGTGTATACATGCATTTAGTAAAAAGCGGTTACTTTAATATTACAAACAGATATCAAATTTTATTTATTTTTTTTATTTATTTGAGTCGGAGACATGCACAGAGAGAATGATTTGACTTATCCTTCAATTTCATGTCTCCGACTGCATATTATGTACGATGCTGCATACAATTTTGAAGGACTACCGTATTGATATTTTTAAGTGTACATAATGTTTGACATTGTTTCGATTTGTTTCGCTAGCTTTGTGTAATTTTGAATTTTTATCTTGTTCCAGTCTTTTCAGTTCATTTTCTATTAGTTGTTTTTTATGCAGGCGGGTTTTTTGTTTTCTTTTAATTATTATTTTATTACATACAATGATCGGCGAAATTAATGTAGGTACCTAACATTGAAATTAAAAAGAAACACCGATAAAAAATTATATACCTAAATTAAAAAAAAAAGATTCCAAAACAAATTTAAAAACATGAAAAATTAAATACAACAATAGAAAAAGCAAATTCTGTCTGCAACTACGTGTTGTGCCCCAAAAAGGGATATCACTCAACTTGGAGTTGGGTTTCAAAAACCCAACACGGATTTTCAGTGATACCCTATTTATTATCACTAGTGTTCGCCCAGTGGTCAACACAAACTGTCTTACATAATATAAATGAATAATTAAAATTATCTTTTGTTTTGAAAAGTGCTAAATTAAAAATTAATTAAAAGACAACGAGTATATCCCAAAAAGAGCTACTTCAAAATTAGCTTTAAGTTACAAACTTCGTTAATAAAAAAATATCTACTGCTGTAAACACACGTTATTACGTGTGTTTACAGCAGTAGATATTTTTTGAAGTAACGTCCTACTTTACAGATTACATATTTATTACAAAATAATAAATACGTTATATAACGAAATGTAACAGTTATTGAAATTTTTAATCAATGTAAGTGACTTTTATGATAACTGGGACGGAATTTTAATGTACCTAACAATATTTATGCAAATAATGATGATGAGTAGTATTTGTTATGTATACCTGGTTTTATCTTATCTTTAATACTACACTTTAAATGCACTGCACATATTCTACTACAACTGTTTTGCTTTTTAAAGAACATATTATATATCATTTTATATGAATTAAAAGACTAACATTAACATTAGCTTTCTTATCTCGTGAATTACACGATTTTGTATGTTCCGTTTTGTATAAAATAATCTACATACCTATTATGTCGCTCAGAAATAAAATTGCATCAGTTGCAACAGGCGGCCTTATCGCTAATACAGCGATATCTTCCAGACAACCTTTGGGCAGAGGACTATCATAGGGAGTGTGGGAAGGGGCGCAAATTCTTTTTTAATTTTAGTTATCCAATAAGGATATATTATTGTTACGTGTTAGGGTTCGAACGATTTGGAGAGAAAGACCTGCTGACTCTTTTAGAGACTTTATTCACTAGCACTAGGTCCGACACAAAGCACTAGGTACAAACACTAAGCACTAGGTACAAACTCTAAGTACTAGGTACAAACACTAAGTACTAGGTACAAACACTAAGCACTAGGTACACACACAAAGCACTAATGATCTCCGAGGTCGTAGCCAATGTCGTAGGTTTCCGCTGGTATCACTCTTGATCACTAGTCTTCACTTCGAAGTCGCTTCGTCGTTAGCTCAAACTGAACTGAACTCGCTTTACTTTGTGTATTCGTAACATTATCTTTACATACTCGTAGCTTTGTCGCACAGTTGTGTTTACTTGCTACACATTTAGATTCCATTTTATATAAAACTTGGACCATTAATCATTTATAATATCACGCAATATCAAATACTGCACTACCCGTGTATAGTTAATGGAACTCATTGCAATATGGCTTGAGCCTCTAGGACGAAGAGCACGTTGACCTACATAGCGAAATTCTTATGTCAGCCCGCTCCGTGTGTTATGAAATATTGGTTTTCATCTCACGGATATTTACAACAATATATTATGACGCCTGATATAGGTACCTACATTAATTGTAGTAGAAACTTCTTACAACATTTTTCCGTTCGGGGCAGATGATGGTATTTGTACAAATATTTTGTTTCTGTTTTGGTAGGTCCTTGTTAATCGCCCAATGGGATTCGAACAGCACGTAAAGCTATTTGTCCCGTTTGTTATCATAAACACTCGATAACGGTTGTTCTTGTTACTCATAAGTCCGCCAATCCGCAGTGAAGCAACGTGAATGAAACCCCTACTCTTCCCATATATGGAGAACTAGGCCTTTCCCAGTCGAAGGTTACAAGATAAGTCAATCTAGAATAGTATTAAGAATTCGACTAACCTATTTGTATAGAATTTACTGATCTGTAAACAAAAAGTACAATTATGTACATAATAGATTGCCAATTTCCTTACAATAACATTTAAAACTGAAACTGAGGTAGGTAGGGCACAGCAGGAAATGTCCTGCTCGGAATCTGAAGCAGGGGCTCCTGGATTGGTGATGTTGCAGGCATCTATAAACTACGGTAATCGCTTACCACCAGGTGAGCCATACGCTTGTTTACCGAATAGTTGTATAAAAATAAAACTTCAATATGCAAAGATTCAACAACACTGGCTAACATATGAGAATAGTATCTAGGATGCTTTCATCCTGCTATTGACTTGCTACCGGCTCTATGATAGAGGGGTAATAGAATTCTTTTGAGGCGACAAAGAGCGGACAGATATTAAATTATTCATGGAGGTCTCGAGAAGCCGTCAATTTTGCTGGACACAGCGACATTTTGAAGCATCATACATAACGACTACGTACCTACATACATTAATTTAAACTGTTTAAAATTACCGTGTGTGTTATCATTTTGATGAAAAAAAATATCTGCGGTTTTCTACAATAATTTGTTTATCTTAAAATACCATATAAATTTTAACATCAAAGTTATAACTTTAACCAGCTCAGATTCCCGCCTGAGTCTGGGTGTATTATTTATAAATGTATTATTTCTATATGTATTTATCGAAAAAAAAAATGTATAATAACTATATAAGTCCGTTGTTACCAATAACTCAAGCATTAAATTGCTTACCGTAGGAACCGACGACCGTGAGTGTTTGTTATAAGATATTTATATTCAGATCTACAGTTTTATCTCACCTTAGTTGTCTGGAAGACATCACTTATTCTAGATAAGACGACCTTTTATACATAGTTAACTAATCTATCTTCTTATTCATATGTACAATGAAGACAAATGACTTTAAACTACAAATGAAAATCAAAACAGAAAATCATTGAAACATCATAAACAACTTAGTATCAGCAATATCAACAATTTCATTTATATTATCAGTATAAAAGCTCAGATAAACTCGTGCAAACACGATAATAAAACAAACAAGCAATCAGATTACAAAAAGATATTCTGAAAACATACAACATACTCGTACAACGATTACTGTAATATGAAACAGTACGGCACAAAGGCAAAAGGTCAGACCCATACAATCAATAACTCTCAATTTAAACTGTATACAATGTACTATGTGTTATGGGCAGTTGATTTTGAGATAATTGTATAGAAACAATAATAGATAATATATTCTAAGTATAAAAATCTTTTTATAACGTTAAAACATTGTATGAAAATACAATATTACAAATAAGTATTTCAGTCAAGTATTTAATATTAAATAGTTCTAAATCAATCAGATTAAAAATAAATGAATATGGACCAAAAGCAAAGTTTTAGACATTATTATATGCCTGGTTTATTTTTCGCCTAGGGAACAAAATTGCGATCCAACTGAGCAACGTTGGTAGAATTCTTGACCTGATTCTTCACGGTCGTCAGTACCTTAATACCTTTATAAAATATTTGTAGTATTTAAATTAATTTTTATTCTTGTATATATAAAAACTACTGTCCCCGCAAACGTTGTTTTGCCATATATGTTATTCAACGCAACCCCCTCTTGTGGGTGGAATTTCGTAAAATCCGTTCTTAGCTGACCTCTACTCGGCGAAAGGAATATTCCTACCAAATTTCAAGTCTACGCCTTATGGTTCCAGAGATATCGTGATAAGTCAATGGGTGGAAATCTCTTTTATATATATTATTATATAGATATGGTATAAAGTTTCTTTCTTCTAATCTAAAATTGTTGCTTTCAATATGAACGTATGCGTAGACCCTCTACGCAGTAACCTACGCTTTCTCTACGCTGCTACGATACATTTAAATTTTAGTTTAACTGCTTTTATATATCATATATGTACAAATAACTAATATATGAACTACAACGTAATAACAATAAGGTACATTGTAGCGTAAGAACAATTATATTCTTAATATGTATTTGTATTTCTTTAAATATTATAATTTTGCCATTCTTAACTGTATTTACTTCATGGCTTCTGTAACTACACTCTTACTTACTTGAGTCTTGACAGCTAATGTTACTTCTAAATAATAAAGCTTTCGAATTGTAATAGACTTATCAAAATAAGTTCAATAGTTTTGGTTCATAACTATTCATTAACTGCAAACAATCTAGATAACTTAATACAATAACATACTAAGTTCACAAAGATATAGTGTGTATGTATAGTCCGCTATTCACGATGATTCGAATCCGAATCCCGGAAAACTTTTATTTTAACATTAGCAAATAGTCTCTTGGAAATAAGTAGAAAGAAAACTCCAGTAGTATATAAAGAACTTCGCATTTAATACTGGTGTATAAGAAGTCTCATATAATTTTACCAGTTTTACCAACATATACTTTTAGATGGAATAACGACTTATAAAAATACTTAAAATTGTAAAGAAGAGTTTGGCAAACAAAGAAATATAGGACGATAATTAAAAAAAATCATTGAAATTATTCGTAGCTATTATATATTGCACAAATTATCGACGTGATAACGTCTAGTTAATAGATGAACAATGGCGGCATGCACGAAAAAGGATGACTCATTGTAGCGTTACGCTCATTGTCGCGTTACGCTTATTGTAGGCTTCTACGTATCGCCGCATCTATCTCTCTTCCACTCGATTGGCCTATGCGTCCGAGATGTTTTGTTATGACGTTTTCACGTTAAACCAGCGGTCGGCAACCTTTTGGCAGGCAAGATCCACAAGATGGTAAAATAAACTAAAGGCGGGCGCACTTATGATATTAACCATAGATTCTACCTGATAAATGTATAATTGGTCATTATATAACATACGGAATTTAATTCGTACACGTATATACTACACTAGCTTCTGCGCGCGACTTCGTCGGCGTGGACTCCGCTCCTATTGGTCTTAGCATGATGATATATAGCCTATAGCCTTCCTCGATAAATGGGCTATCTAACACTGAAAGAATTTTTCAAATCGGACCAGAAGATCCTGAGATTAGCGCGTTCAAACAAACAAACAAACAAACTCTTCAGCTTTATTATATTAGTATAGATTATGTTTATACGTAGTTTAACGCTACGTAGCGCGTTAAACTATCGTCCGTAAACCAACTTTACAGACAACCAATTTTTTATTTTCTTTTATAATCCAATTATAGCAAATAATTAACACATAAGGGAAAACATATAATAGTACATTGATTATACACCCATAACAAAATAATTATAATAGGTACTTATTTAGTGATAACATTATTAAATGTATAGCTGTTTTTAATTAGTGCTCCATATGCAACGAAAGTAGAGCCTTTTATGATAATGACGAGGTCAAGCGTTACTACTAAAAGCACTCATTAAATCCGTGACACTTTATTAGAGAACTAGCTTCTGCGCGCGACTTCGTCGGCGTGGACTCCGCTACTATTGGTCTTAGCGTGATGACACATAGCCTAAAGCCTTCCTCGATAAATGGGCTATCTAACAGTGAAAGAATTTTTCAAATCGGCCCAGTAGTTCCAGAGATTACCGCGTTCAAACAAACAAACAAACAACCAAACAAACTCTTCAGCTTTATATATTAGTATAGATTTATATAATTTTTTTTATATATTTTTGACATTCTATCAGAAAAAGACAGAATGTTGCAGATAAATGTGAAACTAGCTAATAAGCGTACATAGTAATTAATGAGACATTCCATGCTTAATAAATAAATAAACAAGCTAATAAAGAATATTTTAATAGATAACCAAAAAAGATTATCGTGACTAAGTATGAATGTTATTTTTGTTATTATAAATTTGTCGCAACAGCATTTCCATAATTAATGTTATGAAAAAATTTAGACGTTTTAAAGCCCTTGCCCTTGGCGAAGCCGGAACTAGAGAGAGGTCACAATCAAACAAAAGTTTACAGACACCTACCCATAGATCTCAAAAAATATAAAAGTAGAAAACATGTGATAAAATATGGATCAGATTAAATTCACACAAACACAACATGTAT
The DNA here is from genome assembly GCA_905220545.2 of Melitaea athalia. NCBI lineage: Eukaryota > Metazoa > Arthropoda > Insecta > Lepidoptera > Nymphalidae > Melitaea > Melitaea athalia. Next base: position 5,471,941 of record HG992193.1, read on the forward strand.
CGTAACATTCTTAGTGATGTTAGCTATTTACTCGTGTATATATCAAACTAACACACAATATGGTCCAAATGATCGATGAGGGAAAATATATTAAGCACCCATCCATCTAGTGTTATATTGTTGGATTAAGTTGGTCGTGGTACTTATTTATAAAACTGTAATAACAAGAACGTGTAGATCAAATTATTTGATCGTTAGATGAGGAAATTCATTTTTTATAGATTGTTATATCATCAGAACCCAGGATACAAATAATCCATCGAGTCTTTATTATTAACCTTTTGAGCGCCACGCCTAAAATCCATTCCCGTGCCCTGTACGCCAAGGCATAAATTAAACAAAAATACCTACGAAAAAAATAGTGCTACCAAGAGTCGTTATCGAGTACCACAAAGTGACTTGTTTATGTTGATTTTTATGCAATAAATGACTACTTATATAATCTAGGATGGTTTATTCTTTCAATATTTTTCTTGTATTATCTTGCACTCGTTATATATACTTACAATAACATAAATAAAAAACAAACATTACAAAAAATATCATAGTAAAGCACAACACCATTCTCTATCGTCATGACGTCATTGTCACAACTGGAAGACTACGGCGCAGCTGACCTACGGTTTTAATACTTTCATAGAGACATGTTAGAGATGTGCTGTGTGTGCCGCACGCTGTATATCGATTTCGAATCGAATCTATATATATATAAATGAAAAGTAATTTAAAAAAAATAACCGAATTCAAATTTGTAATTTTTTTTTATTATATAATAATTGAAAAGGGAGTAATAAAACTGCAATATTTTAAAAAATCTAAATTACTTACCTAAATATGCCTACTATTTATTAAATCCAGCTTTAACAAAGTAAAACTACAATACCATACAATATTATAATAAAAATATTTAATATGTCATAATGTTCCTTAACATCTCGCAATAACGGCTATTTGCGCATTATTGTTACTCATTTAAGAAGACAATAGACGCACCGGTCATAAAAAATTTTGTACTGCATTTTGACAGAACTTCTTACTTTCAAACAATAATGGCTCTTGATGTACAGCGATAAAGGTGAGAATTACATTAAAAATCTTTTTTGATACCATAAATTATATGGAATTCTCAAAAATTAGAGAAAAAAATGTTTTTTTTCAATCGTGGGAATGTTTTTAAAAAGTTTATGCAAATATTGCGTTTTAATATTTCATTTCTTTTTGGCTATCGTTTTTAGAAGTTTCGTAAAAATCCTAATAATATTAGTTTAAATTAATGTAATTCACGTGAAATTTGTTCAATGAAGTATTGAAGTTGTTATTTAAATAGAATATATTTTAAAAATCCTTTGTAATGGAAAGATTGTTGTAAATCTATGTTTTTTAGTCTAGTACGATTTTAAACAACTTTTGTCTTATAGAGGTTAAACTAGATTTATAATAATTATATAAATTCATATCTTACATTTATATTTGTGCCTCTTGCGTCACATTACTAGCGGTCTGCTATAGACGACAACGGCGTACAGGACATATCATTTACGTGGAATAAGAATGCATGTTTTTATTTCAATGTTTCTCAGTACGTGTAGCTCTAAAAGACTGGTTTTTTATACTCAAATGTTGCAGGGATATTCTATTTTGAGAGATGTTGAAATAAAATACTAAAAATATTTTTTTAATAATTTTATTTAATATTTTGGTGGTCCGGGTTTTTTGTCACATATAGACGTCGTTGGCGCACAGAGCTCGCAAGTGCTTGTCACGTATATGTGTCTTTGGCGTTCAAAAGATTAATCTAAGCGTAAAGAATAATCAATTTGAATTTTTCAAATCAAATCTATAATTATTTTTAGGTAGGCTTCAATTCAATATTCTCTAAGAAATCTAATTACAGTTAATGTAGAATTAAAAATCTAAATTAATTTACTGGCTTGGACATAAAGTGACGATTCCAAAGTGATCTTATGTTCGTTTTTATAATCCATAAAGTATATTTCGTTTTTGATTGTTTTACTATGTAAAGTACGTAGTAAGCAATTACCAACTGAACAAAACACGGCATGTGACATGGCAATCTTAATTTACAACGTCAATCTGTTTCAACAGACAAATTTAAAAATTTATACAATTTAACAGTGGTAAAGAAATCCAACATTTTAAAAGTAATACCTCTTCGTCTAAGATGTTTTCACACAACAGAGTACCTATATAATTGCTACGGGTACGTAAGACACAGCACCGGATGTAGGTATATTATGGCTGTCAGTTTCGATGACAAAGCGAAATTGGACATAACTCCTGCGAGTTCATACGTTATTCTATACTAGGTATCCTTCTAGACTACCTTGAGTGTTTGTTGCGAATTGAATTAACTAAATTTTGAAGCAGATGGAATTTAACAAGGGTAATTTTTTTATTACATTTTGGCATTTTTTTAAATATGACAGTTAACAAAATAACAGCAATATTTGTTCGTAACTTTAAAAAAAAAGTGTGTGTGTCAGCTCCGACGCGCGACTGGTGTTTACTTCTTCAGATCGACTGTCTAAATATGCACAAAAAAGGCTTTATTGTCTAAGAAAAAGATTAATACCATATCAAATCTATACTAATATATAAAGCTGAAGAGTTTGTTTGTTTGGTTGTTTGTTTGTTTGTTTGTTTGTTTGTTTGTTTGTTTGTTTGAACGCGGTAATCTCTGGAACTACTGGGCCGATTTGAAAAATTCTTTCAGTGTTAGATAGCCCATTTATCGAGAAAGGCTATAGGCTATGTGTCATCACGCTAAGACCAATAGAAGCGGAGTCCACGCCGACGAAGTCGCGCGCAGAAGCAAGTGGTAAATAAACGAGTCAAAGGACGCCATTTATCGATGGCATTATTAGAAAACGTAACCGATACCGTTGTAAACGTCGTAGGCCGTAGCCGATACTGTCGTAAACGTCGTAGCAGATAGATGGCGCACAAAAACGTAACGAGGTCATTCGTTCAGTAGATTTTACTCGTCATATTTTTTTCATACCGGGGGCCTTATATGAAAATCGATTCTTAAGCAGTAAACTCCAATAATACGTCATACATTTCTTAGCTATATTGTAACTTCATGAACAATAAAAAAAAGTTTCTTTACAATTCACACACGGCAGAAGTGAAACTTCTGAGAAGTCGTAGGAAGGTAGGCCGTTGCGATTTGTTCAATCGACGATGATCATGATCTCGTGAAAAAGGTCGTAAGCGCCAAGCAAACGCGTACCTACGCGTTACGCGTTTTGAGCATTATTCTATCTCATTCTCTCCTATTATGTGTTTGTTTCATACCATTGCTGTGTGGCTACGGCAAAGAATTTAGCCTCCCCCTCTTCCCGTGGGTGTCGTAAGAGGCGACTAAGGGATAACATAGTTTCACTACCACCTTGGAACTTAAAAAGCCGACCGATGGCGGGATAACCATCCAACTGCTGGCTTTGAAGTACACAGGCCGAAGACGGGCAGCAGCGTCTTCGGTGCAACAAAGCCAGCCCTGCGGTCACCAACCCGCCTGCCCAGCGTGGTGACTATGGGTAAAACACATGAGTTCACGCCATTATTGGCGCGAACTTGTAGGGGCCTATGTCCAGCAGTGGACTGCGATAGGCTGAAATGATGATGATGATGATGATGATGATGTGTTTGTTGGTTGTGCTGTGTGGTTACGGCACTAAAGAATGTAGCCATCTCTTCCCGTGGGTGTCGTAAGAGGCGACTAAGGGATAACACAGTTCCACTACCACCTTGGAACTTAAAAAGCCGACGGATGGCGGGATAACCATCCATGCTGGCTTTGAAATACACAGGCCAAAGACGGGCAGCAGCGTCTTCGGTGCGACAAAGCCAGCCCTGCGGTCACCAACCCGCCTACCCAGCGTGGTAGCTATGGGCAAAGCACATGAGTTCGCGTCATAATGTCGGGCGCGAACTTGTGGAGGCCTATGTCCAACAGTGGACTGTGATAGGCTGTAGTTGTGGATGTGTTTGTTTCTTTATCGCGACGAATTTTCGTTTCATCGAGTTTCAAATCACAACGATTCTAGAGCAGTTTTACTTAAAAAATCTCGAAACAATCGTAAAATTGTAAACGCCTTTTTTAAACAAGTACAATTATATCTTAAGCAATTTTTTCTTATCCCTTGTTATTTTTTTAGTTTGAACGAGTGCCTGAAAAGCAATTTAGAAGCTGCGTAGGTTGTGGGTTACGGTTTATTATTATTTTTATCTAGCCGCCGAAATATGAATGAAACGTGATGTCCACGACGCATTCAGTACTACGCATTCTAAGCAAGCCCTTCATTTAAGACGTGGAAGTAAAGACGAAGAAGAACTACAATCGAATCTTCTAGAATTTACTAGTATACTAAAAATTCACATAATACATGTATTGTGTGTCACCAGTATTAAAACTATAGAAAATGAGTCTAAGAAACATCGGATGTACTTCGGCAAATCGTAGCATCGATTGATGTGCGACGAGCCGGCGCCATTGGTCGCGGCGCGTGACGTCACAACGTATCGACCGACGCCCACGTGCACGCATGCGCTGACGCTCCGACTCGAACGCGATTGGTCCCCACGACCGTGGGGCTGACAGCGTATTAGACATAGTTTGTTTTGAAAAGGCGTCTTAGTGCGATGAAAAACAAAGGGTTGAAGCCTGAAGGGTTTCTGTGAGACTTAAAGGACATAACATTATTTATTTCAATAAAACCGTAAACTAGAGAACATGAATAAACAAAGAAAACCAGAGCTACTATGAGTATAATTAAGACGCTAACTTAATAAACACAAACAGTTTGTATAAGCACAGCGCGTTACAAAAGATTTATACAGTCTAAGAACGCGAGGAACGTAGACAAACTTAAAAATATAATATACTAGATGGCCCGGTGAACTTCGTATCACCTACATATATTTGTGAAAAATATACACAAAACACTTTCTGAACGCACCTATAAATATTTGACAATCAAGTGACAATTTTGTGAATGACAATTATGTTTCACAGCTAGGAACATTTTGTATTGGGAAATTAAATTGTCGTTTATACTATTTTCCGCCACTTATTATTTATGTTCTTCACCGTTTAAACCTTCCCTGAACTTCCACAAATATTTCAAGATCAAAATTAGCCAAATCGGTCCAGCTATTCTCGAGTTTTAGCGAGACTAACGAACAGCAATTGATTTTTATATTATTTATAGATTAAAACATAACGTTCAAACAACGTCCATATATCACGATTGTTGACAATAAACTCTATATAAAACGGACTAATATAAATAACCTACATTTATTTTGAAGCCTACTGCTAATTACACAATAGCGTGAGTCCGAACACTTCAGATAATGCTTTATTATGAACAAATAAAAAATATATGAATAACTTAGTTTTAAGGATTCTAAACAAAAAAGGTTACTCAGTTACTGATTAGGTTGTCTTTTGGGCTGTCCTTTAGGCTCCACATGTCAATATTCCAAGAATCCAAGACACAGATTAAGACAAAGTAAAATTTTTTTTTATACAACTTGGTCGGCAAACAAGCGTACGACTCACCTGATGGTAAGCGATTACCGTACCTTAAAGACGCCTGTAACACCAGTAGCATTGCAAGCGCGTTGCCGACCTTACCCCCAATTCCCCCCAGGAGCTGTAATTATATTATTTAACTGTGATCTCCTGTAAGGTCGAGGTACTACCCCAGTCTGGCTGCTTCATATATTAAGCAGAAAATTTCCCGCTGTGCCCTACCTCAGTCAAACAAAATAATTTACAATAAAAGCTTGGAAATTCTCTAACTACCTATTTCTCTACTCTATTTTTTATTCACCTTATAAAATATCTAGTGTCAAACTCACACTTGACTTTTTTTGTAACAGACGCAATAGATTCAATCCGAACGAAGCATATTGGCTTAGTTTCCGAATGCTAATAATGTTATTCGTTTTATAAACTTTTATAGACAATCTGATTAAACAATGAAGACCGGAATAAAATTGCTGATTTAGGATATTTCGTGAAGATGCTTACAAAGTAATATTGCTAAGCTGAAGAGTTTATTTGGTTGAACGCCCTAATAGAAACTACTGGTTATAATTTAAAATTTCTTCTAGTATCGCAAAACTTATAGCTCAAAATATTCTTAGATAAATATGGTGATTCATCTAAGACGTAGAGGCTATATAACATTATACTACGCCTAAAAGAAGCGGAGTATTCATGAATTGTGTTACAAAAATGGGAAAAATTTATTAATTTTGATAACACAATATGTGTATATAAGATAATTTGAATGTTTCTAATAGACAAAGTTGCGACGATAGCTAGTTATGACATGATACAAAAATTAACCATATTTCAGCTTCTGTTACAAGCCCCATGTAGCGCCATACACGGGGTCAGTGTCACAGATAATGGCTAAAACCAAACATAATAAATCTCACTTTCTCACTTCTTTTATATATATTAAAGAGATTTCCACCCATATAATTGACTCATCACGATATCTCTGGAACCATAAGGCGTAGAGACTTGAAATTTGGCAGGAATATTCCTTTCGCCGAGTAAAGGTTACCTAAGAACGGATTTTACGAAAATCCACCCCCAAGAAGAGGTTGCGGGGATTAATATTATATATGGCAAAACAACGTTTGCGGGGTCAGCTAGTATAATTATAAATGAATCGCCAAAATGTAAGTACGCGCATAACTACCGTATGGTTATACCGAATCGGATTACTCTTTTACCGACCATAATATGAAAACCTTTTATATAAAGTAACTTTAGTTTGTTGTTTGTAAAATATTTATAAAAAGCGCAAAAAATAACAATACACAGATTGTGACGATATAATTAAATGTATGTTTTACAAACTGTAATATAACCATGAATAGAACAACATTAAAAATTTGAGAACGTTTTACTGTTAAAAAGAGGACAGTATATACAACGTTTAATACCAAAAAAGGACAAATAAACTAAACCAATACAAATAAATAACAATTAAGGCTAGATTAATGAAAGGGCAATAGATTCAGGAGCACAGCCCGTACGTTCAACCTCAATAACGCGAGATATACGGGCCTTTTCCCCTTCGTGTCGATGTCTTTGATACGACCTTTGATACCCCGTCAACGTTTTATTGAACAGATAATAGATATAATTATATCTATACATTACGTACTATTAAATTACGTACAAATCAACCTGTATAGACTATCCTTAACTTAACGTGCAATAGACATCGATATATCATGTTTACCGTAGACAATAATTGTGATTGCTACTGGTGTTTGCCGTGTTTGGTTGGTTTGGGTGTATGTCCCTGTAAGTCTCCTCACCTTGCCTTGGAGAGCACGTACAGCTGTTGTTCCCCGTTGCACCTGATAGCGATCGCTACTTATTTAATTATATACGGTCGCATGGAATAAGCACGTACGATACTATAAACGAAATATTTTTCTAGGCACAGCAGTAGGATAGGAATCCTGTACCTTACATTTTTTTTAAATGACAAAAACTTGTATGACCTATACAAAAATTTGTCATGAGCGGGACCGAACCCGCTAACGTATTTGCGGTGACTACCGCGTCAACACATCTATACTAATATTATAAAGAGGTATAGTTATATTTTTAACTTTGTTTGTTTGTAGGGGGTAATCTTCGCGAATACTGATCCGATCATGAAAATTATTTCACTAACAGAAAGCTACACTATTCAGGAGTGACATAGGCTATATTTAATTGTTATTGAACAAAAAATTCAGCGAAAAATATTAGTAGGTATTTGTAAATCAAGTCGGAGAAATGGGAGCGAGATGAAAACTTTATTAGATATTGCATCACAAAAATAATTAACGCCCACGAAAGTGGGCACAGGTCGGCTAGTCGTCCTATAAATGTGTTCAGATCAATTATTTAAAAGCAATTAACAATTCCGCTTGCGAATCCTCCCGAGGCCTTCGTTTGTACAAAATGAAATTTTTTGTATTCGAAACATTAAATATTTAAGGCGTTACCAAGTGTATAAATTATTAAAACCATTTAGTATTTTAGCATTAAAGCCTTCTACAGATGACTTCAACTACTAATACTATATTATCAACTAGCTGTGCACCGTAGTTTCGATCGTGTTAATTTGAGAAAAAAAAGTTTATTAAAATATTATATAGCCTACCCTTCTTCGGGAAATGGACTATCCGACACAAAAAAAAAACAGTTCGAACCAGTAGTTCCTGAGATTATCTCATTTAACCCTCCGTTGGTCGCGTGGGGTCTTTGAAAGCCCAGGTGCTACAGAAATGTAAAATGTAAACATTTAAAACCATCTCAGCGACTCCATATTTTAGGTACCCTCCTAAGTTGGATTATACTTGCTGCGTATCGCCGTTAACTTCAGTTTGCGCGTAAACGCCGTGAGATATATACGAGTGTTTTGCGTTCGGGCCTTGAAAGACCCCACGCGACTAACCACGTAAGTAAAATTGAATGGATTTTTTCAGCTACGATTTCTTTTGTAACATGTTTTTTACGTATTTTTTAGTTATTTTAGATTTAATTAACTGTTAAAATGGACGAATAACAACAACCTCTTATATTAAGCTGGTTAGATGGTGAAAGTAACGATGTTTCCGGTGGTAGTGAATTAGTGATGATGAAGAAGGTAAAGTTGGTATATACCCGGATGAAAGGAGTGAGAATAGCACTGATTCTAAGCAGCAATGTGAAGATACAGAACAACATGAATTATCTCCGGAAGAACTGCTTGAGAATTCGGAATCTTTGGGTGAGCATCGTCAGGTTCTGGAATCGACTGCAACGAACTCGAACTCTGGAACGAACAGCATGTGGTTTTCGAATCGAACGAACAACACATAGATTTGGAAAGTTCGTATAATGATAATGATGAAGATCCCTTGATAAATGGGGGTCCACCTTTTCAAATTTGCCTCGAGAATTGAAACAAACTATGAGACGATTCATACCTCCTCTTCAGGATGTTCAACACAACGAAAATAATTTTGTGCCTATGAGAAAGTATTGCATTCATTGCCCAAGACAAATAGATTGAATATTCAAATCTGCCTGCCATTGTTGTAGGGGTAACATATACCCAAAACATATTAAAACGGTATGCACTGACTGTGTTCTAAAAGATAATCAGTAAAAAAATGACTGACTTCAATTGGTAAAAGTTTATGTTTTTTTTTGTTGGTGTTCTCCAAATTTTACGTAACTGTCTTCGTTATTTTAGTGTTATTGTATATAAATTTATTAAAATGAGAAGTTCCTGCATTAAGTTATATTAAAACATTTTTTTTTGTGATTGTGATCTCAAGGAGAGAAATTTATGTGTATACTTTTAGATTGTAAGTTTAAGGCAGAAAGAAAAGAATATTTTTACGTAACTTGTTGCAGTTTAATTGTTATTAGGTTAATCACCAATAGCATGCTAAGATAATTAGGAAAATATAATTAGATAGATGTTTTTTAGGCTTTTTATTTTTGGGGTCTTCAGAGACCCCACGCGACCAACCGCGTAAACGAAAAATGCGCGACCGACCGAGGGTTAAACAAATAAACAAACCTTTCAGTTGTATAATATTTATATACAGTAATACCTCACTTTACGCGAAGGATGCATCATCATCATCATCATCAGTTCATCATCATCAGTTCATCATCATCAGTTCAGCCTATTGCAGTCCACTGCTGGACATAGGCCTCCCCAAGTTCGCGCCAGACATCCCGGTTTTCCGCAATCCTCATCCAGCCTACACCGGCAATCTTAAGAAGGATGCGTTCCGATCAAATTCGCGCTAAGCGAAATACGCGCATAACGAGGTCAATGAAATAACAAGCAAAATACATTACAAATTTACTTTTATTGCCTATAAGCTTACAAAAAAAAAAACGAAATAAATAAACATTATAATTTTTTAAGTAAATAAAAAATAATTTTTAATTTTCCGAGAAATAATCATCAACTTTTTTTGAGTAGAATTTTTCTTGCGCTCAAGTAATTTTTTTTCCAAAATAGCAAGTCTTTTACGAGTAATTTTCTGGGCACTAGTACGCATCCCATATTCACTAGAACGCATTATTTTATCATGATTTTTCACAATTGTACGTATAGTAGGCTCTGAGAGGCCCAAATTCTAGTCAAACTTCTATAGCTTTGCCTCTGATCTCCATCTTTTTTAAAAAATTTATCTTCATCTCCAAATTTAAACTTTTACGTTCTTTTTTACTAGTAGGCGTAGACATTATTTTGAATAATAAATGTATTTAAACTAATTATTAACTAACCAATCAATGCGTTCGCGTAAAGCGAGGTCAATTAGCGCGAATTTTGAAAACCGCGTTATAACGAAATCGCGCAAAGCGAGGTCGCGTAAACCGAGGTATTACTGTAGATTGAAATTGATACAATGGATAAAGCTATCAAATCTAAGCAAGTACCTATATTCATTAGTTGAGTGAAATAGGCCCTAAGGTTTATTTTACCTATTGGAGATAATACTCTGATAGTATATCAGTAACTTATTTGTAATATAAACTTAATCTGCCACCAGTAAAACAAGCTCTACGAAACATAAACAATAGGGTAAAACCGGGATAGATGCCCCAGCGGGATAGATGCCTCACATTCTAAAAACCTAACTTCCCGAACTCTCGACTAAAAATTAATCACATGAGTAGGAGCCGCAGTCACCCTGTACCTAATATAGGTAATTGACAATAGACATATTGTGTACAGATATTATTACATTCATTTAGACTTTAACGTTTACCTAATATTTACGCCATATTTTTTGTCAGTATTTTTATACAAAACTTGCCCTGATAATAACAAACACAATTTTTTTTTTAATTCAATTTGGTGCAATCCTCAAAAGTAACAATTTAACAAACAACGATTGTATTCGCCATCACACTAATGAACTTCACTCGTACATACAATTACCTATTTCTTGTCCTGTAAAAAATATTGTTAAGGGATAATATTGCGTGTGGCAAATAGCTCACCCGGGACAAGGATTCCCTCGATTTATAGATGTTTTCTTACAATTTGTGACAGCGAACCCGCCCGGTTTGTTTACGATATCTTTGTCGGCGAGAGGACGAAATATTAGCGGCCGGCGTCATCGGTCAGCGTGGAAATATTCATCTTATATCTACAACTACAAATATTGTACGCTTAAAGATATTGTATTTCTCGAAAAAAAAATTTTTTTTTCTAATAAAAGCCAATCTAAAAACAACGATGATATAAGTTAACAAATATCAAAACAAAAGTGGTTAGTTCTAAAAGTTTATGACGAACTTCTTTCTAGAAGTTTAAGCGAAAAAGACGTTGCTCTCACCTTTTTTATCTAGTTAATTTAAATTTGATTTAATACATTATGTAACAACTGTTGAATTAAAGGCAATGATAGATCATTAGTAAATTAAGTAAAAAATAATGATTTACTACAAATAATATTTATAAAAAATATTCGTGACTAAAATATGGTGTCTTTACAAAGAACAAAATATATTCCAACTACATTGTTTCCAAACTATTTTATCAATGTTTAAATAAATATTTTCTTTTTAAAAGACAACAATATTATGCTTTGACAATTCAACCGTAAAATACATGTTTGGAACACAAAACACAAACTGTAAACAAGAAAAAATTATAAGTACACATTACATTACTATGTTGATTGAAATAAAAATGACAAAACGGTAAATAAAATTAACATATTAAATGGAATTCATTTTGCATTCATTATAACAAGGTTTTCGTAAGGTCAAGGATGCATTGGAAATGTACGCAAATGAAACGCTTGCATCACTCGTAGCACGAGTCTCGTAGCCTTACGTCATAACGTCATACGGAAGCTCCTGTTGATTAGATCTACGAACAATATCTCATGTTAAATTAGAATAATTGACTTTTTACGTTTGTAAAAAGCATAAAAGATAAACTAATTAAAGCAACCTTTTTGAAATAAGAACAGAATATAAGTATACTTATATTTTTTACATATTTTTACCTACAGGCAGCAAAAAGTAGATCGCTTGATGTATCTGCATACACTTGCAACACCAGTGTAAAAAAGTTGCTGGATAAAAAAATGGAAGTAAATAGGAGAGTTCAAAAGAGAAAAAAAAAGAATATTTTGACTTCCGGACTGTCTTGTAAAAACTGTATCTACTTTAATAACTACGCCTACACGGTAGAGTTTTCTGAGCATATGGTATCACCACAATGGTACTATCCATAGTCGAGTTGTAGTCCATTTTAAAATTTGCAGTTACATTCTACACGTGTAGTTACTTATTATGTGTTACTAGCTGCTGCCCGCGACGTCGTCTGCGTGCGTTCACTGCTCGTTCCCCGTAGGTGATAGCGTGATAATATGTAGCCTATGTTCTGACCCGACTTCTTAATAATATTCGTGCCAAATTTGAAGTAAATCCATGCAGTACTTTTTGAGTTTATCCCGGACATACATTGACTTTCCTATCATTTTATTATATGTATAGATTATGTTAACCAGTGTTATTAATTTATAACACACAAAGGCTTTGAAATTTTTATTACCATCGATAACCATATTTTAATATTTATAAATTAAGAAAAAGACCTACAAAAACGTGTTTCCAAATAAGTAATATCACCTTAAATACGTTTTAGAAACGAAAACAATAATAAACGCACAATTTACGAACAATATAAGGCTTAAATGATGAAAGGAGCATCCCGGACAATTCCCCCGAGCAGCCTTCGAGGTGCCGTTAAGAATGCATGACGCGATATAGGGTAATGTTAACGCGATGTTAGCTTCGAAACAGTCAAAATGGGAATACCGCTTCGTTTTACTTAGTTAAGTAAACTGCGCTTATTATCCGTATGTACGTATTTGTTTTTATATAATGTTTCGTGGTAGGTTTTAATGAAATGTGAAAAAATATTTTATACAAATATATCCATAAAATGTATGAATATGTTGCGCAGTTTCACCAAACTGGATAATTCTTTTTTTTGTGTTCATTATTATAAGTTGTATTAAAGTTAGTGTGAAAAACTTTAAAAAATGATATTTTAATGAAAAAAATTATGCCGTATATTTGACTGGCCGGTTTGCGCATTTGTTATTGACTCTGCTCCGCTGTGGTTTTGATTCCTGCTCCGAATTACATAAAATTACAATAATGCACACCAAAAATCACGGGGATTGGTCCGGGGAGTTAGTTAAAAATTTTTTTTTTTTTTTTTGAGGCAAGCTTAGTTGAGGAGTAAGGTGACCAGAGCTCCAGCGAGTGATCGGGGATAGGGTCGGCAACGCGCTTGCGGTACTTCTGGTGTTGTGAGCCGTACGCTTGTTTGCCGACCTTGTTATATTTAAAAAAAAAATATTATGTTACGTTAATCTTCTATCATTAAACAGTTAGTTACATACTCTCTCTACAACACAATTTACAATATGTCTTTTCCTTCCTTATACGTGTATATATTTAGACCGAAAATTTATCACCTACAAATTATTTTTTCCACGGTTGGTAAATTATTGAGGAAATCCCGCTCCACTAACAAGTCAACAATGCAATATCTACCTTTATTAAAAGTTTCTCTAAACCCTTGTTTTTAATATAAATTCAAAATCTACAAATTTTGAACTACTATTGACCAATCATATCAACTGGCTAATGTCTCCCTAATTTATTTAACATGTAAATAAAACGTTTAATAAATGTATGAAAGAGATAAGAATGTATATTCCTAGCACAATGTTAAGACTGAAAAAATATACATTACCAAAAAAACTCGAACGACCTCTAATCAATAGGTTTCAAAATCTTTTATGTCCGCGTGTGTGTCAACTGGCAATAGTCTGTATAGAAAAATTCTATTGCCATAAAACTGTAAAGCTTCAACACTTCATTCATTAAGTGGATTTTCGATACGAAAAGTTCTTTGAAAGGATAACGGTTTTGTAGTTCATGTTTTCTCGGCGCCGACAAGTCGGTCCCGGCAGCCAATCAATGTACTAGGCACTACCTACTAGGTATTGGAGGCACGCAACGTTGAATTGAGGACTTTACACAAGCGTTTTAAGTATTTATTCGTTTAAGCAGCGTGATTTGAAATAGATTCATATTCAAATGATTCTATTAATCTGTTATTTTGTCATGGTGTACTATTGTTTTGATAATAAATGCTCTAGTGTGACCGTTTCAATGAATTTTGGGATTAAATTATATTATTTTAATATTATGTCAGTTTCTTGTAATAAAGGAGCAAACGTGTAGGTCCAATCCATTGCAAATGGACACCAATCATGGAATCAATGGGTACACCCATTAATTATATAATTATGGTCTTTAAAATACTAGTCGTACATACGAGTATGTAGCATAGCAATGTAATTTAGAAATTCGTTCCATTACTAGCTGACTAGATTGTAAATTATCTAGAATTAGATATTAGTCTTCTTTTAGAAATTAAATCAATTGATGTTTCTACATTACTTAAATATCTAAGTAAGTATAGTTATAACTGTGTAAATCAATTAGTTCTAAAAAATACCTATCTATTTCTAGGAAAAAAAAACAATCGGTTATCAAAAAAAATTGTCATAGTGTATTGTACGAGTACAAGATAATTAACTGCACTTTAAAAATGCACAGTACGAAACCATTAAACGAATGAAAAACTACGTAGCGCGATCATTTTCAGTCGAAAGCCATTAGCCTCCCTTCCAGCAACTTTAAGTAGGACACCGCGTGCACCCGGTGCGAATAAATCAATATGCAGTTTAAAAATTCTAAAGCTCTATAGTATTATTCGCTGGTAATCTAACCAGACCAAGTATACTATATAGTATACTACACAAGTAGAGAGTAGAGGATCTGAGGGCGATGGGCAAGCTTACGAACTGGAGGAGGGTCGCCAGAGATCGGGACAAATGGAAGAAAATCGTGGAGGAGGCCAAGACCCACAAAAGGTTGTAGCGCCACTGGAAGTAAGCAAGTAATACTACACAAGTGATTATTTAGTACTAATTTGCAGGTAGGGCTTCGTGATATTCTTCTTTATTATCTCCTAAATTGGAAATATGCAGAAACAGATGTCTAAGTTGTAAGTCCATTTGTATTATTGATAAGATACACACTTAGATGCAAAATAAATATTTGTATTTTGTATGAAGGTAAAAACTACAAATTATAATGAAAAGTATCGAAAATACCACCCTAAATTAGCACTTCAATAAATGATATAAAAGAGAGAGAAAACCTTAGAGTACATTATAGAGGAAGCATCGTAGAGGATCCTTTAGCCAATAAATTTTACTCTGGTAGCCTAAAGCAGTTTGCGTTTAACTTGCAATTTATTATTTCAAAACAAGTTCACTGTTGTACGTTGTCGTATATATGTATGTATACGTATTTTTTATATGAAACCTAGGACTTAATAAATAGCTCTAAGGTACCATAAAACGTGTGACGCAATCTTGTGGCCTATATTTATTCGATATCTCGATAAATTCCTAAATATTCCGAGGGATTCCGAATCGTTCCAAAGACGGTATGACGCAGCGAGCACAGCAAGTTATCTATACTAATATAATAAAGCTGAAGAGTTTGTTTGTTTGTTTGTTTGTTTGTTTGTTTGTTTGAACGCGCTAATCTCAGGATCTACTGGTCCGATTTGAAAAATTATTTCAGTGTTAGATAGCCCATTTATCGAGGAAGGCTATAGGCTATATATCATCACGCTAAGAATAATAGGAGCGGAGTCCACGCCGACGAAGTCGCGCGCAGAAGCTAGTTGTTTTATATTTGTGATAATCATTAACGAAATTTCATCATTATTACAACAATTAAAATAGCATTATGTAGCAATAATTTTATAAGTTAACCGTTTATATAAATTCTTTCTTTATTCTAATAGCTTTTCATCAACATAACATCAAGATAATTTAATATTTGTTTCTTTTTCGAAATTTTTTATGAAGTCTATCTCGAATACTGTATCGATCAACTTGATGTGTCGTATTTCCTTAAAAAGGGCCGTTGAGTGTCAGATGATCCCTTCCTACGCTGTTAAACATTTACTATAATTATATTTAGATATGTATAGGGTTTGCAAAGGAAATTATACTCAAGTACTTAATGGAAACTCGGCGCCGCTCTAGGGGACATAATCGTCGATGTCGTCGCAAGAATGTTGCTTACGTATATGATTTTAATATTTAAAAATATGTACAGAAATTATTATTAATTTCTGTATTACAGAAAATATACAAACAAATAAATAAATATCATACACACACGGTCGTCTGTTCCTATGGTAAGCATAATGCTTGTGTTACGGGTAACAGCCGACTGTTATAGTTATATATTTTTTTTTATTAAAATATACATAGAAATAATACATATATAAATATAAATATTACACCCAGACTCAGGAGGAAATCGAACCGAAGGGATTTTGGTTTCATAGTATGTACCGCCAACCCGCATTGGAGCAGCAGCGTGGTGAATTGAGCTCTGATGCTTCTCCTACATGGCGAAAGAGGCCGATAATATGTACCGATTTAGTCATAATTATTTCCAGCATTACTTACCCGCCCTTTGCCATTTATATAATCTTTACCGAATAAGCTTGGGCTATTAGAGACTTGGGTATAAACGTTAAATATATGTAATTATTTAATAACAATCGTAACATTGTTTGTGTGACTTCAGTAGGTAACTATATATACGTAAGTTATACAAAACAAAGTTTCTAAAACATAAATCCCAGCTTAAAAGGCATTTCCAAACCAAAATTCGAGTTAATCTAATCTCGGAAAATTGAGATAATCAGATAAATAAACATAAGCATAATACCCGCGCCCACATATTGTTTGACAGACTTCAAGGACGAAATAGGTCATGTACGCTCGTTTCAAACGCAGCACGCACTTAGCGCCTACACTTTCAGTAAACTTAAGGGTGTCCTTTGTTAAAACCATCAATGAATAAGGCTGGCGTCCCATTTAAATTGAAATAAACAAAACATATACACACGGTCGTCTGTTTCTAAGCTAAGCAAATTAATACTTATGTTATTGGCAACATGCGACCATTTTTTTTTTATCGATAAGCATACATCATCATAATTATCAGCTCACGGACGCCCACTGCTGGGCATAAGCCTCCCCTAATGAATTCCACGACGATCGGTCCTGCGCAGCACGCATCCAGCGGCTTCCCGCGACCCGGACCAGATCATCGGTCCACCTCGTGGGGGGCCTGCCAACGCTGCGGCGTCCGGTACGTGGTCGCCACTCTAGAACCTTTCCGCCCCATCGGCCATCGGTTCTTCGAGCTATGTGCCCTGCCCACTGCCACTTCAGCTGTGCAATTCTTCGAGCAATGTCGGTTACCCTGGTTCTCCTACGGATCTCCTCATTTCGCACTCTATCACGTAGGGAAATACCGAGCATTGCTCTCTCCATCGCCCGCTGAGCGACTCTGAGCCTTCTTATAAGGCCCATATTTAGCGACCACGTCTCGGATCCATATGTCATCACTGGCAACACACACTGGTTGAAGACTTTTGTCTTCAGACACTGCGGGATATTGGACGCGAAGATTTTCCGTAGTTTCCCGAACGCTGCCCATCCGAGTTGGATTCGACGCGAGATCTCGTTCTCGAAGTTGGACTTACCTAGCTGTATTGCCTGTCCTAGGTATATGTAATGGTCAACAACTTCGAGAACAGTGCTCCCAATGCGAACTGGAGCGGGTGCGACATGGACATTCGACATAATTTTCGTCTTGTCCATGTTCAGTTTAAGACCCACTCTTTGGGAAACACTGTTGAGATGCTCGAGCATTGTGCTCAGGTCTTCCAAGGTCTCAGCCATGAGGACTACGTCATCGCCAAAACGGAGGTGGGTAAGGTACTCGCCATTGATGTTAATGCCGAACCCTGTCCAGTCCAGAAGCTTGAAAGCGTCCTCCAACGCGGCGGTAAACAGCTTCGGGGATATAACATCCCCTTGCCTCACGCCTCGCTGAAGTGGTATTGGCTTCGAGCTCCGGTCCTGTAATCGGACCGACATTGTGGCGTTGGAGTATAAGTACCTCAGCACCTCGACGTATCTGCAGTCCACTTGACACCTTTGGAGAGCCTGCAACACAGCCCAGGTCTCAATCGAATCAAAGGCTTTCTCATAGTCCACAAACGCTAAGCATAATGGCAAGTTATACTCCTCTGTCTTCTGTATAACCTGCCGCAGCGTGTGTATGTGGTCTACGGTGCTAAAGCCTTTACGGAACCCGGCTTGTTCGGGAGGCTGGAAGTCGTCAAACCTGCGTGCGAGACGGTTCGTAATGACTCTCGAAAACAGCTTGTAGACATGGCTTAGAAGCGAAATGGGCCTATAGTTTCTTAGTAGTGTTTTATCACCCTTTTTGAAGAACAGCACCACCTCGCTTCTATTCCATGCCGTTGGCGTTTTGCCCTCGAGGATGACGGAATTGAAGAGCTTTTGGAGGACCTTGAGTACTGGCTTACCGCCCGCTCTCAAAAGCTCAGTTGTGATTCCGTCTTCACCCGGCGCCTTGTTGTTTTTAAGTTGTTTGAGAGCACTACTAATCTCGTACAGGCTGACGTCTGGGATATCTTCGGTTTCGTGTCTTGTTAGTTTGGCTCTGGGGTCTTTTGCCTTGATGTTGGCGGGTTTCTGTGTGGTGTATAACTGCCCGTAGAAGCTCTCGATCTCCCTCAGGATTTCAGGCTTTGACGAGATGACGCTGCCATCGTCGGCTCTCAGCTGGGCTAATTGGCTTTGTCCAATAGAAAGATCTCGTGCGAACACTTTCAAGCCTTTGTTCCGCTCTATGGCCTCTTTAATGCGCTCTGTATTAAAGCGGCGAAGGTCGCTTGTCAAGGACTTGGAGATCCGTCTATTCAACTGCCGGTAACGGGTAGCATCCGCCGAGGACTGCAGCCGCATGTCATGCCTTTCTGCCATGAGTCGGAGTGTGTGGTCGGAGAGCTTCTTTGTTTTTTGGCGGCGGGTCTTGAAGAACTTAGACCCCACCGCGCGGACAGTTTCCACCAGCCCGTCGTTGAGCTCGTCCACATCTACGCAATCGGCCAGACTTTCAAAGCGATTTTGCAGTTCGAGTTGGAAGCTCTCGGGGTTTTGAATCTGAGCAGGCACAGGTCGGAGCGTAGACCTTACCAGCCGACCCCTCTCAAGCTTGATATCGATATTCAATGTGCCTCGGACAAGTCGGTGATCGCTTCCTGTTTTGACAGCATTGATCACTGAGACATCATTAAATATGTGCTTGTTCGTCGACATGATAAAGTCCATCTCGTTTCTGACGGTGCCGTCGGGACTCAACCATGTCCATTTGCGCTGTTCCGGCTTCCTGAAGAAGGAGTTCATCATAAAGAGTCCCTCCTTCTCCATGAAGTCAACTAGCAGCCGGCCCCGGGAGTTCCGTTGCCCGTATCCAAATTGCCCCACTCTCAACTCATCACCGCAACGTCTGCCCAGCTTTGCGTTGAAGTCTCCCATCACAACAGTGTAGTGGCATTTAGAGCTATGTATGGCTGTAGAGATTTCCTCATACATAGCTTCCACTTCGTCATCTGGATGCGTCGAGGTCGGTGCGTAAACCTGTATGACCTTCAGCGAATACCGCTTGGATATTCTGAGTATAAGGTACGCCACTCTGCTCGACACGCTCCTGACAACGTCGATGCTGTTGACGAGAGACTTGTGGACGAGGAACCCGACACCACCCTGGGACTGTTGGTCGCCCTCCCAGTAGTACAGCAGGTTGCCAGACTTGAGGGTAATCGAGTCCTCACCCTCTCTTCGGACTTCAGATAACCCTATAATGTCCCATCTTAACCTGCTGAGAGCTTCTTCCAGCTCAATGAGCTTCGCGTCGGTCCGCAGCGTCCTAGTGTTATATGTTGCCAGGGCCAAGTGTCGTCGTTGGGTGTGGTGGCCTGGCTTCTGCCGGAGATTATGGCCCCCTGCCCCGCCGTTACCGTGGCCGCCACCGTAGCCAGGACTAGCGGGGCCGCCGGGGACTGGGGGACAATTTTTATTCGTGTCTCTCATTAAGGGTCTCTGTCTCGCCACGCTTGCCAGGCGGGTTGGCGATCGCAGTTGTGACCATGTGTTTAGAAGGCGCTGCTGCCCACCCTCTAGTGGTTTTCCCTCTATCGCCTCCTACGATACCCACGGGAATCGATAAACATACATATAAATAAATCTATATATTTATAAGAGATTTGCACCCATATATTGACTCATCACGATATCTCTGGAACCATAAGGCATAGAGACTTGAAATTTGGTAAGAATATTCCTTTCGCCGAGTATAGGTCAGCTAAGAACGGATTTTATGAAATTCCACCCCCAAGAGGGGGTTTCGGGGGTTAGTAACAAATATGGCAAAGCAACATTTGCGGGCTCAGCTAGTGTATATACGAGTATATATTACACCTCTCAGTTGGGAATCGCACCCACAACCCCCGGAGCAGAAAGCAGAGTCACTAGAAACTGCGCCAACGGTACTCAAGTTTATTTTGCTTATTATAGAATTGATTGTCCTTCAAATATTTTTATCCTAATGGTGATATTATTAACATTGATCATATTGTTTTGAGTAAGATCTAACGACAACAAAATTTTCCGATTAACCTATTTATGTTATCTAAAAAAAATATTAATTTTTTTATATCACTTATTTCAAACAAACGTCCAGTTCGCCTGATGGTAAGCGGTTACCGTACACAATGGACACAGTCAAGACGTCAGCAATGTCACAGTCATTCATAATCCATTATTAATTTTAATAGCACTTCTGTTCATGAATCACAAACATCTGAGATGACCGTGCCGGTGAGTCAGGTTCGGTAATGAATGAATAAACTCAGAGTTAGGCGCCGTCTATACTCTGTCTGGGCTTACACGAACAATAACATATGAATTACTTACTATTTATATACTTCAAGTTAAATTGATAATTGAAGACACAAACTTATACAATCTATATAATAAAAATGAATGTTGCTAAGCGCATAACTCGAGAATGGCTCGACCGATTCGGCTAATTTTTTTTTTGTATGTTCCTTAAAAATCCCACGGAAGGTTTTTATACTAAAAAAAAACATAACAGACAGAACGAAGTCTGTCCGGGCAGCTAGTTAATTATAAAACTATAAATACGGTAGAATTGGCACAAATAATGAAAGAACTTAACTAATTTCCACAAGTTTATCTACAACTAACTTCTGCGCGCGACTACGTCGGCGTGGACTCCGCTCCTATTTGTCTTAGCGAGATGATATATAGCCTATAACCATCCTCGATAAATGGGCTATCTAACACTGAAAGAATTTTTCAAATCGGACCAGTAATTCCAAAGATTACCGCGTTCAAACAAACAAACTCTTCAGCTTTATAATATTAGTATAGATGCATGTTTTACAGTAAAATTTAGAATTATTTAAAACTATATTTTACGTGCATCTAAAATTCTAAAATTCAAGCGTACTCAGGTTACATCGAAACATCAGTGCCACGACATTGCTACATCACCGCTTAACGGTCGCTTGCGATTTTTAAGCATAGTTGACGTTTGATGTTTTTCTTCTCCTGATAATTTAATATGAGTACATCTATATAGCCACGTCATAGCTATATTACGAACCTACGCATAAGATGACGCCACATACTACGCACCAAAACGCGACGCTACAAACGAAGTAGTTACTTTATGTACGGATCTGATTTCCGTCTCTATGTGTGTAAAGTAAAGTACTCGTAAGTTACTAAACGTAATCCGCTGGTCAAAGTTTGTCATCACATCGCATCAATTCTTACAAGTTTGTTAATTACCCGGCATAGTAATTTAATTTCCGACTTAACTACTTTTTACATAAAGCGATTCTTTTTGCTGCTGTGTGGTTACGGCAGTAAAGAATATATCCACCCCCTCTCTTCCCGTGGGTGTCGTAAGAGGCAACTAAGGGATAACACGATACCACAGTTCCACTACCACCTTGAAACTTAAAAAGCCGACCGATGGCAGGATATAACAATCCAACTGCTGGCTTTCAAATACACAGGCCGAAGACGGGCAGCAGCGTCTTCGGTGCGACAAAGCCAGCCCTGCGGTCACCAACCCGCCTACCCAGCATGGCGACTATAGCCAAAACACATGAGTTCGCGCTTTAATGTGTGGCGCGAACTTGGGGAGGCGTATGTCCAGTAGTGGACTGTGTTAGGCTAAAGTGAACCACAAACAATGAATGAATGAAAAACAACTAGTAAGAGTAGTTGATTTACATTATTACAATCAGGTCATAATAGTTGCAGTGGATACTGCAACTATTATGACCTGATTGTAATAGGATAATCTTGACCCATCAATTACTAGTCTAAATTTAAAAGCTGTTTCGAATATATTATATAGTAGAGTAGCCCAACTGGGAATATAGGCTGATGGTGATAGAAGGTGAAGGCGATAGGCTGAAGTGATGATTCGTTTTGCTCACAAACCATTCAATTCAGTAAACGAAACGTTTATAAATATAGAAACCAGCCTTCAATCGTTTATGGATTTTATAGACATCGAAGATTGCCGCCTTGTTGTCATCTTTTTTTTTAATTTATTTGTATCGACCTCCACGATATATTGCTTATTGATACTAAAGAACAGATAAAAAATAGAAACATAAAAACCAGTATTTACAATGGACACGTATCATTAAAAGCGGCGAGTCGCTTTAATCGTAAAAGAGCTTAACGACAAAGCTCGGAACGATGGCAAATAAAATACTTTTAGGACCGCACTAGATCAATCTTTTTTTTTCAAACAGAGAAGCAATATTTCTGCAACCCGAGATCAAGCGAACTCTTCTTATATATCTATGTTTTATACTCTATGAGCTGTCATTTAAATTAAAAATAAAATAAACTATAATGAACCTTCGTTGTATTGAGCTTTTATTAATTTACTAGCTGTGCCTCGCGGTTTCATCTATCAACTTTTTAATTCGAACCAGTGCAGTGGTTCCTGAGATTAACGCGTTTTAACAAACATACAAACTTTTCGTTCAGCTTTATAATAGACTAGCTTCTACGCGCGACTTCGTCGGCGTGGACTCCGCTCCTATTGGTCTTAGCGTGATGATACATAGCCTATAGCCTTCCTCGATAAATGGGCTATCTAACAGTGAAAGAATTTTTCAAATCGGCCCCGTAGTTCCAGAGATTACCGCGTTCAAACAAACAAACAAACAAACAAACAAACTCTTCAGCTTTATATATTAGTATAGATGTATAGATTTACTCGCAAAAATTATCGTATTTAATAAAAAACATTTAGTTATTTTATATCTAACTGGGCGGTAGGTACTCGCGCGTTGTAAACACGGTTTGTCCCGAGTAAATCCGGATTTCGAAAGAATTCCGGCATAAAGTCGCCTATATGTTGCTCCACAATCTCTTCTGTCTTCTAGTGTAAGTCCCATAAAAATCAGTTCAGCCGTTCCGAAGATTAGCCCGGACAAACAGAAATACAGACAGACAAAATTTTTAAAATCCTTTGTTTGTGTTTAAGTATCGTGAAAATATGCACTTGAAAAAACATAGTTATTTTGAAATCACAGACAGACACTTCAATTACATTTATGTGTATAGATGTATATCTAAATATTTGACGCGGCAACAGTGAACTGATAAATAATGCGCATTTTAATGCTTTTTCACTATTTTAATTGAAAAAGCACTAAAAATCGAAATAAAAATAAATGTTTACTGCATTTAGTACAATTTTCTATACAGTGATGGAACGGTAAAACTTAATTCAAAAACTTTATTCTAACGAGTATAAACTTTATAAAAAATTAGGCAAAAGACGGCTATAATGAATTGCATTTGAAAATATATTTTAGGGCGCCTTCAAATTTGCCGCGCGGCGTGGTTACAGCGCGACAGCAGCGCGGCGGCAGCGCGGCAACCGCGCGTTGTTATTTACATAGATTTACAGTCGCGCGGCAGCAGCGCTGCGGCCGCGCTGCCGCCGCGCGACAAATTTGAAGGCGCCCTTACTCACATTAATTAGTTCATTTCTGACGCCCGTTAACAACATATCAAAAACATCTGTTAAGTAACATTGTTCTTATACTTCCAAATATGACTTTATCTAATCTAATTTGTCTAAACTCTAAATCATGTACAAACTAATTTGAAAGAATTGGTCATCATGACGCTACAAAAACAAATTTTATTCACAAAAAATATTCCTTCCAAATGTTAGTCTTATTCAAGGACGTCCGACATCAAAGCGGCCTTCGTCGAAACATAAAAAATATATGCATTAGGTACTCCCCATTTGTTTGTGACGACACATCTTGTGTCTCGACATCAAATTACTATATCTGAAAGAACCCTTGCTTTTATTAATTTTATCTACGTCTCAGTTCTATTTGATTAAAGCTTTCTTTTACTGAAAATATATACTCCAAAAATTTTACCCTTAAAGAAGTGTCTTTATTTATTTATTCATTTTATTGCTTTTAATTTATACGAGTATATTGAGCAAAACGTAGAGCTAGCCTTAAAGCCATTCAGCCTTAGTTATAAAAAATCAATTAAACCGTCAATAAATAAATATAAAACAACACTTTGCTTGGCAATCAAAGAAAAAAAATTAACGCCTTACACTCAATGGCACCCAATAGTATGTGAAAAATATATCCGAAAACACAGACGAAATAAGCACAAAACTCAGACTACGAGGAACATCTGTAAGGCCTATACAAATATATGTCATACGCATAGACTGCTAAGTCCATCAGCCAGCTGTGACAATTAAGCCAACACGTCGCCAAATTTCAAAATATTATTGCACTTATAATATTACTCTGATTCTTTTTTTATGCTATGAAGGTGGTTAACAAGCGTACGTCTCACCTGATGGTAACATGAAGAAAGAAAAAGAAGAAGAGATGGATTACCGTAGCATATAGACGTCTGCAACACCAGAAGCATCGCAAGCGCCTTGCCCACCCTATCCCCAATCCCTCCCAGGAGCTCTGGTCACCTTACTCACCAACAGAAACATAACACTGCTTGAAAACAGTATTATTTAGCTGTGGTCTTCTGTAAGGTCGAGGTACTACCCCAGTCGGGCCGCTCCATGTTTTGAGCAAGGTATTTTTGCTGTGGCCTGTGCTCTACCTAAATAAAAATTTAACATTTTTTAAAAACATTAATTCTGTATTCTATACCAATATTATAAAGCTGAAGTTAATTTGATGGGTAGTCCATTTACCAAGGAAGGCTATAATAGGCTATAAAATATTTCAGTACTTTTTTTTTCAATTAACACGGGTAACACCGCATGGCACAGCTAGCCTAAGAAATACTTAAATGTAGCGCAGGCGAAAGTAATGTCTAGTATAAAAGTAGGTATATATATTTACTAATCCTTAAAATTACCTCCCGAAATAATAACTTTTCTTATTATATACGAGAAACGTGACGCGAAAATATAATAAATATTAGGACGTCATTTGTATAAGCCAGTTTTATGTTTCGTTTGTTTATTAGAGTTATTTATAAGTTAGAACAAACACCTGAAATAAATAATATTAATTTGGTTGTTTGAATAAAATACATACATAGGTATGACTTATCTACAAGGCTTTTTATATTTGTCTTAAATCCCCATCTCAATTGGTTGACATTCGTGACTGGATGTTTCATGAAAAAAAGTTTCATGATGTTTTAAGAAAAAAATCTTTATAATCTTTGTATGTATATCATTACATAGTATAAAACAAAGTCACTTCCCGCTGTCTGTATGCTTAGATCTTTAAACTACGCAACGGTAGAGTGATTCCAGAGGAAGGTTTATATATATACAGGGTGGGGATTATAATACAACGATAACTTGGACAGCGTATATGTAATGACATTCCAAGCCCACATACAAAAAATCAATAAAATACATCCAGTAGTTTAGTCACAAATTATGATTTTTCATTTTTTAAAATTTCTACGTATGTATTATACTAAAGACCTGACCTACCCTAAAACCCGCCGGTTTTAGGGTAGGTCAGGTCTTTAGTATACGACTCAAGGACAGCTATTATTATTTTTAAAATCATAGATTAAGAAATGGATATGGCATCGACTGCCACAAAAAGGCACAATTTTTAATCATTGCCATTTAGTGACAGTTCGCAGACCAAATAATATTATAATAACTAATGTTTAAAAAAAATAACTTAGTATCGGCTACTGATCAGTTCTGCATATTTAAAATAAAATTGATGGTTTGAGAAAATTTAAATCAAATAGTTTTTTATTCAATTTAATTTTAAATGCGTAACAATTTATTTTAATTTACTTTTCTAACTTACTATTTTTTATTCAATCAAAATAATGAAGTTTTGTAGGTACAAGCACAAACCACTTCCACGCGATTATGCCGCGTAGAAAGAAGGTCACGCGCGATCACCGCGCGATGACGCGTGTAACAGGTCAGTGATCCTGTAGTTACAAAAATGATGTTATAAAATTTTATTAAATTAAATTGAATTAGTTTGTATGAAAAAATCTTTTTTTTTTTATTTTGATGTTAGGACTTATCTGATGGTTTTGAAATACTTCTTTATACTAGTACTAACGGTGTTTTCAATTATCGTTCTATTGTCATCCCCACCTTGTATAATATGCATTTGCAACCGTGCGAAGCCGGGGCGGGTCGCTAGTTTCAAATAAAAAAGTATAAAAGTTAATTAAGGCGGTACCCCCAGCAAATAACCTTGAGCATTCGTTGCCTCTTTGTCGCACCCCACCTCTCGTGAAACACGACTAGCGGCATTTGGTGAACAACTAACGAATACACGTAAAAATTACAGATCTAGGGATCCGCACGGCTTTCAATAAAAAAATATAATTATTATTTTTTTAAATTGGTGCGTATATAATTTAGGTAATGAATTCAGTGACTACACTTACGTTCAATAAATACTAATAATGAAGTATAATATTACCTAAACTTATAAATAACTAGCTGACCCGGCGAACTTCGTACCGCCTATCAGTCGATTCTTTAATTATTTTTTTTAAAACGCCAATTTGGGTCAGCTAGTAAGATAAAAAAAAGAAAAAAGAAAGTTGATCAACAATTACATAATGTAAAAAAAAATATATAAATTAATATATTGACAAATATTGACATTAATATTTATACGATACTAACGTCACTCAATTGTTTTGCCTTACTGAAACCTCTCCACTAAAACTTAAACTTTATGGTATGGTATTAAAGTTCAAATTGACTTTTAAGTATTATTACGAAACTTTTGTATGGGAATATAGAACAGTGTTGTTTTTAGACTTTTTCTATTTCAATTTTTCTAATTTTTCTAAATTTTCGTAAGAAAAATCTGTTTAGCTGCTCTCGAGATTTGCGCTTAGCAACACATTCATCACATTTCATTTCACAGACAGTGTAAGTAGAAAAATAAAATAACAACAATTAAGTAAATTTTATTATATATATTTTTTTTAAAGTAGGTCTAGGTAAAAAGTAAAAACCTATACTACGTGGTCAAATTAAATTAGCTAGCAAAACTCTTTATCATGGGTGTCGTTTCTATAATTTTCAAAGGTGCTAAAACCATTGTTTAGATACCTACACAACAATAGCGTTTTTAAAAAAAAATCAATAGTTTTAAATACACACACAGAGCGTACTTTCACAATAAATAACAAACAAAAAAAACTAACCCAAACAAAAGTCAACAAAAAATGCTAACAATATGCTAATAAATTATTATTGTTTACTAGCTGTGCCCGCGACTTCGTCCGCGTGGAATTAAAAAAAAATTATTGCTCAGTTCGCAGAGATACAAAATAAAAATAAAAGTAACAGCCTATTACATCAGCTATCTGTCTGTGAAAGTCCCGTCTGAATCGGTCAAGCCGTTTCAGAGATTAGCCGGAACAAACTGACAGACAGACAGACAACAATCAATTGTAAAAAATGTAATTTTGGCATATGTACCGTGTATACATGGATATGCATTTAGTAAAAGGATATTATTTTATTATTACAAACGGACACTCCACTTTTATTTATTTGTATGTATAGAGTATAGACGTATAGATTTATAATATGACGTGAGCGTGCGCTAGCCGAGACGGTGACAAACGACACAAGCTTCTCCCTCCAAACCTTGCGGCTAGGGAATGCAATCCCGCAACAAATTTTTAATCCCGGTATTTGCGGGACTGACAGGTCTAAGTCCCGCGGGATCCTGGTATTTGCGGGATCCCGCATGTTTCTGAAAGTCATTGAGAAAAAAGGCGAAATCCTGTATCATAAATGCATCTAGAACTAAAAAAAGTGTGTGTGTCAGCTCCGACGCATGACTGGAGTTTACTTCTTCAGTTCGACTGTCTAATATGCACAATAAATGCTTTATAGTCTGAGAAAAAGATTAATAACATATCAAATGGTAAATAAACGACGAAAACGTCGTAACCGATACCGTCGTAACCGTCGTCGCCAGTACCATCGTAAACGTCGTAGATAGATAGATGGCGCACAAAAACGTAACGAGGTCTTTCGTTCAGTAGATTTTACTCCTCATATTTTTTTCGTACCGGGGGCCTTATATGAAAATCGATTCTTAAGGAGTAGGTAAATTCCAAAAAGAAACAAAAATATATTATTTAAAATTACGTGTTGAGAGATTAATAAAAATATATAATAAAATAATAAAAACTATTACAAAGAGACAATAGGTAGTTTAGGCATTATTTGAAAAGTAACTGCGCATAAAACATAGCATGTTAATAGTCTTGTCTGCCAAACGACTCCTAACTTTATATGCCAAATAGCCAGCAGCAGAAAACGCTCGTTCTGCTTAACGTTTGTGGGTACAACTGTTGATAACGCGTTGTAGACAATTTGAAGATATTCACCTTTTAATCCACTAGACTCAAACAAATTAATTTTTATCTCGAGAGTATGAACTCTGGAATGAGTGCGACAAGCAGTTTTAAAACGCGATAGAGTTTAATATGTTATTTATCATCACATCAAAATTTCGATCCAGCGGGGTTTCAACCCGCACCCACGACATATCATGTAGGTGCTCTAACCGTGGATGGAAGTGGTGAAGAAACCGGATACGAATCCTGCTGGATCTAAATTTTGATATGATAATAAATAACATTTTATTATTTCCTCATGTGTGGGAAACACAAAAATAAAAATAATACGAATCGATAGAGTGTGTTCAAGTTCATCTCGAAGAGACATCGGTTTAGGCTCCACAGTCTTAGCTTGAATCCTTGCGGCCACTGTAGCAAGAGGTAAATCATCATGATCTTCGTCATGAGCTGAATCAGTTAGCGCGCTTTCGCGTGCCGAACAACACAAGGCGTTTACCGTTGCGCAGTCCCGCTAATCCCGCGGGATCCCGCTCGATTTATGTGCGGGACTGGTCCCGCAAAAATGGTGCGGGATCCCGGTATTTCGGGATCCCGGTATCCCGGTATTGCAATCCCTACTTGCGGCAGACTGAATTCCAATACACCGCGCTTGAGTACAGTAGCGAATACGCCCAGATTTTAGAAAAAAATCAATAACACATCAAATTTAGGTCTTTTCGAAAAAAATTTTCATGCGAATTGTTCCTTATTAAATTGTCAATCCATTAGTGTCGGTAGCAAAATAAAATAATGTTTACTTCACGAGGAGACGCACAGTATCAGTAATTATTTCTCATTTTTGTGGTTTCGTTGTAAGGCGATTATTTAAAATGTAATCCTTTAAAAAAATAAAAAAAAAGGACCATCATGTAATCAAAATTATGTAGAAATTAAATGTGTTTGTATTAGTTTTATATTTCTTTCCAATAAAAAGTAGATAGCTTCAAAAAACTGCACAAAAAACGGCTAGCGCGGCGTTTTGCCCCCCCAGGCGCCTTAAATGACACATACATTATACAAATATCAAAATATCCTAATAAGTTAAAATATCGTGTCAGTATAAATTTCGTTCATTTCACGCTAAAGCCTTGTAGAACAACAATTAATAAAAATTTAGCAAACTCTTATAAATTACTTAAACGAGTCCATTAAGACGACGACCGTATTATCTTGAGACAAAGGCCTTTCATAATTATTTATTTAGAATACGTCCTTAATTATTCGGTGACGTCCCAGTCCTCTTCGCGGTAGAATGCGGTTCTAGCAATAGCTATTGTGCCGCTAATTTAAAAGTTTCATATTATTATATTCTTATATTATCTTTATTTCACATGCTATATTTGACTCAGTTATTATATATTAATACTAGCTGACCTGGCGAACTTCGTACCGCCTTTTTTTTTCTTAAATATAATAATTACATATACCAAAATAAAATATAGCCTATATTTCAAGTTGGATCAAACTGCACACGGTGTGCAAATTTGATTAAAATCGGTTAAGTGGTTTAGGACTCCATTGAGGACAAACATTGTGACACGAGATTTATATATATTAAGATAAGATAACGCATATTAAATCCAAATAAACCTTTCGCAACATAAAATAATTTTGTAACTAACTTCAAAAAAGGAGGACGTTCTCAATTCGACTGCATTTTTTTTTATGTAGGTAAAAGCTCTGAGCTTTTGACTGGGTGAACCGATTTCAACGATTTTTTTTTTTTTTCGAAAAGTGGTGCACTTTTTGAGTTATCGGTAATATTGCGTATTTACTTCGTTGTATTACTTGTGGATGTAATTAAAGTCGGTTATTTTTCGTTTGCGAGCAAACGCAATTATTTTTAATTGATATTTTATATATATTTTATAAATTTAACGGTAAATTCAAAGTGCTACGCGAAGATTGCTCTTTAACTTAAGTAAGTATAAGTGTAAGTATAAGCTTACAACGAGTTGCTGAATTCATTTAATGTTTTTTAATGTAAAACATTTATATGGATTCTTTTACTTGATTTATATAATGTGCTTTTTGATAAAATTTTAATTATATTTACTGTTGTTACTAAGTGCAACTATGATTCGTGCATGCGGTGTTAGCTTATAAGTGGTTGTTGCATTTATGTGGGATATATTATTTCTTTAAACATTTATGTATCGATGTAAACAACTGTTGGCTAACCTAATAAATAAATAAATAACTTATATCAATTTGTAACCGTAATAGTCGTATTATTATTTTGTACAGTCAAATGCGTATAATTTTGTTCAAGATCATAATTTTTGACTTTAGCTTCCTCTTCCAAGACAACCGCAAAGAATTGTGGAACAAAAAGTGCTAAGTATCCATTGTCCTAGCTAGTTGTCTCTTCGTCTTATAATTAAATATCCATTGTCTTAACTAGTTGTCTCTTCGTATCATTAAAAATACAGCATTGATTACATAATCGATTATAGAGAGTCCTATAATTTTTTCTTTAAAATATCTTACAAGTATAAATAAGAACATTACAGGATTCAATATTTAGGCCCAATTTACCAAATGACAACTATTAATTGCAAAGTTTAAAACTGTTTACCGAGATTTCATAAATAAACTTACAGACTTTTAGTTGGCATAAAAGAGCTTTTGTTCGATAACTTAATAGCTTCGACCATTACTGTCATGGACTAAGCTTTACCGTCTAAACTTTAAAACTGCCTATTAAGTTTACCATAGCTTAAAAAATACGTCAGGTGCTGTTAAAATGTCAATTTATTTTTATAAACATTTATATACAAACATTTTTTGTTTTTTTGTTTTATACAAACCTTGCTGAGATAACAATGAACAAAAAAGTGTTATCTAATTTGGTGCAAATTACATCTTCTATTCTATACATAAAATAAAATGATAGGAAAGTCAATGTATGTCCGGGATAAACTCAAAAAGTACTGCATGGATTTACTTCAAATTTGGCACTAATATTATTAAGAAGTCGGGTCAGAACATAGGCTACATATTATCACTCTATCACCTACGGGGAACGAGCAGTGAACGCACGCAGACGACGTCGCGGGCAGCAGCTAATATTATGTTTTAATATTGTCTCTACATACAGCACAGCTGTAAAACACACGATGTGCGTATGTTCTTGTTCTTGTATTGTGACAAAACGATAACGTATTCTTTATTTGACGAACCCGCAACCGCCAGCGCAACAGCCATAAACCAGTGCTGTGACCAGCGCGTCGTCGACTGTTGAATATTGTTTTTATTTGTACACCTTGCAATACTATCCTTTTTTCGTACCAGAATATAGAAATACTGTATTTAGGCGAATTAAACACGATGCACACGCTAATGGTCACAGAGAGAAAAACAAACGACTTCTCAATCATTCCATACCATAAATAACAATTTCAAACTATTAATAGTCAAAGGTCAATCCTGACTAAAAACCCTTTCCGGAAAATTAATAAATCTACACAGAACAATAATTCGCACTTGATTGATTGAGCTCGAGCGATTTTACTAATGAACTCCGAAATACCTAAAAGCTTTCAATTTAACTGAGTTTTTATCAAATAACAAAAAAACCTTGAAAAGAGTATAGCATTTAGTACAAATCCCGAGGCCTTTTGGGCGTTAAGCACTTCGTATATTGAATGAAAAATCGACTTTGGGTTTTTTAACATTTATTTTCTGTAATACATTTAAAATTCACGAAACAGTGTCGGTATGTTTTTTTTTTTTTTTTTTTCGTTAATCCATTAGATTCCATTCAATCCTTAATCCATTCGTTCTACATTTAAATTTAGTACTTTTTATTAGAGACGATAACTTTGACTCGAACTCGACAAATGTGCAATATGTAATGTAAATGTAGTGTTAGTTATTATATGTAAATAATCAAATAAACATCGTGTAATTATTTTCACTATATTTATTTAAACGTCTACTTCGAGAACAGATAATCCTTTATTCACAATAATTTGCTGGAGATAACTGAAATTGATAAAATCAAACTATTGGCAGACGAAATACCGCTGCGGGGTTTATATCGATATTTGTAGCGATAGAAATGTACGTAAGACGCCTGAGGCATATGCAGTGAAAAACCATCAGTGTTCAACAACGCGAGTTTAAGTGTTCATTTATGAAATACGTGTTTACGTATGATTTGTAACATAGTAGTGATTGACAATAATTTTATCGATATTTTTATGGTTTACATTTTATAAAAAAAAATACATCTTTTTATCAATACTCGATTTAAATTCTGTTTTAGTGGATTTCCTCGTGCACTTTAAGTCAAAAAACCAAGAGTGATGTATATTTTTTTACTTACTTATGATGATACTATTGCTTTCGTCGTTTAACATCTTAAAACAACAAACGATATAATGAACATCCTGAAGCAAAAAGCAATATCAATATCTACATTCTGTATAATTATTTTTATATAACATCTGCAATTATTTAACTACATATATGTATATATATTTGTATAACAGGTGTAAGTAAAGTGTTAAGTTTCTTTGTTAGGAATTTAATCTTGTGGTCTAAGATCCGGAATATAACAAAATCTTCCCTCATCTGTTAATTAGATGAAACAATTTTTTATAGGCAGATTTCAATATTGTGAATTTATAAAAACAACCTCTGACACCATAAGCCTGCTGCAAATAATAATACTTAAAAAACATTTTTTTTTCTTCTAAAAAATCTTTTCCCTCTCATGTTAATTACATGTAGTAAGCTAAAACCGTCAATATTTTACATTATATACCTGACTATAGTAGGCACCCATCTCTATGATTGCTATACTTACCTGCAGCCAGGTTACTCTGACTGAGGTTACTGACCTGGCTGCAGGTAAGTGTAGCAATCATAGCGATGGCTGCCTACCACAGTCAGGTATATAATGTAAAATATTAACGGTTTTAGCTTACTACATGTAATTAACATGAGAGGGAAAAGATTAAAAAAAAAAAAAAAATTTGCAGCAGGCTTATGGTGGCAGAGGTTGTTTTTATAAATTCACAATATTGAAATAAACCTATAAAAAATTGTTTCATCTAATTAACAGATGAGGGAAGATTTACCTTCTCGGATCTTAGACCATTGGATTAGCGAGATGATTACGAGCAAGTAGTCCCTTGTTAATACTTTGATCCTTTCTCCTTTATTCACACTTCAAGTAATGTAGAATAGCATTGTATACTAAACTAGTGACCAGCCCCGGCTACGCACGGGTGCAATGCCGATAATAAATACTATCTACAACAAAAGATACGTTACAAACCTCTAAAATTATCAGTGTTTCTCTAACACATTATACATGTATTATAATATGTACATATAAACCTTCCTCTTGAATCACTCTACCTATTAAAAAAACTGCATCAAAATCCGTTGGATAGTTTTTAAGATCTAAGCATACATACAGACAGACAGACGGGAAGCGACTTTGTTTTATAATATGTAGTGAGTATAATTTTTTTAACGAAGCAACTAAGCTTATTTTAAAAAAAATTAAATGAGTATAAAATTATGTTACAAATACTAAAAAAACATTACATTAAAATAGCCTATATTGAAAAAACTTATAATTGGTATATAACATTGTACCATTTTTATATAAGAACTAGATGACCCGGTGAACTTCGAATCACCTACATATATTTGTGAAAAATATATGTACATAAAACACTTTCTGAACGCACCTATAAATATTTGACAACCAATTGACAACGTTTTTGACAAAAGACATTAAATTTCCCCGCTAGGAACATTTTGTATTGGAAAATTAAATCGTCGTTTTTAGTATTTTCCGTTACGTATTATTTATGTTTCTCACCTTTTAAACCTTCCCTGAACTTCCACAAACATTTCAAGATCAAAATTAGCCAAATGGGCCCAGCCATTCTCGAGTTTTAGCGAGACAAACGAACAGCAATTGATATATATATATATATATATATATATATATATATATATATATATATATATATATATATATATATATATATATATATATAGATAATATATCTATACACTATTACTATCACTGCTACTGCTATATCGTATCTTATGCCCAAAGGTCGCCTGTACTATTTCTCTTTTGTATTACAGTGTTTCTTTTCTCTTCTTTTTTCTTTCTTTCATTTCTCTTTTGTATTACAATACACGATATATTTTTATTAAGATACCTTTATTAAATAAGATGCATACAATACACAGAAATGGTAACGAAGAATTTTTTGGAGCACAATAGTAAAATAAATACGTAGGATTTCATGTACGCAAACTTTTTTTTTATATAACAACTGGGTCGCCAAACAAGCGTACGGCTCACCTGGTTTAGTGATTACCACGGAATGATTACCGTAGCTTTTAGAGACCTGGTCTTGCCAGAGCATTCGCAAGCGCGTTGCCGATCCTACCCCCAATCCCCCCCCCCCCATAATCTCTGGTCACATTTCTCACCACAGGAAGACAACATTGCTTGAAAGTAATATTATTAGATGTGATATTCTGTACGGTATACATACCTAATTCAAATAAAAATTACATCACGCCCCCCATTAGCAGAAAGTACTGTAGAGTCAGACCTACGCAATTAGTATCTTACGTCAATTACCTTTACATTAGATGTACCGCTGACATATCATGAATTTTAACGTCCTTAAAAGTGCTGTGAACTGTCAAAAGTTTAATTACCTTTTATAAAACTTGTTACATATTTATTCATTTTAATATTTATCTAATTTCATTTCAAATTGATCGTTAATCTTAACTTCATAATGAACTTTCGTTTTAAAAATAGGTACATAACTGATTTAATAAAATCTTTTGACGCTTTAAAGTAAAAAATTGCATTGATTCTAGTAATGGCTAATTGATTTTATCAGTGCCTGATTACTCTGTATCTTATTAAATCAGGGCGTAACCTTAAAGACAACGATATACATATAACCATATTTTACACATTATGTTTAAAATTCATATTTAATGCGTTCATAAATTACCTTTGTATGTACCTAAATACAAGTATCTTATAACAGTTATAACACACCAAATGAAATTATATAAAAAAGTATATTTGAAGACTTCATTATGTAAGTTTATAGGTTCTTAAAAATAAGTATTGATGATGTTAATACTTTCCAAGTAGTATCATATAATGTGACCTTTACGAATTCTATAGACGTACATAATGATGTAAGCAGTTAAGCACGCAATTCAGGTTTTGCAGGTTTTTCTATATCTGTGCTATTTTTGGCACTATTGAAGCTATTAAACTATTACAACCACAAACGCTGTTGCTATGTGGGTACGGCAGTAAAGAATATAGCCATCCCCTCTCTTCCCGTGGGTATCGTAAGATGCGAATAGGAATAACAAAGTTCCACTACCACCTTGGAACTTATAAATACACAGGCCGAAGACGGGCAGCAGCTTCTTCGGTGCGACAAAGCCAGCCTTGCGGTCACCAATTCGCTTGCCCAGCGTAGTGACTATGGGCAAAACACGTGAGTTCACGCCATAATGTCTGGCGCGAAATTAGGGAGGCCTATGTCCAGCAGTGGACTCAGTGATAGGCTGAAGTGAACCACAAACAATGAATGAATGAAAAATTAAAAAACAACTAGTAACAAGTAGTTGATCGTCCACAACAACTATTATGACCTGATTGTAATGACATAATCGCGACCCATCAATTAGGTACCAGTTTAATTTTAAAAGCTGTTTCGACTATATTATACAGTAGAGTAGCCCGACTGGGAAAGTAGGTACCCAAATTTTACTTTTCAGTGCACAGTCCAATATTATTCTGACATGTAGTAATCTGTTTCTGTGATGAACAAGGTAGCCAGAATTCTTGTGATGCTCGTGGTGTTGCAAGGTATGTAAGCTACGATAACCCTTTATTATCAACTGATAGTAAGTTTGTTTGCCATCTTAGTGATAATTTTTTTTTAACATTACAATTATTTAGTCGTTTTTTTAGACTATATAAGCAGAGTGAGAAAGTCAAGTAGAAACGTATGTTTTACACGATACATCGCTCGCTCGCAAGCGATTATTATCGTTCGTAGAGAACTGCCGGCACCTAAGTCTTTCACAATAGCCTACTCGTCAGAACAAAAGAGACTGCAGGAAACGTCATCTATAGAATCTTTTATATACTACGAAGGTAGATAGATATTTACTGACAAGAATATTTTACGGTTTGAATAAAACGTTTTCTATTTTCACAGACGTTGAAAATTGATTTAATGAAATAATAGTTCATTCGATTTTTGTCACAACACTTTTGTTCTTTGCCACTCTTGTAGTATAATAATTGTGTTTGCTTGCAAACGAAAAAAAAACCAAAATCAATTACATCGAACAGTAATACAACGTACGAGTATGTAGACGAGAAAATAGTCAAGTGCTCATTATTAAAGAGTAGCTTCTGCGCGCGACTTCGTCGGCGTGGACTCCGCTCCTATTGGTCTTAGCGTGATGATACATAGCCTATAGCCTTCCTCGATAAATGGGCTATCTAACACTGAAAGAATTTTTCAAATCGGCCCAGTAGAACCAGAGATTACCGCGTTCAAACAAACAAACAATCAAACCAACAAACTCTTCAGCTTCATATATTAAAGATAACTCGTTACAAGCACCACCTTTCAATTAAAAAAAAAAAACATCGAAATCAGTCCATCCAGTAAAGTTATGAGGTAAGACATAAAAATACAGTCTAATTGAGAATATCTTCTAAGACTTTAGGTACTTAACAAGACACCAAGTTTCTAGAATAAAGATATTCAAAAGATGTAAATACGGGTTAATTTCAAGTGATCTGATTACACAGGTATTTTGTTTTATTTAAAACTTTTTTCGTATTCCGTATATCTTTATGTGATAGACGTTAGTCTGTCTCGGGCTTCTTGACTAAATATCCCTTAATCAAATTTCACAAGAAAGGCTGAGGCGTGAAGTCTTGAAGGGACGATAAACAAACTCAATTTACATTTGTACTTTTAAGGATCGTTACCATCGCTACTGTTTAACTACAAAGTGAAGATATTCTGAAAAGAAAATAAAAGGAATGGTTTCATATAAATTACTGACTTTTTATATTTAAAGAAAGAAAGAAAAAATATTTATTTAACACAAACTACAACACATATAATATACAAAAACACATAATCAAACATTTTTATGCCAAATTGGTTTGCCAAATGAATGAAGTGTGGCTATTTCATGGGAATATTTCTTTTAATTTTGAAAGTAATTTCTAAATACGATCCCTACTTCTAGTAGCTAGGTAGCTGAGCTATCTGTATAAAGGAGAAGAATCTATTTTCCTCCCAAAAATTTTGCAATTTTACTATTCTATTAATTTGCCAAAATTATATTTAATTTTTGTTTGTATGATTAGATCAAAATAAACCGCGTACGTTGTTGTCCCATTTATATTCCCGTACAATAAAATATCATTTGATTTTCATAATATGAAATATAGATCGCATATCGACTGTGTGTCTGTCGTAAAATATCTAACAACAATACGACATACATAGATATATCTCTACAGATATCTTACTGAAATCTATTTTAAAGTAACTTTCGTATATCAATACAGGAAATAGACTTGTATTACATTGCCTAATAAAATCCTCCCATTTTATTTTGACGTTCATTCACCCTCAGTTCACTTTGTTGCCCTTTTCACGGATAATAAATATTCTCACCTGTTAGCTACAGGTCAACGACTGAATGATCATTAAATAAGAAAATCAATAATTTATTACAATGTTACAGTTAATCAGTCAACTTTTTTTTTTTTTTTTATGTTACTAAGTCGACAAACAAGCGTACGGCTCACCTGATGGTAAGTGACTACCGTAGCCTATAGAAGCCTGCAACACCAAAAGCGTCGCAAGCGCGTTGCCGACCATATCCCCAATCCCCCCCCAGGAGCTCTGGTCACCTTACTCACCAACAGGAACACA
Source organism: Melitaea athalia (assembly GCA_905220545.2). Taxonomy (NCBI): domain Eukaryota; kingdom Metazoa; phylum Arthropoda; class Insecta; order Lepidoptera; family Nymphalidae; genus Melitaea; species Melitaea athalia. Next base: position 5,511,009 of record HG992193.1, read on the forward strand.
ATACTGCTTGAAAACAGTATTATTTAGCTGTGGTCTTCTGTAAGGTCGAGGTACTACCCCAGTCGGGCTGCTCCATATTTTGAGCAGGAAATTTCCTGCTGTGCCCTACCTCAGTTCCTGCTGTGCCCTACCTCAGTTCCTGCTGTGCCCTACCTCAGTTCTATTATTAGTCTCAGTTCTAATATTTCTTCGACTATAAATATTTCGTGTTTGTCCATAATTATGTAGTTTCATTTAGGTACCTATAATTTATATGTATAAATGTAGTCTACGTCTAAGCGATTCCAATTTTATTTTAAATCAACAAGACGAAAGAAGTTATCAAAAATGAATCCATATTTTATACCGATACGACTTATAATAATATTAATGCAATTTTCAGTTAGGAATCAAAAAAAAGAAAAAAATGCGCAAGAAAATATAGGTAAGACATTTTGCAAAATTAGAAACTACATATTTAAAATTCTCACGTTGCAGAGTGAGCAAGAAAATCAACGTCAGTTGTAGCCTGTAGGAGTGTAGGTTATAACTTGCCTAATTCGCAACTATTCGAATCGCAAATTTTTCTTTTTGAAGTAACAACAGGAACTAAATTTATTATAGACTAGCTTTTGCGCGCGACTTCGTCGGCGTGGACTCCGCCCCTATTGGTCTTAGCGTGATGACACATAGCCTATAGCCTTCCTCGATAAATGGGCTATCTAACACTGAAAGAATTTTTCAAATCTGCCCAGTAGTTCCAGAGATTACCGCGTTCAAACAAACAAACAAACAAACAAACTCTTCAGCTTTATATATTAGTATAGATGAGACCCTTCAGAGGGCATTCACCGACAAAATCGCGTGCGGCGCCAAGCTCGATAACACGTCGCCGTAGGGCAGCACTGGTTCTATTACTTTATGGATAATACAGCAATAAAACCGTTAATTACCATAACTTCTATACATAACAATACAGTCAAGGAATGACTTAGACCTCAATATTTCCAGCACATTGGCAACATTAGGTAATAAATATTAAGTACGTAAAATGAACCAGATTAGCAATTATAGAATTACTAGCCGACCCGTGCCCACTTCGTTGCGCATTAATTAATTATTTTTAATAATTACTTCTAACGACGATATCTCAAAAACTATTCATCTGATTGATATAGTGTAAGGGGCAATTTTAATCTGAATTAAATTCTTAAGCTAACTAACATATAAGGATTAATACTGAACTAAAGAAAATAGCTTTGAAAATACCGTAATGTTTTTAATTACAATTTTGAACATAAAAGTGGTTATTGTAATTTGTAAGTCAACCGTAAGAGATAGAGATATGCTGTCGCGGACTTTTTTGTAGCATTTTTATAGATTTTGAATTCGGTAGTACATTACTTAACTATATCTTTGCTAGTTTACGCGGCGTTCGCGAGGAAAGGTCCCCGTTGGCGAGATTTTTTGCGACCTCTTCAACATTTATCGCCGTATTTCTGCTAATTTACATAAAAGCATAATAAATTATATACCTAAACCTTCCTCAATAATCACTCTTTCTATTGTTGAAAACTGTGTAAAAATCCGTTCAGTAGTTTTTGAGTTTATCGCGTTCAGACAGAGAGACGCGAGAGACTTATTTTTATAATAAGTATAGATATAGATTTAGTTTTCTGTTTCAGCTCACTAAATAATAAAAATAAGAGAAATTAATAGTAATTATAAAGTGTAGTTATTAAAGAATTTTTTAACAATTAATACTTGTGTCTACAGATATAAACTGAAATATTCGTTTTATAAATCACTAGCTTCTGCGCGCGACTTCGTCGGCGTGGACTCCGCTCCTATTGGACTTAGCGTGATGATACATAGCCTATAGCCTTCCTCGATAAATGGGCTATCTAACACTGAAAGAATTTTTCAAATCGGCCCAGTAGTTCCAGAGATTACCGCGTTCAAACAAACAAACAAACAAACAATCAAACAAACAAACTCTTCAGCTTTATATATTAGTATAGACAATAAAAATTCAAAAACTGAAATAGATTATAAGGTACAATTTTTCTCTCGACACTAAACCATTACTAAGTTTTAGTCACCCTAAAACAAAATCCGGACCTATCCCTACATCTGACATAGTCATATTGTCCAAAATCGCATGCACATATTGCATGAGTGATGAGGGATTTTGGGGTAGGCCCGTCACCTTTGTAACAGCATAATTGGTGCAAACAATTTTATGAATTAAAATCACCTTTATTGTTTACCAACAATTTAAAGATCAATAAGCCAATGAATACATATAGCTTGCAAAATTCGTAACAATGTTTCGTAACAGTCTTTGCATATATTGATAGGTACATATTATTTTGCCTTTACGAATCATTATAAAATAATGTTGATTCAAGGGTTTCTAACAAAGTAAAATAAATATTTATAATATGCTTTTGTACTACTTTTGAAGTGTTATAAGTGAAAGCACAAAATTTCCTAAAGCTCTCATTTTTTCTAGAGGCTTCATAAAACAAGAATTTATTTTTAAAAAAACATATACTTAGTTTAGTTTGAAAAATTAGTAAGTAAATTTTTTTTAAATAAAAAGGACTGTTTCTTACATTCAAATATTACCACCTATAAGAATTTAAAAAAATTGATTTTGATTTCTGAAATAATTGTTCATGGCCACCCTATACAGTTCATATCTATAGCTAAACAATAGGAACCTTCCATAATTACACCCCTGCAGTACCGTTTTGGGGTAGGTCTTGCACAACAAAACAAGTTATAACTAAAATTTAATTTTATTACGTAAAAGCTTTAAAGCATTGATTCCGAAAGTGGTCAAGTTGGATACCCAAGGATCCACGGGAGACTCAACCGGGGTCTGCGTTGGCGTGCCCATAAAATTGGTGTTCACAATTCGTAAGCGGGGGTCCACAAAAATTTATCTCCGCACAACATGTCGACAGAGTGGATCCACCGTTGTGGGCACATTGTGCATACCCAGAACCGAAACATATGCCCCATTCCCCTGAACTGATTATTTTGTTGAATTATGGACTGTTGGACAAAATAGGACATAACATAGTGAATGGGACTTTATTTCGACCCAATTTACTATTGCATTTATAATAAAAAGGAAAGCTACCTACCAAACAATAGTTAAAGTTCAGAACTTTGTGACACATATTTGCAGATAGTCTGTAATTCTGTATTTGTACAAATATTTCACATCTATGTGTTTGGTCTATACTTTGCCTCATAGAGCCCATAATGCTATCATTTCCAGTTAAAAAATATATTTTGTGTCAAAATCCTAAAATATCACATATAATATAATTCTCCCTCTCTCACTTTAAAATAACTCAAGTTCCTAAACTATACTCGTAACTGTGTTCTATATTCCAAAAATTAATTTTATTACATGTTATGTTACATTATAAATCGAAATAATAAAGTGCATTTGGACTGTTAACAGGAATTATGATAAAAAAAATATATGAAAAAAAATATTATAAAAAAAGCAAATATGTCTTTATTCAAGTAGAAGACTTACAAAAACACTTCAGTCACTTTACAAATTATAAATATAAGTATTAGTCTCTGATAAATTAATTATAGTGAATGTGAAGCCACCACCGTTATGGAATATAGAATTAGCTTTAAAACTGTATCTAGAGAAATTCTTAACTAAGCTTACTCTTTTACTTATGAAACGTAAAAGTATGATACAACTTACCAGCTTAAAATCTCAGTTTATGATTTTATTTTTATCTATACCTTTTGCATGATCAATGAGAGATGCCCTTATAACTTGAAAATAAAATCTATTTAAAATTTAACAGTAGTGACGATTTGTTTAATATAAATAGCTCTACTCTAAATATGGTAGAGTCAGGGGGGCAAAGTGCGCCATACTTTTTTCATAGTTGACTTTGGTGCAATATTTCTTGTGTTTAAGTTCACGAGTGATACTAAGTCATGGTACCATAAGGATCTGTGATGTTTTGCAACAACAACCAATGTCGTGTCATTAGAATCTGACAGCAAATTAATGAATTTTAGCAAAAAATTTGAAAACAGTCTTACCAGGCGCACTTTGCGACAAATCGGGTAAGTGCGCCTTGTATTAATAAAACGTAATATTATAGCATTAGAATAAAAACAGCCTTATATTATTATAGGAAAACAAGAAACAAAACGAATGATATTTTTTTTTTTTTTCATAGCCACATTCTATAAGAATCTATGCATTTAAAACCAAATTTCGGCTAAATGCGCCATACAATCTTAAGTCAGAGGCTATGAACCTTTTTTCCAAATATTGATAATCGAGTGTCAAGTATATTTTTTCTTTTATTTACGATGGGAATACCCCATGGTATTCCCATCGTAAATGGAACTACTTATTTGGTATTATAAACGGACTGAAATAAGAAGTTAGTCATTGAAATTAGTTGTTAAGTGTAATATTTATTTTCTCGCCTTAAAACAAAAATGGGAAACATGACATTTTTGAACAACATTACGATTTTCTCGAATTTTAATATTTCGTATTGCCTCCTCGTGCTTCCATTCCTGCGTTTACCCAGTTTGGCATGCTGTACACCAAGTTTTTTGTACGATTTTGGGGAATATTCTCCCATTCCTCTGTGAGAGCAATTTTGAGCTCACGAAGCGTATTTTTTTTACGCATCTCCCTAGCTGGTCCCAAGCATGCTCGATCGGATTGACATCTGGGCTGCGTGCTGGCCACTCCATACGAGTAATGTTCATCTCTTGAAGGTAGTCACTCACAATCCAATATGTATGAGGTCGAGCATTGTCATGCATAAAAATAGCATTCTCACCCAAATTGACCATAAATGGACCAACGTGTTCATTCAAGATTTCTTTTTCAAATTAATTTGCAAGATTTGACCCGACCATACAAACAAGCAAAGAAACATTGCAAGTTAAATAAAGACTTGTAAAAGACACATTTTAAAAAGTTTGTAACCTCTGGATTGCGGCGAAGTGCGCCATATAAAAAGTCAGTATGGCGCACTTCCCCAACTATATAAATTTTAAGTTAGAATATTTAACTGCAAAAAAATATATAAATTTTACTAGATAGGAGTGAGATATAGTCAGAAACTTAAAGAAAAATATTTAAATTGTGCATTTACCTCACTCGTATGTTGGTAAAAACTAGATTTCTTGAGATTTACGAAGATGATCAACCCATAGTCATCTCTGCTCACCACTTTGAATATCAGTGAAAATAAAATGGCGCGTATCTCAAACTCACATGACTAGAGCCATCTGTGACTTTCACCAAGAACTATGATTTAGTTTGTAGCATCGATATAATATAGTGTCACTACTAGTATCCAATCGGTAGTTTTCGAGATATTTGTGGTAGGTGCACTTGCCCGGTAGGCGCACTTTGCCACATTAACTCTACTTCTTGAAATGTTAAAATAAAAAGTTCAATAATTTGATTATTGATTCAAGTACATAATTAAAATACCAAATTTTTAAAATATTTTCTTGTAATTATTAAAATGTTTTCTTGGCTATTGAACGAATTATACTTCAGTCCGTGACCTATAATAATTAATTTTCGACCTTCGGGCACGAATATCTATAACAAAGTTCTAGTCAGCAAGTTAGGATTAATTCTTAAGAAAATAATATATTAGCCAAACCTTAGAAAAAAACGAAAAACGTTATCATTATTTTATTAAAGTTTATTATTAACTTTCTCTCCTGTGAATAGACCAGTGACTATTACTCCTGAAAAATCAATAACAGTAACACTGACGTACATCATTTTTTACTTAAAAAATCTAAAAAAGGAGCTACTTACCAAATCACACTCTTTAGCAGCAACTCTTCTAAATCACTGTGATGCAGTTTATAACAGAATACAATAAGGATAACTCTCTAAATTTATTTATTTCCCAACAACAACCGCAACACAATAAAGACTTTCTGACAATCCATATTCCATAATTATTCTCTATGTCCATAATAGACTTGACAGAATCATTCAATGACATTTTTACGTTCCGTTTTACTTTAATTTTGGATGTTTAGTACAATGTAATATAATTTAACAGTAATTTGTCTTTTAACTGTAAATTATTTTAACTAAATTCAAATCTAATAAACCTAACTTATGTATGGTTTATTAACGGACTTAAATTTTTCATTTTATTAATAAAAATTGAGATGGCAATATCTTTCAAAATTCATTGATTTTATTCAGCTTCTTGAATACAATTATATACTCTTTGTACAATGGTACCTACATTCTAGATCGCATAATTATTCATTACATTCGTAGATGTCGTAATAGGTACATAGTTAAAAGAAAATTATAATAAAATAAAAAACTTAATTATTGAATATTTATTTTATTACATAGGTGTTTAACTTATTAATGCATCACAAATCACATCTAACAGAAACAGTCTAAAATCAAATTGCGACCAATTTTTGGTTTTTGCTTTTGAAGCCGACGCAACTAAGACATTAAAAAATGCTGATATTTAAAATAACATCTAGTTAAGTGCTTTATTGTATCTTGCTGAAACATCTTCCCAATTGGCGACATCGAATATTGCTTTCACGTAGTCAGCCCGTACATTTTTGTATTGCAGATAGTAAGCATGTTCCCAAACATCAATACCAAAGAGTGGTACAATTCCTGCAAAATAAAACACACAGTTTAATTATCTATTTGCTCACAAATAAAAAAAGACTTCAATTCACGTCGACAAGTACTATAACGTGGTTAGTTGAAAAAATTATCAATTAAATAAGCTTTATAACACCATCAGTGGTAAATACAGTAAATAGTTACGAGATAAAACACATAAAAAAATACAGTCAAATTGAGAAAATCCTTTTATTGAAGTTGGTTAAAAAATAAGATTAATCTATAACAAAATACCTGTAGTTGGTTCCAAAGGATCTTGGTTCTGGCATGTAGCGATTTGCAATTTCTTCATCTGCTTGTTGTAACCGAGCCAGCCCCATCCTGATCCCTGTACACCAACCGAAGCAGCTGCCAATTGATTTTTCATATTCTCCCATGACCCGAAATCCCTGAAATAATATTTACACATTTGAAATATCATGATTTGAAACATTTGTTGTTTATAGCATAAAAGAATTTAAATAATTTGTTGCACACCCTGGGTTTAAAAAGTAGCATAATCCCATTACTTCACAAAATATATATATAATATAAGACTAATGCATTATTATAGATTAAATAAAACAGATTATAAATTATTTACTACAATAAAAAACAAATTTAAATAAAACTTAAATGAATAAGAAATTAGATTACATAAATAATATTCTAAACATATAAAAAACTAGGAAAAGAGCCTAAAAAGGACATTTTAAAAATATGATGAAATAACTTAAATTTAAAAGAACCAAGCAGACATAAGACATGTTAGTAAACTCATGAAATTCTGAAGACATATTAGTTAGTTGAGAATGACTAATAGTAATATTTACTTCTCAATAGCCTTGGAGAGGGCATCGGAAGGTTTACTGCCTTTAGGTGAAAGATTCTGCCAGAAAATTGTGTGGTTGATGTGACCACCTCCATTGAACTTTAAAGCTGGGGCTAAGTTGATAACTGTCTGAATGTCACCTGAAGCCAAACATAACTTAAATCGGTCTGTGTGTACATCCAGAAACATAATCCAATATAGTGACCAGTTAGTGACAATTCACAAAAACAAAAAAATAATTTGTTCTATGACTCATGAAAGTAGACACATTTTGAGTGTATTACAAAACATTGTATAATACAAACAAAGAGTTATGTTGAATAATTTGAATGTGCTAATTTTGAAATTTATGCTACAGATAAAACACAATTTTTGTTATTTGCATTACATAGAATATTAAGGAATTTAATACTCTCGTCATCTTTATGAAACTTTTTGTCGTAACTATTCTGATAAGCCTCAAAACTTAATGCCTTGAGATATGTCTAAATTTTCTATGTAACACTGTTGAACTTAATACTACATTTCTATGTGACATTATTAAAATCATCCTACATATAATTATCAACTGAATATGTAATACTACATACATATATTTTTAACGTTAATAATAATATTATGGCTGATATAAATATAGCTATTTACAATACAGTTCTAATTAATACATAAATGCTACTTTAAATACATCTACTTAAATAATCTCCTTGTTTACTCTATAATTATTTAAAATGTAATAGTAACACAAAATTACTTTTCAACAGCTCTAGACAGTTCACATGAAGGTTTGGTTTTGCAGGGTGACAAATTTAACCAAAATATAGAATGATTCACATGCCCTCCACCATTAAACTTTATAGCACTCAATAGAGACAGTATTGTGTTAGTATCAGCTGCTGTTGAAAGGGTAAAAAAGAGCATTAGTTATTCTTCTAATATATTTTTCATTATAAAGTAAAATTCCGAGGACTGTTATATTACTTAATATTTTAAAAAAGAGATTCTAATTAGTTAATATCTTTTAGTTATAATATAATTATGATTTGTTAAAAACCTTGTGACTTGTTTATATGATATTTATATTACATAAGATTTCTTAATCAAATTTTATGTAAATTATTTATAGAAGTATTTATTAACACCAATGATAACTATAATTTTTAACCTGATGTTTAAACCTGAGTGTGTATCACTCTTTTAAACCTACTATTATATTAAGTAAATTATATAAAACAAATATACTTATGTCAAAATCCTAACTTATTTCTAGACATGTAGAATAAATAGCCTACTATTAAGTGAAAAAATTAATCAACTTAAATTTCTTTATGACCAAGAGATGCTTAATCTATGAAATTGTTGTATCACAGTAAAAAATAATCAAAGCTTAATAGTAAACATAAATAATTTTTTGTAATAAACAATTGTCCGCCTCAATGTCAAGAGAAAAAATAAAAACAAAAAATAAAATAGATGAGATAACCTTTGGCCTGAGCTTGAGCAAGTTTCTCCTCAGCTGCATTTAAGTTATTTACATATGTAGCATGATGTTTGCTATGATGGAGGCTCATGATATCACGGCTAATCACCGGTTCCAAGGCACTGTACTCATACGGAAGATCTGGCAGTGTGTGCTTTTGACGAGCACCCACACTCCATCTGAAAACAATTGTTTATTTTCTCTTTACTGGCAAGTCTTTAGATTAAGACCCGTAGACCGTTTATCGGCATAATTTCGTTACTAAACAAACAAAAAATAACCCTAACCTATCTAACTTTAAAATTAGACCATTTATCGGCATAATTTCGTTATAAAAACAATTTTAAAAAAACTCTAACCTATCTAACTTCAAATTAGACCGACGCGGGTCTTAGTCAAGTACCCATGGCAGAGTAAAGTAAAAAGTAAGTGCTTAAGATATATTTACATAAAAATTTATAAAAATCGAGTAATATATTCATTCAATAATAACATTACATATTTAAACTAGACTAGATTAATAGATAATAATTATATTATAATTACATCAAAGAGCCAGCTCTGCGTGTGACGAACATTCTATTGCTGTATGACTGTATGCAAATTGCAAATATCTACGAAATGTAGAAACTTCAAACAACCGGCAAACTATCGACGTAAATGTCCACAACTCCACAAATTACAATTGAACCAATACAATTATCAATTACGCAACAAATTATCGTACATCGCTAAAAATGTCATATGTTTAAATCCGTACTTACGTCAGAAATAGACACTTGTAAATGTTGCTAGAAAATATTCAATGCTAATAACATAATAATTTAATGGCGACTTCAATAAATTATTTACAATACATATAATATTTAGCAAGATTAAGCCTTTGATAATGATAAATAACATACGATCGCGATTCAGACTGTAATATCCCACTGTTGGGCATAGGCCTCTTCCCCATGTGGGAGAAGGATCAGAGCTTTAATCCACCACGCTGCTCCAATGCGGGTTGGCGGATATATTCCCTACTGTGAGTAACGATCGCTATCAGGTGTATATGATAACAACCGGGACCGACTGCTTAACGTGCTCTCCGAGACACGGTGGGGAGACCCACATGGACTGCACAAACACCCAGACCACGGCAAACGTCTGTATGGCCAATACAAATGTTGTCGTGTGCGGGGATCGAACCCGCAACCACCCGCGCAACAGCCCATCGCAATCCAGTGCTGTGACCGCTACGCCAACGCGGCGTCAAAACATAAAAGAACCAATAATTGTTATTGCTTGGCAGATCAGAACATTAGGCATTTGTTTACGGCAGTAAATTTCATTCGTCTATGGGCATTTGTAATGCTCATGGTGTTGCAACTTGCAAGTGTCCGAACTCCGAAGGTTATTATGGCTGCGTTCCGAAATGCGATGAAATCGATTACAGCGATTTCGTCAAAATCGCTCGTTCCGAATTGAAATTAGTGTTATGACACTAATAATCACTGATCAAATCGGAATGCACTTTGAGCAAAATTTGTTTGTCAGTGTCAAATACCCCGATATCAGTTAATTTTTATCTCTTTGCGCTTGTTCAACATCTTGTTCATTTAAACAATATTGAATTATTCTCCCTGTACCCTCATCGTGAACTGAAATAATATGTGTTGTTTCCATTTTTTTGTTGTTATTCAATGAGGATCAGTAAAGTTCTAGCAAATTCAATAAAACTAGTATCCACGTTATTCTCTATGACATAAAAATGATATTTCTTTTTGAATTATCCAAATCGGACCATTACTTACGAAGATATTAAGTAATAAACATTATGCCGTTCCTGCCAGCCCCCCTACCCCAGCCTATAAAAGTATATTTTTTGTAATAATAAAAATACTGACCGATGTATTTTAATTAGCTCTATCCAAAAACATCGCCAGCTTAAACTGCTCCACCTTATATTTCTAATGAAAAATCAATAAAGATAAAAATTTATCTTAATTTTGATACAGCCATATCTTTTTAAATAAACAATATTTCAAACTGCTCCAAACTGCTCCAAACTGCTCTACATCCATATAATACTGCTCCATAGTAATTTTTATCGGCTCCGCTATAGTATACTTATTTGTTTATTAATCACATAATATAAATAAAGGTATCAACAATATTACAATATTTTACTGTTCTACTTTTCAAAAACGCTTATTTCACTTAAATTCAGTCTTAATGTTAATACTAAAACACAATTTTCAACTATTGAAATTTCAAGTTAGAATTAATAATAGTTTTCTTATTATTGTTTTTTTATTATTGTTTAACATACAAAATTGCAGAAACTTTGAATGATGGCAACTGCTTGTCGGATAGAACAACACTATTTTTCAAGAGATCATTTTTTTCAATCCATCGCTTTTGAGCAGTATAGCAGTAAGCAACGTAGTGGCCTATTTGACTATCACCCATGGGTGGTATGTATCGTATTACACCTCCAAGGATATAAATTTGTTGTTGAATTGTGATTTTTGTTGGTATGTTGTTTAAATTTGTTGTTAAATTCTGTATATCTATTTTCAGATCTTTAGCATAACCTGAGCTGGCATACGCATCATCAGTGTCAATTAGGAAATGCAATCCAGTCCAGCACCCAAAAGACAATCCGCAAATCCGCAAGATTGAGACTATTAATCCCGCGGATCCGCAAGATTTGCAGGATTGTACAATATTTTAGAATTATTAGTCCACAAAATTATTTTCGAAGTCATTAAATGAATCAATATAATTTACTTAGAAGAAACAAATAGTATAATTATATTTTGATCAGAAATAATGACAAAAACTAAATTATTTTATGTGAATTAAAGTCTGAAAAAAAAATTATACTACGTTTAGTTTTTCGTCGATTTTTTTATAAAAAAAAGCGAAAACTGTCCTTTCGAGTACCGACTGCCGACTTGCGCTAATCTAAAATTGATTGATTTGTAGATACTTTTTTTTAAATATATAACTAGGTAGACAAACAAGCGTACTGCTCTCCTGATGGTAAGCAATTACCGTAGCTTATAGACGTCTGCAACAACAGAAGCATCACAAGCGCGTCGTCGACCTTATACCCAATTCCCTCCAGGAGCTCTGGTCGCCTTACTCACCAACACGAACACAACACTGTTTGAAAGCAGTATTATTTAGCTGTGATCTTCTGTAAGGTCGAGGTACCAGTCGGGCTGCTCCATATTTGAGCAGTCAATTTCCTGCTGTGCCCTATCATATCATTGTTTCACTCACACTCATACATAAAATACATCCATCCTACTTTGTCAAACGACCGATAGATAGTAAAAAAACCAAGGAATTTGTATACTACGTACACCAGTATACAAATTACTTGGTAAAATTCATTACATAGAGATTCACCGAAGCTTCTTGACGACTGTTTGGTTTTTGCCTGATAAATAATTTCTTTATATTGAAGGGTAAACAATAAAAACAAAATGATTCGACCAATAAATGAAGTCAATCGACCTGAAGGTATAATTATGGTATTTTCGCGCGTAGTATCCTTGCTTTACGAAACTACATACTACAAGTTATGAAATAATGGTACAAATAGCATAATTATACTACGAAATCCAACACTGTTTGTGCCGTACACATTGTTATGCGAATTCAGGCTGGAAAAAATAAAATCTTGCAAATCTTGCGGATCCCGCAGGTGTAATCCCGCATTTGTAATCCCGCTAATTTTATGCAGGATCCCGCATTTGCGGGATTGCGGATCCGCGGGATTGCATTCCCTAGTGTCAATGTATAGATAAGGACCGAGCAAATACTTTATTAGCAAATTATTAATAAAATAAAATTTTTTGAAACCACACATCATGTTTTTAAAACAAAACTATGATGACACGAACGCATGAATTCTTGACCTTAATTTAAACTTTATCCCGGCAATACGGCAATGAATGAGATCCGCGCCTGCGCGCTACCCGCTTCAGTCAGCTCATTTATGACAAAATGAATTTTACTTATTTTACAGTTAACTATAGCGGAGCCGATAAAAATTACTATGGAGCAGTATTATATGGATGTAGAGCAGTTTGGAGCAGTTTGGAGCATTTTGAAATATTGTTTATTTAAAAAGATATGGCTGTATCAAAATTAAGATAAATTTTTATCTTTATTGATTTTTCATTAGAAATATAAGGTGGAGCAGTTTAAGCTGGCGATGTTTTTGGATAGAGCTAATTAAAATACATCGGTCAGTATTTTTATTATTACAAAAAATATACTTTTATAGGCTGGGGTAGGGGCGGTGTTCCTGCCGCTACGTCAGTGTACGCGGGATGCGTGTGACGTCACTCCGACGTTCCATGCCAGTTAGCCCTTAGCAGCGACAAGATGCGATGGTGTTTTCTTTTAAACTATGTGTCCTACAAAAAATTTGTAAGGACATAATTTGTAGAAAATTGCTTTGCCTACAAATATGTTCATATAACTTTGCCGAAATTTAAAAATTAAAGAAGTTATAAGCAAAAAAGTGAGAAAATTTTCATAGAAATTTTCTTTATTGCTCTATAACTTTTTTTTTGTACATTTCACAAAAAAAAATACCTCAGACCAATCTTGTAGATGGTTTTTTGAGGAAAATTTTTCTCTACAATTTTTTGAATTTCATTCATTTCAAACGCTGTTACAGCGCTCGAAAGTAGACCGGGTTCGTCAATGCTCATGAGAATCCGGTCAAAACGAAATGCTTAACTTCGTTTTATGATCCTTTTTTTATTGTAACTATATTCTTAAAATTGTTTTGTTAAATCCCTGCCTACAACTTTACGAATACCACGTTAAAAAATATGATTTATGAGATATTTGTTTACCTAAGTAGATACATTCGAAGAAGATTAAGAGAAGTCAACGCATTTTTGCAAAACATTAGTATTTCCGAAACTGGTTGAGACTCAAAAGTACTCTTCTACACATACGTATAATGAGGATCAATAAAGTTATAGCAAATTCAATAAAACTAGTATCCACGTTATTCTTTATGATATAAGAAAGATATTTCTTTTTGAATTATCCAAATCGGACCATTACTTACGAAGATATTAAGTTATAAACATTATGCCGTTCCTGCCGCTACGTCAGTAATAATAATAATAAATAATAAACTTTTCATACTCAACGGCCCCCAGTAGGATTTTCTCCTGAGTTGTAGGCAGGGATTTAACAAAACAATTTTAAGAATATAGTTACAATAAAAAAAGGATCATAAAACGAAGTTAAGCATTTCGTTTTGACCGGATTCTCATGAGCATTGACGAACCCGGTCAACTTTGGAGCGCTGTAACAGCGTTTTAAATGAATGAAATTCAAAAAATTATAGAGAAAAATTTTCTTTAAAAAAACCATCTACAAGACTGGTCAGATGTATTTTTTTGTGAAATGTATAAAAAAATGTATGTAATGTATGTAAATGTATAAGAAAATCTTTATAGAAATTTACTCACTTTTTTGCTTATAACTTCTTTAATTTTTAAATTTCGGCAATAAGTTATATGAACATATTTGTAGGCAAAGCAATTTGCTACAAATTATGTCCTTACAAATTTTTTGTAGGACAGATAGTTTAAATGAAAACACCATCGCAGCTTGTCGCTGCTATGGGCTAACTGGCATGGACCGTCGGAGTGACGTCACAGCCTTCCGCGCCGGCCGGTTAGTAAACTCCGCTAGTAATTTGATCATAACTTCGTCAATTTTTGTCGTAGAACAAAAATGTTTGCACTGTATGTTAAGGATTTCTTAGTTCTATAAATCTGCATTCTCAACTAAAAACGTTACGGATCCTCATTGGACAGTTCAGACAACCGACAAAAATGTCAAAAGTGACAGAAGACTTACAACGCTTACGCCCGAGGCATAATCGTAAGCGCAATATGGCGGATGTAATGACGTCATCTGTGACGTCACGTGAGCGTTCGATGGCACGCTCACGACAAATCGGAACGGTGCTGTGATCGTTGTAATCGATTTCATCGCATTTCGGAACGCAAGGTAAATATAACCGCTTGGCGCTAACTATTTGTACATATAGGTATTTATTTTTTTGCTCTGTACGTTTGTTTACCACCCTATTATAATAGATTAATTGATTTAAATGATTCAAACTGTATATAAACGTTCTTCTGATACTGTCCGTATAAGAGAAGAGACGGAGGTTATTACAGCACCCGTATTCATGTAGAATAAGGAAATAGTTTCCCTACCAGACCTAAAACAATTATTTTACGCTAATACAAATATCTGGCTCGAGCGAAAATCAAATCGGCAACCGCAGGGGTTATAGGAGCAGTTTCATTAGTCTGTTGTAGTTAAAGTTTATTGTGCAAATAAGTTACAAACATACTTTAACAAATTAAAAGCAAGATTTAAAATAGGACATTAGAACCTGTTTCGCCTCGCAGTGAATAAAATTACTACTGTTTTCCTATTTGCAAATAAAAATATTTATATGTGATGTAATAGTCTAGTCGACAAATTGAAAATAGTCGCAAGTAGAGATATTGCTCTTCAAATTATGTGTGATAGCTCATTGAATCCGGAATGACGTATAGAAAAATGTTCTAAAAGCGTGTATTAGCACATAAAGAGCTGCAAAAGTTATAAACAATAAAAAAAATGGCCTTTTGTTTTTTGCCAATATTTCTTAATATTTAAAAAATTTCAAAAAACATTCTGAATTTCTGACAGAGGAGGAAATTTTCGATAAAACCAAAAGATGCATAACTTCAAAAACTAGCACCTCTCGGAACTCTATCTCCATTATTTATAATTTTATTTAATGCTGAAAATGGTTCTCCGCGATTTTTAGGTTGCGCACGCGGCGTCAAAAGCGAGTACGACACATTGATTTTAATTTATTTAACGTAATGAATATTTTGTTTTAATTTGAATAAATTTAACTTATCGACTAGACTAACTTAATAAATAACTCGAATAATAAAATAATAACTCGATCGCTTTATAAATATATTATTCGATAAACACATCAGACGAGGCTGTATGGTTTCGTACCTTTACCTATCCTTTGATGGGGATAAATGAAACCAAAAAATTATTTTATATAAAAAATTCAATGATCTCTGTCATCTCTATGAAAAAATCATGGACATAGAAAAAATTAAAAATGACAGGCTGACAGCTGTCATATTGAATTGTTGATGTGCTGTTTCTGTGATTAATGAAAAAATTACTAAAAGTTATAAACACAAAATGTTAGAAATTATAAACGGATTCCTAGTTGTGTATTTTGTTATTCTTTGTACTCTGAGTGCCATAGTACCAATATTAGTCAAACCGGTAAGAAATTCATTTTGCAATTCAAACAACCTGCAAAATATATTGAAGCATCAAAACTCAAAACATTAATTATTAAACATTATTTACAGATAGCAGCATGTTTTTCGAGACCATCAAGTAAAGAACGTTCAATTTTAACTGAATTGATAAAACTCAAAGCCGAACAACAGAAGATATCAATGAAAGATGAGTTTGCAGCTTACTCCAAATTACAACGTAAAATAAATAAACTCGATAGTGAATTGAAAGAAAATTCTCAATCACGATTAAGCAAAAGCTTAGCTATTAAAGGATCAATAAACATAATTTTGCAAGTAGTGGTTGCATTAATTATAATCATATCTGTGATTTGGTTCAGACGTGAACCAATTGTAGCTTTGAATTCTAATCTGTTTCCTTTCTCAACAATGCTTAGATATCCCAGTGATATGCCAAATGCCATCTCTACTCATGTATGGGTCGTGATTTCCAATGTATCAATAAGATCTTTACTTAAACCCATTCTATCTTAATGTAATAATTTTAGAAGTTTTTGTATAAATTGTTTTATGTACAATAAAAAATGACTGCAGTGCAGCAAAAAATTTCAGTGCTGCCTATGCATAAACTGAGAACTTAAGTGTTTTTAATCAATGTTAATATTTGAAATTGAAGAAAATGTAGCATGGTGCAATATTTAATGACAAAAATTTTCATTTTATTAAAAATAGGTGGCATCCATTTGTAATGTATGATATCTAACTTATGCGGCATTATATATAATAAACAAGGGCGGGTAAAATAAAGAGAGTATTATTTTTTAATCATTTAATCAATAAACAAATTGAATAGTATTTTATACTCAGTCTGACATAAGTCCATAATCTTTCCACTAAACAAATATACAATCAAGCCTATTTAACCAGTCCCTAATGTAACAAAAATCAACATTAAATCTACAAATATTTCTCGATTGGCTGACTAAAAAACTTATATTTATAATAATAGATCAATAAGAAAAGCCTTTATGAAAAAATGTAATTTAAACTTTGCAAAAAGCTCAATGTAAATAATTAATAAAAATATTGAAAATAACTAATATTTACAAGTGCTATATCACAGCTGACAACCTACTAATTCTGTGCTAACTGCTTGAATCATAAAGCATTATCTTTTATGACTATTAATCTTGGGTTCTAGGCAATAATATGGGTACTCTTATAATAGCTTACATTTTAATAAACATTTTATACAAGCATATTTTATTATAAGAATAGAAAACAGGAAATTATGTCATTTATATTTAACTTTATTTAATTTGATGCGCCAGTCAAATAACAAGAATAACTTTTGTTTTACATTTTTAGAGTTTAACAAAAAAACGGATGGAAAAATTTGATTAGGTATATGTATAAAATGGATATGTAGAAACATCGTCAAAGATTTATAAGTATTACGGTTTTTCAAGTACCCATATCTTTTTCTTTGTTTCTATCAAATCATAAAACAAATTTCTCATTAAATACACGATTTGAGTAAATAACAATTGATAGAATCAATATAGAGTTATAATTATTTTTTTTTAATTATAATTTTCTTATACTGAAACAACACTTAATTAACAATTAAACATATAAATACAATCCTTGACTTTTTGTTACATTATCAATTAAAATAAGTATCTATAGAGCTCATTTTACTCAAATGCAATACAAAATCAAAACGTTCAAACTACGACCAAGGCTTTAACTTATTTATTAAAAATTAAAATAAAATAAACATGACAAAAAACCATATTGACTTGTTCTTTAACTAATAATACCAATAGTGATATAACGGGACATAGAAGACAGTATCATAAGACACAAAATAATATAGACATTATCAGATTGCTTGCTATACACACTCCCTTACATTTACAACATGGAGTTGAAACATTTAAAAAAAAACCTATTAATTTTGCAATGGCAATTTCAACTGTATTAAATCAAAGGATTTAAATGTTACAAAGATCTCTTACAAACGTAGAGATTTCAAAGCTTGCTTAAATCGCAAAGTGAAGGGAACACTAATATAGCACAATATTTTGTTACATTTTTATTTATTTATTTATACTTTATTGTACATTATATGATTTACTTATCGAGTTTCGCCATACGGTTCTACTGAGACCTATAATGACCTATTATTCTCAAGTTTCGTGGGACACAGTTGATCTAGGAATAATTTAGATCAACTAGCCATCCCATTGCCAATAGTCTATTAGTCGAGCCCATAGCTCTCTAAGGGAATCACAGGTATTTTCCTGCTCGAACCTAAGTGTTCTCATAGAATGAATTATTAAAGTGTGTCGTTAGAAGGTAGACAACTGCTTCATACGTGGACATCATGATGGCTGTATTTGGTATTTGACGGACCAGCTGAGTTCCGAGGCCCCTGTAAGAAATTAATTCTATTAAATTTTATTTGTATTTCATAATCTACACCTTAAGTTTTAGGTATATAAACAAGTCAAGTTCAGGATTTTATTCGATTTATAACTAAGAACTTAACGTTAAAGGCAATCGCCTTTTTTAGAGACTTGAGTGATATTCTATCTAAAGACCGCCTAGAGTACTAACATTACTGACATACTTCCCATCAGTGTAATTTTTGTGACTTAAGACCTGATTATATATTTTTTCATTATTGATTATTTGATGTCAAAAACTTCACGCCAGCCATAGTATGGCTATTTGCATAAAATGTCACTAATAAAATATATAAAAATACATAAGAACGTTATAATTTTAGAGGTTATAGTTACTCAGTTGACGCTTTTGATCTATGAAGTATTTACCTCTTTTATGTGATCTTGTGCGTTTTAAAATTATACAAATAATATATATATATATATTGATAATGGAATGATAAATGTCTATAACCTTGATGTTTTGATATTTAGTCAATTAACGTCGCATTTTGTTTATCAGTGATAATGTTGTCTTAGTTGATAAATAACATCACAGATTTATCTGAAAAATAGGTTATCTATGTAGACATCCTATCGATCATTGTCGAAGTTTTACTTTACGAAGATTCACTTAATAGGGAAACAAAAGAATTTTATCATAATAAACAAACTTATTACATATTTTTCCATGACTGTGGAATTGTACAAATTTTTTTTTCTCGTTGATTATAAAATTGACTGCTTTTTAAGGATCATTATCTCAATGCTAGGTACTTAACATATTATAATATAGGACCAGAAATTGACTTGTTATTTATTTGTATCATAAGTATTATTTAGTTATTTGACTTGATTGCTATAAAAATGTTTTTGTAAAGGTTTAAAAAATAAATGATATAATGTATTTTCTTTTAGTGTGACTTCAATCAAGTGTATGCATTACACTTGCGTTAATCTTGACAGTTTTTATAGATTAATGTTTCTATCACGATCACGATTCAGCCTGTAATATCCCACTGTTGGGCATAGGCCTCTTCCCCGTGTAGAAGGATCGGAGCTTAATCCACCACGCTGCTCCAATGGCAGGCTCGGTTGGCAGATATATTTCCTACTATGAGTAACGATCGCTATCAGGTGTACATGATAACAACCGGGACCGACGACTTAACCCACAAGGACTGCACAAACACCAGACCACGGCAAACATCTGTATGGCCAATACAAATGTTGTCGTGTGCGGGGATCGAACCCGCAACCGCCCGCGCAACAGCCAATTGCAATCCAGTGCTGTGACCGCTGCGCCAACGCAACGTGGCGTCATATTAATGGATAGTCAGATTAATATGTTTAAGGTATTTTTATTAATTACTAGATGACCCAGTGAATCTCGTATCACCTACATACATTTGTGAAAAAAATGGATGAAATGGATGGAAAAGACTATAAATATTTGACAACCAAGTGACAATTTTTTTGACAAAAGACATCAGATATTTCACAGCTAGGAACAATTTGTATTTTTAGAATTAAATTGTCGTTTTTAGTATTTTCCGTTACCTACTTATTATATGTGTTTCTCACCGTTTAAACCTTCCCTGAACTTCGACAAATATTTCAAGATCAAAATTAGCCAAATCGGTCCAGCCAATTACGAGTTTTAGCAAGACAAACGAACAGCAATTGATTTTTATATATATTGAAGAATGAAGATAGAAGATTTATTGAAGAAAATCTTCTTTAAGCACGCTTGGGGAGTAAGCTGATGAATGCGTGACGAGAGCGTAACGAATAGTGTGATCGTTCGAGGCGAACGGTAGTTGAGAGGCAGATATAAGTTAGTGAAGAAAGAGAGAGAGTAACGTTTCGTATATTACTGTAGGGGCAACGAAAGAAGTTTTACTTCAGTCATGTGGTCTAAACCAGTGTTCCGCAAACTTTTTGTGTTCAAGGTACACCTAGGAATAAAAAATATATTGGAGGTACACCACAAATGAAAAATCATTTTTAAGAAACATTAACAAACATTGATTTATTAATCATTGAAACAATATTTATATATTATTAATCAACAAACGTAAACTTTATTTTTCCGAGGCACACCAATTAACGACCACGGCACACCAGTGTGCCGCGGTACACCCTTTGCGGAACACTGGTCTAAACAACACTCTTTTTTTAATTATGTAGTCTTTACAGTTTCTAATGAGTGAGCATAGGCGTAACCAGCATTTTTTATATAATAATATACTTTTAACTTGGTTTATAATACAATACCTATAAACACCACGATAGCCCTCCTCCATCCAAACTGTATGCAGCGTCTGCCAGAACTTGCGGTATTTGTCACCTTCCTCTCTCAACCGTGTCCTCGCTACCTCTGTTAAAGAAAATAACATATCATATTATAAAAAAATGCTTAAGACGTTTGTTTACCAGTGGAATCTTATTAGACAATTAAAAAAAAAACGTGTTGATTATTTTTCAAGATTTGAACGTAAAATTTATTTGTTTGGTTTTGGACTAGGAGACATTTAGATAGAACATAAAAGCTACACGTCTTATAAATTCTTTTGTTAATCTAGTAAAGAAAAATAGGTAGGTAAGGTAAAGTAAGGAAAAATATAAAGTGACGAAAAATATAACGATTTCCTGCTATTATATTTTTTCCTCATCAATTAAATTGTTTGTAAAAAT
Source organism: Melitaea athalia (assembly GCA_905220545.2). NCBI lineage: Eukaryota > Metazoa > Arthropoda > Insecta > Lepidoptera > Nymphalidae > Melitaea > Melitaea athalia. The sequence goes on from HG992193.1 coordinate 5,532,457, forward strand.
CATTAAGCGAGACCCCTGTATTATATCTTGTGCGCAATAAACTTATTAAAGTATCAAGGAAATAAGTTGAGAAATCACATTTTACTCAGTAAGATTTAATATCATGTTTATTTGTTAAGCAGTTAAAAAAATGTATTAGAACAAACATCACGCTTTCTTATCATATTATACATATAGGATAAGATATTAACTTCATCGGACAAAAATTGCAGATTTTGAGCAGGATATTTCCCGTTGTGCCCTACCTCAGTGATTTCATTGAAGTAGGGCGCTATCTAAAGGCACTTACCGTGTGGATACGCGATACAAGAAGCTACGGTCTTAGAGAAGGCCCCCGCAGCCATAAACTCCAGAAAGTCCCTCGGCGATCGTTGGTCGGAGGGCACGCCGTCCATTGCCCTCGCGGCCATCAGCCTGGCCTTGACCCCTTCATATAAGACAAAGTGTACGACTGTCTCACTGATTCCCATGTAGGACGCTGTTATACCTTTATAGAAGCCTCTTACGCCCTGAAGCAAATAAACAATAATAATAAATAATATTGTACACCAAGAATGAGTAACATTAAAAAAGGGAGATAAGTACAAAAGGCGGCCACATCTTTAATGAGCAATCTCTTCCAGGCAACCTTGCCAGGGTTTAAAATTAGATATACAATATATTATAATAAAGAAGAAAAAATAATACTATCCGCGGAGTGTGGTTACTTTATTAGTTATTTGCAGTAAGAAAATACTACTTTTGGTGGTAAGTCATAAGATTTATACAAAAGTACCCGTAAAGCCGAAAGGAGGTTAAATGGGGCCTTATAACGAGTCCATTCACAATATTTAAGAACCGTAGTAATGCTGTATAACATACCCCAAACAATTAAAAATATATTATTTTCACTGATGTGCAAACCCTATTTCAGTAAAATCTAGTGGGGGATCTACTTTATGAAAGATTTGAAATTGACAACATATTTTTTTTTCCAACTTGACATTTTTTGAAGCCAGTACTTGAGTACAATGACATCCTTGTATTGAGGAAGCAAACATTTATGAATGAAAAATAGTAAAACTATTAAAGTAGACAATTATTTGGTAAAATAGGTACGTAGGCCTTTCAGTTAAATAATCTGGTTCCCTGACATGACAGCTTACTAGGGTTGACAAAATTTTTGGCTTTGTTTTTATAAAAATATTTTTTACGGGGTATTTTGTAACACGTTGTATATATATATATATTATATATTCTTTATTGCACTGAGTAATTTTACGACAGTTGTTATAATATAACAAGTTGGCGAGGGCGAACTTATCTCTAAAAGAGATCTCTTCCAGCCAACCCATGAATATAATATTATTATTTTTTAATTTTAAACGTTGAAAACTAAATTGTTCTTATGGTTTATTTTTAAACAAACTAGCTAGACGACCTTCATGGTATTATCTTTGTAATTACATCCTCGTTCTTCTGAGTTGTAGCCATTGCGTATTATAGTCTAATATGTGTTGATAAGAAGATTTTCAAATGAAAAAGAATCTCAAATAGAAATATCGAAAATTGGTTATAAGAAATCAGCTCTAGCTCTAAAACATTATTATAGACAAATCTACGACAGCCTCCGTTTTTTTCACTCTTCGTAGTTACAATTTACCTTATAAATGGTTCTCAGTTCACTTTAGAGGAGGTTAAGGAAGAATAATTAATGAGATTATTAGATTATGGTAACCATACCGATAATAGAACAAATACATCAACTCTTCAAATAGATATTTTGAATTTCAAACGAATTTTCAATGAAATAAGGTTCAAAGTTAATATTTTTCTTGAGCGTAGATACGACTTTTCACTGTTTGACAATATTTTAATTTAATTTTTTTTTTTCATTAATATTTAGAACTGTAAGATGTTTTTAACAATAAAACGTTATTATTGAAGCCTGAAAGCCAACGAAATGTAAGAATTAAGATTGAATTTTTATGCCTTATCATATACATTCAGAATTCATGTTCAACCTCTGAACCGTTCCGGTTTTAAAAAATCCGGATTGTTATCTCAAGTGATAAGCTATAAAACTGTGTCTTAAGGAAGTGGATCATAAGTGACAATGAAAGAAGTTTAACTAAGAAGGTTACTTAGATTATTAGGTTAATTAGAAAGTAATTTCTAGAACACAGTAGAAAATGTTCTGCTCAAAATTTGTAACAGACCGACTGTGCAAGTAACTGAAACTTAAACAAGATTACAATCAACTGACTGAGGTAACTAACTGAGAAACTAACTGAGGTAGGGCACAGCAACAATATCCTGCTCAAAATATGGAGTAGCCCGACTGGGGTAGTACCTCGACCTTACAGAAGACCACAGCTAAATAATACTGTTTTTAAGCAGTACCTATTGTGTTCCTGTTGGTGAGTAAGGTGACCAGAGCTCCTGGGGGGATTGGGGATAAGGTCGGCACCGCGCTTGCAATGCTTCAGGTGTTGCAGGCGTCTATAAGCTACGGTAATCGCTTACCATCAGGTGAGCCGTACGCTAGTTTGCAGACCTAGTTATATTATATAAAAAAAATAACCAAATAATATTGCTCTCTGTAGTGTTGTTTTCCTGTGGTAAGATAGCCAGAGCTCATGGGGAGGATAGCAACAAGGCCATGCTTCTGGTTATCTTCTGGTACTTCTGGGCTCTGGCCTTACAGGCGTCCATAGTTTACCGTAACCGCCTAATCATATAGGCCCGTACGCATGTTTAAAAATAAATATTACCGTTTTAGCGTATATCCTCTTTATGCATTGCCAAGCTGTGATATTCTGACCGTCGAGCTGCAGTCGAGTCTTGACGAACCAAATTGGATTAGTCATTGTACACGACATGAATCCTGAAAGAGATTTTTATATACATAATGCATAGTTTTTTTACTACTTTTCTGTCATATGTGACTCATTTTTGCAGGTCCTCTGCTACTTTGTTTTGGACCACGAAACGTAATTGATATTTACTGTTGGATTATCTGTGGCATTTGCGAAATACCTGGTCAATAATTATTTTTTTTTTTTAAATAGAATGTTTTAAATATGATGAGGGTTCGATCCTAAAAATAATATTATTTTGTCTGTTGTTAAAACATCTGGATTATCCTTACGATCCCTTTCACGTATAGGTTTCAAATTCAATAAAGAAACGTCTTTAGATAAAACTAATTTGCAGTATTATTTACCCTAATCTCGTACGTTTACAATGTGATACAAATATACATATTGCTAAAAAAAAATTAGAATATTGTCTTCACTTTTTGTTTAACTTATTTTATATTTCAATAAAACTAAAATAAAATCTTTAATTTAAATATGTGTAATTATTGGATTAATCAATAAAATGCATCTATCCATTTTTTAAAATCACTTTATTCTCTACAACTTTTGTTTAAAACTTTTTTTTCTAATGTCCGTACTTTATGAGTTTCATAAATTTAGTGCGAGGTTGACCGGAAAAAACGGCTTTATTTACTTGCCTATTGTGTCTAAATCCGGATATCGTTCCATGTCATATTCTAATTTGTTTTTAATATTGTCACTGTTGCACTCGTTCATGGTAACTCTGACTTGGTCAAACATTAAAAGTGAATCAACTATGGATAATTTTTGATTTTGTAACTCTTTTAGCACTACTTAAATAATACGGTAATTTTCTTCGATATACCTGGAACACAGCGCACACGCATCGTTTTTTCTAACAAACACCCAATGAGTCATACAGGATACTTGCTTCTGATTGGTCTTTGCGTGCGGTCGATGCGTTGTGAACATAGATGAACATGAGATAAAGTAACAAAAGGCGCTGTCTATGTTTTGTCTCATACTGACAAGCGTCATTTCTAATTCATCAGAAAGGGACAAAATACGTTGTAACTATTCCAAGGTGTTTTTGTACAAAATAAAATACTGATTTCTTTCACCATTAGCTAGCACTGGCAGTGTAGATTGATATTATTAATACTTTTTTCACTTTAAACACAGATTCATGCTAATTTCAAAATTCCGGAACAAATATCACAATAAATATGAAGTTCCGGTATTTTGGAGGCATATCCATATTATCATCTACGTTTGATGTCAACGACCTTAAATCATTCTACCTATTCCGACCTGTAGTAATTATCTATATTTAAAATTAACAGTTTTCATTTTCAATTTTTCATATTGTCACAGTGTTATAAGAGTAAGTACATACATGTCACATGCTTGTTACAAAATACTTTTTGTTATTCAGAAATAGGTCAGCCATTTTGATCGAGATATATTCTGAAAATGACAGCTGAAATGCCTGAAAGAAAGCAATATTTTGCTTGCTTGATAATCTTAACAGATTAAGATTAGGTTAAGTTTTATAATTTTATTTTTTTTTGTATTATTATTGCTTATAAAGGATATAAAATGAATTAACACTTTCTGTGAAAACTTGTACTAAGTTTAATTTTTGGAAGAAACTGTCTGAAGGTATCTTTGTGTATCACTTTTTACTAAGTGAAAAGTGATACACAAATATACCTTTAATATTTCAACTAACCATCTATAGGTATATTAAATGAAAACATTTTTCATTTACAAACGTACTGAGTTTGACCTAATAATGAAATTGGCAAGCGATCGTTCTTACTTCTATATATAACTGCAGTTTCAAAGATGAAAACAAAATTATTAGACGCTCGTCATTACCTAATACTGCAGTGACGAAAGGTTTAACCTTCCGCTTTTAAAAGGAAAAACATCATATTATTTAAACTGTATAAAATCCTATATTTCTGGTTATTATTGAATAATAAAGTCTGCTCAATATTGTATACTATAATATTTATATTTAAGCAATGTAACCTACTTTATTATCTTTATAATGAAGAAATCATTAATCAAAAGAATATGTAAGAGACGAAAAAAAAAATACCACATTTATCACAAAAAAGAAAATAGACATTGGTTGGTGTGAAAAATACTTGTTTTAATTACATCATAGTTAAAGTTAAGTTATATAACTTTTTTTAGAATTTATCAACTCATACTCAGTAATTATTATAAGTATTTTATTTTTAATTTTCATTAAAAATAAAATGTTATAATTAGTACAATAGATAAAAGTGCGTCCGATGTTTTTGTGCCAGAATGAACTTACGATCTTGATAATATGATCATGGGTTAACTCTTTCGTGAGCATTGGCCAAATACTTTGTGCAAAAACTTATTGTTAATTTTTGAGAACAGGATACAAATATCTTTAATTTTAAGGATGACAACAATTACAAAAGTTTGCCACACTTTTTTAGCACTGCCCAAAGGATTAAGGTTATTATTTAAGATCTGGTAACCATATTAAATATAATATACTTATAATTCTGGTGATCATAAGATTACATTAAAGTATTACCTGCCGCACTGGCCGCTGACAGATGTACGATCGGCGTGTCCGGCGGTATGTGTTGGTTGAGTATGGCCTTAGCTTGCGAGTACGTGCAGAAGTAGATGGCTCTCGAAGGTGCCACGCCCACTATGTTCGGCCCTAGACCCTTGAACAGCGCACGAGCCCCTTCGTTTTGGACAATGTGCCTGAAATTTATTTGAAATGAAATTATTCTCTTATATTTTATTACTAAAATCAAAGTTTGTAGTAGCTTTATTTTAAACCATAAAAACTCTATATAGCTATATGTACGATTCGAAATCTACTTAACAAAGTATGCAAAATTCCACTATAGTCTAGCATATCAAAAATAGTGAGTCATCGCTTTCTACACCATACCTCTTGACCAATTAAACCGTAATAAATTTGGACCCCGTGATCAAATTGACCAGTGGTAAGCCATTTAGACAGGCGTTATAATTTACTACCAATTAATCAATTGATCAAATGTTCTGTGATAATAATCCAATAGCCGACTAATATTCAGTCTTAGGATAGGTATCATCATCACATCGCTCTCAAAATAGCCTTAAATTATCGCTCAATCACAAAAAAAAAACCATACTAAGTATTATCATGTAGATGTTAAAATGTAACAAAATGACATTTAGGCCGCGGGCACGAAACTTGCGACAGCTGAGCGATGACGATCAAAACTACGCGCGAGGCAGTAATAATTTGGATTAAATCTTGCCTCGCGCCGTCGCGCGTAGTTTTGACCGTTACCACCCACTGTGCGTGTCGCGGTCGCCCTGCTGTCGCCGTCGCTCGGCTGTCGCAAGTTTCGTGCCCGCGGCCTTTTAGACCGTTAGCCACACGAAATCGCTGAGGTAGTGTACATAATAATTAATAGCAGATAGTTAATCGTAAACAAACATCCATTGACGTAAATCGTTACAGTATCTCTCGCAGATAATATTTATTGTAAATAATTACAATTATTCGACATTCGTTCAATGTTAATAACGAATTTAGTAGTCAAATAGGTTGTTTCTTTTTTATTGAAGTAAAACTTCTTTACGCACGCTTGACTTGGGGAGTAAGTTGGTGAATGCGTGACGAGAGCGTTACGAAAGGTGTGATCGGTCAAGGTGAACGGAAGTTGAGAGGGAGATATAAGTTAGTGAAGATAGAAAGAGAGAGAGTTACGTTTCGTATATTACTGTAGGGCAAAGAGAGATGCGCGCACATGGAGCTAAAGAAGTTTTACTTCAGTCCTGTGGTCTAAAGCACATTCCTTTTTTTTATAAGTTTATAGTATTATTAAATAAATATATTTAGTAGCAACTTAGTACCTATGTTTTAGGTAAAAGCGCGCTGGTAAAGGTAATATTCTAATAAATTATACATATTACACCCAGACTCGGGACGGGAATCGCACCCAAAACCTCTGGAGCAGAAATTGGGGTCACTGCAAAATACGGGGTAGCAACGTCAGTACTATGAGTTGTAATGCGAAGTTTTACAGCCTATAATATACCTCAAAAAGGCCTATTTAACAAAAATATTCTCATTTAAATAATGATTTTAAGAGATTAGCGTGTACAAAACAATGTAATTATTCAGCTTAATCACATATGTATTGATTGTAGCTATCAATCTACGGAACAGATAGTAGATACACAATCATTACATTCTTTAAATCAAATATTTATTTAAACTATTTCGAATAATATATGTATATCTATATAATTATTCTTTATCTAAATAATCCAACCCAAATAGATGATAATAGTTGATATTTGAAATTTTTTGATAGCAGCTAAAAAAAGCGAAAGAAAAAAAATACTACACAAATGATTAACTACTATAGAGAAAATTAATATCTACTAATTAACCTATCCATTTTGAATATCATCTGTAGGCATAGCTTCGATAATTTTCCCTAGAATGAAAGCTTGTCAAAATATTTTGACGTTTCGAAATTAAAACAATTTGTACAAACACGAAAACTTACAAAATATAATTTGTTATAATCTAATTATTCATTTTGATATCTTGCAAAGCAAACGAAATTTTCAGCAACTATCAGACCTTACTTGTCGATAAAGTGACGCAACGATCACGCCCGTAAACAATGACAGAATAACTCATGGTCTAGATAGAGTCATAGACGACATCGTTGTGTACCGACTAGTCTTCCATGGAATTTCCCTTCAGAAGCCAATAAAGGTGACGAACTTCGACCCAAACATTAACTAATTAGATTAAAGAGATTTTAGGGGTGCAATTTCCGAAATAAAAATTATGCATATTCACCTTCTGTAAACAGACATTTTAACAATTTTTGCTTGTAGAAACCCTGGTTTTTGCTTCTAATACCATATTTTAATGCTATGCCTGTATATTGTCTGACAATAAATAATTCGTTTTATGTTATTTATATCCCAAACGCAGCGTGGGACGCTCTCCGACCCGCTGGACCGGACTGCAGAGAACCGGGAAGTTTGGCGCGAGCTTGAGGAGACCTACGTCCAGCACTGGACTGCAACAGACTGAAGCAAAGCGAAGTTATTAAACCTCACATTCATAATTATGTATGCGTTAAAAATTTGAAGGATTTATAATTAGTCAATCTTTACATAACTTTGTGTAGGATATTTTTTCTCGTCATTGCAAATCGTTAACGACCTTCAAAGAAAAACGGATACCCCATACTGCGGTTACGTACGATACGTATATTGATTATAATGATAAATTATGATAGCTCAGTGGAAAAATTGATAAAACATCCAACTACAATTGACATACATTAGGGTTGCTTATATTTGAAACATTAATGTATTTTTTTTTTAATATATGTACATTTTTTTTTGCAAACAGCTGACCAATACAAAATCTATGTAAACAAGACACAACTATAAGAAATATTCTAGCTTATCTATATATTATATAAAAGAGATTTCCACGTAGGTATATATTGACTCATCACGATATCTCAGGAACCATAAGGCGTAGAGACTTGAAAGGGGTTCGAACATTTTTGTATGGAGCCTGGCATATCTAGCCCGCCGCCATCTTGATTTTTTTTCAAAATTTCCGAGCACGATAAAAGTGGTATATTTGGATAGAGGACACTTATACAAACAAAAAATGTTATATAACATGGTATCCTAAAGTGTCACGTTTCCGAGATATTTGGAAGTAAAGATCGCCATTTGTGTCCAAAGGCGATCATTGAAAATCGAGTTATTACGCGTGTGTGAGCACTCCATACTATAATTATTTTGTATCTTATATTAGTTCTGGAAGCTTCTCGTGTTAAAGAAATTGTTCCGCTTCACTACAATGATCACTATAATTATATACAGTACATCATCATCATCATCTCCCTGCCCTTATCCTATTTATATAGGGTCGGCACAACATGTTCTCCTCTTCCATTCCTCTCTATTATTCGTAACTTCAGCGCATACTCCTTTCTTTCTATATAATTATATACAGTACATATGAAGTGCTAACCCTATTGTTGCTAACAGAAAAACGTATAGTCTAAAATTGTAGTGCAAATCTCTCACGCACGTCTGTCGTGACTGCTCGTATGTCTTATCAATTAGCGTACGAGCGATAACTGTATGCGATCTTACTGGTTTCGACCGACTTATTATATTTCATAAGAAATAACAAACAAGAGAACACATTAAATAATTCGAACACGACGTATTTGAAGTTAAGCGGTTCGTAATCAAAACGAATCGTTTATTGATTATAGAAACCATTATAACTGATATTATTAGTATTTCTGTGATCTGTGGGTATTTCCTTCTGCCTAAGCGCCTATATACATTACAATACGGCTATCATGTTCACGGGTGCACTCAGGGCCGGATCTACCGTATGGCTTTTTGGGCTTCAGTCCAGGGCCCCGTGGATTCAAGGGGCCCCCAGTTAAGTCAATTCAAAGTCAAAAATAGACGACAATGCGAAAGAATGAATAATTTTATTAAATTCTTTATTCTTATATTACTTCGAAATTACAGTTAAAATGTTCGGCTGCCATTACACATTCATCTCAATCGTGGTTAAATTTGGTGGGCCCCCAATTTAGCCCAGGGCCCCTAATTAGTATTAGCCCAGGGCCCCCTGACCTCACGGTCGGGCCCTGGGTGCACTGAGTATCCCGTTATACATATATAAATCATAAAATTATATGACGTATATGTAGGAATAACATCATAAGTTGTAATGTCAGGGTCATTCATAATTTTGCTGTTACACAAAAATATACAAATACTTTAAAAACTTAAAGAGAGTTTACGAAGTCGACATTCGAGTTTTCGCTTCAATGTTAACTGAAACATCATTCCGTAGTCCGTACCTACATTTCTTCGTAAACTGGTCATCTATATTTAGCCGCGGTGAAACTGCACGCACATTGAAGTTTTTGCCGAACAATATTTATGTACAATTACGACACATGCATTGTGCTAGTTAATATTAATGCTTGCTATGAACTTTAAAAACGCACATAATTATGTTGCAAAACGCTAATTTATAAAACCTATCTAAAATGAGTCATATTAAAAAAAAAATTACATTTTCACTTATGGGTCAATGACATGTGTGTCAAACTAACACTAATTAGTAATTACCTACTTTATACTCAGCAGAATACTTAAAACATAATGGACACTTATACCTATCACGAAACGTAAGATAGGTTTTATTTTTAGGTTTTATTCTATAAATGAATACTATCAAATTCAATGTTTTCTAACGTTTATCAGAATCGCAACAATATTTTTATATAAACTAACCTTGATCATAATATTGAATTAAGTACTGTAATATATTAGGTAATTTGTTTGTTTTAATACCTTGAAATACTTAACATAACATATCCGTATTTTAGCCAAATTCCGTATCGTATTTGCTGTACTACCATCACTAGGTGTATGTACAATTATTGTACATAATTATAACATTTGAGGTCGTTTCCGTATATTGAAGACATTTTTAAAACATACAAATTTTCGTTTAAGTAAATTTGTCCGTTTTAATGTTAAACAAGTAATCCAATAATCCATACATCCAAATGAATGAATAAAAATGAATAAACTAATTTGGCACAGAATATGTCATTTAATACTATGTAATTGTATTTTCTGGTGATTTGATGTTTTCTCTAATTTTAAGGAAATCATTTTTAATCATTAAAACGAAAGCTAACTCCAAAATGCTTTACTATTCTTAGCAATTATATAGCAAAAATGTTATTAAATTACTGTAATTAACAAAAACGGTTTAGTAAGTGTTACAAAATTATCATATGCACTGCATGTGTGCTTCAATGCACGTCAATAGTCCTAAACGAAGATACAACACAATTAGCGGAAAGAATTTTAACAATTAGCAGCAGAAATGAAAATCGTTATTTAAAACGACAATATAATCACAATAATATTACACAATATTATACAATACATTCACAATATTACACAAAATTATCTACGATTATCTCAGAAGAAATCCTAAATCCGTTCAGGTATGATGAAACATTTTTAATGGTTTTATAAGAAACATATTATTGCATAACTATTACGGACACATCGCTACCCTTAACCAGTTGAAGGTCACGCGAAATTTCCCACCCCCTGCTCAGTTGCTCAATAAACAGATCCCTCCCCTTCCTTCCCATTGTGCCTTAGGCATGCGTCTAGATCAGGGCTGTCCAAACAGCAGCCCGCGGGCCGCATGCGGCCCGCGGCTTGTTTCCATGCGGCCCGCGACGCACTTTTTAAAGTGTAAATTAATCAGAAAATAGTGTTGGACATAAATAGTTTTGATAGTATAATTCTTTGTCAAAACATATTATTATATTTGGGATAATTTACTTATCTTTATTACATGCTTTTTATTAGGTTCACCTGTATGTTTGTATGTTTGTAATCGACTTCTTTGGACTTCATTTTGACCACAGGCGGCTCGTTCTAAGGAGCGACGGAGCGCTGAACTCCCACTTTAAAAATAGGATTTAAAATTACACAGGTAATTTTAGCTCCTATATGTCTTTATATTAAATGCTATACTATACTACATTAAATTATTTCTATTCTACTATGCCTTTACAATAGTTTATTATTATATTACGTGCATTTGGTATTAAATTGTTCGAGTGGTGCGTTAGGTGATCTTGAACAAAGCGTATAGTACTAGCGAAAGAGACAGGACGAGTTTAGTAATGAGTGCGAAAGAGACAGGACATCGTAAAATTCGTAAAGGCCGATGAATGAGATTAGGTTGGTCTTGATCAGCGATCACGTTTCAGTGTTGCCAGCAAAAGGGATATTTTGTAAATAGCGGGAAAGTTTTAGGTGATAAATTTTTTAGGGTATTATTTTAACATAATATATTTTAATATAAAAAACTAATAAAAATTACTCTAATATAAATAATAAAATATAAGATTTAATATGATAAAGAAATATTTTATTTTTAAATTTATTGATACACGCAAAAAAATATATATTTTCTAATATGATATAAATGCTTACATAATATCAATAATTGTATAAAATATAATGTACATAAAGAAAGTTTAAAAAAAGAAACAAAAGAATTTATTTTCTATTTAAAAACCCCTTGAAAAATAAAAGATTTAGGGAAAAGTTTTTTCAACAGTTGGTAGCACTGTTTTCGACGTTGTCGTTCATATACAAACGTCAAACGTGTTAAGTTTTGTTTACTTCGTGATTTCTATTATTTATTAGCAGTTTTTCTTTAAATAAGTAATAAAAATAATTTGTGCGTGACATTTTGAGTTAAAAATGGTAAAGTTAAAAATAAAATACAGTGTAACTTTTATTAAAAAGTGTGATCAGGAGCCATCGTGGCCTGAAATAGTACCTAACTACCTACTTACTCAAAAATGTCGTATTAAAAATAAGTCTTTTACGCGTGTTTTTAAATCTGAACATTATTTCAAAACACCTTGGTTGTGTGGATGTAAAGAAAGCAATATAGTCTTTTGTTTGGAGGTGGCGCCGGCATTGGCGGTGAAAATGCATGGACTGATACCAGAGTTGTTGATTTAGCCCATCTCACAATGAAAGTAAAATTAATTAATTCTTCCATAATTAATTCCATATCTGATTTTCACAAGAAAATAATAGATGTCTTCGCTCGTAAAAAAGACCGACGGATAGATTTTCTTTATAAAAAAAATAAAAAATAAATGGTAAGTTCTATTATTTATTTTTTTTATTGAACCCCCAACAAAAAATGTGACGAGCCGCCTCTGATTTTGACCCACTTCAAACGCAGAGATTTCAGTTAAACTTAGTGTAGTCTAGTCGACAAGTTGAAAATAGTCGAAAATAGAGATACTGCTCTTAAAATTATGTCTGATAGCTCATTGGATCCGGAATAATGTCGAGCAAAATTTTCTAAAAGCGTGTATTAGCACATAAAAAATTGCAAAGATATAATATATAAACAATTAAAAAAAGGAATTAAATGGCCATTCGTTTTTTGCAAATATTTCATAAACTATTAATGTTTAAGAAATGTCAAAAAAAAGTTCTGAAAAAGGAGGAAATTTCCAATAAAAAACTTTCAGCTCCTGGAACTCTATCTCCGTTATTTATAATTTCTATTTAATGCTGAAATGGGTCTCCACGTGACGTTTTTATGTTGCACACGCGGCGTCAAAAGCGAGTACGACACATTGATTAATTTATTTAAGGTATTGAATATTTATTTTCGATCGAATTAACGAAGGACCAATACATTTATTGGTTCTTTATACGTTACTTTATACGTTTATAAAGCAATTATTACCCTGTATTTTTTACTACAAAACTGAAAAAAAAATCTGTGGCCCGCCAGCTTTTGTAGTAAATTTAATTAGCCCGCGAAGGTATGAAGTTTGGACAACCCTGGTCTAGATGATGAAACATTTTTAAAACTCAAGAAACACTGTATTGCACAAGTATTACAATAGCACATTAGATAGACTTGCACACAGTATTAATCCCGTTTTATACACAATGCCTGGGTGTTGAAACATCAATTAATTAGGAACTCTAGAATTAAACATTTAGCTGATACTGGCCTTACGGTGTAAATAATATAACACATAACTATGTGGCACTGGCAAATTAATGTAAACACTAAGAAAGAGGTAGAACATAAAAAGCAAATTAATAATAAAAACTAAGACTATTAGAACCAAAGTATGGCCTATCTACTAAGATTACTAACAATAAGCTACGATTCAAAATATATAAGTATTAGGCCACATTGGTTTATATAGTCTCAACAAATATTTAAGCAGATGACGCAATGGGTAGTTCTCACCTGAGGCACTGTATAAGGGTCATCCTCCCGGCTGTCCGAGCGTGGCCCGCCCTCGCACACTGCTGCACCTGATAATTGTAGGACATCAGCATTCGATCTGCCTGCTTGCTGTAGGCGAACATTGCGCCCATCGTACGTCTGTAGCCCCATTTGGCCTCCTGTATTATACTCCGATTATTCATTTCGCTGTTTAAGCGATCAGTTTTAATTTGAAAAACAAAGTGTCTTTGCTAACATTTATATATTTTTCTTAAAAATAGCAACCAGGTGATTGCTGTAAACGATGGTATATTTAGAAAAAATTAATTATCATACAAGTATGGTAGTGGAAATTGCATCATATAAGACAAGTTTTACTCCTTTCTAATATTATTATTATCTATTCTAAAAATAAAACGTTAATAATAATAATCCTTAAATTACTACTTCATTAAAACCATCGTCAAACCTACAAGGTCATAACAACCTTTACTACGAATAAAGTTAACAATTACTCTTATTATCCTTTATGTCCTCAACAAAATATTTTTATTTACCATATTTCTACTGTTTTTCACATTCCAGATGTAATTATATATAGAAAAAGGTCAAGTGCATATCCATTTGAAGATATACCTACCTATTATCATTTAACGAGGAGCACTTATAAAACGACAGTCGTCTTAATTGTTTGTCAACAACAAAACGTGACATTCTTACTTACTAATCTAAGGACAATTTGCTATTGTAGCCTTTAGTTTATATACAGGATGTTAGGGGAATGGTTAGCCATAGAGGTATGTTGGGTAGGGGGGGTCATTTGGAACCTATTTAGGCTAACTTACCTATATGCAAAGTGTTACGGATTTTTTTTATGATTATTTTTTCATTTTTCGAAAAAAGTGCCGAAAATTAGTGATTCGACCATCATATCTTTTTTGTTTATTGATATATCAACGCCATTTCTTTTTTGTTTTGATCATCAATACATTGCGCATGTAAAATAAATGTGATTTAATTTAAAAAACATCTACAAAAAAAATTATTGGCCAAAGAAATCTTGACAGAGACAAAAAGTAAATCAAACCTTCAAGTTTAGGTATAAATTAAAAAAAAATTAAAGCCTCCAGACAATTTAAAATAATTTAAAAAATTACTCTAGTTAACACTGTTTTAAATAATATTACTTTCATTCACCTACCTTACTTACTTTTCTTTTTAAAAGATGAAATAACGAAATGGTTTCTACCTGAACCCGCACTCTACGCTGACAATTATAACAATAATTGTTATTACGCAGGGCGGTATGTCCCTGTATAGCACATGGTAAACTACCATCTTGACTTTGGCGACATGTTGGCGCAGCGGTCACAGCACTGGCTGATGCGCTGGCGGTCGCGCGTTCGATTCCCGCTCACGGCAGATATTTGTATTGGTCATATAGTTGTCGTGGTCTGGGCGTTTGTGCTCGTGTATTGTGTGTGTTTCCGGACCCCCGACACAGGAAAAAATCCTACTGAGGGCCGTCGACTGTGAAGTGTTTATTATAAAAAAAAAAAATCTTGACTGCTCTCATCAGGCGAGGATTTACATCCTTATTTGAAGATCATCCTTATTTCTAGTAATGTAGATTATGGAAATTCACGACCGAATTCACTGTATTTAAAAAAATAAAATAAACTTGTTACTCGAATTTATGATTTGTTTTATTTTGATACCTACCGGCATTAATTTCACCCTATGAGAGACATTTGTGGTGCCCGTGGAAACTCATACCCCAAATTCCAAGATAAAAAGAGACAGCAGGTAGTTTACCATGTGCCGTACAGGGACATATACCGCCCTGCGTAATAACAATTATTGTTATAATTGTCAGCGTAGAGTGCGGGTTCAGGTAGAAACCATTTCGTTATTTCATCATTTAAAAAAAAGTAAGTAAGGTAGGTGAATGAAAGTAATATTATTTCAAACAGTGTTAACTAGAGTAATTTTTTAAATTATTTTAAATTGTCTGGAGGCTTTAATTTTTTTTTAATTTATACCTAAACTTGAAGGTTTGATTTACTTTTTGTCTCTGTCAAGATTTCTTTGGCCCATAATTTTTTTTTGTAGATGTTTTCTAAATTAAATCACATTTATTTTACATGCGCAATGTATTGATGATCAAAACAAAAAAGAAATGGCGTTGATATATCAATAAACAAAAAAGATATGATGGTCGAATCACTAATTTTCGGCACTTTTTTCGAAAAATGAAAATATAATCATAAAAAAAAATCCGTAACACTTTGCATATAGGTAAGTTAGCCTAAATAGGTTCCAAAAGACCCCCCCTACCCAACATACCTCTATGGCTAACCATTCCCCTAACACCCTGTATAGACTTAAATTGCGAGCGGTCGTTTAGAGCAATTTAAAAAATATTTGAAGTATCAGTCTAGGAAGCGTTACTTCTAAGGAACAATAAATACCATTTAAAGACACGAAAACTTTGGTTTTACTCGATCCCGTTTAGTTTGAACAAAATAAATTAATCAAGTAATCTATAAAAAAATAATTATCTATTATGCAAAGATCTAATTTTACGTATAATGCACAAAAATCTCAAAACATACGCATAATTTTACTTACATCCATTCAACCACTAACATTTTCCTTGGCTTTCCTCTTACTCGCATAAGCCCTTAGTAATTGCATAATTATGCATTATGCACATATGCACTCCGCCCACAAAGTAATATTACAAGAGATAAAAAATGAAACAATAATAATTATTATTATAAAACTTAGAGACAAGTATTCGTATTTCAATATTATCCTTTAATACATATAACATACATATATAGTATAAAGAGTATAAACTAGCTGTTCCCCGCGGATTCACACGCGTTAATTTGAGGAAGAAACGTATATAATATACTAAAATATTATATAGATTATAGCCTATAGCGTTCCTCGGTGGGCTATCCAACACAAAAAAAATATTTCAAATTGAACTAGTAGTTGCAGAGAATAACGCGTTCCAAGAAGCAATCAGTAAAAACTTTTTAGCTTTAAAAATGTTAGTATAGATAAAAATGATCTTAATTACGATACAATCTGTATCTGACGTACTACATTTTACTTTAGGTCACAACAACAATATTATATACTGCTCAAAACAAAATAAGGGCCACCCGAGTATTTTTGTTTTGAGTCCATTTTTTGCTGACCTTCGCTGCTTGATTTATTTTTTATGAATGCCACTATGTTCTCAAGTGTCGAGTTAACGAGGATAACAATGAAGCACTAGGGATATTAGTGTTGACGGTATATGGTAGAGACTTTTAATGTCTCACTTGATTGTGAAGTGAGTAGAGTTTTTTTTATCGGATTTGTTTTCGGGTTAGTTTATGCAAGTCTACTGACAATTACGGATGTTTTCGGAAGTTAAACGTGTAATTTGATCATTTATCCGTAAAATGACGTGAATTCGACGCCATTTGGACAATGTTTCTGCTACCAGAGCCATAACAATGATAGAGGCTGGTCGGTCTCAACGTTCCGTGGCCTTACAGCTGGGATATTCGCGAAGGGCTATTCTAAGCTTTTGGAAAAGGTATCAGGAGACTGGGAGTGTATCCCGGCGTAGTGGCTCTGGAAGAATTCGTGCTACCACTGCCCAGGAAGACCGGTACGTGCAACTTACTGCGTGACGTGATCGTAATGTGACAGCACGCGCATTACAAAACCGATTACGCCAGACTAATGGCACCCTTGTCAGCGACCAGACCATTAGGAATCGTTTGCACAAAGACCAGCAACGTTCACGAAGACCTGTAACTTGCACTAAACTGACGGGGCCTCATCGTGCAAATCCATTAACGTTTGCACGTCAACATCTTGAATGGGGCATGGAGGAATGGCGTAAGATGCTTTTTACGGATGAGTGCAAGGTAAAGTTTTCTAGTGACGATCGACGTATGCAAGTGTGGTGAAGAAGCGGAGAAAGGTTTCTGATCCTTGCATTTACGAACGTGATAGGTATGGTGGTCCAAATGTTATGGTCTAGGGCGGGATTAGCTTACAAGGTAAAACTGACCTTGTTTTTCTGAATGAGGGCACTGTCACATCTCAGAGTTACATCGAACAGATTGTCAGGCCATATGTCATTCCATTTTCACAACAAGCGGTGGACGGTTTCATTCTGATGCCGGATAATGCACGACCGCACAGAGCCCGGGCGACCATCTCTGTACTGGAGGAAGCCAATATTCAGGTTTTGGCATGGCCTGCGAACAGCTCTAACCTGAATCCAATTGAACACCTTTGGGACCAATAAAAACGCCGTATGCAGGCAGCTGAAGAGGATGTGCACAACCAGCAACAGTTAATTCAATCGTTGAAAAGGTGCTGGGAGGAGATCCCAGAGGAAAACATTCGCCATCTTATTAAAAGCATGCCATCGAAGGTTAAAGAAGGTGTTTTGAAAAGGGGAGGACATACCCGTTATTAAACAACGCAAAAGTAAACAATTCAGCTGTGCGTTTAGTCTACAATTTAATGCTAATGTTAAGTGTAAACGGCCATAAAAGTGATAAAAATCAAAAACAGTCCTAAGATTTTGTATTTTTTATTTAATTGCATTAGAATTTATTTCATTTCATTTAAAAAACATTGTTTTATTTAATTTAAAACAATCAGAGCAAAAAATCTTGACCAAAAAATAATAATCGTAAAAATTAGTGGTGGCCCTTATTTTGTTTTGAGTAGATACTTACGAGAACGTAATTCGATACTCCAATCTACTTAGTAAATATTGTAAGTAAAACAATGTAGTCATTGGCGGTATAACAATTAATTAAAACTAGCTTCTGCGCGCGACTTCGTCGGCGTGGACTCCGCTCCTATTGGTCTTAGCGTGATGACACATAGCCTATAGCCTTCCTCGATAAATGGGCTATCTAACACTGAAAGAATTTTTTAAATCGGCCCAGTAGTTCCAGAGATTACCGCGTTCAAACAAACAAAAAAACAAACCAACAAACAAACAAACAAACTCTTCAGCTTTATATATTAGTATATAGATTAACTTCATATAGATTTTTATATAATATTTTTAGTGTATGTTAGTTTTTTATTTATACGTATATATTATATCAATTTGTGTTTATATGTATGTATTTTATAAATGTATCTCTATATATATGTACCTATATGTATACTTTACTTGTATATTACCGCCTATAGTAAATTAATTTTTATTTCTGCTTGTCCTAACTGGAAGAGGACGCCACAATAATTAAATCCGCCTTGTATTCAAATTGTTTTTCATTAAACTGTTAGTCAATAAAAATAAGTAAACAAATATTATTAAAAGCGCTCTAAATCTTAATATCGATAGCATAATCGGTCCTAATTAACTAATTATTGTAACTATTACGTAATTTCAAACGCAAGTATATTTTCCCTATTAATATTAATTTTATTTGTTCAAGAAAAAAATATCTAAACCATGACACTTAATGAACCGCTACATCGATTGTCCTTCGATAACAATATTTATTTTCCTTACTTTATAAACACGCAATACTCTAGATAAAATGTTTTTCTCTAAAAATGTTGGTGAAAGTATCCAACAAAATTTTGTTAAGTACGCAATTGGAAAAGCACATACAAATTAACAGAACGGTTATTTTTCTGTATAATGGAAATATAATAATTATACAGAAACGTATTAACAAGTAGGTATATTTTTTACCTATATTTTAAGTTAATACTTTAAATTTTAAGACTAGTATTATTGTTTGACATTGGTGTTACTACCTACTATTGCTTTTTTTTTTAACCAAAAAATAAATGAAATTGTAGTCAGACCGAGAATCTTGGGAATAGAACTTTTATACAAACTCTTGAACTTTAGTTTTAGTTTAGACGTATACATTTAATTTCATTTTAAAATCAATTTAACATTTTGTAGGTTACCTACATCAGTTGCAGACTTGCAAGTTGCAGTACGCGCAACCACCACCGGTTTTTGTAACTATATTATATTTGTATAGTTGTAGTACCGAAAACGCTGACCTTCTAGAGTTCTAGACTATAGATACCCTGTTCGAGATATAGAAAGTACTGAGTTATCGCTGAATCTTTATTGAATAGCTGCCAAACACACAACGTAGTATGTCTCCTACATAACAAATAATTATGTTTTCTTTTCTACATGTAGATCGTATCGTCTGTAACTGTATACTTTGATACAACTGAATTAAATCTGATGTTTAGATACTACCTCTTTAAGTGAAAACTCCTCACGGCAATGTTCTCTAAATCTGATTAACAAAAACACAATAAATATTATAGTTATTTTATAAATAGTGATATTGCTATATGTATGGTAAAAAAACTAAAATTTAATTTATAAATGTGTGCAAAGCATATGTCTTTATGACGTCAGTAACAAAAAACATGGCGGTCATGGAAAAAATGCATAAGTTGACAGATGTCGTATTAGTTGGACCTAATAAAATGACTATTCCTCAGTTGTATTCTTGTTATACAAGGTGTGGATGACAATAGAACGATAATTGAAAACACCGTTAGTACTAGTATAAAGAAGTATTTCAAAACCATCAGATAAGTCCTAACATCAAAATAAAAAAAAAAGATTTTTTCATACAAACTAATTCAATATAATTTAATAAAATTTTATAACATCATTTTTGTAAATATAGGATCACTGACCTGTTACACGCGTCATCGCGCGGTGATCGCGCGTGGCCTTCTTTCTACGCGGCAAAGTTGCGTGGAAATGGTTTGTGCTTGTACCTACAAAACTTCATTATTTTGATTGAATAAAAAATAGTAAGTTAGAAAAGTAAATAAAATTAATTGTTACGCATTTAAAATTAAATTGAATAAAAAACTATTTGATTTAAATTTTCTCAAACCATCAATTTTTTTTTAAATATGCAGAACTGATCAGTAGCCGATACTGAATAAGTTATTTTTTTTTAAACATTAGTTATTATAATATTATTTGGTCTGCGAACTGTCACTAAATGGCAATGATTAAAAATTGTGCCTTTTTGTGGCAGTCGATGCCATATCCATTATTTCTTAATCTATGTTTTTAAAAATAATAATAGCTGTCCTTGAGTCGTTAACCGCCGGTTTTAGGGTAGGTCAGGTCTTTAGTCTGATACATACGTAGAAATTTTAAAAAATGAAAAATCATAATTTGTGACTAAACTACTGGATGTATTTTATTGATTTTTTGTATGTGGGCTTGGAATGTCATTACATATACGCTGTCCAAGTTATCGTTGTATTATCATCCCCACCCTGTATATTACGAGACTGGTACAAAGTTGCACTAACTCGAAAATAGTACAATAAATTATACTAAATAGACTTAATAGTAGTGCTCGTTACTTTTTAATGCTATTCAGTTAGTCATGTAGTAGTAATAAAGATGTAGTTTTTACGACTGCTCCAACATTACTACGTTTATTTTCATTCTACAGATTTTGTACACTTCTTTGTTCTTTTTTTTTAAATAAATAAAAAAAACCAATGAAGTAAAAATTTGCTAAAAAATATAGCAAATAACGAGGATCGAATAAATATGTAAACGTGGATCGAATTAATATGAAAAAAAACCAATGAAGCCAAGCCAAGTGAAATCTCTCAAGATATAAAAGAAACCTTACATGAGATTTGCTCAATTGAAAACAATACCTACATTATTGCTCTTACGGCCGGTTCACACATGTCTCCGTTTTACTGTTCCGTTTTATCGTGTACGTTTTGTTTTCGTCGATGGCGTATGTAGTTGTATGAGTGACTTCACACATGGCACAGTATTCTGTATACAGTAAAAAATATCGTTCCGTAAAAAAATTACATTCCGTTTTGTCATCGAATACTGGACGACGGAACAGTAAAAATATACGGATACGTAGAATTTTAACGGATAGGTACTGTGTGCGTGGCGAGCGGTATGTGCGGGGTGTAGGAGGAGGAGTGTAAGCACCCTCTCTAGATCTTTGGGCCATAAGTGGATGCTGCCAATAACGTCGAATCTTTCTTCTCCGACGATACTACCAATACAACACGACAGCGTCCATCCTTGTAGAATAACGGCGGTATACAGTATACTGCGAGAGTTTTCTGTTCACACATCGAATCCAGTAATGACGGATCCGTTGAACGTTAAACGGTGCCTATGTGTGAACAGAGCATAAATTTATGACGGATCCGTTAAAAACGTTCAAGTAAAACGGACTCCCATGTGTGAACGGGCCGTTAGCTTCACTCTTATTGCATTTTAGGACATACGTAATGTATGTACATTGATACTAAATTGCAAGCTCATTACATTTTTGTCATTAACGTATGTCAGCAAACAATCAAAAATAATTTTTAAGTGTACCTACTTCCTTGGTACCTACAGTTTAAAAAAAATTCTGATCAAGTGGACCATCTGTCATAATCATAACGAAAACTTGCTATTTGTCTATATCAGTGGTTTTGAACCTTTTAGTGATAAGGGATCATTTATCAAAATGTATGTTTTGCCAACTGTTTTTGGGGTAAAATCTGGACTACTTAGTTAGAGAAACTCACTCACTCTGCACTTTGCCTTCGCGGACCACTTCGGGTGCTTCCGCGGACCACTTCGGGTGTTTTCGCGAACCACTGGCTAAGAACCACTTATCTATATAAATAAAAATGGAGGTCTAAATGTGTTGCTAAGCGCAAAATTCCGGAAAGGGGTCGGCTAATTTTTCTTATTTTAAGTTTTCTAAAATTTTATAGCAATTTCTTACGAAATATGATATTAAGAAAATCGTAAAATTTCAGAAAACGTAACGATTTAATCTCATCTTAACAAATCGTAAGACAGAACAACGTCTGTCGGGTTAGCCAGTCAAGATTTTTTTTAACAGAAATCCTCAAAACCTTTGTTATTCTAATTGTCCAGATGACGTGACAAAACTGACAAACAACTTTCGTGTATATTTTAATAATAACAAGTGCACCTTATTGTTAGTGTAATGCATTGAACTTTGGAGTGGACATAGGTTATATTTAGAAGATGCGCACAAAGAAAAAATAATTCCACACGAGGCACGACCTTATTACAGATATTGGATATAAGTATATAATAGATATGATATAAAAGTATTGATATAATAGATACATATGTTAAGATAACGAATGCATGTGACAATTTAGAATGTTTAATTGACTCGAATGCACGTTTCTGATACATTATTATTTTTATCAGTGATTTAGCCATTGCGTTCTATTTTTAACCGACTCTAATAAGTCTAATTGATGATTATGACTGTTTAATTAATTAATTGATATCTATGGATATTTACGTTCCTACGGTCCCACGTATCTCCTAAATGGATGAACCATTTTAACAAATGATTCATCGTTAGTCTCGTAGAGTCACTGGATACCAAAACGTACGTATTAAAAATAAAAATACCTATTTGTTAAACATATTTAAAAGATTTAAGAAATATTTTCTTTTTCTGTTAAACCCAACAAAAAAATATTAAAATGACGGTACCAAAAGGATAATTACAAAAATAGACAACATTCCGGTTTTAACAAAACCACGGATATATTATATATTGTTCCTTTCAAAAATCTTTTAAATTCCTCGAGATCTAAATATCGATTAAACATGTTACCAAATTAAAGGACTAACGCCGAGTTGCACGAAACAAAATAAAAATTTAAGTAGAGATTAAACTAATATAATCGCAAGAATTGTATGAAATCTTGTGATTAGATTAGTTTAATCACTACTTAAATTTTAATTTTTTTAACGTTAATGAGTTAAAATTATTTCTTGACTTACATTCAAATGTTAAAATAAGCTAATTATAAATAAAATAGCAAGCAATTTTGTTTAAAACATGTTTTGCGGTTCAAATAACCTAATATTAAAGATAAGATTAGATAAACTACAGAAAACTGGAAAACAGATAGTATGCATTATTTACAACTACAAGTAACCTCTACAGAAAAATATAAAACCCTATAGAATTATCATTTTGGACTATCAATTTAAATAGTTTCTTTTTTCTTTTCATTTTTAACCCTGACAAAACTTTTAACCTTAAAATAAGTAATAGCACTGTGCCGTTTATATGCTTTTAATACACATCGAAAATATTTACTTTAGTAGACAATCCAATAGTCTCTTTTACAAGTTGTAAACAGGGGCGTAGCGTGGAGGGGCCAGGTCTAACGCCCGGTTTCCCAAAGGCTGATCAACGCAAAAATTAACTAATCATCAGTCTGTCAAATAGTCCGGGCTTCCTAGTACATTTTTTTCACTTGATTACCATCAAGCTAATTTTCCGGGAGTAGCTTCATTTTGATGAGACGAACAAAAGTTTCCTCTACGAAAACTCTCGATTGTGGTAGCTAACAGAGGTAGCAGGGGATAGAGCAGCAGTGAGCGTAGGACCGGAATAACGTACCACGCAATTTGTAGGACAATATTAGTATTAAATTATATAAATATTAACTAACTAAAAGAAAAAAAATCAGAAAAAAAAATCAATTTTTGATGACCTTTCGACTCGTCGCCTTGTCGTCGTCGGTCAGCTGGTTAGTAATAATTTTTGATGACCTTACGTCAGGTTAGATCATCAAAAATTGATTTTGCTTTATCTCCTGCTAACTCTATTATCTACCACAATCGAGAGTTTTCGAAGAGGAACTTTATGTTCGTCTCATCATAATGAAGCTACTCCCGGAAAATTAGCTTGATACTAATCAGGTGAAAAATATGTACTAGGGATCCCGTACTATATTGTTATTTGAAATTTTAAATTAATCAAAAGAGATGAAACGAGAGAAGGTAACTTAATTTTTCCTTGAATTCCAATAACATCGTGTTTGCCCAGGTGTACCAAAACATCAAATGTATTTAATGTTGTTTACAATACCCAATTCCTTAAAATTGTAATTACACTTGAGATATTGTTGTAGTATTTGAACCTCTCATCATCAACATGACAACATATCAAACTCAACTTAGACAAATAACATGACTACTAAACTACTTATAAACGGAACTACAGTTTAAAGATAGTATTATCACTTGTTGCAAATATTTACTTAAAGCTGTTACAGCCTTGTTAGGCAACATTGGCAACTACTAATGTATAATTTAAAATCTACATTTAATTCCTCTGCAGCAAAAAAAAACCAAAATAAACAAAATGAACAAAAAGCTAAACCCTACATAATGCATTAATAATGTGGGTGCACTGCGTCTTTTTATAATACCAAACAAATAAATTGGCATTCATAAGTACATTTAAACAAAAAAAAATCTATCTGTATCGACTAATAAAATGGATTACAATTTTTACATGAAATATTTAACAAAATTGACAGTTACAAAACTTTTATCACAACCCTAAAAATTTTGGCAATAACAAAAAACATCCAAACGTGGGCAGAGAAAATCACATTCCAAATTTCTTTCAAAGGGGAAGTCAATTACAACATCGATCGTATATTTAGGGCAACGTTATTCGCCAAGACAACATGTGCATGTAACTCCATGTCCGCCAATTAAACAAAACACTACGCATTTATAGCTGGACCTTGAACTATTAGCTCCACCCGCTACCACTAAACATGACATTGAGCAAGGTCACTTACAGAAACACGCTCTTAATGTCTAATCTATACTAATATATAAAGCTGAAGAGTTTGTTTGTTTGTTTGTTTGTTTGTTTGTTTGTTTGAACGCGGTAATCTCTGGAACTACTGGGCCGATTTGAAAAATTCTTTCAGTGTTAGATAGCCCATTTATCGAGGAAGGCTATAGGCTATGTGTCATCACGCTAAGACCAATAGGAGCGGAGTCCACGCCGACGAAGTCGCGCGCAGAAGCTAGTACGATTATAAAATGATTAAAATAATGAAATAAACACATGAGTAAC
Source organism: Melitaea athalia (assembly GCA_905220545.2). Taxonomy (NCBI): domain Eukaryota; kingdom Metazoa; phylum Arthropoda; class Insecta; order Lepidoptera; family Nymphalidae; genus Melitaea; species Melitaea athalia. The sequence continues at coordinate 5,558,139 of HG992193.1, forward strand.
GACATGGCCAACCATTGTTAATATGCTAATAACATGTTTTACATACACACTGACACACACGGTTAATTGCTCTTAGGGTAGGCGCATAATGCCCATGCTGAAGGCTCCCGCAGGGGTTTAGTGCGATATTGGCACCCCCAAGTGCTGAGTCCGACATACGACTCCAGGACTGCCTACCCGGGCGTCCAGGATATCACCCGTAAATGGGTTACCCTGCGATATAAAAAAAGGCATAATGCCTATGACATGAAAAGAGTGTTAAATCCGGTGGCAAAGGCTTATTTAGTATATACAAAGTAGGTATGTTATAAAATATATTAAGTATACATTTTTATTTCAATAACTTGTACGTGATAATATAGTTACAAAAAGATAGATAAAAACAAACTAAGCGAACGCGTGCACTGAGGTAGACGCTAATGACCGCGAGCATCAGCTTAACAATGTAATTATAGGAAACCGCTCAAATTAACATGCACACTCAAAGAACTGATAGCAATTGCAGCGTGTAATCAAAATTAAGGACACTTCATTGTAATTTAAATTAATTTTCTTAAAAATTGTCAAACTCCTCTTTACGATTCAGCCTGTAATATCCTACTGCTGGGCATAGGCCTCTTTCCCCATGTAGGGGAAGGATCAGAGCTTAATAATCCACCACGCTGCTCCAATGCGGATTGACGGATATATTCCCTACTACATAAAAACTCTTCTTTATCTATACTAATATATAAAGCTGAAGAGTTTGTTTGTTTGGTTGTTTGTTTGTTTGAACGCGGTAATCTCTGGAACTACTGGGCCGATTTGAAAAATTCTTTCAGTGTTAGATAGCCCATTTATCGAGGAAGGCTATAGGCTATGTGTCATCACGCTAAGACTAATAGGAGCGTAGTCCACGCCGACGAAGTCGCGCGCAGAAGCTAGTATATAATTAATTATATTTAAACAATTAATTCTAATCTTTGGCCACTGACTTTTTGTTAGAAGACCAAACGTAAAGTCAAGTTTTCATCTCAACTTCTAAATATATCAGTGTTCATATAAGTAAAAAATACAATAAAAAAATATCTTAAAGAAGGACACACATGCAAATCTTTTAATCTCCAAACAGCTCGGATACTTGTTATTTGTTTTTGACAATACCCTTTCGACTTATATACTCGTAATTATGTTACATGTTTTATATTAATTAAAATAATGTGTTTATAGCAATAATTTCACTTATGTAATATACATGTGTTTCTATAGCTGTTAATTTATTTTACATTTACATTTTATCTATATAGATTAGATACGGTGCAATATATTTATCACTACATATTATAAAACAAAGTCTCTTCCCGCTGTCTGTCTGTCTGTATATATGCTTAGATCTTTAAAACTACGCAACGGATTTTGATGCGGTTTTCTTTAGTAAATAGAGTGATTCCAGAGGAAGGTTTATATGTCATGCATAATATAGTAGAGGAACACTGATAGTTTTAAAGTTTTCTAATGTGATGTCGTAAATAAACACATTTTTTGCGCTTAGATTGCAAATATTTATTTTATATTTTATATTACTATAATGACGAAGCCTTCTTGAATAAAGAAATTATTATCGATTTGATTAATATTTTTGAACTTGATTGAATTACTATCCATCAGGTTTAAATTCCATGACGTATGTTGACAAAAATATCGTTAAGGGCCTATTTTTATATATATGACGAGGTTCTTTGGAGGTTTACAGATAAGATTGATAAAGGACACAGTGTGAGAGTAGTATAAAAAAATTTTTAGTTCGAGAGCGAGAGAGCATTAATTTTAAAGACTCAGCTCGTAATCAAGTTACTGCCGACTCTAATTAATTACTGTCAACATTAAAATATTGAGTTGCATTTATTTTTTATTTAATTATTTACAAATACTTAAGTTTTCAAGCTAACGCATAAAAATTTGCAACGTTTGACTGTGTTAGTTTACAATGCGCATAATGTACACACGATACACACATACACGATAACGAGTCAACGATCTCATTGAAATGTACCCGTAAGCCGTAAGCGAACAAAACAATCTAGTTCTCGTACGACCGACTAGATAATTAAAAATAGACCTTTCTAGATTAACATACTATATGACAGAGCATATGCCGTGGCCATTTCTTTAAATTGGTCAAATCCTGAAATGACTTATTTGCAGACAGTTTAGTTTACCGGTGTAGGCTGGATTAGGATTGCGGAAAACCGGGATGTCTGGCGCGAACTTGAGGAGACCTATGTCCAGCCGTGGACTGCAATAGGAAATGAACTGAGTTTACTTTACAGAGTTCATCGAATAATTTCTTTAAGTCACTTAGGGCTGTCTTTCAGTTACTTAAACAAATAGAAATTATTAATTTAAATTATTGAGAGTGTGTTGTTTAAATAAAATAGAGATTATGGGGTTTGGGTTTCCGCTCAGAGCAGATATTTTTTTGAAATTGTAGAAGTTTTTACGATACGATCATATTGAGAAAACGATTTTCGTTTCATTGATCTAGTCAAGGCACATCATGACGATGACAGTGAAATATTTCATGAAATGGGACCATTTCGTGGAATTCTCGAGCATTTCATGATGTAGCCAATTCTACGATATGACCTCGACACATAGGTACACAAATAAACCAATGATATACGAAATTTATATATTATAAAGGCTTTATACTCAACAGTATTACAGTACCCAGTAGGTTGAGAATGCTATCTCGTAGATCCTGAAACACGCTACAGAAACACAAAAATCCAGAACATGATAAACATCGGTATCACAAACATTTGCTACCTTTTAGAATCGAATGTAAAATAGTAGCGTATTAGACAGCTGATTTGTCAAAGAAATGGAACAAAAACCTCATTAGAAATAGATCAAAAACCTCATTAGAAATAGGGTAAATATTTTCTGTCCCGTTGACATTCCGAAAATAGATACGGCTAAAAGCGTATTAAGTGTTAATACTCGTAAAGCATTTTTCCTGTGATAAACTGATAACTATTAAAAAAAAAAACATTTCGAAAGTACTTAGAATATTTTCGAAAATCACTTGAAGATAGAAGAAGTATCATAAAACTACACTTCTGTAAGAGCATATTATTTTAAAATGAAAGCATACGAAGCATTGATTGTCTACAATGCGGCATCTTATAACTTTCCTAAATATTCGAGTATAGTTTTCTACTTCATTATTTTTTTATGGCTACGAACTAATAAAGAAATTTAATAAATAAGGGTACCTAGCGTATAAATAAAGATAGAATTAGAAATGAGACTATCCGTGAGAGAACGAAGGTAACCGACATAGTCCACAGAATTAGCAAGTTGAAGTGGCAGTGGGCTGGTCATCTGTGTCGCAGGACCGATGGCCGTTGGAACTTGGAGTAGACTTGTCGATCGTGGAGTGGAGACCGCGTCTTGGCAAACGCAGTGTGGGTAGTCCTCCGGCCCGTTAGACCTACGATCTACATAAGATTGCCGGTGTAGGCTGGATGAAGATTGCGGAAAACCGGGATGTCTGGCGCGAACTTGGGGAGGCCTATGTCCAGCAGTGGACTGCAATAGGCTGAACTGATGAACGTATAAATGATTTTCTAATTCATCATAAAATTCCTCTTTGACTGTCCTGACAGTTGTTGACAGATGGAAATACCTGTATTTCCATTTGGAGCATGTGAATCAGTTTTAGTTTATTTGAAACGAACCCTAAGGGCTTTATTTACTTTTTACTGATAGACTATCGGTAAATTATGTACAAGATAACTTTTATCAGCAACTGATAAAACATGACCTTAATTATAACAATTGATTAAGAATATCATTTTAATCCCTACCCTATTGAACAACTAACGGTGTTAATCGTAAGATGAGGAAATGTAATTTTTGCAAATCTTAAATCCGAATTTATGTTAAGGTGAAGCCATAAACATAAATATTATCAGAATTTTTTTAATTGCGTTTTAAGTCTGCATGTCTGCTAAAACAATTTCAACTCTTTAAGTTTAACTATCGATCGCAAAAAACTGCGTAACGCAAACAATAAATCATTTTAGGTTGTATATTAATCGAGTATTCTAGTATTTTAGAACACAAAAAAGCGGTAAATTCTATTATAGTTAAAATATTTTGAAGCGTTGCCGTTGTTTCAATGTTCCGTTTTGTATATTTTATTGATACGAGTAGCTTCCATCGCAGCCTTGTAAACTTTAGATCAGGGTTTCTTAACCTGTGGTCCATGGACCCCTAAGGGGTCCGTGTTATGAAAGCTGGGGGTCCATGGCAAGCCTACTTATGTTGTGAGTAAATATTTTCACTTTGCGCGTAATCAAAAACAAGTCCTCAATTTGATATTCTAGTCCAGGACAAGCAGCAGCAACCGTCACACTAGTTATTTATATGTAAAGTTTGATCGCAAACAATAAAAGGTGATTGAAGTAAAGCATCGTTGTGTTTTTTTTTTTCTGTTTTTTTTTTTTGGAAAGGGTCCGTGGACTCTGTGAAATTTTTAAAGGGGTCCATCACTAGAAAAAGGTTAAGAAACCCTGCTTTAGATAAATAGGTATAATTATTATCTTAAGTATGTTGTAACATAGGTGCAATATTGTATGTAGTATATATGTTTAATTACCTAAATCATTCTTTAATTTATTTACAATAGCGAATTTATAATTATGCAAACCCAATAAGATAATTTTACATTTCATAATTATGTGATAAATTAAAACGTTACGTATAAATACTCAGTATAAATTTAATATTATTGTTCAAAACTTGAAATGCTTTTTTTCGGACGCTAGAAAGATTTTTTTATGTTTAATTAAGTTTCACGATTCAGCCTGTAATATCCCACTGTTGGGCATAGGCCTCTTCCCCATGTAGGAGAAGGATCGGAGCTTAATCCACCACGCTGCTCCAATGCGGGTTGGCGGATATATTCCCTACTATGAGTAACGATCGCTATCAGGTGTGCATGATAACAACCGGGACCGACGGCTTAACGTGCTCTCCGAAGCACGGTGAGGAGACCCACAAGGACTGCACAAACACCCAGACCACGACAAACATCTGTATGGCCAATACAAATGTTGTCGTGTGCGGGGATCGAACCCGCAACCGCCCGCGCAACAGCCAATCGCAATCCAGCGCTGTGACCGCTACGCCAACGCGGCGTATGTTTAATTAAGTTTATTAAAGTTTAATATTTCCTTTTATGTTTATAACTCTACGATAGGATAGCATTAGGTACTCGATGCTATCCTAATAAATTCGTTCCAATCGTAAATTTCGACCTCTTAGAATGTACTTTTATACCTTATTTAAGTGAGAAAGTCCCAATAAAAAAAATGCGTACAAGCAATAAACAACAAAAAATATGTACATTTGACATCGAGACATATATTTATAGGTAAACCGCTGTAAAGTCGACCCTTGCGATGACAAATGGGAGACAGGGCGGGGGGTATGCACGGGTACACACGGCATTGTCGCCACAGAGATTTATCTTGAGATATCTCAAGTATATCTCTTTGAGTTATTATATAGGTGAATGATTATAATTATTTGAGTCATGCGAGTGTGGCAAATAATAGACTGATTCTATATTTATTTATATTATATGTTTTTCTTTATATAAATACATATATATATATATATATATATATATATATAAATAATACCGTAAATGCCAAATGGTAAGTTGGTAACACACTGATAGTCTAGTTGATGAGTTGAAAATGGTCGAAAATAGAGATGCTGCTCTTAAAATTATGTGTGATAGGCTATCACACATAATTTTAAAAGCAGTATCACTGTTAGCTCATTGGATCCGGAATGACGCCAATGAATCCATACAAGTGGTATTGAGGTACCGTAGGCTTCGTATCCAGTGACAAGGCATTTTAAATATCTACAGCATGTAACCTTGATCCATTCCCTATTAGAATATATCAAGTAGATACCTACGCCATGATTTAGCCAAATATTAAAAGTCTCTACAATCTCGTATATATCGTATATATATATATATATATATATATATATATATATATATATATATATATATATATATATATATATATATACAATTAATTAAGTAACTACGTTAGAAAATAAAATACTAAATACTGAGCACTAAAACTAACATTAATATGTAACAAAATTGCTTAAGATTAACATTATCATCATTCATTTAGTCATTTTTCGTCTTGGTAATTTCATATTTATTGTTGGATGTAACCAAGTAAAATAATCTCGTGTGTAGTGCGTACGTCATTCGATGTCAACGCCTAGGGATGGCAAAGTCAAGAATCGATCTTTTCATAAAAATAATCGACTTTTTGGAATCCATTTGAACCTGTCTCGAGTCGATTGGAATCGATTCTCATTCGATGACTTTGACTTTTTTTAAGCAACACAACTGTCACAAACTCACGGACGGTAGTATATATAATTATATAGTTTGTACCAGTGATTGGAATACCGTTTAAAAATTCGGTAACGTTAACTTGTCTCGGCAGACAACGTTATTTATGGAGTAACGATATCTTAAGTTAAAACAAACTCGTAACACCTAAAGTTCGTAACTATTACGGTAAACGCACAAATAGATATTTGATACCCACTTAAATTAACCAAATACCCAGAACTATACTACTACATACTACATATTTTAAAGGCGAGAGAGTTTAAATTCAGAGCGGAACAAAGGGTCAAAAATTTTAGTACTTATTACTAAATTAATCATTACAAAAATACATAGCAATTCATTACAAATTTACTATTATTGAAATTTAACATTGGAATGATAATTTTATTGAAAACATCACTTTTACGAAGTACCACAGTGTCCTCACAAAAAAAAACAAGATGCTTTCAAAAAGTCGACTTGAGAATCGACTTTTAACTGTGATTAATCGACTTTGAGAATCAAAAAATTCCAAGTCGATTCCAAAGTCAAAAGTCGACTATTTTCACGCAGTCTCCATCCCTAGTCGACGGCCGACATCAGAATTCAGACTGTCTGATTGGTTGAGTGCTACCCGCCCCCGCGTCCCGCGGCCATCGCTAGGGTCGACTTTATCGTGGTACAGCTGTAGAATCTATATATTTTGACCAAAGTTTACGTTCGAAAACGCCAGTAGGCATCAGTCTATTTAAAGTTCGTTGCCAGCGAACACGCTTGTATTACAGCGAAAGGTTTTCTATACGTTGCCATGCCAAATTGTTGGAAGATGATTAATGAACTAAACAGATATATGGTTCATAGTAAATTTTGATTTATTACTAAATAAAGCTTTATTTATCGTAATTTTGCATTTTTTCATTCATTTGTTGTTCATGCAAAAATGGGTGCTTGAACATTTTGTTAGCACAGATTTTCGCTATGCCATAATATCGGCAGCTTTTTTATTTAATGCTAGATGACGCGGAAAAGATTGTTCTGCCATACGAATAGGGATATCATCGTCCCCTATGGGAATAAAAAAATAGCCTTCAACCTATGCTCAGACCTAACAATTTATACACAAAAAATTTCATTAAAATCAGCAAAGCCATTTCGAAGGAGTTCGAAAACAAACTGTAACACGAGATTTTTAAAGTATGTTTTATAAAATAAGAGATATAGGACCGGCTTCGTTCCTATACCTCTATTATTAGATTTATAATTTTGGTTACTAGCGATAGATACACCGACTAAATTCTTATGAAGTTTATTTGGAAATTCACAGACAGATTGTTGAGATCGGACATACAAGTATATCTATCGTATATTGGTAGATGACACATGCAATTTTATAAAAATTATTAAATTAAAGTTAAAAAAATTTAAACGTTTGTTTTATAAGAATAATCTAACTACGAGAGCGATTTTGATTATCGTTTCATGAATCAAAAATACAAATAATCTAGAAGATTTAGCAAACATTTAGTTAGTAGTTTCTGGAAAACGAAATTGGTATTACTTTCATTATTTCGTTATGTAAGCTTTTAGTATTATACTGATTGTGATGTTTACCATTACTCCAATAAATGCAAAACAACTTATCGTAATAGTAAATTTGATCCGAAGCAATTCAATCCTAATTGTAAACAGCGGATGTAATACAGTGAACTATAGGACAATAATACACTCAAATCATTAGTACAAATTAACCATTAGATAAATACCCAAACATTTCATCGTTAAAACTGTCAACGTTTTGTTGATAATCGTTCTGATTACTATTATTATTCAAGAACCCAGGGCCGGACCGTGAGGTTAAGGGGCCCTGGGCTCATACTAATTAGGGGCCCACCATGACCACGATTGAGATGAATGTGTAATGGCAGCCGAACATTTTAACTGTCAGTTGGAAGTAATATATAAATAATAAATAATTTAATAAAATTATTGATTCTTTCGCATTATCGTCTATTTTTGACTTTGAATTGACTTAGCTGGGGGCCCCTTGAATCCACGGGGCCCTGGGCTGAAGCCCAAAAAGCCATATGGTAGATCCGGCCCTGCAAGAACCCCTTATCTAGTTTCTACTTAAATGTACATTAACAAACATAATATTTTAAAGTGCTTGTATTATTTTCTTAATTATTTCAATATCTTCAAATGCAAGGTGGACTATGTTTGTTTGTGATACAATTTGGAACACATAATAGGTAATATACATTTCTTGTTATTTACTTTATTATCATTTATTATTCTTCCCATACTAGCGAAAAAGGAAAGTAAGTTCTTTACCCAAAATTTGTCTGAAAGAGATTACAGGGTCAGTGATAATACAGCTCGGTATCGATTATGGATCGAGTAGGTATCGGTTGCGGGTTCGATCCCCGCACATGACAAATGACAATTACCTTGTATTAGCCATACAGATGTTTGCCGTGGTCTGGGTGTTTGTACAGTTCTTGTGGGTCTCCCCTCTGTGCCTCAGAATGCACTTTAAGTTATCGGTCCCGGTTGTTATCATGTACACCTGATAGCGATCCTTACTCATAGTAGGGAATATATCCGCCAACCCGCATTGGAGCAGCGTGGTGGATTAAGCTCTGATCCTTCTCCTATATGAGGAAAGAAACTTATGCCCATCAGTGCGATATTATAGGGTGAAGCGATCGATTATGGAATCAAATCAAAACTTATTTATTTCAGGCATCGCCCACGTAAAGTACTACATTTTCTTTACTAACTATAAGCCATTCATTAATTACGTAAGGATAATTTTGACAATTTTTGACACCACATGTAAAGTTACGCAAGATTTTTCAAACCGAAAAAGGGGGAGAGCCTCTATTCGTACGTAAGATTCCATTTTATTTTTCAAAATAATAAAATTTTAGAAAAATAATAATCAAAGTTTTTTATTTTTCAACAGACAAAAGTTATATTATTTTATTGCTGTCAACTACAAATTACCATTATATTATTGGATATAATATACCTACATATCTAGTCTGGAATACCATTTATCAGTAGTTAAAAGTAAGTTTTTACCGAGCACGCGATTTTTAATATAAAATATCGAATTAGAAAATATTACGTAAGAACCAGTTCCCAAGTAAAAGGAAGGGTATTGTACGTAATTAATTTATGGCTCTTAATAGCATAATAAAAGTATAGACTTGATTAAATTTTAATAATTATTGAAACTTCATGCAAACATGCAACAACCCTTCAATTATTTTTTAATATATTGGTTTAGAGTTATAGACAAATACAGTATTTTTTCGTTTATTAACTGTTTAAATTAAAATTAATCACGAAAAAGTTTTAGTTCTTCATTTAAATGTGTACAGGAAGCGGAAAAAGTGTTTAAATTTGCATTAGAATCATTCGATTTACTACATTGTAACAAAAAATTATACACCTTTACAAACAGACATGTAATAAAGTAAATCCCTCAGATTAATAAACAAAAGGCAGATGGAGCGTACGCAACAAAAAGTATGAAACCACTTTTTATTCATGTGTGCGTGACGACTAGAAGTGGCACTGTAGGGACACGTGCATCTATGTGCGTGTAATGATACCATAAAAAGAAAAAAACTCCCTGAATTTTTTAAATTTCCTTTTACGACAATAGGTTCTAAAGTTTTATTTGGATACATGAGTTTATAACTAAATGGATACTTTGGGTTTGCATGTGGATTGAACGATTGTTTAATTAAGTTGTTTATTAAACACTTAAATTTTCATGTACATTGTAAACGTCATAGAGCGAAATTCAACAGCTCGCATGTTTTATTAAATTAAAAGAGGTTTCGTGAAAATAATAAAAGAAATAATATGTCAAGATTTTTATAACTAGCGGTCCGTCCTCACTTTGTTTCGGGTTTTAATTTTGTTTTTGTTTATTAAGGTTTAAATTAACTTTACACTGTATACCACAGTAGATAATAAAACTTTAGTTTTTTTTTTCAGTAGTATCATATAGGTATTTATTTTATTAGGCAGATGATAATAATAATATTCTTTATTGCACACCATTAAAAATACAAACAAAAGATTTATGTCATTAAAGTCAGAAGGCGCGGGTTCAAATCCCGATGGATCGAAAAATGTTTACAAACAAAAGATTTAAAAAAACACATAATCCAAAATATTTATTATAATCACAGTTAATTTTATTGCAAAAAAAATTAACCATCTTCATTTTGTTTTATATTTTAGCTTCCACGTGTTGAGAATTAGTTTCTAATTTTGCTATATAGTGCAATCGTACCATTAAATACTTGAATTTACGTCCGTAGAATATAGTAATATCATCTAAAAATATGTCCGTCCATCCGTCATAAAGTAGTTTCTCCAATTAAAGGGAAAAATATTTCGCCGAAATCTGGCAACACAGTCAATTAATGTCGAGGTTTTGTGTTTCGAGACAACCGTATCATTATTATTGGGTAAATAAATAATAAAATCAATTAAATAATTTATAATTACTTGTGAAATGATATTCTATCCTCTTCTTTTTTTTTTGGGAACAACTTTTACAATGTTTAATAACACAGGACGGCATTTTTTGACACAAAATAATCAATCACTCGAGACGTTTAAGGCCTATTCAAACCTGAGCGATATTCGCTGCCACTGTGGGTAGAGGTACATACCGCGCGGGTTTCGCTCAGGTATTTAGTATTAAGTACCGCGGCTAGAGCGACCTGAGCGATATTCGCTGCCGCTGTGGGTAGAGGTACATACCGCGCGGGTTTCGCTCAGGATTTGGTATCAAGTACCGCGGCTAGAGCGACCTGAGCGATATTCGCTGCCGCTGTGGGTAGAGGTACATACTGCGCGGGAGTAGCGGCATGCATATCGCCCCTCACTCCGCAAGCGGGGTTAACATGACAACAGTTACGCACGATATTCCTTAGCGAAAGGACGCGTTTGCAACATGGCGTCATCGAAACGAACGAATAACGATTCATTTATTGAGATGGTGAAGTGCAATCCAGTTTTGTATGATATGTCACTTACGGATTATAAAAATATATTTATGAAAAATAAAATATGGGATGAGATAGGAGAAAAATGTAACATAAGTGGTAAGTTTTTATCTTTTATTATATTATTATATTATCTTTCAATTCTGTACTAAATACGACTACCGCCATTAAAGAAGTTGACAAATTGTGTACGTACCCTATCGCCTGAAAGTTGCAAAGTTTCAAAATTTTGATATTCATTGTTCATTGCATTATTTTGTTGAGTAGTAAAATACATATTTTGCAAGTACGGGGTATTGCAAGTTTTAGAGCGTAAATAATTATGGAGTACACATGTTGCTTTTATCACTTTTTTAGCTGAAGACACTTTTAGGTGCATGGGTTTGAAATATATTCGCCATTTTTGAGCCAGTAATCCAAATGCATTTTCAACAACGCGTCTAGCTCGGCATAGGCGCTTATTGTATTCTTCCTTTCTTCTATCAACCCTAGAAACTCTTTGATTGAATGGTTTCATTACATGTGCTTGCAATCGGAATGCCTCATCTCCTATTAACACATGAGGTGTGACGTCATTAGTTCTTGGCAATAGTTTAGGCCTTGGAACATTCATAGTCCCATTATTAAACCTCCTTCCCATGACAGAGTTTTCGAAAATTCCACCGTCGCTATTTTTTCCAAAACCTCCAACATCGATACATAAAAAATTATAGTGTGGTCCTACTATTGCCATAAGGACGACAGAAAATTTTTTGAGGTAGCAAAAATAATTGCTGCCTGAATTAGGCGGACAAACGATAGTGACATGTTTTCCATCAATACTGCCGAGGCAATTGGGGAATTGCCACATATTATAAAACTCTTCAGATGTTAAGTTCCACATTTCTTCTGTAGGAGGCTTCATGTATATGGGTTGTAATGTAGTCCAAATAACATCACAAACTTCATCAACAATTTCTGCGACAGTTGAGCAACCTACTCTATAACTGTTTGCAATACAGCGAAATGAATCTCCACTTGCTAAAAATCTGCAAAAAAAATAATATTTAATAAGCTTTTTTACTCAAGGTCTAAGGGCGTGGACCCGCCATCCATTGCCCCTTTCAGTCGATATTTCGCTGTTGATTCGATCGAATGAGGGGCAATGGACGGCGCACCGTTCGCGGTACCGTGGTGCGGCACGGCGTCGCGCCGTCCGCCGGTGGCGATGCCATACCGTTGCACGGCGAACGGCGCCGCTCCGTAGACATGGGTCCACGCCCTAAGCCATTTTTATTAAAAATTTGGTTTTTAAGATTCCTCAGTATTTATCACCTTACTAACCTAAACAAATTCAGGGTTTTAAACTGGTCTAAGTATAACTAATGAATAAAAGTAATTGAATAGATTATAAATAAACTATATTTTTTACAGGCGATGAAGCCAAAATGAAATGGAAAAATCTACGGGACACTTATGGTAAATATTTAAAAACTACAAAAACCACTACAGGCCAAAGTGCGTTTAAATCTTACAGTCGTTACAGCAAATGGCAGTGGGCATCTTCAATGGAATTTTTAAAAGATCACATAGGATTTGCTCCAACTGATACTAATGTGGCAAGAGAAGAAGAAAGCGTATCTGATACCCAAAATATTACTGAACCCGAATCTTATAATGAAAATTCAACACAACGGTCAAGTTCAGTAGCATCATCCGAACGTTATACTTCACGTTCGGGTTCCAGGAAAAGGACTTCTGTTAACGAACATCCTGTTGATAAAGTGATTACGTACTTGAATACAAAATCAGATAAATTATCGTCGATTGAACATGTTATGCTTGGATATGCAAAAACAATAGACAGGTTTTCTGAGCGACGTAAAATTATAACAAAAATGAAAATAGCTCAAGTTATGATGGAAGCGGAATTGGAAGAAGAGCAAGAACGTAGTCTACAACGAGAAACAACACTGCGATCTTACTACACCACTGAGCCTAACACAAGCCAAAATGATCGTTGTATGTCTCAACAATCATGTTATTCTCGTAGTGAGCCTAACACAAGCCAAAATGATCGTTGTATGTCTCAACAATCATGTTATTCTCGTAGTGAGCCTAACACAAGCCAAAATGATCGTTGTATGTCTCAACAATCATGTTATTCTCGTAGTCCCCAGTCTACTAATGATTCTGAACTGCAGTCTGCTCTGCGTTGTATTCAAGATAATGCTCTATCACCTCTAGCACCTTCACTGACTGGAGAAGGTCTCGATTACGAACACGAAATAGATTACGATCAACAGAAACACTCAGAAATCTAATAAGAAGGTTTTAGGTTAAGATAAAAGTTGTGTTAATATTGTAAAAAATCAAAGTTCCTTCCTAGTTATCTAAAATAAAGATTTTCGTCAATTAATATTCAAATTTGTTTTCCTTACCTCAACGTTATTGCTAAGCGTTCTTCAGGGCATATGGGTTCTCGATATTTAGTGAATGATTTGCTGATATTTTCCTTTATTATATTTAATATTTCATCAAAGTTCTCAGTCGTCATTCTGAATGCATTAAAAAACCGATCTTCATCCAATCTTAATCTTGGATATAAAGTGTGGAATTCCCCATGAATTCGGTGTTGTCTATTGATGTCATGGATCCAAATTCTTTTCTTGACTGGTGAGTCAATTAAGGCTAATAAAAGTAAAACTTCCTCTTCATCACTATCCATCACTAAAATCAGATGCTCTGCAGAAATTACAACGTGACTGACGTGTATATTCTTTGGCGACTCAGAAATGACTAACTGGCGCAAATTTCTTACCTCTCTGAGCGAAACTCGACTACCGCGCGTTATTCTACCCACAAGGATAGCGAAATCCGTTTTCGTGTGAACAGTAATATTACCGCATATTCACTGGGTTTTCTCTGCCGCAGACGGTAGCGAATACCGCTTAGATCTGAACAGTAATATTACCGCATACCCACTGGGTTTTCTCTGCCGCAGACGGTAGCGAATACCGCTTAGGTCTGAACAGGCCTTTAAGCAGTACGACGCTATCTTTAGCATTGCTGCGACATTGTATTCGCTTTTGAATTTGTATTCGCTTTGGTGGCTTCACTCGCATGTTCGGCGCGCTCCATCTGCCTTTTGTTTATTAATCTGAGGTAAATCCTATAAACATTACAAAGCCGGGCAAGGCCCACAGGCTCTCATATCAAGGCACCGTTCTTAATCAGCTACGATGCTTTTGACTTGCATAGTATAAAAATTCTTCAATATGAAAACTTCTTAATATTTAATAACTACAAGATGTCCTTTTTAGTTTCACCTCAATTTATAAACAAACATTTTCAAACATACTGTACAGTAGTACACTACATAGGTAAGTATAAATAAGGTGTCACCTTCAGTCATTCCTATACATGATTTCTAAGTAGGTACATATTCTTATAAAAAATATTAGTTTATCCAAATTTAACACGTCGACCGTTAGCTTTATTGGTACGCGCAAGTAGAACAAACAGACTAAGTACCAAATTCATGATATATGTAAATATTTTGACTAGTAGGATGATAATTAAAATTAATAACTCAATAAACGCTAATTTATCTATAGACTATAATTAGAAAAAAAAAACTTATAGATATTTTTTGTATTCAAGTCTGTGGAATTTTCATTATAATTAATTTTTAGGGTTCCGTACCCAAAGGGTAAAAACGGGACCCTATTACTAAGACTTCGCTGTCCGTCCGTCCTTCCGTCTGTCACCAAGCTGTATCTCAAGAACGGCGATAGCTAGACAGTTGAAATTTTCACAAAGTATGTATTTCTGTTGCCGCTATAACAACAAATACTAAAAACAAAGTAAAATAAATATTTAACGCAACGCGATTTAATTCCAACGCCATCTATCCAGAAACCAAGAAAACGTCGTCGATAGACTAATATAGGTAATAGCTTTCCAATAGCGGCATGGATCGATAGATAGATGGCGTATTTGACTAGTTTATTTTCCATTTTATATGGTATAATCTTTTTCTTATTTACTATGTATTTTGTTTAATAACAATAAAATATAGCCTTTAGTTTAGTCAATGGTACGGAACCCTTAGTGCGCGAGTCCTACTCGCACTTGGCCGATTTTATTTTATTTCATTTTAAACACTAACAGTCTTTAAAAAAATTTGAAACTAATGTATATATGTTTACCATTTCGTGCTCCCTGTAAGAGCAATGTCTTAATGTGTCTTAATAATAGTCTCATTAACATTGGGTAAAGAACATAATAAAAAGTAAACAGAAGCGCCCGGTATGCCTAATCGCTTCAGCCTGTAATATTCCACTGCGGGGCATAGGTCTTATTCCCCATGTAGGAGAAGGATCAGAGCTTAATCCACCACGCTGTTCCAAGGCGGGTTGGCGGATATGCCAAATATTCGATAATTTTTTTTATTCAGAAATCAAATTTTTCTTGCATTTGTTTTTTACCTAAGTCGAGTCTATGTTACAATCATACTGCGATCGATTCGAAATTTGGCATAGTCGTAAAATTTGTTTGCCAGAAGAATCTATTTTAAATATAAAAATTAAGTTTTGTTGCTATGACAGAGGCTTTGAGAATAAAAATATTAATGTTCGAAATTTTTATAGAGACTTCCTTAGTAAATCCATACTAATATTATAAATGCGAAAGTAACTCTGTCTGTCTGTCTGTCTGTCTGTCTCGCAATCACGGCAAAACTACTGAACAGATTTAAATGAAATTTGGTATACAGATAGTCTAGTCTGAGAAAGGACATAGGCTACTTTTTAATGCGAAAAAAGGGATGTAAGGTGTTGAAATGTTGGAATGAAAATTGTATGAGATATAATGTTCGTGTTCGTAACTGTCAAACATTTAATGTTCATCCCGTCGATATGGTAAACTCTCCGATAAAATTAAAGAACGTATTTAAATAAAGGTTTCGAATCGACAACATATATCCACAATATACAGATAGTGGCGTATTTTACATTTTAAAAATGTATAATAATGTCAGTAATTAAAACGGATTGACATAATATATATTGGTTGTCAACGAGGTTGTCAAATATAAAACGTAGTGATTATATACTCTTTGGTCAAATATTTATGCGTGCGTTTAGAAATTTATTTAGTGTAAACTAAGGAAAATATATCAAGCTAATTAAATCTTATACTATTAAAAAAAAGGAAAGCATTTTTTTCCCTCAAATCAACGCAGGTGAAACCGCGGGGCACAGCTAGTTATATTATACATAGAATTATTAGCAATATAAACTTCTTCAGTTGAAATATAGCTGCTTTAAAAATTTAATAAATTGTAAACTTTGTCAATAAAAATTCATTAATTCTTATATGAAACAAATCTTAATATATTAGAAATACAGCAGGCCATTTAAAATCTTCATTCACTTACTATTTTTTATGGCAAAATTTCATTATTATTACTATTAACATGATCAAAATCTCTTATCAGAAAAATCAGATGTTAGAAAATTATATAAAGGTGAGTAACAAGTGAGGTATCTGAGAAAGTAAGAGGCGTTTTAATTTAAAAAAAAAAAATGTAAGACTACATAATAATTAACAAGACAATTTAGGGTCTTTGATATAGTTTTCTAAAAAATTTCAAATAATACAGATTACAATAAAGATGGTTTTAAAGAAGTAAATAATTTAGACCCTCTGCCTAAAAAAAAAACAGATGGTCTATTAAAATCTGCTTATCTTATTTAAAACTAGTCTGGTGTTAAAACTTTGTATCCTATGATGCATTTAGACGGAGAGATCATACAAAACAACTAACAACAATTCGTCAGTTAAATGGAAAAATAATATTTCTCAAAATTTTCTAAAAGTAAGGTTATTACTGGAAAAAACAACATTATTTTTATATATGAATAGAAGATCCTTTATAAAATTACATATCAAGCTCACTAGATGACCAACAGTGTCATTTCGGTACTCTGCAGTCATCACCATATTGATTATAAAAAAAGTCAATCTGCCATTTTTTATAAATATTTTTATTTTTTAAAATAACAACGATATCTTAATCTTAATGTAAATAAATACCTTTGAAATTACATGTAAATATAAAAATTATAAGGAAAAATTAATTTTAATAAAAGTAAAAACTTTAAATGAGTGTATTGCAAACTTTGCTATTTTTGATTAATGTCACTTTTCTATTTAACCGACGAATTATGTTCCTATCTATATATTTTTTGTAAATAACAAGTGTAATCACAAATTATGTTAGTTAAAATAATCAAATTCAAATTACCTGATGCTGTGGTAACTTCGAGCACACTCGTTTTGAGTTAGAAGCACCAGATGGGGGTGGGGGTGGTAGACCAACACCCTTTGAAGACTGAAGTCTGGTCTTAACTACTTCGAGTGGGCAGGTTACTACTGCTCCCGCAGTACCTGCTAGCCTAAAATTATATATTTTTCTTTAAGAATCTTGGAATAGCATTATTATTATCGGAAAACTGGGATGTCTGGCGCGAACTTGGGGAGGCCTATGTCCAGCAGTGGACTGCGATAGGCTGATGTGTGTGTGTGTGTGTGTGTGTGTGTGTGTGTATCAAGATTAATTATACATTTATTAGCATTACTAGAAAGTGTATACATATAATGTTTGTTTATCAGTTTTGAAATTTTTAGTTTTACTTTTCTCTTATAGTTAAATTTCCAAACAAAGATTTGACTTTAAATTCCATTCTATTGCAGCAATATAGTAGAAAATCTGGAATAATTAATAAAAACTTTACTTTGTTTTCGAAATTATTCATACAAATTAATTACACTAATAACTATCATAAATGAATAGTGTAATTAATTAAAGAAATGATGCTAGAAAAATCGAAGATTAAATGGATTGTATATTTGTTTTTTAATTTTTTTTTATTATCATATATATGTACCCTACATACATTTATACAGGGCCGGACCGTGAGTTTAAGGGGCCCTGGGCTAATCCTACTTAGGGGCTCACCTACTTTGACACAACTGAGATGAATGTGAACCTGAACACCTGAACGTAGAATTGAATGAGTTTTATTAATCGTAAGATTCGCAGGGCTGCAAATCATACGATCTGTTTAATTTAATAAAATTATGGATTATTTCGCATTATCGTCTATTTTTTACTTTGACTTGACTTAGCTTAGCTGGGGGCCCCCTGAATCCCTGGGCTGAAGCCCAAAAAGCCAGTCGATCCGTCCCTGCATTTATAAACTAAAAGATAATTACAGGTAATTGACAACAATTATTACCTACTATTTAGTATTTACCCTAAGTCGTTCAAATCAAACAGTGTTTACAATAATAATAATGATGACTACGATGTTATGCGAGAGTATAACGTAGACCTCGACTGATAACCGGTACAGTATAAATAGTTTCTATAAAAAGTGGCGTAAACAACATGAGCGCCGCACACATGTTTATACTACGACATATATAAAATAAAGCTAAGACGTTTACTGCGTATCAATGAATTTACTAGAAAAAAGCTTATTTTAATGAAGAAAACAATACAATCCCCTTACCCTCCAGCCACAAGGTGTATCGCTGTATCCTTTTGAGACATTTTAAAGCCACCGGAATAATTACATGACTGTAAATTGCGAAGTCTAAAAATAAACAATGCACTACCACCGCTTAAAGTCTCCAACGTATTTATTTATTATATATGCACACAATTTATTTTTATCACGCAATAGTTAAATCAAAGATATCTATTTACTAGTAGTTTTATTAATCTTAGAATTTATAACTTTTAACGAATAATATCAATTTTAACCACATTAGACATTCAAGATTATACTTGACACGACGTTAGCGGTATCGGCGACAGAACAGTCCTCAAACCAGTGTGACCGTTTTCAAAAGCCGCTAAACTACTGATGTTGACTAGATTTAACTTACTTTTCTACTGAAATCTACTAACGTTTTGGAAAAAACTACTGAAATTCTACTGACGTAGTTTGTTATTTAAATTCACTTAAATTGATAATTTTTGATGAGACATAAATGATACACAAGTTAATATAATCAGGTTTAATTAATAAATTATTAGATACACACGTTATAACACATGACAATAACAATATACACATGACAAGGATGACTAATTAATTTAGTACAAATTAATTAGTCATCATTGTCATGTTTCGGTTTTGCTCAAGAGTTTTAAATTTAATTTTATAGAAACCAAAATTTTTACACCATATGTATCTGGAAACAAAAGGTAAAGGTGACCGTCAGCAAGTGTCGAGACCGTTAGTGGAAAATTTTCTTATCTTTTGTTTAGATCCACACAGATGTGTCAATGAAGAAATGTTTGTAAAGGAAAGAAATCTTCGTTTCTTCGGCGGTAAAATTATAGTTACATACTAATTAAAATCCAAAATACTATTCTTATTTGCTAATTGAAAATCAAAATCACGCTTCCGTAGTTATAATTATTATTCTATTCGCAAAACGGTCGGTTCGGGTCGCATACTTAGCGATGAGCGACTTCGTTCTCCACCTCGCCCCTCGCCATAGTAATGCGCACTCGATTAATAAAATCGTCGTAACTATTAAAATATTAATTATAGTCTAAATGATATAGTGTTCAAGACGAAGTTTAATAAAAGTATTTATTTTGTATGTATTTATAAAAATCAATTTGTTACTACCAAATGTGCATTAGAAAAATGTATTATCAATTTTTATTGTATTTATGGTTCACTGTTTTGGCGATAATGGCTTACTCATAAAAGATAGATATATGCTGTCGCGGATTTTTTGTAAGATTAATTAAGATAAGCATTTCTCTCATACATTATAAACATGTAAACTCCACAGTTTTTGCAGAGTACACCAGAATAGCTAGTAGTTTTCGCGTGAAAGAGGAACAAACATCTATGCAAACTTTCGCGTTTATAATATTAGTAGGATACACATACCTTCGATCAGCCACTGTAATGCTTCATTTTGTTTTCGTGTTTAGTACTTGCACTATGCTCTTTAATTGACACCAATGTGCTTAAAATTTTAATACCACAAGCTTTGCATTAAGCATGATTGTTGCTGTTTTTATCTTTACACAACCACGACGAAAATATCGGATTCTGTTCCCACTCAGCCCGATAATTTTGCTCAAATTTACGCTTCATGCTGGCAATAACTTGAGAAAAATATTTGCTAAAGTTTAAAATATATCCAGGATATTCTACTGAAATCCGCTACTTTTTCAAAAAATACTGAAAATCTACTGCACTACCAATTTTACAACGAAAATCTACTGTTTCAGTAGTCAATCTACTGCAAACGGTCACACTGCCTCAAACACATCAAACGACAAACACTACGAAGTAGTACGAACTGTCGAACTACGAAGTTACGAACGGGTTCACGTGCAGAATCACACGTTCACATCGTTCATTCATGATTCATCTGACTAGTGACTAGATTGTACAGAAATCACAGAATATTATACTAGTTCCTATCAGATTTTCCAAAAGGCTTATAGATAAATGAGCAGTCACCATGTAAACAGTAAACATGCTACATTATTTTATGAAAAGTTGAAAACTGATAATACATGGCTCATTTACAAAAAGCCAAATAAAATAAAATCTCATTGAAATTTTAAAATCAATTAATTAAATCCAATTGAATTACTTTCCATGTTACGCATTTTTTTTCTCATCAATTGCTCATTTTAAGTGATACCTATGTGTAAAATAATAATTTAATGATACATGGAGAAAGTTTTTTGCCCGGCTGTAATACGTTAGTTATAACTTATAACTTATATGTTGATCTTGTATTACAAGACTTGTAAATGATTCTGAAAATCACATTAGTTCTCCGAACGATTAAAATTTAAAAATTGTTTCATGATTATTGATATATCTCTGATCTTGCATTCTGTCATTGAGTCTGTCAACAACACAAGTGTGTTTTCCAATTACAGAGCATAATGCGACTTAGTGGCGCACAATACTAAACCACTGAGCCACCACTGAGTTGGTATCATGTTGGTATCCATTGCAAGCACGCACACGGAAGCCCTACTTTTGAGAGTGCTCGTTGTGTGAAGCGTTGCTGTAGCTTTGGAACTTTCAACGTTGAGCATTGAGCATTAAACCGCATAATGCGCTTTAGTGCTGATATTGGAAAACGCACAATAGTTGCTTTCCAATAATACACAAATGGACAAATGGTGCATTCGGTTTGGACACTTTCGCGCTGTCAGCGCACTTTCACGTCATTTTCATCGTTCGACTTGGTGCTGTGAGCGTCAAAAAAGCACGCATCTGGCCATGGAGCATATGCAGTATGCTCCATGCTTCTAGCTGAGTTCATTTCGTTCATTCATTCATTCGCGACGCCGACATCGCGCTCTGAATTCTGATGCTTTCGCTACCGAGGCAGCAAAAGCGTGAGCGCCAATCTGTACTATATCTGTCAAAACCCAAATGGTCAAAACCAAAACGAATGCGAGCGTAAGCTAACCAAATTCTATTAATTTCTCAATATTAATTATAAAGTTGTTTACAATCCCATAAAAATGGAAATCAATATATCCGTACCCGGCGTGAAGAACTTGATAAGTCCAAAATGGCAATTTTACAGGGGAGCAATTTTAAAGTTTGACATTTTCTCCAAACTCTATTTTCATCTTGAACTCATCTTTATAGCTTGATTTATGGATAATTTTATGAGATCTATCGAATTATTTTACGTATTCTTGTAAAATCTGCTTAGTTTGTAAGGTATTAGACTTATCAACATACGTTTCGGAGACTTATCAAACGTTCCGGAGACTTGTCAACTTATTCCCCATACATTAGTGGTCAAAGCTGTGAAAACACTCTTTAATTTAATTCCTAAAAATCAGTTTTTTAGTGTATTTGAAATGTCTAAATTGATTTAAGAGTAGAGGAAAGTGACCAAATATGGAATACCATTTTGATTTTTAGGCAATATTTGCACAAATGTTATTAAAAAAAAACTTTTTGTAGTAATTATTAATAATCATTTATCTGTTATTAAGTTTGTAACAATTTTAGGTTATATTAATTAGTTGGAATTGAGAAAAAAATCAAAAACTAAATAACAATAAAGGTACCTATATATGGAATAGGTACCCCAAATATGGAATACTAAAAACACTATCAAAAATTAACCTTATCTTGTTAGAGACTCTATGGAAACTTTAGTATTATATAGAAAAGAACACAAATTATTTACACAATCGCAAATCCAGGTTTTAAATTCTGGCCCAGCGCAATCATTATGTGCCCAGAGCCCACACATGAGGCACTAGATCCATGTTTCGCCATGAGTATCATGCGAAAACAGCATACCACAGAAAATACACTCCGAATCTTCAGAGTCTGGAGCTGTCTGTGCTATGAAAGCATTAGGTTCACTGTCTGTATCAAACAGCATCACCTCCTCATCATCTGAATATGACTTAGTCTTCTCTTTTAGTTTTTTTCCTTTTGATTTTTTCTCATTCTGTTTTTTATACCTGTTTTTTGCCAATTTATTTTCTTTGTCTTCTTTTTTCTTGCTTTTGTCTATAAGGTCATATCATAAATCATCAAGTCAGCTAATACATCATACTTCAGAGAACCAAATATGGAATAGTCCATAATTGGATACTGTGATCTGTCCATATTTGGATTTTCCAACGATTTCAAACTGACATTCATATTTTTAAATTTAGGAAAGTAATACAGTCTAATACCGCTAAAACATACAAAAGAACATCTAAACGGTCTCTAAAAGTTATAAAAATAATACTGTCTACACTTTCTGTACGAAAAATACTTATTCTTTACATACCTTAGAAAGTTATGCGGTAGTGATAAAACAAAAAACTGTCATAACGACGAAAAGGCTTGCTCAACTGAGATGCTACAACTTATACGCTTGAATGGGGGTAGAAAGATATAGGAAATCACTGTTTACTGCGTGTTTGAGTTTGCATTTGGGAGATATGGGGGTATTCCATATTAGGAATACTAGTCCATATTTGGTTACTTTCCTCTAATTTTAGATGGTTTTTAAAATATGGCTATGCATTTATTTCTAATTATCTTATTATTCATTATAATTGACTTATCAACATGTTCACCGATGACATATCAACTTATTCACTATAGAATTGGGTATCAATAATACACATTTACTATATCAACTAACTGCATCAAATCCATTAAATCTTTTTTTCTTTTCTGCACTGATTGACAATGGCTGAGTAGATATCTGAGTCAATTTAAAAGAATGTACAGTAATCTTTCTTCTTTTCTTAATACTGACAGATTAAAAAGGAGTTTCACGATTAAGGTTGTGTTTGAATAGTATTTTTTCGATTCTGTACTTATTATATTACGTTTCAGCCTGTAATATCCCACTGCTGGGCAATGGCCTCATTCCCCATTTAGGAGAAGGATCAGAGCTTAATCCACCACGCTGCTCCAATGCGGGTTGGTGGATATATTCCCTACTATGAGTAACCATCGCTATCAGGTTTCCATGATAACAACCGAGACCGACGGCTTAACGTGCTCTCCGAGGTACAGTGGGGAGACCCACATGGACTGCATAACACTGAGACCACGGCAAATATCTGTATGGCCAATACATATGTTTGTCATGTGCGGAGATCGAACCCACAATCGCCAACGCAACAGCCACAAACCAGTGTTGTGACCGTTGAGCAAACGCATTCCTTATTATATTGTAACAATTTAACAGGTTGCCAGAGGAAAGCAAGAGAAAAAGGCCCTTTTTTAGGTCTTAACTCAGCGTCATAGCCACAACCTTAAATGGTTTCTGAAATTTACATGTACCAACTGAATCCAAACGTTTAAATGGTTTATTTTCATCTAGGTCTCTCCGGAAGTCGAAATTCATGTTTAAAGAAATTTGAATTTGGGACATAAGCCTTGTGGTTTAATTTTCTTCAGACTTTACTGACGACTTATAAAATTATTCACGCTGTGCACGAATAGGTATCCGTATGATTTACTGTATTTACCAAGCTAAAAAAGTATAAATTGACATATCAAGGTACGTTCGTTTTAGCGGTAGTTGAATATAAGTAGATAAAACGATATATTCATTTGTTAACGTAGTAGTGTGTTAGTAGTCGCTTTGATATCTTGTTTTGTCAATTTAGGTACGCTAGGTCGGTTTTTAGTATAAGTTGATATAAGGATATATTACGATATTATATTTTTTTTGTGACTCATCGGGTAGATATCTCGTTTTGTAAAATAAAACAGTAAAATATGGACAATTTCATAAACTTTCACAGACAATATCTTTAAAAATAACGTAGATATCGATGTGTAAAATTTTTTCCTACAAAACCAATGCCGTAGGAACCCATTGCGCCGATAAAAAAAAAATCACGTAAGTGGAGTTATCAAGTTCTTCACGCCGGGTACGGATATAGTACACGGCCGTAAATAATGCACATCGACTTTTAGAAAGAGACAATCAGCTAATTTGAACTTTGTAGAGCGTTATCTCTGACGCACATTACCTATGAGACGTATCGGACTGTCAGTATTTCATATGACAGATCTAATAGTGTAAGAACCCAGTTCCCAGATCACCTGTCATATTTTTTTGAAGGACAAAATATATTAAATTCAAATTCAAAATATTTTATTCAGCATAAAATTATTACAATTTCTTACTGAACGTCATGAGTCTACTACCAGTTCGGAAAGAAAAAGTCTCTGACCTGAGAAGAACTGGCGAAAGAAACTCAGCGGAACTAATATCATTTTTTTTAATCATGTTTTTTTTCCAAAGCAGATTGAAATTTACAATAATTTTATAGGTTGAAATAGCCTGGCGGCGATCACATCATTCCCAAGGCGTACTGTCTTCTATAAAATCGTTAATCGAATAATATCCTTTAGTACACAAACGTTCTTTCACAAATTTTTTTTAAATTTGACTGCTATATGTACGTAAAAATGTTATTAACCAGCTATTTTAGTATTTATCGCCAGACACTAATTATATTACTATATTTTAAAACCTGTAGAAAATATTTTAGCAACTGTTTATACTACGATGTATACTGTAATGTTTTGTCAATCAGAAACAAGGAAGTCTGGGGTCTGGGATCTTGGACTATAACGCTCTACGAAGTCGAAATTAGCCGATTGTCTCTTTCCAAAGGTCGATGTGCAATATTTATGGCCGGGTACTATACCACAATTATTTTCTGTTCAGCTATAGATCCAATTTTATTTATTTGTATAGATTATTATTGTTTTTCTTTTTATATATTTTTATTTATTATATAAACAATATTTTTTCTACAGAACTCAATGATTACTTTAAAAAATGTATGTAATTATTAAGTGTTAAAAAAGGATTCAAAGTTTAATACATTTTAAATATTATTTAGAGTCAAACCTTTATCTTATTAAACTTTGAATCTTATTTACTATTTGATAAACATTTACCACATTCGCCATATTGATGCTAACTGTCAACTGACGCTCACAGTTTCCAAAACGAACGCTTTTTTTATTTAGTTAATGCTCTCAGCGCTTATACACCAACACGAACACTAAAAATTATACAATATTTAAATGATATTTGAATAATTACAATATTTAATATTTAAATGAAGTATAATTTTTAATTAGTTTATACGATTCACCTTTTTCTGAATACTGACATGATGTCGATGATATTGTGACATTAAAAAAGTAAAGTAAGGTATAACTTCGAAGATATTGGTGTTAGAAAAAAAATTTTAGGAATAAGTTGTTCATAATTAAAGGGTCTACAACTAATGGGTAAAATTTCATAAAATTGAACGGTTGGGGAGAAAATGGTAAAAAATGAAAAATGGGGAGAAAAAAAGTAAAATTTTTGCCTTTCGAAAGTAATAAATTGAAAAGTATTGATGATAAAAAAAAGTTTCAGATAAAAAAGTTAGTAAATTTAATTTAGAAGAGAAAAAGAATTTACAATTTTTTCCTAACACTAACCGTTTTCGAGATATCGAATTAAACGCGTTTTCATCGAAATGACCTTGAGCTTACCTTCGGAGAACCCCTCAAATTGGAATTTAAGCTCAGAATACACCCCCCTATCGATCCATCATAATCCCCAAATAGTATAATTTAATGTTTTTTTATTTCGTAACGTGACTGGACTAGAATAATGCTCAAAGTTGAATGTTCGAACTACAGCAATTCTTCGCACAATCGAGCACATTCAAATATTTGGCAAATTGGCAGTGTCAGTGTTCTGAGTTGTGACTGTTGCGCAGTGTATGAAAAGACCCTCTGTTAAATGGAAAGCAACCAGGGATGTCAGACGTACCATTATAATGATACACGTACCATTATTTAGCATTATTTTGTGTCACGTAATAATACATACGTACGTACAGCAATTAATTAGAATATCAAAAAAAAGAAAGGTTTGTTTTCTATTAACGGTACACAAAATTGATATATACATTTTTTTCACTAATTATAGGCTGCGATTTCCGACAAAAGGCCATAGGACGATAAGCATACCGAATCGGCCCCAGAAAGGTATTGGGCTCATAATTTCAGGAAATGTTGGTACTCATGAGATACTTTGATGCTGCAAGTTTCAGATTTTTATCTATTACCGTTTCCGAAAAAATCCGAAAAAAATGAAAATCAGTAAAAAAAAATTTCTCAGCACCGTGTGAATCGATTGATCTAAATACCGGATATGTTGTGGGGCATGATGGTACCTTCTACGAAAAAAAATATGAGCAATATTGGTTCATAAGAACCTTAAAAAAAACGAGGTCATTTTTTTAATTTTAATTTTTAACCATGTTACGATAACGATAACATTATGAAACTATTTTTTTTGAATTCCTCATTTAATTTCCAATGAAATTATGATCTTGGATTTTTTTTAAAAACGGTACGCCATATTGAAAAAAAATAAAAACTGATTTTTTCTTTTTATTATTTAACTCTTGTACTAAGTCTGTACTCTGTAGACCAGTGCTTTTTAATAAGCCTTTGAAAATGGTAAAAAGGGAAAAAAATAATAGTAGGATGAAACCCATTGGAAAAGAAAGAGAATACAATGAAAATGAAAGGAAAATAAATTACGAGCGACGTGAGGTTGGGAAGTGGGGGGGTAAGGGTAAAAAACGGTTTATCTCGATTTCCGGCTAAACAACAAGTCCTATTGAAAAAAGTTAAATAGCAAAGTTGTAGATAATAAAAATAATTATAAAGTTTTGTATTTACACCTTTTTCCCATTACCTCAAAATTCATGTGAACAATTCAAAATACCAAGTTTTTGGTTGTTTTTTTTTGGTTTTTTATTTTTATCTTTTACAATTTTTTTTTATTACGCAGTTTGGTTTAAACTTACTTTTTTATGTCCCAAATACACTGTATTTTTTTTTGTTTTAAAATATTACTATGGTAAATGTTCTCAGAAAATGCTCGCCATAGCCTGCAGCTATTGTGAGATTGTACTTGAGCCTTCAATATATTGGTTTTATCTCTGACAAACTGAATAGTTATATTATCTGAATCATCCATTGTCTCTGCTAAATATAATATTGCTTGTCTATATCGATGGGAACCCGTAAATAAAAGTTTCAAGTCTTTTTCGGTCATTTCTGGTAAATCTGTCAAATTACTAGACAGAATTGCCTCAAATATAATTGTGTTTGCTCGCAAACGAAAAAAAAACGACTTCAATTATATCGACAAGTAATAATTATGTTAGCCGACGAAAAAAAAAATACTACGATTTTTGGGGATTCCCCTCGATTTCTCTGGGATTCCATCATCAGATCCTGGTTTCCTTATCATGGTACCTAAGTTGGGATATCTCCTTTCCAACAAAAAAAAAGAATTATCAAAATCGGTTTATAAACGACGAAGTTATCCCCGAACATACATTAAAAAAAACACATACGGTCGAATTGAGTAACCTCCTTTTTTGAAGTCGGTTAAAAAAGTTCCGTGTTCAGTGACTGAGGTTACTGGCCTGGCTGCAGGTAAGTATAGCAATCATAGAGATGGGTGCCTACTACAGTAAGGTATAATATAATATAAAATATTGACGGTTTTAGCTTATTACATGTAATTAACATGAGAGGGAAAAAATAAAAATAAAAGTTTTTTTTAAGTATTATTAATTGCAGCAGGCTTATGGTGGCAGAGGCTGTTTTTATGAATTCACAATATTGAATTCAGCCTATAAAAAATTGTTTCATCTAATTAACAGATGAGGGAACATTTTGCTAATCCCGGATCTTAGACCATAAGAAGATTTTTATCGCTAACAGATTAATATAATTAATACATTTTTAATAGTTCATGATAAATAATAATATTGAAATTATTAAATAAGAAACGATTTTTTTTATATGAGTGGTTCTAATTTATTCTGTTGTTTTCGCTAGTACAAGAGTTAAATAATAAAAAGAAAAAATCAGTTTTTATTTTTTTTCAATATGGCGTACCGTTTTTAAAAAAAATCCAAGATCATAATTTCATTGAAAATTAAATGAGGAATTCAAAAAAAATAGTTTTATAATGTTATCGTTATCGTAACATGGTTAAAAATTAAAATTAAAAAAATGACCTCGTTTTTTTTAAGGTTCTTATGAACCAATATTGCTCATATTTTTTTCCGTAGAAGGTACCATCATGCCCCACAACATATCCGGTATTTAGATCAATCGATTAACACGGTGCTGAGAAAATTTTTTTTACTGATTTTCATTTTTTTCGGATTTTTTCGGAAACAGTAATAGATAAAAATCTGAAACTTGCAGCATCAAAGTATCTCATGAGTACCAACATTTCCTGAAATTATGAGCCCAATACCTTTCTGGGGCCGATTCGGTATGCTTATCGTCCTATGGCCTTTACACATTAGTGTTGGCGTACCATGTTTTTGTTGCCAGTACCATTTTTTTAGCAAGTTCGTTCGGTACAATGATTTCTATGCATAAGAGACCGTCTAACATCCCTGAAAGCAACTAATGTGCGTTTTCCAATTACAGAGCATAATGCGACTCAGTAGCGCACAATACTAAACCACTGAGCCACCACTGAGTTGGTATCCATTGCAAGCACGCACACGGAAGCCCTACTTTTGAGAGTGCTCGTTGTGTGAAGCGTTGCTGTAGCTTTGGAACTTTCAACGTTGAGCATTGAGCATTATATCGCATTATGCGCTTTAGTGCTGATATTGGAAAACGCACAATGATACGTCAAAACGTCATACCTACGTTCATATATTGACTTTGACAGTGAGTCTTTGACTAGGTATTGCTGTAATTCGCTTTTTGCCAATTGCCACAGACTAAAGAGAACAAGTTCTTTTTGCTCCTCTCGAAATAAATAAAATTATATACATTATACATACCTACCTACAAAATATAAATATAACCTATCCTACATTACACAAAAGTTTAATTCTCTGAACGAAAAAATCAACAGAACAAGATGAAAAACGAACTATATTTAGAAACGTATACAACAAAAGAAGATTTTGAGAAATCATTTATGTTAAAAGTTTCTCTAGAATCACTTATAACCTATTGTGTATACAAATATTGTGTTCCTTATAATGTTAAACTATATTTCGTGCATACGACTGACAGAGACGATAAGGAATTATTATATTTGAAGGCAGATTGTTTAGACTTCATTCATAAAAAGAACGTGGCCTGGCAAGTTGCGTCATGTCTCTTTCCTGTTGCACTGTTTGATGACAGAATAATTACTGGTTTGTGTGCAGTTTCCAGACATATTTGTTTATACCGATCATCTGCATATTCACCCCATGAAAATGATGACGGCTTACTCAGTTTTCGCAAAGGCTGCCTTCAAGCACCAAATGAAGTATCTATATGGACTAAGTTCTGTGAAGTCGATTTAACAAAAACAGTGAAAAAATTACTCAGTGAAGAAAACATAAAGGAAATACCGAAAACTTTAATGAGGTTTGAAAATCACTTAAATAAGCCTGTTAAACTTCATAATATGTTTAAAGTGGCCAGGGAATTAAAAAAAGTTAGTATTAAAGATAGCGAAAATATTAAAGTAACTCAGAGTGTAAAGCCTAGTGTAGAAGTCAAAAAAATACAACAAAGTACAAAAACACCTAAACAAAGAAAATGGAAGTCAAATAAGAATAAAAAATCTGACGTAAATAGTTCACTTAATATTGAAGAATTAGGTTTAAAACACCAATTTGCTGAAGGACCATTTTTAACACTTGCCGACTTAGTACTATTGCCTTCATATTACATAATAGTAAAAAAGATTGGTAAAGAAATGTTTGAAGTTCTGTTCCCATCGTCATATCAATGGTTTTTAAAAATTACGAACCTTAAAGAAATTTTTAATTTTGATTTTCTTTTACAAACAATTAATGCATTCCCTTTGCCATTAATGAAAAGTCTTGAAATACCAAAAATAGAAGATGTCAGTCTCTACAAGTCGGATCCAAAAAGACACAATCCTAAAAAGCGTTTGTTTACAAAGCCCGAGGATATAGAAAAGGCATTGGATAGTGTACAAGATGGCATGCAATTAAATGTGAGTAGTTTGGAGTATGACAAAGCTGTGGATTGGAATAAAGTTCCTGATGGGGCTAATCCTGCAGCTGGTCACTTACCAGATGAGAGGGTAATAAGAAAATCTCAACAATTAGAGAACTTGTGTCAAGCGGTACTCACCATGGCAAAGGATGGTGACCTTATTGTTGACTTTTGCAGTGGAAGTGGACATTTAGGAATTCTTCTAGCTTATCTTCTACCAAAATGTACAATAATATTACTGGAAAATAAGGAGCAGTCTCTGTTAAGAGCCAGGGATAGGGTACACAATATGGGCTTAACAAATGTCTATTTTTTTCAGTGTAATTTGGACTTTTTTATTGGTAGATTTGATATAGGAATTGCCTTACATGCATGTGGAATCGCAAGTGACTTGGTACTAGATAAATGTTTAAAAGCAAATGCTAAATTTGTTCTTTGTCCTTGTTGTTATGGCTCCCTGCACGCAACTGATAGACTTATCTATCCAAGGAGTTCTAAATTCAAGAGTATGACAATTGATCAATACTTGTGTATAGGTCATACTGCTGACCAAACCCATAAGGAACATCCTTTGACTGTAAGGGGAGAAAGGTGTATGGCTATAATAGATTCAGACCGTGCCAGATTAGCGGAAGAATATGGATATAAAGTGACATTATCAAGATTGAAACCTTTATCCTGTACTGATAAAAATAACCTTCTTATTGGTGTACCAGGTTAAAATAATAGAATAAAATAATAAAATCAATTTTTATTGTAAATAAGTATATAATAAAAAAAAAATTTTACTAATGCTGTCTTTTATTTTTCATACAATAACAAAAATAATAAGACGTAACAGTGATGCTTAATGACTATAAAATAAAAAACACTGGTTTTAGTAACAACCAAATGTTTAAATCATATTTAAGCTCTTAAAGACTAAATGGCATATAGATGTTAACTAGAAATTTTTAGCACAAAAATTGATATATATTATTTTATAGCACAAAATAAAATAGTAGGTACACTGTGAATACAGACTTCTTTCATTAACAATTTATATATATATATATAAATAAATCTCCATGAGCCATTTTAAAATATTTAAACTTAATTTTCTTTTCACAATATATTTATTCACAGCGAGCATACACGATTGCAGTACGGCAAGGGATGTAGACCTAAAAAAAATAACTTATGTTAAGTCTTATAAAATATATGTTTCATTTACTTTTGAAAATAGGCAAGGAGAAATAGGAGCAAAGACAGAAAATAAATTAAAACCACTATTCATTAACTTTAAATAATCATAGATCTCAATACATACTCCTTTTATAATTTAGTAAAATTAACTAAAATATTACCTGTACTGAATCATTTCTGTTAGCCCAAGGCATATTCTGTGTGAAATGAAACTCTCCATCTGGCTCCACACGACCAAAACCACCATATTTTTTACTGTCCGAACAAAGTACAGCCTGAAAGAGACATTTTATTATTTATTCATTGATTGTGTTCATTCAGGGGGGTAAGGAATTTAAAATCGTACAACAGTTTCAACACTGCAAAAACAAAAAAAAAAAACAAGCTGACTGACAGAAATTGTAATCATTGCTCCTGTTGTTTTTCAAAAATCTTCCTATTTACTCGTACCCTTGTTCTATACAAACAGTTACTATACTAATATATTGAATTGTTACTAATATATTGAATTTATTTATAAGACGAATCAATCGATTTTAAACATTTATTTTGTAATATTCATGTTAAAAAAAATATTTATTTACAATTTATACTATTTATTAAAAAGATGACATTCTGAATCAGCATGAAAAAATTATTATAATCCTTAAATATTACCTGATATTTTCCAGATACATCAACTCCAACCCTGTAATCTGTGAAGCTCTGGGAGGGGTGGAAGTTAAATACAAACAGAAGGCCTGCCCTTTCAAACGCGATCACCTTGTCGCCTTCATGTTTGCATGAAACGTAGCCCTTGAAATGAAGTTTTAAGCTATTAATTGTGAATAAAAAAATTCCAGCGAAAGCCTTATTATTATAACCTACTTATTTTTTGGAACTTATTATACTTTAACAGCTTGTACATGTCCCACACTTGGAAAAAGGCTTATTTATGTGTGAAGAAGAAGTCATAAGAGTTTAATCGGCCTTGCAGCTACATGACCTGCTCCATGCACCTGATGGTAAGCGGTTACCGTAGTCTGCAACAGGAGGAGCATCGCAAGCGTGTTGCCGATCTACCCCCGATCTTCTTCAGAAGCTCTGGTCACCTTACCACAGGAACACAATACTACCTGAGAACACTATTATTCAGCCGTTTTGAGCAGGCAATTTCCTGCTGTGCCCCTCAATAAACCTCCTACCCCAATAAAGTTTGTTCCTTCTACTACCTAGTTAGCTAAACAGGTGACTTAAAATTCCTTCATTATTCACGTCATTTCCTTCATCGCCCCCCTATCCCATCCCTATTTAGTGCTAAGTTAATTAATAATATCACTTAAATAATCAGCGATTTTGGCCCCATATTTATCCTGTCTTAAAATTTTGCGTAATTAAAAAAAAAAGGAAATTATCTACATGAATAAAATATTACTTGCCAAATATATTCAAGAATTACCGTATAGTTATTATTTTCTAGTATGTATAATATAACGAGTGTGTGTGAGAATATAACGTAACTCTCTCTCTATCTTCACTAACTTATATCTCCTTCTCAACTTCCGTTCTCCTCACCCGATCACACTTCGTAACGCTCTCGTCACGCATTCACCAGCTTACTCCAGAGCTTCACTTACTCAGCGATAAGAATCTATTAAAGTTTTAGTACTCACGGGATTAGACCTCAACCAGCCGTACTTGTCCTCGAGCGCGTTCATGTCCTTATCGAAGTTGTTGAGGAACTTGTACTTGAGTAAGTCATCGTCTACAAGATGCCACTGTCGGCGCGCGTAGTGGTACGAAGAGTTGTTACCCGCGCGTGGGAAGTCCAGCCATTCGGGGTGACCGAATTCGTTACCTGATGACATTTGAAGATATTTGTTAGTATTTTTCCTCTCGGCACATGATTGTTCTATAGTTACTAACACAAAGCTGACTGATGATTTGAATCTGCTGGTGTATTACAATCTGTTATATTTAGAAAAACCTGGTGCAACTATTAATTCTTTTTCGTACAACATCTGTAATTACACTACGTCTTTAGGATCAAAATAAAAATGCTGGAAAAATACGTCGTGATACCCAAGATATTCCGTTGCACTTTTACTCTCCCGTGGTAGACTGAGGAACAACAGTCATAATAATTAGTATCCCGTTGCAACTCTTAGTTAATATAATTTTTAATATAAACACACGGTCGTCTGTTCTTAAGATAAGCAACTTATAATGCTTGTGTTATAGGTAACAGGTAACAGCCAACTGATATAGCAATTTTTTTTACACAACAGAAACAAACATACAAATGATACATAATTATGTATATAAATAAATATATTACATCTAGACTCGGGGCAGGAATCGATCACCAGCAGATCACAATACAGCAGAATGTTAACGGGCTAGTCAAAGCTAGTACACTAACGTTTAGGCATAGAATATAGTAACAAAAGGTGTAATAGGTATTTGTGTACGTGTAAGTATATATGTATGTATTTATATTTATGTCTGAAAGTATATATTTTCCCTCTCACCACAAACAATTCTAGTCATCTGCCCAAAGGAAGAAAAAGAAGTCCACTTGTTGCAACTAATGCAACTTTATTATTTTTGTTTACTTGTTTATATTTTTGTTGCTTTTTGTGTTTATATGCAAAAAAAGTGTAAATAAATAAATAATATCGTGGTGATTTTTCTCACCGATGAAGTTAAGGTAGGCCTCCCCCCCCAGCGCGTGCGTGATGAGCCGGATCATGCAGTGCAGCGCCAGGCCGCGCTCCACCACGGCGCTGGGCTCGCTCAGGGTGCTCATGTGCGAGTACATGGCCGCGTCCATCAGCCAGAACGCGATGGTCTTGTCGCCCACCAGCGCCTGAGTACAGGTATCAGCGATCAGTGATTCTGGTCAATTACGGCAATCAAGCATAATTATGGTCGGCCTGATGGTAACAGCTTAACAGGTGAGTGCGCAAGGTACGCTTGTTTGCTACCGTAGATATATATTTAAAAAAAATGGACACCGTAGCCGTATGCCAGCAACACCGCATTACCAACTACCTCCGAGCCTCCCCTGGAGTTCTGGCTTTTTTACTCACCACAGGAACACAGCACCACTTGTGACCTTCTGTAAAGTTCAGGTGCTTGCCCAGTTGGGCTGCTCCAAATTTTGAGAAAGATATTTGCAGCTATACCTCAATAAAATTTCACCAAAAGATTTAAAGTGGAGATTAAAAAAATAAATGGCGCTTTTTGTATTTTTTTCTTTTTTTTTTTCTAGAAATACAATAGGCAAAACATCAGCTATTTTATTATGTTATCGTTCTCTCCTAATCAGTGTGAAATTAGTGTTTAAAAATGATTATTTAATTTGCTCAGTTACAAAATACCCCGAAGTACCTATAGACAATCAAAGACTACAGATAAAATATAGAACAATCTTTAAAAAAATACCTGGTCATGACTCTCAGCATAAGCCACAGTGCCCTCCATCCACCGCCTATTAGTCAATGTATGGACAATGTACCCCATCTTCCAATTTTCATCTTTTTCTTCTTTCAACAGTTTGATCCACATGTCCGGAATTGCCATACCTAAACGGTAATCGAATCCAGTTCCGCCCTCTCGTATTGGTCGCCCGGACGCTGGCATTCCTGATACGTCCTGAAATATTAATGTTATAATATAGTTATCATTACCGAATATGAACGACAAGTTTTCTAATGTTTCTTAAAAAATTAAAATTATTATTTAAAGATGAAATGTGAGTCTTTTTAAAGCTTATGTACTTGATACTCTTGTACCGTGTACCACTCATTTAACGAACAAAATTTCTCTTTTTCTGAGGATAAGGATAGAACATTTTCATAACATGCACTTATACTGCTCATTGACAATTGACAATAGCTCAGCATTTCTCCCAAGACATGAAAGTTTCATCTAAATTATAACCTAAATTCTTCGGAATTTAGGTGACTAGGCCATCAAATCCATACCAATAAAATAACTATTTAATCAATCAGTGTTTCTTAGAACAGCTTATTAGAGAAAAATAGGTATAACTAGAATAAAAAAATAAACCTCAGCGATCGTAATAGCCCTCTTGTCGATGGAGTGGACGAGCTCGTTAGCTAACATGAGATACACGAGAGCTTCAGTGTCGACGTTGAGTCCGTAGTATTCATCGTAGTTGCCCGAAAATCCTTCTCCTATACCGCGGCTGTGGTATAACATGGATGTAACGCCGTCGAATCTAGATTATTAATAAAAATAAACTTATTATAACACACTTTACCTTATAAAATTCAAGATATAAAAGTCACGTAGATGCTATTGGTCATGGCCCTGATGAAAATTCCAAATAAAAAACGATGATTGATGGGAAGTGATTGTAAACTATTGTATGTTTGAAACAGGGATTCCAAAAATTTTCACACGTTAAAATACAATTTTATCTGGGCAATATTACTTAACTCAAGTAAAATATAAATGTCTATGTTTCATAAAAAGCAACAAAAAAAAAACTAACAAATAAAAATTAAAAGGATTTCAATGCTTACCTAAATCCGTCGAACTGATATTCCTCCTGATACCATCGCAAATTAGATAGCAAAAATCTTAGCACCTCAGTTCTGAAAAAAGTACACTGGTTCTTTAAACTCATATTAATTAAAAAAATAATTAGCGTTCTGCACTCCTTAACCTCCTTAACCTTATATACGTTTAAACTATAAGTGTGCGAAATTTTATAGTCCTCCGTCCGCGCAATTTTCTTAAAAAGGGGTATAAAGTTTTTGCTTTACGTATTAATATATAGATAAGAACTTTAAGAGTTTATAAGATAAAACGAACTTAGAGTAGTTGAAGAGGCGGCTGTCCCACAGCGAGTGCGTGCCGCGGGGCCCGTCGTGGAAGTAGCCGGCGGTCGTGCCGTCGAACTCGTTGAGCCCGTCCAGCGTGTTAATATATAGATAAGAACTTTAGGAGTTTATAAGATGAAACGAACTCAGAGTAGTTGAAGAGGCGGCTGTCCCACAGCGAGTGCGTGCCGCGGGGCCCGTCGTGGAAGTAGCCGGCGGTCGTGCCGTCGAACTCGTTGAGCCCGTCCAGCGTGTTAATATATAGATAAGAACTTTAGGAGTTTATAAGATGAAACGAACTCAGAGTAGTTGAAGAGGCGGCTGTCCCACAGCGAGTGCGTGCCGCGGGGCCCGTCGTGGAAGTAGCCGGCGGTCGTGCCGTCGAACTCGTTGAGCCCGTCCAGCGTGTTAATATATAGATAAGAACTTTAGGAGTTTATAAGATGAAACGAACTCAGAGTAGTTGAAGAGGCGGCTGTCCCACAGCGAGTGCGTGCCGCGGGGCCCGTCGTGGAAGTAGCCGGCGGTCGTGCCGTCGAACTCGTTGAGCCCGTCCAGCGTGTTAATATATAGATAAGAACTTTAGGAGTTTATAAGATGAAACGAACTCAGAGTAGTTGAAGAGGCGGCTGTCCCACAGCGAGTGCGTGCCGCGGGGCCCGTCGTGGAAGTAGCCGGCGGTCGTGCCGTCGAACTCGTTGAGCCCGTCCAGCGTGTTAATATATAGATAAGAACTTTAGGAGTTTATAAGATGAAACGAACTCAGAGTAGTTGAAGAGGCGGCTGTCCCACAGCGAGTGCGTGCCGCGGGGCCCGTCGTGGAAGTAGCCGGCGGTCGTGCCGTCGAACTCGTTGAGCCCGTCCAGCGTGTTAATATATAGATAAGAACTTTAGGAGTTTATAAGATGAAACGAACTCAGAGTAGTTGAAGAGGCGGCTGTCCCACAGCGAGTGCGTGCCGCGGGGCCCGTCGTGGAAGTAGCCGGCGGTCGTGCCGTCGAACTCGTTGAGCCCGTCCAGCGTGTTAATATATAGATAAGAACTTTAGGAGTTTATAAGATGAAACGAACTCAGAGTAGTTGAAGAGGCGGCTGTCCCACAGCGAGTGCGTGCCGCGGGGCCCGTCGTGGAAGTAGCCGGCGGTCGTGCCGTCGAACTCGTTGAGCCCGTCCAGCGTGTTAATATATAGATAAGAACTTTAGGAGTTTATAAGATGAAACGAACTCAGAGTAGTTGAAGAGGCGGCTGTCCCACAGCGAGTGCGTGCCGCGGGGCCCGTCGTGGAAGTAGCCGGCGGTCGTGCCGTCGAACTCGTTGAGCCCGTCCAGCGTGTTAATATATAGATAAGAACTTTAGGAGTTTATAAGATGAAACGAACTCAGAGTAGTTGAAGAGGCGGCTGTCCCACAGCGAGTGCGTGCCGCGGGGCCCGTCGTGGAAGTAGCCGGCGGTCGTGCCGTCGAACTCGTTGAGCCCGTCCAGCGTGTTAATATATAGATAAGAACTTTAGGAGTTTATAAGATGAAACGAACTCAGAGTAGTTGAAGAGGCGGCTGTCCCACAGCGAGTGCGTGCCGCGGGGCCCGTCGTGGAAGTAGCCGGCGGTCGTGCCGTCGAACTCGTTGAGCCCGTCCAGCGTGTTAATATATAGATAAGAACTTTAGGAGTTTATAAGATGAAACGAACTCAGAGTAGTTGAAGAGGCGGCTGTCCCACAGCGAGTGCGTGCCGCGGGGCCCGTCGTGGAAGTAGCCGGCGGTCGTGCCGTCGAACTCGTTGAGCCCGTCCAGCGTGTTAATATATAGATAAGAACTTTAGGAGTTTATAAGATGAAACGAACTCAGAGTAGTTGAAGAGGCGGCTGTCCCACAGCGAGTGCGTGCCGCGGGGCCCGTCGTGGAAGTAGCCGGCGGTCGTGCCGTCGAACTCGTTGAGCCCGTCCAGCGTGTTAATATATCTTATACTATTAAACGAGCAATTCTTGTATATATATATATTTTCTGAATCTCGGAATCGGCTCCAACGATTTTCGTGAAATTTAGTATGCAGGGGATTTCGGGGGCGAAAAATTGATCTAGCTAGGATTCATTTTAAAAAAATGTCGTTTTATCCCTGTTTTTAGGCAATGAAAAAATATCATTAGAATACGAAGCTTAATTTCACCATTTATTAATATAGCTGTAATAGTGTAATTAGGAAAGCGACGGATTTCAAATCGTTTTGACCCGGGTTCGAATCTCAGTCTCCAGATTATTTTTTTTCTTTTTTTTTTTAATTTCACTCGTGATTTATTATTTAAATAAAATTAAAATATAAAAATACCGAAAAAAAAAAACAAAAAATAAAATTAAAATACCGAGCTGGGCTCGGTCACCCAGGTACTAGATAAGAACTTTAGGAGTTTATAAGATGAAACGAACTCAGAGTAGTTGAAGAGGCGGCTGTCCCACAGCGAGTGCGTGCCGCGGGGCCCGTCGTGGAAGTAGCCGGCGGTCGTGCCGTCGAACTCGTTGAGCCCGTCCAGCGTGTTAATATATAGATAAGAACTTTAGGAGTTTATAAGATGAAACGAACTCAGAGTAGTTGAAGAGGCGGCTGTCCCACAGCGAGTGCGTGCCGCGGGGCCCGTCGTGGAAGTAGCCGGCGGTCGTGCCGTCGAACTCGTTGAGCCCGTCCAGCGTGTTAATATATAGATAAGAACTTTAGGAGTTTATAAGATGAAACGAACTCAGAGTAGTTGAAGAGGCGGCTGTCCCACAGCGAGTGCGTGCCGCGGGGCCCGTCGTGGAAGTAGCCGGCGGTCGTGCCGTCGAACTCGTTGAGCCCGTCCAGCGTGTTAATATATAGATAAGAACTTTAGGAGTTTATAAGATGAAACGAACTCAGAGTAGTTGAAGAGGCGGCTGTCCCACAGCGAGTGCGTGCCGCGGGGCCCGTCGTGGAAGTAGCCGGCGGTCGTGCCGTCGAACTCGTTGAGCCCGTCCAGCGTGTTAATATATAGATAAGAACTTTAGGAGTTTATAAGATGAAACGAACTCAGAGTAGTTGAAGAGGCGGCTGTCCCACAGCGAGTGCGTGCCGCGGGGCCCGTCGTGGAAGTAGCCGGCGGTCGTGCCGTCGAACTCGTTGAGCCCGTCCAGCGTGTTAATATATAGATAAGAACTTTAGGAGTTTATAAGATGAAACGAACTCAGAGTAGTTGAAGAGGCGGCTGTCCCACAGCGAGTGCGTGCCGCGGGGCCCGTCGTGGAAGTAGCCGGCGGTCGTGCCGTCGAACTCGTTGAGCCCGTCCAGCGTGTTAATATATAGATAAGAACTTTAGGAGTTTATAAGATGAAACGAACTCAGAGTAGTTGAAGAGGCGGCTGTCCCACAGCGAGTGCGTGCCGCGGGGCCCGTCGTGGAAGTAGCCGGCGGTCGTGCCGTCGAACTCGTTGAGCCCGTCCAGCGTGTTAATATATAGATAAGAACTTTAGGAGTTTATAAGATGAAACGAACTCAGAGTAGTTGAAGAGGCGGCTGTCCCACAGCGAGTGCGTGCCGCGGGGCCCGTCGTGGAAGTAGCCGGCGGTCGTGCCGTCGAACTCGTTGAGCCCGTCCAGCGTGTTAATATATAGATAAGAACTTTAGGAGTTTATAAGATGAAACGA
This sequence comes from Melitaea athalia, assembly GCA_905220545.2. Taxonomy (NCBI): domain Eukaryota; kingdom Metazoa; phylum Arthropoda; class Insecta; order Lepidoptera; family Nymphalidae; genus Melitaea; species Melitaea athalia. The sequence continues at coordinate 5,598,879 of HG992193.1, forward strand.
ACTCAGAGTAGTTGAAGAGGCGGCTGTCCCACAGCGAGTGCGTGCCGCGGGGCCCGTCGTGGAAGTAGCCGGCGGTCGTGCCGTCGAACTCGTTGAGCCCGTCCAGCGTGTTAATATATAGATAAGAACTTTAGGAGTTTATAAGATGAAACGAACTCAGAGTAGTTGAAGAGGCGGCTGTCCCACAGCGAGTGCGTGCCGCGGGGCCCGTCGTGGAAGTAGCCGGCGGTCGTGCCGTCGAACTCGTTGAGCCCGTCCAGCGTGTTAATATATAGATAAGAACTTTAGGAGTTTATAAGATGAAACGAACTCAGAGTAGTTGAAGAGGCGGCTGTCCCACAGCGAGTGCGTGCCGCGGGGCCCGTCGTGGAAGTAGCCGGCGGTCGTGCCGTCGAACTCGTTGAGCCCGTCCAGCGTGTTAATATATAGATAAGAACTTTAGGAGTTTATAAGATGAAACGAACTCAGAGTAGTTGAAGAGGCGGCTGTCCCACAGCGAGTGCGTGCCGCGGGGCCCGTCGTGGAAGTAGCCGGCGGTCGTGCCGTCGAACTCGTTGAGCCCGTCCAGCGTGTTAATATATAGATAAGAACTTTAGGAGTTTATAAGATGAAACGAACTCAGAGTAGTTGAAGAGGCGGCTGTCCCACAGCGAGTGCGTGCCGCGGGGCCCGTCGTGGAAGTAGCCGGCGGTCGTGCCGTCGAACTCGTTGAGCCCGTCCAGCGTGTTAATATATAGATAAGAACTTTAGGAGTTTATAAGATGAAACGAACTCAGAGTAGTTGAAGAGGCGGCTGTCCCACAGCGAGTGCGTGCCGCGGGGCCCGTCGTGGAAGTAGCCGGCGGTCGTGCCGTCGAACTCGTTGAGCCCGTCCAGCGTGTTAATATATAGATAAGAACTTTAGGAGTTTATAAGATGAAACGAACTCAGAGTAGTTGAAGAGGCGGCTGTCCCACAGCGAGTGCGTGCCGCGGGGCCCGTCGTGGAAGTAGCCGGCGGTCGTGCCGTCGAACTCGTTGAGCCCGTCCAGCGTGTTCTTGGACGCGTGCGAGTGCACGATGTCCAGCAGCACGTAGATGCCCAGCTCGTGGGCGCGGTCGATGAGCTGCTTCAGTTCGCACGGCGTGCCGTAGCGGCTGGAGAGGAAATTGTACAGGTGCATATTGGTTTTTTTTGAAGTATATATACTTATTATATGCACTGCTAGGCATAGGCCTCTTTCTTCATATAGGAGAAGGATCGGAGCTTTATCCACTACGCTGCTCCACTGCGGGTTGTCGAATATATTCCCTACGATGAGTAACGATCGCTAATAAGAAGATATATATGATAACAACCGAGACCGACTACTTAACGTGCTCTCCGAGGCACGGTGGGGAGACCCACAAGGACAGACATCCAAACCGGAAAGAAATATTTGTAGTAGTACAAATATCCATCCCGAGCGGGAATCGAACCCGCAAAACGTCGGTGTGTTACGCAACCACTCGCAACACTACACCAGAGCGGTTGTTAATGATAATTAGTTATTACATAAAATATATTCAAACTTTTGAACTGACAACAAAAAAGGAGCAGGTTCTCAATTCAACCAAATTACCAATATGGACCAACGAAAGTTTTTTAAAAAAACCAACTACATATTTAAGTTTACAAATATTATTTATTAAAAATATAAAATAACATTACAAAATTGAAAAAAAAATGGAACCTTGTGTAATAGGCAATAGCATGGAAATTTAACCTCGTGAGTTTTTACTAGATAGACTCGCTAAAAATCAACCCAAAAAATGGTAATTTGGTGAGTTGAGTGTGTTTTGAGCGAAATCTAACGAGTATTTTTTGAGCTGTCGTATTTAGTAGACTTTTTTTCGACTATCTACGTTGATGATGTTCTTATTTTATTACTTGTCGATGTAAATTGGATTCAGTTTTTTTTTTTTTTTAAGTAACAAACGCGATTGTTAAGTTTTGTGAGCAGTTTTATTAAATACGAAAAGGTAATATTTAGAATAAAGTTTTAATATTGTTGTAGATGATTTATACCAAAAATAATAAAGTTGGCCTCGTTGATAACATCTTAAGAATGAGTATCCTTAAATAAGAATAATAAGACGAAACCTTCACACAAATTAATAAGGAAATCAAGTGAAATTAAACACCCACACCATTTTGACAAATATTGCAAAAAGGAAATTTCTGAGAAACATTTACTTTTAGTATTAGCTTATAAGCTAAAATAGCATACCTGCTAGCTGCAAAGAAGCTTGTGACTTGATATCCAAAAGATGCGTAATATGCGTGTTCCATTATAGCCATTAACTGAATTGCATTGTATCCTGAAAGTTGAGTTAAAAAATAGTATTATGTTAAACAGTACTTTGTGGTAGGAATTTGAACTGAAATTAGTGATTTCTGATAGAAAAATACCTAAGTTTTTAATCCTGGGTAGCACGTTATCTTTAAACTCTGAGTATGTCCCAACTCTTCCTTCGTTGGTAGCTATTCCGACGTGACACTCGTAAATACGTAAAGAAGCAGGTCTATCCACCTTATTATGTTTGAATCGATAGGGCTGAAATATAAAATAAATGTAATTTTTAAGAATATAATGAGGATCCGTAACGTTTTTAGTTGAGAATGCAGATTTATAGAACTAAGAAATCCTTAACATACAGTGCAAAAATTTTTGTTCTACGACAAAAATTGACGAAGTTATGATCAAATTACTAGCGGAGTTTACTAACCGGCCGGCGCGGAAGGCTGTGACGTCACTCCGACGTTCCATGCCAGTTAGCCCATAGCAGCGACAAGCTGCGATGGTGTTTTCATTTAAACTATGTGTCCTACAAAAAATTTGTAAGGACATAATTTGTAGCAAATTGCTTTGCCTACAAATATGTTCATATAACTTTTTGCCGAAATTTAAAAATTAAAGAAGTTATAAGCAAAAAAGTGAGAAAATTTCTATAAAGATTTTCTTTTTTGCTCTATAACTTTTTTTTTATACATTTCACAAAAAAATGCCTCTCACCAGTCTTGTAGATGGTTTTTTGAGGAACATTTTTCTCTACAATTTTTTGAATTTCATTCATTTAAAACGCTGTTACAGCGCTCCAAAGTTGACCGGGTTCATCAATGCTCATGAGAATCCGGTCAAAACGAAATGTTTAACTTAGTTTTATGATCCGGAGTGAGTTTTATGAGTCGGAGTGATGCCACACGCATCCCGCATACACTGATCCCGCTTACATGATGACGCGTTAGCGCAGCGGTCACAGCACTAGCTGTTGCGCTAGCAATCGCGGGTTCGATCCGCGCACATGACAAAAATTTGTATTGGCCATACAGATGTTTGTCATGGTCTGGGCGTTTGTGGTTGTGTATAGTGTGTGTTTCCGGACCCCCGACACAGGAGAAAATCCTACTGGGGGCCGTTGCGTGTGAAACGTTTATTATTTATTATTATTATTACTGACGTAGCGGCAGGAACGGCATAATGTTTATAACAATACAATACAATACAATACAAATACTCTTTATTGTACACTAAGAAAGCAAAATTTTACATCAAATAGAAAATATAAACATATAGTAATAACTTAATATCTTCGTAAGTAATGGTCCGATTTGGATAATTCAAAAAGAAATATCATTCTTATGTCATAGAGAATAACGTGGATACTAGTTCTATTGAATTTGCTATAACTTTATTGATCCTCATTATACATATGTGTAGAAGAGTACTTTTGAGTCTCAACCAGTTTCGGAAATACTAATGTTTTCCAAAAATGCGTTGACTTCTCTTAATCTTCTTCGAATGTATCTACTTAGGTAATCAAATATCTCATAAATCATATTTTTTTAACGTGGTATTCCCAGTAGGCCTACCCCACAGACAGCTTATGCCAATGAATAAGTAAAGTTGTAGGCTGGAATTTAACAAAAAAATTTTAAGAATATATTTACAACACAAAAAGGATCATAAAACTAAGTTAAGCATTTCCTTTTGACCGGATTCTCATGAGCATTGACGAACCCGGTCAACTTTGGAGCGCTGTAACAGCGTTTGAAATGAATGAAATTCAAAAAATTGTAGAGAAAAATTTTCCTCAAAAAACCATCTACAAGATTGGTCTGAGGTATTTTTTTTTGTGAAATGTAAAAAAAAAGTTATAGAGCAATAAAGAAAATTTCTATAAACATTTTCTCACTTTTTTGCTTATAACTTCATTAATTTTTAAATTTTGGCAAAGTTATATGAATATATTTGTAGGCAAAGCAATTTGCTACAAATTATGTCCTTACAAATTTTTTGTAGGACACATAGTTTAAAAGAAAACACCATCGCATCTTGTCGCTGCTATGGGCTAACCGGCATGGAACGTCGGAGTGACGTCACACGCATCCCGCGTACACCGACGTAGCGGCAGGAACGGAATAATGTTTATAACTTAATATCTTCGTAAGTAATGGTCCGATTTGGATAATTCAAAAAGAAATATCATTCTTATGTCATAGAGAATAACGTGGATACTAGTTCTATTGAATTTGCTAGAACTTTACTGATCCTCATTGCTGAATTACTGCAATTTCATTCTTAAAAGCAATATTTAATAAACAAAACTAACGAACCACAATCGTTCTACAAATAAGTAATTAATTTTACAAAGCTTAAAAGTATCTTGCGTTATTTTCAAATATACTCCTAAATTAGGTTTTTTTTTATTTTATAAGATTAGGTCGCCAAACAAGCTTAAGGCTCACCTGATGGTAAGCGATTACCTTAGCCTATAGACGTCTGCAACACTAGAAGCATCTCAAACGCGTTACCGACCCTATCCCCAATCCCCCCCAGGAGCTCTGGTCATCTTACTCACCAACAGGAACACAACATCGCTTGAAAGCAGTATTATTTAACTGTGATCTTCTGTAACGTCGAGGTACTTACTACTTCAGTCGGGCTGCTCCATATTTTGAGCAGGATATTTCCTGTGGTGCCGTACCTCAGTTTGCTCAGTTTGCAGGTTCACGCAGTTAACATAAACATAGTTTGTATATTTTTATATTATGTATAGAGTTAGATTCGCATTCTGTTACCTCATCTGGATTGTAAATAAACTGTTGGTACGTAAAACCTTCAAATGGTTTGACATAGCTCGCCCATGGAGACACTCTGTATAAATGGTCATTGACTATTAACTGGACGCGGCTCCCGTGCTTGATAGGACAAGAGCCATCTGGATTCTCTGGTATATGAAGTTCCCATTTACCGAATTCTAGTTTTCTAAACGGGTGACTTTTTGGGTTCCAGCCATCTGGAAATAAAATAATTTTTAATATAATGACTTTAAATTAATTCGAGGATTAATTGATGATTAATTCAGCTTGAAACATCTCACAGCTGGGCATAGACCTCTTTGTTCGTGTAGGTGTAGGAGAAGGGTCGGAACTTATAATTATGATAAGTACCAGGACCAACAGCTATACGTGCTCTCTAAGACTCGGTGAAGAGACTCATAAAGATACAGCTACCGACAGACGAACGACCTAAAAACTTAAGACTATCTAACATAGACGAACCCGTGACCGCCAATGTTCTCCACTAATAGGGGTCCACTAATAGGGGTCCACTAATAGTAGTCCACTTATAGTTTAAAATTTTAGATCTAATATTATGAAAAAACATAATAATAGAAAACGTCGGGCATTTAAAAAACATAAAACAAAAATTGACGATTTTTTGATACTGTCGTCATGCCCATTGAAGTCGTTTTTTTTTCGTTTGCTAGCAAACACAATTATTGCAAGCTAATTATAAGGCTATATAATATTAATGCTTACTGAAGTCTCCCTGAAGATGAACCGAATGTGCTCCCGGGGCCCATTCTCGCCAGACGACTGATCCGTCTGCCCCAAACTGTGGTCCATAATATCTATATCCAGTAGTAAAACCCTCCACGCCTCCTTCCCAGGCCTCAATTTTATCCCATATGTCTTTAAAGCAAGCATACCTTCACAATAAAAACAAAAAATAGTCGATAGATATTAAGTATTTCAATTTTTTAACAGACTTCCAAAAAAGGAGGAAGTTCTCATAACTTTTGACTGGGTGGACCGATTTCGATCAATTTTGCTTTAGTTGAAAGGTGCAGTTGTGTGTCATGTGGTCCCATTTATATGCAATTGTAATCTGACAAGTACTTTTAGAGTTATATCTAATAATGCATATTTACTTGACTACTTTTTCGTCGACCTACGTTATATTATACCGTACTTAGAGTATTTAAATTTATACTCTAAGCATGGACATAATACCTACCTAACAGGACAGAGTACTCTGAAAATATGTATTTACGAAAATTAACACTAGTCCAACGACTTAAGTATTATATTCGGTTGCGCATTATACAAATGCAAAAACGAGCCGAGAGAGATAGTCACAACGGAGGCCTTGTGTCTCGTTCTTTCATATTGCCAGCATAAAAATGTTTCTGATCAAAAATTATGGCTGACCTAAAACTCCATTGAAACAATTGTATTTTAATGTTATTTTAACAATTGTAAGACAGCAAATCATAATTAAAATTAATTTCTTTAAATATATTCTTAGATAAAAAGAAAACATAAATTATTATTTTGCCTATTTCTTTTTTTTTCTTACGGTAACTCTCGTAAACATCACAGTGGACATTGTTTAAGACTGTAATAAAACTGAATATAATGCTTAACACCTTGTGTTAGTGTTCATTTTCGTATAAACAAATTTCCATCTACAACTATGGTGACCATGCGTCACTTTATTCACTTTTATTGATATTAAAGAAATGTTTGTGTTATAAATACTATTTGTTGTACAAATAAAAATAAAATATTAAATTTAAAATAATTGTAATGACATTATTTGGACTGTATTTACTTGCCAACTGTAACAAATATAGCATTAAGGTCTAAGATTAATTAATAAATAACTCGTACTATTTGTATTGTTTACTAGCTGTGCCCGCGACTTCGTCCGCGTGGAATAGTGACTTTGGACAGCATTTTTTCAATACATGTTTTGGTTTATTTTGGATTATAAGCACCGTCGTTTGGTTATTTACATTTTCAACGTGATTCTTTAAATTGGCATAACTTTTTATTTATGAACCGATTGACATAAAACAAACACTAAATGTTAAGTGTAGCCTAGCACAATATATTAGTGAAAACTACACCTAAATTGGATAAGCCGTTTCTGAGATGACAGACAAACACATTTCTGAAACAGACAAAAATTCTAACAATCATTGTTTTGAGTGCTATTTGCGTTGATAAAGGTCCCAATAATATTTTTTCTATATATATTCCATTTCCATTCATACAGAAAGCGATCTGTTACATTTTTATTATATGTATTGATTTTGTAATTCATCCCTTGTGCAAATGTCTGTATATTGACACACATGAAAACAAATAATAAATATAATAATATAATATTTATTATTTATTCATTATAAATAAATCTAATAATATAATAATAGTCGTCAATACTGGTGTCAGATTTTTCAAGTTTCCAAATCTTAATGTCACCCTATTAGAAAGGGACACAAGGCCTCCGTACTAACTATCTCTGTCGGCTCGTTTTTCAGCTGCGAGTGCTCTGTCCTTAGTTACTATGTCCATGACTCTAAGATACCGTATAACTTTTTACTCGGTGTACCGATTTTGATGATTCTTTCGTTTGGCGAATGCTAATACTTGTCATGTAGTCCTGTTTAAATTAGATCGAGATCTGATTACAACTTTTTAAGTAGGAATCTTTAATAGCGCGTATTTACTTGACTATTTTTTCGTTTTATTTTTTTGTATTACTTTTCGATGTAATTGAAGTCGGTTTTTTTTTCGTTTGCGCGCAAACACAATTATTTACAATCAATTTTGTTTCATGTTTTTTGCTAAAATAACACTTAATGGAAGACATTTTAATCCAACTAATGGGCTACCTATGTTTTAAGTCTATCGCAGTACACTGCTGGACATAGAAATAAGTAGTAGATAACTACCCTACACCAAAGTAATTTTAATATAGTTATAAATAAAAAATGAAAAACCATTTTAAAAAAAGCTTTTATTTAATGCGCTAAAACGAAAAAAATAAATTTTTACTTTAAAACTTTTACTATCTACTTATATGTATAGTCATTACGTATAATTTATATGATATAAAAGCTTGTCGCGAGATTTACTTGTCTAGATAAACAAGTAAATTAAATAACTTGAAGTGATTGATTTTAACTATTTAAATTTTCAAACTAATGAAATACGTTATACCTACTCAAATCTCGCGACAAGTTTTTATTATATTATAAAACAAGTCAACTCGTGACATGTTTTTATATTATATCATAAATTATGTAATGACTTTATAATTAGATAAAGTACGCGCGAAATAACTTGGCACGTCTGAACATAGGCTCTGCGAACTTTTGCGCATGTACACTCACGAAAAAAAACTGTCATTACCAATTTTTATTTTTATTATAAATCAATGTACGAATAAAATTTCTCTAATACAGTGACCAATAAAATAAACATCATAGCACTTTAAGATGCTGCAAAAATAACTTTTATATTAAAAATTCAATTTCAATATCTTACCTTTCGATAGTGGCAGCTAGATTTTTATCACAAACAACACAATAAATAATATTTACACTTAAGTAATACTTTTTATATACATTACCACTTATTATTATTTAACACATATTTACGCTTATTATTAATTATTATTTAATCACTGTCGCTGAGGGGGAAAATCCCAAAATCAAAACACACTTAATACTAACACTAAATAAAACAAAATTAATACTAACACTAGATAAAACAATTAAAGCTAAATAAAACAAACTGAATACTATAACACTAATTACTAATACTAATAATAAAAATTAACAACATTAGAAACGAAAACTTTTGTAGCCGATAGTGCTCAAGACAGAGATAGTGGCACGAATACTAACGTGTGACTGAGACAGATTACCGCACAGAGTACTTTGTATAAATAGGATTACCGTATCCGAGCATTTCCGAAAAAACACGAAGCTGTATGAAGTAAGCAAAAGGGGATGTGCAATAAGGTGTTGTTTAATCGATTTTTATTGAAATCGATTAAAATTAAGTCATAAAAATATATTTATTTTTAATTTTAAAAGGAGGTTTTAAATTTTCTCAAATAGTGTAGTCGTTAATAGATAACTGATATTCAAGTAAATCGTGTCTTTCAACTGAGAAAAATTGATTTTTGTAGTTTTTTTTTTAAATTAATGTCGAAATCTCGTTTATTAACGACAAAATTAACTATATTCGTAAATCTAATACGTTTAATATCTAATATAAACAAAAATCAATAAATCCTAAATAAAACTAATCGATTGCGCAATTCGGTTGATTAAACGGTCGATTGTGTTATATGGTCGTTGTGTTGTATGGTATATATGGTCAATCCCTAGCCTCCCCGCATGCGTCTCATGCCAAAATCGCCTTCCCCCCGGTCCCTTAAAAATGTAAGGCCCTGCGCGCATTAGTGACATTTGTCACCGTGACAAAAAATTCTTTGTCACTGTCACGTCACCGTCACCTTCGCGACTGCGCGCACTTGCAGTGACAGATTATATACAGATATAGGTTGTCTGTGAACTCGTTTTTAGAAATAGAAAGAAATACAATAATAAAAAGTATTGGGTTCACCCGCTTTGGAGTGATAGGCTGATAAGTGGAAAGTTCTACACCATGTTTGCCAACCTACGTACATATGACACGTGACATTTTGTCGCGTCACGGGCATGTTGGCGTCCTCCGCGGACAAAAAGTCACCGAATTGTCACGCATCCAAGTGCGCGCACCTTCATTAGGGATGATGGACGCGGTGACAGTGACAAAAAGTCACGGTGACAAAAAGTCACTAGTGCGCGCAGGGCCTTACTGCGCAGCCTTCTGCGCGAACTTCAGTCGTGCCAAGTTATAACGCTCGAGGTATAGGTAGTAAAAATTTTAAAGTAAAAATTTATTTTTTTTCGTTTTAGCGCGTTCAAATAAAGGCTTGTTTTTTTAAAAAGGTTTTTTACTTTTAATTTATTTCTTGGAAAATAAATTCTGATGTAGGTAGAGCATGTACAAGGCATGTACGTTGTTCGGAGTCCATGCAATACCTACTGTTCGGGAAAGTAGGTATTTCGAAAATTCGAAATCCTTTCAGTATTTCTTGTTTATTTTTTTCGTGTACCTACCTAAGCGTTAATAAAGTCGCAGTTTTCACCTCGTCTTAGTCTAGGTAATCTAATTAAAAACCAATTAATTAGTACCATAAAAGTACCAAAATTATTGGAAACTTATAGTGTAGGTAGGTACTGAACTATAGAGTTATTTATAGTTCATGGAAAGTTTTCAAAAACAACTTAGTAATTATATTACCTACATTATCATTAAATTATTATGTATGTATTAGCTACTACTAGATGTTTTGTTGTCCACTTTTAAACCGGTACCAATTAATTATTCGAATAGATATGTTTTTTTATCATTATCATGCTATGTCACATGTGCCACAAAGGGCATAATAAAATAAACTCATAATATAACTAGGTCTTGCTTCAGGTATAATATAATATCTATAAAATACCATAGGTAACTTCTACGATATTAAATTGTTTACTGAAATGACCTTAAGTTTGACATTGAAAATATCATTCCTACCCATTTGAAGCGGTAAAGCGCTTTGTATCTAAATCAGTTCTTATATAAACAAATTATAAAATAAGAGTAGTACTATAAGTAAATAAAGTATTTTTAAGTATATTCGCTTTTAGAATGTATATGTATCATGATATTAACTTTAAAATAGTATCTAAAATTATCAACATTCAAGAGCTTTATCAAGCGCTTTATTGCTGGTTTGTAGTATCACAGTAAACAGAAAAGTTAACCTATAATATTCTTCGATTTTCGAAAGATTTGTTATTGTTGTAATAAATATATAACTTTCACTACGAAATTAAATGCAAAAATAGATTAGGACTCACCGTCGGCGAATTTCTCTTTCGTAAGGCCTCAAATAACCATCTCTTTCCAATAATTTTGTTAGATCGGGTACAGGCACATTCATCGGATCCATAGCGGAATAATTACCACCCATTTTATCTATATGTAGATATATATGTAAAAATTTTAAACGAGTGCGCACGCGCCGTAAAATTAAACAACCACAACCGCGCGAAGCAATAAACGAAGTTTAAATAATGAATTTACTAGGTTACCCTACTCAGATTAATTTCATATTAGATACTGAATACTGATAATACAGAGTCGGGTCAATCGTGTCAATTGATAGTTATTTTAAGTCATAACGACAAAACTTCGTCGTATAGTAACGGTGACATAAGAAATTATGAATGTTATTTTCAGGTATACCTACTAATCTAATATAATATAAAATTCTCGTGTCACAGTGTTAGGGGCCAAACTCCTCCGAAACAGATTGACCGATTCTTATGAAAATTTTTGTGCATATGTATTTGGTAGGATCGGTCGTAAACTATTTTTTTTAAACCCCTAAGTTATAAGGGTGGCCCACATTTATATAAATCTCTGAAACGGCTGGATCGATTTTGATGGGACTTTCACTGGCAGATAGCTGATGTAGTAAGGAGTAACTTAGGCTACTTTTATTTTAGAAATTTATTTATTTTAAAACTGCAAACAGAAAAATAACTTTTTTGTTAAGTAAATTACACGCGAACGAAGTCGCGGGCACAGCTAGTAATATATAATTATTAATTATGGCAAAACAACGTTTGCCAACGGGTCAGCTATGTAGTATTTTTATAGGTTTGTTATTAAAAAATAACTTTCTTTTTATCCAATAAAATATAATATATATATCAGTAATGAAACGGATAGCAGTTTGGGCGGATACCGGATATCCGGCCAACCACGTGGCCGGATAGCCGGATATCCGGCCGCCGGATATCCGGCGGAACTTAGCTGTTTGGTGAAATTTAACAAAGTTTGCCAAAATCTATCTTTCAGCACCTTGCAGCAGTGTGTACAGCGAAAGACTTTTTTTTGAAGTTGGGCATTATCTATGAAGAGAAGCGAAACCGCTTGCTACCTTTCAATGCAGAGAAATTAGTATTTATTCACCACTAGCTGACCCCCGGCGAACTTCGTACCGCCTAACTGTCGATTTTTAATATTTTTTTTTTTTAAATACTTATCCTTTCCGGAACCCCTCCACTAACACTTAAACTCTATGGCATTGTATTAAAGTTCTAATTGACTTTTAAGTATTATTACGAATCTTTTGTATGGGAAGATAGAAAGGTTTTGTTTTTAGACTTTTTCAGGCAAGTTTTTTAATTTTTCTCTCTGTAAGAACCATCCTCGTACCTCAAGGAATATTATAAAAAAAGAATTAGCGAAATCGGTTCAGCTGCTCTCGAGATTTGCGCTTAGCAACACATTCAGCGATTCATTTTATATAGTGCAGTATGAGCCTCTATGAGTAGTAATTAATTCATTTTCTTTCTATTACATTCATTTAATATTGTGTGATTAAAAATTTATAACTAAAACTAATTATATTTCTTTAGTGATACTAAGACTAAATTCATTTTCTTTCTATTACACTCATTTACTATTGTGTGATTAAAAATTTACAACTAAAACTAATTATATTTCTTAAGTGATACTAAGACTAATTAAATAAAGCAAATGATTACTTAAATATGTATATATATTTTTTATCCAGGTTACAGGTATCGGATATCCGTTTCATCTTTACTTAAAATATATGTGACATATACGGAACGACGCCCCGTTGGCGCAACGGTCACAGCACTGGATTGTGCTTGTTGCGCTGGCGGATGCGGGTTCAATCCCCACACATGACAAACATTTGTATTGGCCATACAGATGCTTGCCGTGGTCTGGGTGTTTGTGCAATCCTTGTGTTGTCCCCACCGTGCCTCGGAGAGCACCTTAAGCCGTCGGTCCCGGTTGTTATCATGTACACCTGATAGCGATCGTTACTCATAGTAGGGAATATATCCGCCAACCCGCATTGGAGCAGCGTGGTAGATTAAGCTCTGATCCTTCTCCTACATAGGGGAAGAGGCCTATGCCCAACAGTGGGATATTACAGGTTGAAAAAAAAAACTGAATTACTATCCGGTATCCGGCCGGATACTGAATTACTATCCGGTAGGCCGGATACCGGATAGTTGCCGGATATCCGTTTCATCTCTAATATATATTTTTTATTTTCATCTTATAACATATAAGGATTAAATTAAGTACCTACCTACCTATATTAACATTACCTTTAGGTACTCTTTGGATACTTACTGAACCATTTATCTTTCTATTTCAATACAAATGTTTTTGTTCAGAAATCTTTTAGATAGATTAACAGGTGGGGTTAAAAATAATTTTTAAAAATTAATATATTAAAGTGAAAATTTTATTATATCGCCCCAAAATTATTCATTCATCTATAGCATGTTGCAAGTGTTCCGCGGTATTTGTGTTTTGATCTGTGTATGGATGTAAATGTTTTTATTTACTATTCACAAAAATTTTACTTGCATCGTGATTTCATAAAACCACACAACTATGTATTTAAAATATTTTTTAAATAATTTATAATAAACAGTTATCATCCATTAAAAACAATGTAAATACAATTTACTAGTAGTTAGAATTTCTAACTTCCTTTGGATTTATGGCTTGCAATGCAAGGTAATAAATTTATTTTCAAATTAGCTGACCCCGAAAACGTTGTTGAAAGAAATGCTGTGGTAGGCTATTGCAATCTAAATTTAGTAAGGTCACCTGAGAAGTTATTTGTATTGGTATTTTCAATTTCAAAATTATTGTAATATTAAAAAAAAAATCTTATTATAGTAAAGTTTAGTAATTGTGGAATAGATATTTGTTAATCTTTTAAATACTTCATAAATAAATAGGTAGTAAATTTTATTTCAACAATAATTCTATTTTTTATTATACTTTATATAGACAAAAAAAGTGTAATGTTCATCCGATGGTAAGCAATTATCGTAGCATTGCTGACCTTACCTCCAATCACCCTCCCCCCTCAGGAGGTCTGGTCACCTTACTCACCCCAGGAACACAACACTGCTTGAGAGCAATAAAATTCAGCAGTGCAGAATGTTTCCTTCTGTGTCCTACTTGTGTTTTTGTTACAGGTATCTATAAACTACGACAACTGCTTACCATTATGTTGAATGTACAACTGTTTACAATCCTGTTCAAATAAAATAAAAGCCTTTAAACTCATATTCAGTGGTGAAGGTATTGTCAAAATATAGATCTGAAAATCTCAAAAACTTTATGCAAATCGCAGAGTAAGTTCTAATCCTCCATTTTATTAATAAAGAATTATTAGGAATATCTAAGATTTTATAGGAATATGTAATCTCCCCAGTACATATTGATAATGTAATATAACTCATTTGTGTTTACAATTTATTTATTGTTATATACAATTAAACTACATGCTAAAATTATAATATTACGGAGTACACCTAAAATATATCTGAGCCTGTTCGTTTAGCTCTTTGTATGGCTTCTTCTGGTTGCAATTTTTCTTCTTCAGATGGTTCTAAGGGTAAGCCTTCTTCAGATAACTTATTTTCTTTAAAGTCCGTTACTATTTTTTTGCTATACACAGCGTCGAATAATTGTTGCGCGGTAAACTCGCTTTGGATAACATCTTCTGCTTTGTATGAGACATAGGGTTTCAGTTCGCAGTCCTTCAAATCAGGAACAATAAGCTCGGGTATCATTTCTGGTACAGAGACGAAGCGCCCGTTTAACACATATCCTACATCACGGACGCCCCGTTTGTCGATCTCCAGTTCAGGGTTTGGACCAGCTTGGTTCTGTTTATGCAATCTGCTGCCTCTTTTATTAGGTATTACAAATTTTCGGAAATTGCGTTTTCCTTCACGGGGTGTAGTAAGTGAAATATTTCTTTTTATTATTAAGTTAATTAATGCAGTCGATTTAGACATGTTTACTTATTTATTGTACAAAAAAGTTTAAAGACGTACAGGTTATGTTTATGTCACATTGACAGTGACCATAGACTATACACTCTGACAGTGACCATGTCTAAAAATTCAAAAAGTTCAAATATATGGCTGCGTTCTATTAAGCGATCGCAACGCCCCTTCTACCGTTCCACATAAAGCCCGTGGTCGTCGCGAGCGATCAGCCGATGACGTTACTGTTCGCGACTGCAACCGCCCGCGCAGCAGCCAATCGCAATCCAGTGCTGTGACCGCTGCGCCAACACGGCGTCACTCCAATCCTTGTGAAATATTCACTCACAACCCCCCACAGCTGCATGTTTTCAGCATGCCACCATATTGCGATTTGCGAGCACACAGCTTATTAGTTTACTCTGTCTACGCAGCTTATACTGTCTTGACAGCACCCAAATATTCGTTCCACTTATGCAATTCGCCTACAACGCCCACGGCGTTTTTTTCGTTAGTCTTAGTGGAACGACGATTTCAGTGGCCGTGGTCGATGGCGTTGTGGGCCATTAGTGGAACGCGCCCTCTGGTGACTATCGTAAATTCGGAATCGGATATATAGGCCGGCCCATTGGGGCCTTAGGCAAAGAGTATAATAATAAAATACGGGGCTTAGGGCATAGGTTGACTTTCGCATTTCGTTCCTTCTCATTGCTCTAGGGAGCTCAAATCTTTGACACTTATTAGAGCCTCGATTAGAAATCAATTATTTTATTAACTTACTAGCCGACCCGTGCCCACTTCGTTGGGCGTTATAATCCATTTCACATAAGAAGGGTACGGTGAAATTTGATATGTTCCATCAATACACTCTCACTATTTTCAGCAAATCAGATAAATATAAATGTTTTAAAATCACCAATTAATTTCTAAGGCAAATAATAATGCTTGATTAGATTGAATTGTTGACACGGCAGGTCAGAGGGCGCAGGTTCAAATCCTGCTGATTTAAAATCTTTATATATTTTTATCTTTTTCCTTTTATCTTGTCACTCCTGAATAGTGTAGCTTTCTGTTAGCGAAAGAATTTTCATGATCGAATCAGTATTTGCGAAGATTACCCCGTATATACAAACAAAGTTATAAACTTTACCTCTTTATAATATTAGTATAGATGAAGAATTCATCGCTCGCCTCAGCCTGTAATATATCCCACTGTTGGGCATAGGCCTTGTTCGCTATCAGGTGTACCTACATGATAACAACCGGGACCGACGGTATAACGTGTTCTTCGAGGTACGGTGAGGAGGCCCACAAGGACTGCACAAACACCCAGACCACGACAAACATCTGTATGGCTAATACAAATAATAATGTTTGTCATGTGCGGCGATCGAACCCGCAACCGCCAGCGCAACAGCCACAAACCAGTGCTGTGACCGTTATGACGAATTGACTACTACCAATACTTGTAGCATTTGTAGATTTATTCGTAGGATGTAGATATTACCTTTTTATAATATAATGAAACAACATTTTCGGATTTTATCGCGGTTTATTAAGTTTTTACTTTTTAGTTTCGGATACTTTACAGCAACCATGGTCACGGGAGACTTCTTGACATAAACCGCGATAAAATCCGAAGTTATGAGTGATACATTATCATAATTCGCTTATGTATATTCGCTTATGTACATTTTATTTATTTTTGTACTGGCCTATTTTCTCTCATTTGCTTATTTAACAATTTTAATGTTAAACAAAACATTACAAAATAAAAATGAGTAATTATTCAACTAATCAGTGTAAAGTAGCATGTAAGGCTTCTTTTAATCTTCGTGCCTGTAAATTGAACTTTGTGAAAATTTATTAAAGAATTTTAGACTTAAAAGTTAAGTTAATTAATTTTAGAGGGGGGGGGGGGGTTAGTCATATAAAAACAATAAACAAAATCGTTAGTCAAATCAGTATAATTTAAAATATTTCAACTGTAACACATTGTTACTTATATAAAGTGTAAAATTCAAAATGAATATTCTTATGTGAAAGCTCAGAAACCTTAAAGGTTTATAAGAAATTGTTACAATCACAAAATCGACAATATTTTGGTTTAAAATACCTTTTTATTTTTCAAGTAAATGTTTTGATAACATAATTATGTACTGTATATTTAACCATATAAAGCTTATAGTTAAACCCATGTTACCAAGTTGATTATACAATCATATTCCCGTACAATATGTACCTATCATCATGTTCTTCGAAAAGAACTTACAATATCCATACCACCTTTTACATGTATTGAACAAAATTATTCTAACATTAAATTTATGTACATTAAAAAAAAAAAATTTTTGTGCATTTATTTTAATTTATTGTTTAATTTATATTGGCACTATTTCGTTTCATGTAGCACCTTAACTTAGAATGTATTAGGTAAATTTATTATTTGAACTTATTATTTATATAAGCAAAACATATTCAAGGTGAACTCTATAGGTAACTTTGTTGATTTCTTTTATACACTTAAACAATAAAAAAATATAGTTTCACATGAATCAATAATCCGTTCATTAAACCAAATCTACAGTTAAACATGAAATACACACCCTAGAAAGACATAACAAATTATAATTTTTATTGTCCAAGGGAATGTGTAATAAAAGCCATACTATTTTCATATTTATTTATACAATAAACTTTACTATCACAAATTGCACGAAAATGTGCACAATAAAAACATTTCACACTCATTTTATTCTAAAGAAGTTTTTAGAGCTGTAAATATAATTAATTTTAAAGAAATCGAAATAAATTATAAGCGAATTATTTTTTGATAGTTTAAAACACCTAGCATAGCCAAAAACGACAGTAAATAAATAACCACGGTTAAATGATTGGCCCCAATGTGTTTTATGAAAGACTTAGTAAGCCAGAGAATACAGTAATAGACAAAACTATTTCATTTAAGAGCAAGCAACCTCTAAAGTTTCTTTAAAGGAGTAAAGCGATACACAACTATGTTAATAAATAAATATGTTTAATTATTATTAACTTAATAATAAAAAAATTAATTACGCGGAGTTGAGAAAAAAATGAAATTTAAAATAAGAATATTACACCGAAACTTATGAATAGAAGAATGTTATCGCGAATAGAATTTACCGTAATTTATTTTTAATTAGAAAATATAGTCTGATAAATATTTGTCCAAAGTTTACTTAGTAATTAGGCCGTATTTATTTTATTTATAATCTGTCACGTGTCAGATGATCGGTCGTCATGGTGGTTGGTGTCGATCTCTTCGAGGGTGTCGCTTGATGAGTGCGTCATGTCACTCAGTTCATCCATTTGCTTTTGCTTCTTGCGAACGTTCCAGTGCAAACACTCAGCAAGCGAGTCGAACCAATCCGATATTTGGTCCAGAGCGCATATCGACGGCACCGGGTACACAGATGTCGTTACGTACAGACTATATAAACAAAATTAAATGTTATATTTTTTTTCAGTGTTTCCTTATTAAAAAAAAAAAAAAAACAATAAACGCAAAATAGGCATAAGTAATTTAGATTAATAACCAATTAATGTTAGTAGCAATTCTAAATATGTTATTAACAATAGTATATAAAAATTAAAAGTAGAAGCATGTTATGCACAATATAGTATAATAAGAAAAATGCATGCAAATATAAAGCAAAGCAAAGCAAACGAAGAAAAAAACAACAAATATCAAAAAAGCACAAAATGTATGAGTCCTACAAAAATTTCAGATCTAACCGATGGATACAGAACATTTATTTAAAGTATCATAACATCTCTTTATTTTTTAATCAGCACAAAACAGCCTATCCTTCAAAATTTAAACGAGTTATTCAAAGCCTTCCCTTTCCAAACATGGCTCAATACCACAACTATGACAAAAAACGAAATTCAATTGAGCGTGATTACAAAAGAACCCTCCATATAGCCATTCTTTACCTATCGCCTGGCCTGAGCAACGTCTGAGATCGTCCGTCGAACGATGCGCTGGCCATGTTACGAGCTTCTAAACTTAGCTTTATCTGAAACAAGCTCGTAGTTTTAAATTAAAAATATACTTTTTACATTACTATTACAAGTAGCCATCTTGATAAAGTATTTCTATTTTTTTTTTCAAATTGTCATAGACAAAACAAAGACATGCTTTTGTTTTAATTTTGCATTTTTTGGCATTAGGTCGACCGTAGACTAAACTACATTACAATAAACAATTTGTACTTCAATGATAGATACTACGCTCTATGCACTACATGCATTATGATGTTATAAATTGCTTTGTTGTACACCTAACGTACACATTAAATGTGCATAATAGTTTGATTAATAAGATACATAAATAAATGCGGCTAGCAAGCGTCCGTGCATTATACAAGATTTTACATTCGTTTGTACCTATCTCCGTGTTGCAACTCTTGTCGGTTGCGTCCGTCGAATGATACCCACATAGCGTTACGAGCCTCGGGAGATAATGCAATCTAAAATTAACGATTAAACTTCAAATTAAATTCTATAATTATGTTTCTATTATGCTAACATTGTATTTTTATTATAACTTCTACTATAATCCAATAGATTTTTTTAAATTAATTATAAAATGTTATTATTTTATCATCATATCAAAATTTCGATCCAGCGGGATTTGAACCCGCAACCCCGACATACCGTGTCGGTGCTCTAGCCAACTAAGCTGGAACAAAGATGAAGATGGAACGATGGAACATTTTATAATTTCTTCATGTGTGGGAAACAAAAATAATAAAAATAATACGAATTAATTATAAAGTTTATATTTTGGAATAATAACATGAATCTTTGACACCAATGGGCATGACGAAAGATTTAGAAAACCTATTCCGTAATGTGGGTACACATTTACTATTTACGAAAATACCTATATTTCGGTAATAAACTTAAGTTTAAGGAAGTTTAAAACTATTTTTCTAATATGTTTTCAACGAGTGATACAAAACGGCTGCAGGTGTCATGGCGTCGGCTCTGACGTCACGGTATAGTAGTTCGTTCCACCTACGACCCACAAGTGCCCACAACGCCATTGACCACGACCGCTGAAAACCGCTCAGTGGTCTATACACCGTCCAATCGTTTATTATCTTTTTGAAAGCTCACGCCTATAAATTACAGGCTATTTTTCAACCATTTTCAACTTGTGTACTAGACTACTGAGTGGTTTTCAGCGGTCGTGGTCGATAGCGTTGTAAGCGTTATGTGGAACGCGTATTATAGCGTGACGTCGTGAGCTGTAATTCGTGTTTTAATCAAAATGGCCGATTGCAGTATTTTAATGTTTTATTTTATTGAAAATCACGATAATCTTATTATTTTAAATAAAACTAAACCAGTATTTTGAATTTTTTTAATATGAGTGTTCCCCTAAAGTTATTAAATTGACGATTTTTTGATACTGTCGTCATGCCCATTACATATAATTACTTGTAAATTTAGTCGTTTCAAAATAAAATTACATTCGACCTACGAATCGTAAAGTCGACGTTATGGTAACCAAAGTGCGTAGTAGTAAGTTGTAGATGGTTGGCACGGACTGGTGGATCATGCTATCAAGTCGCGTACGTTTAGTTATCATAATGTGTCGTTAATGTATCTTGTACAAATATTTCTTTCAGGTTTAGATGTCTGTTCTCGTGGGTGTCCCCACCGTGCTCGGAGAGCAGGTTCAGCTTTCATTCCCGGTTATTATCATACACACCTGATAGCAATCGTAACTCAAAGTAGAGAATGTATCCACCAACCAAACCAAACCAAACCAAAGGGAGGAGGTTAAGCTCCTATCCAGGTCTATGCCCAGCGGATTTTTGAAGTGAAACTTCTTTAGGCGCATAAGGGGTAAAATTTGAGCGAAAAGTGACGCGGCAACGCGTCAAGCGTTGCCGCGTTGAATACACCGGTTCTCGTCCGATCACCAAAGTTAAGCAACGTCGGGCGCGGTCAGTACTTGGATAGGTGACCGCTTAGGAACACCGCGTGACTTTGGCTTTTTTTTCAATTAGTTTTTTTAATTATGATACCGCCTACTTTTTGAATCAGTTTGCCAAAGAAGTTTCACTTCTGACATGTGTACTTTGTACGCACGCAATTTTTTTTCTTTTTTTTTTAAATTTTTTTGTGGGATGTTACAGGCTGATTCGAATGTAGGTTACCTTGAGCTCGACGCCGGCGGGCACGACGATGGGCCGGAAGGAGAGCGAGTGCGGGCAGATGGGCGTCACCATGATGGCGGGCACGGACGGGTGGATCATATGTACCTTGAGCTCGACGCCGGCGGGCACGACGATGGGCCGGAAGGAGAGCGAGTGCGGGCAGATGGGCGTCACCATGATGGCGGGCACGGACGGGTGGATCATATGTACCTTGAGCTCGACGCCGGCGGGCACGACGATGGGCCGGAAGGAGAGCGAGTGCGGGCAGATGGGCGTCACCATGATGGCGGGCACGGACGGGTGGATCATATGTACCTTGAGCTCGACGCCGGCGGGCACGACGATGGGCCGGAAGGAGAGCGAGTGCGGGCAGATGGGCGTCACCATGATGGCGGGCACGGACGGGTGGATCATATGTACCTTGAGCTCGACGCCGGCGGGCACGACGATGGGCCGGAAGGAGAGCGAGTGCGGGCAGATGGGCGTCACCATGATGGCGGGCACGGACGGGTGGATCATATGTACCTTGAGCTCGACGCCGGCGGGCACGACGATGGGCCGGAAGGAGAGCGAGTGCGGGCAGATGGGCGTCACCATGATGGCGGGCACGGACGGGTGGATCATATGTACCTTGAGCTCGACGCCGGCGGGCACGACGATGGGCCGGAAGGAGAGCGAGTGCGGGCAGATGGGCGTCACCATGATGGCGGGCACGGACGGGTGGATCATATGTACCTTGAGCTCGACGCCGGCGGGCACGACGATGGGCCGGAAGGAGAGCGAGTGCGGGCAGATGGGCGTCACCATGATGGCGGGCACGGACGGGTGGATCATATGTACCTTGAGCTCGACGCCGGCGGGCACGACGATGGGCCGGAAGGAGAGCGAGTGCGGGCAGATGGGCGTCACCATGATGGCGGGCACGGACGGGTGGATCATATGTACCTTGAGCTCGACGCCGGCGGGCACGACGATGGGCCGGAAGGAGAGCGAGTGCGGGCAGATGGGCGTCACCATGATGGCGGGCACGGACGGGTGGATCATATGTACCTTGAGCTCGACGCCGGCGGGCACGACGATGGGCCGGAAGGAGAGCGAGTGCGGGCAGATGGGCGTCACCATGATGGCGGGCACGGACGGGTGGATCATGCTGGCGCCCGCCGCCACCGCGTACGCCGTGCTGCCCGTCGGCGTCGACACGATCAGGCCTGCGCCGTACAGAAACATTTACGAATAACTGTCGCTGATGCAGTAGAGAAATGACAATTTGAAATTTGTTTTGAAAAAAAAAAGCATTTGCAAGTCAATGTGACGTGTGTGAAATTGGTCTAAACTCCGTCGTAAAAAAAGATTATAAACGATTGTTTATTATCTTTTTGACAGCTCACGCCTATAAAAAGTTTTTTTTTTTTCGGAATATCGTACTAAAAATTCTACAGTAATGCCATATTTTATTGACCATTTGATTGATTGAGTGAGGTGCCATGTGCACAATAAACAACCACAGACTATGAAACATTTCTTGAAATACGATAAAACAATCATATGATAAAAATAATTTTACGTCATGTAATTATTGTTTCTATAAATTTAATAAAAAAAGGAAATAAAAATAGTATCTATGACTCCAAGATTGATTATTTGCAACGAATCAAGTCGAAATCTTGGAATTTAAATTAAAACCAAGAGTAAAAAAGAGCAATAACTCTGTTCATTCATTTATTTATTTTTGACGGCTGCCTTAAAATGTAACTATGTAGGCGTTAGTGAAATTTAACTTTAAAGGGCATGGTTAATAAAGCTAAATGAAGTTTAAATCAAGATTTATGAGAAAATATACTTGGAAAATCACAAACCTAACTACTTATTTATTTAACAAACTAACTAATAAATGAATAATTAATATTTTTAAACTAAAAATATTTCATTAAATCGATTGAAAGTTCTTTTTAAATAAAATCGATTATTATTTCAAATCGAATCAATAACGTGTGAGGCAGTCACTAATTTCGAAATTTCTTGAACTGTCAAAAAGGTAATAAACGATTGGACGGAGTATAACGTTTCTTATTTCCCATACTCGCGATATAATAACTTTTGTGCATGTTTAAATAAATAATAGAAATATTTATGTACAGTATTAGTTAGCAATCCAGAACTCTAGTTAAACTAACAAAAAAAAAAAAAAACATCCCAAAAAA
This sequence comes from Melitaea athalia, assembly GCA_905220545.2. NCBI lineage: Eukaryota > Metazoa > Arthropoda > Insecta > Lepidoptera > Nymphalidae > Melitaea > Melitaea athalia. Next base: position 5,622,336 of record HG992193.1, read on the forward strand.
TAAAGGGAAGAAATGACATTTTTTTGGGTACTCACCGTCACCCTGTACAGAGGTGATGTGTTTCCCGTCCAAGAAGAGATCGATGTTTGAGAGGTAGGGCGAGGGTCCCCTGTCTACGACCACCTCGTTGAGCACCAGTATAGTTGTGGGTTTCTTTTTCTCCTTTCCATCATCTGTCGTCTTACGAAGCACCACGCATTGAAGACGCGACCGCAGGGTTAGTGCCGCGTGACCTTCAACAATATTATCTCTGTGACCTTGGATATGGGTTTATGTGTAGCAATATTATGAAGAAGAGTTATCTGTGTTGTGTTAGACTGCAATTTCGGAACGTGGTTATATTTTTGGTTCTTTTTTCACCATTAGAACGCTACGTTACCAAGGATTGAGATCGGCTTTAAGGCTATAAAAATATTGCAACGATTCGTGGCAGCGGAGTTATATAGTTATAATACATAGCAACGGATAAAATTTAGCAGTTCATCTAATTATTGATACTTTTTACGTATAAGTATTCTGCTGATGTTAAGTTTGTGTATTTTACTTAAAAATACCTATATATTGATAAATAGAAACTAAACTTACCTTCTAAAACATTTAGAACCTGGTCCTGAAAGTTATTGAACTCGAAGGGCGTCAGGAAACCCAATGAGCCCAAGTGAAATGCCATTACTGGAGGTACGGATTGCTGAAAAATGTACATCCAAAATTATTAATTATGCAAGTAAATATCGTAACAAAGAAAAATTACACTCCATAAAAGAAAAAAGAAAAAAATGAAAGTATTAGATTTTAACTGAATCAATATCAAACAATATACATTATAGTGTGAGAAGCTTAATCCATCACGCTATTTCACTGTGAACTGTTACTTACTATTAGTTACTATTATAGAAGTTAGGACATATAATCATCAGACAACATTATAGGTTATAAAACATCACAACATCTAACATAACTAATAAATGTAATCATCACCTGAAAAAGAGAGCTAGCGTGTAACAAAGTGCCGTCTCCACCGAGACATATGATGAAATCAATCTTGTCCGTGAGATCATCGGTACCAGCGCGGAAAGTCATCAGCCTTTCTCTGAGCGACGCGAAGTCTCCATACTCCTTCAGTAGAGTGTCTTCTAGCACCACTGCTTCGACAAATACCACCATGCTTTTGTCCTGAAAATGGAGTTATCGTATTATATTTTCGAAATAGACATAATTATGTAATTTTATTAATACTAGTGGTCGCCCAGTGGTCGAAATTCGACCATAATTAATTTCAATTATAAGTTTGAACATTATTAAGGTTCTGTTGTCAAAGACTATATATTTCTTATAATAATAAACAAAAGAGTATGTATACGTGTGTATGTCAAATACATGGTAGTGTGTATGATGTTTTATATTGATTTAATGTATTTATTATGCATAATTAAAAAAAAAAGGTGTGTGTGCGATTCACACACGATAGAAGTGAAACTTCTTTGGAAAACTAATTTAAAAAATTTATTTAAGGCGAGGTATTTCATATATTCCTGCAAAACACGTTTATATGAATTCATTTTTGAAATAGTAAACAGTGAAATTGTAATCTGATAAATTTAATTGGTATTGTTGAGGGTATATTCTAGTTCAAGCTTTGGTTGGAAACATGATTTGATAAATTTGGCTCGATAGAATAAATTCACAAAGTTACCTCTTTTCGGGTCATTTTATTTACTATGATTGGGTTTTATTCTTAAAATAACTGATTTGATATTATAAATAAATTACCAAAATAAAGTTCATATATAACTGGAATAATTTGATCGAGTGTTTTTTTTTTAATTACATAATTTTTTTTAAATCGATTATTCAAGTGATTTTCGAACCGCTTTTTTGCTCTCGCGGCAGACGGGCGAAGAAAATCAGTCGCCTATCGGCCGTCGGACGAGGAGATTATGTCGCTCACTGCGACGTGGCCGAATTTATTGTTTATAGAATTGACCCTAAAATTTTCAATTAAAAGATATTGTAAATAGTACAAATATAAATACTACGTAGAAACTAAGTTTGTAAATATATATTTAAAGTAGTTTGTAATTTGTTTTGTTTTGAAGTTGTCAAAGAGTAAGCCCGATTATGCATAAACATAAAAACAAAAGTAAATTAAGCGTGGCCGAGATAATATCTCTTGCTAAGATAATAATACACATCCTAAATATTTCAATTACTAAAGTAATACTTACGTAGGCGAGGTGAATCACTTATTTCAAAATAATCATGAAATAAAATAATAAATAAAAGATGTAGGTAAATCGTACATGATTTATATAAATAAATAAAATAGTATAATAAAAATATAATCTAATAAAAAATATAATAAAATAGTATATTAAAAAATAAAAATATTCTCAGAGGGCGAATACAATAACAACGCAGCGACACATCTGTTTTCTTGCGTAATCTTCATCAGTTCCTTCCAATGTGTGGATGTTTTATAGTAGTAATTACGTACGCATGTTGATAGATGGTGGCGCCATCTAGTTCTTGCCTAAAAACGAAATCGCCACGGTTATTGAGCGATGAGACACGACAAACACGACCCCCAAACACGATGGATGAGAACGTCGTCCACCATCACGCGGCAGTCCACCAAACAGTGGAACGATTCATGTCCGACCCTACTCCGACGCTCCAGGGAGAAGAGCTCGTCTCCCTGTCCGAGCTACGGAAGGCAGTCGCCCGCCTACCCAGGCGGAAGGCACCGGGTCCGGACGGGATCACTACTGCCGCGCTGATGCAGCTGCCTAAAGGATGCCTCGCAGCGCTCACGAGGACATTCAATGGGATACTCCAGACCGGACACTTCCCCGAGGCGTGGAAGACCGGGAAAATCGTCGTCATCCCCAAACCGGGGAAGGACAGAAGATACCCCCAGAACTATCGGCCGATCACACTACTCTCGCACATCGCCAAGCTGTTCGAGCGTCTGCTGCTGCGGAGACTTGCGCCACATCTGCCCATGCGCGAGGAGCAGTTTGGCTTTCGCAGCAGTCATTCGACGACGCTCCAGCTGGCGAAGGTCATCGGACACTTGGCCAGTGAGTGGAACAACCGGCACTGCACGGTCGGGGTCTTTCTCGACATGGAGAAGGCCTTTGACCGTGTGTGGCACGCCGGCCTCCTGGCCAAGATTATCGACACGACTGCACCGCCCGCGTATGTGCGGGTGGTAGCGTCATTTCTGGAAGGCCGAAAGTTTTACGTCTCGGTGGAAGGCGAGGACTCCCAACCTCGCCCCATCCGAGCTGGAGTGCCCCAAGGCAGCTGTTTGTCGCCGCGACTATACGCGGCGTACACGGACGACGTTCCCACGCTCCGAGGACATCTTCGGGAGGGGGAGGAGGACGTGCTGCTGGCCCTTTACGCGGACGACAGTGCGTTCTTCGCGTCGTCCTACCATCAAATCGTCGCCACCAATAAGATGCAGCGTCTGCTGGACCTGCTACCGGAGTGGCTGGATAAGTGGAGGATGGCCGTCAACGTGGGGAAGACGGCCGCTCTACTGACCGGCGGCTCCAGGCCGCTACGCCAACTCAAACTACGAGGACAGGACGTAGAATGGAAGACCTCAGTTAGGTATCTGGGGTGCCACATTGACCGGAGGCTGCGCATGGTTTCCACCGTTAACCGGGCGGTGAACCAAGCAGCGGCAGCCCGGTCGATGCTCCGCCCCGTGCTCACATCAAGATTGCCCCTCAGAACCAAGCTGATGGTCTACGGTGCCTACGTCCGCTCGCGCCTGACGTATGCGGCCCCGGCCTGGTACGCACTCTGCTCCGCGAGCCAGGTCAGGAGGCTGCAGGTCCAGCAGAACCGCTGCTTGCGTCTGATAGTAGGAGCTCCGAGGTACGTCAGAAACGACGTAATACATCGAGACACCAGGACGCCCACCGTGGAGGAGTATGTCCGCAACTTAGCGCGCACTATGTTCGCTCGCGCGGACAAAGGTGCGTGCGTACACCTCCACGGAATTGCCCCATTACACGCGAGACCGCCGGACGGGCGTCCACTACCTCGTGAGCTCCTGCTGCAGACGCAGCAGAGCACCAATGGTGAAAGTGGCGACGAGGAGGACAACGCAGGGGAAACTGCGCAAATAACCGGAAATGACAACCTATAACCGAATAGCCAACTAGCCTATAGGGTAACGCCCACCCTTGGTGGGTATATCCTCGGCCCATCGGGACGAAAACGAAAGACCCGGCAGTGGACACTGTCGGAGAGGAAAGGCCCGGGTAAGCAGGCGTAGCCTGGATGCCCGTACCCAGACAGGCCCTAGGACCTGCCAGGAAGCACCAAGCGCGAGCGATGAGAGCCCCTTAAAATTAGGGGCTTGCAGCGCGGCCTTCGTCCTTCCCTGTCGTTTTTCCGTTGCATCCGGTTTGAAATCACAACGATTCTAAAGAAGTTTCATTTCAAAAATTAGCATTCTGCACTCCTCTATAAAAACTATAAGTGTGCGTACTCCTCCGTCATCGCATTTTTCGTAAAAAGGGGTACAAAGTTTTTGCTTCACGTATTAATATATAGATGATGTTAGCTATATATATCTATGAATTAACGAATGCTATGAGTATTGCTGGTAGAAATTTCGTCATAAGTATAGTCATAGAGTCAATAAAACAATTGATTTTTAATCGAGTCATTTTTTAATATCAAAACTATCAAAATGTTTAGCGGCCTTGGAGCAAAGGGAAAGGGACCAACCAATCACAAAAGTCGTACGAGTGGCTATTTTGGCTCGCAGGCAGCCAACCAAACAATCATTATACGAAATTTTCTCCCCGCCCCCGTGCCTCACTTCTATCACCAAAGAGATCCATAATTCGTTTCTAACTGCTTTGGTTAAAGGTCAGCCGCTCAATATTCGTGTCGATAGCCATATTGATAATTTGAAATAAAAGCTTAACTGAAAAATTACTTTATATTTGAATCAATACCTACCCATAACATAATGAGCATTCAAATTAACGTTAACATTACCTTTTTTAAATTTTCAACTTTTGCGTAAAACAAATAATAATTGCCCTTTCAAACGAATGAAACGTACAAAGGACTGGGTATACAAATATAAATACGAAATTGTGTGTTTGGCTTTGGGCACTCCAATTTCAGTGAACGCGAATAATAAATTAAATTTTATATTTGATAAAAGCGCCGCTTGACGCACCTTTATTTCGTTGTAGCCGTTTCACAACGCCGGCGGGTTTTTGCAAGGAATTTTGTTTCAGTGTACCTTTGTGTGGTGTGTAATTTATAATATGACTAGCTGACCCCGCAAACGTTGTTTTGCCATACATGTTATTGACCCCCGCAACCCCCTCTTGTCGGTGGAATTTCGTAAAATCCGTTCTTAGCTGACCTCTACTCGGCGAAAGGAATATTCCTACCAAATTTCAAGTCTCTACGCCTTATGGTTCCAGAGATATTGTGTTTGTGATGAGTCAATATATGGGTGGAAATCTCTTTTATATATATATAGATTTAGTACTTCATTAAAATATAGAATATTTTTCATAAAATTATTTATGATAGTACATGTTAACAATAAATATGCAATTTTTCATATTTTGTTTGCGTTTAAAATAATAGTGTATTTAACACGTGGTTCAATAAGTCCCGAGACTAAGTACTAAAAAAAGGTCTTTTTTTTATAAAATTAATTTTTATTCATCAACATAGTCTCCTCCAAGAGCGATACAGTCCCTCCAACGCTTTTCTAACTTTTCTATCCCATGTATGTAGAACGATTTGTCTTTGGCTTCAAAATAAGCCTCCGTTGCTGCGATAACTTCACTATTTGAGTCAAATTTCTTACCCTGAAGCATTTTTTTGAGGTCTCCAAACAGCCAGTAATCGCTGGGGGCCAAGTCTGGCGAATAAGGGGGATGAGGAAGCAATTCGAAGCCCAATTCGTTAATTTTGGCCATCGTTCTCACGGACTTGTGACAAGGCGCGTTGTCCTGGTGAAACACCACTTTCTTTTTGTTCATGTGAGGCCGTTTATCCGCAATTTCGTACTTCAATCGCTCCAATAAGCACATGTAATAGTCACTATTTATATTTTGCCCCTTTTCAAGGTAGTCGATGAAAAGTATTCCATGCGCATCCCAAAATATAGACGCCATAACCTTACCGGCCGATTTCTGAGTCTTTGGACGCTTCGGGCGGCTTTCACCAGCCGCTTTCCACTCCGCTGCCTGCCGATTGGATTCCGGAGTGAAATGGTATATCCAGGTTTCATCCATTGTTACATACCGACGTAAAAAATCCTTTTTATTATGATTCATCAGCGCCAAACATCGCTCTGAATCATTGATACGTTGTTCCTTTTGATCAGTTGTAAGCAAACGCGGCACCCACTTAGAAAAAAGCTTTTTCATGGCCAAATTTTTATGTAAAATAGTGAAAACACTACCAGCTGAAATCTTCACTATCTCGGCTATCTCTCGCACTTTTACCTTCCGATCTTCCAATACGATTTTGAGGACTTGGTTAATATTTTGTTGAGTCACTGCTTCATTTGGACGACCTGAGCGTTCCCCATCATTGGTGTCCATGCGACCGCGTTTGAAGTCGGCATACCACCGACAAATGGTTGCTTTAGAGGGAGCTGATTCTGCATAACATTTTATAAGCCATTGCTGTGCTTCAACGGTATTTTTTCCATTAAAAAACAATGTTTTATCAACACGCGAAACTCGTTTTTTTCCATTGTATCGAAATTACAACCGTAGCGTCACTTAAATGTTTCAAAATCAATAATTTTATTGTTCCATTTTAAAAAATTTGACACATATTCTTGTATTGATAGCCAGTACTTTTTAAAAATCAAAAGAGTTTTTAATATATGCGCCATTTCCAGGTTAGTCTCGGGACTTATTGAACGATCTAGTATAAATAATTTTAAATACCAACTAAACGTTATTTCTTGTAATCTTAGAATTTTAGCGTTAAAATTAAATATTAGAAAGAATGTTTACTTTAGTACAGCTATAATAACTTCCTTAATCTTTAATATATAAGACAAACGGAAGAACAATTTTTTTTACATTTTAGTGATGCGACTTTTATGTTTTGTTAAATTAAGGTGAAACAAATTACTCACATGAACAAGCCAATGCACTAGCTGAACAAACGGCGCCAATACCGTAGCATCGTGCACTTTCTTTATCACGAGGACGGTCAGCGGCGGCTTGTACCACGTGAGGCGCTGAGACGCTGGGTCCTGGATCTGCCTGCAAGTAATTATAATAGAGATTAATTGAATATTTTAATGTGTACAATAACGTTTTGACATTCAATAAATTATTAATGAAACAACTTATTCGGATTTTATCGCGGTTTATTATATTTTTCCTCGTTTTTACGGATGTCCTCCCGTGACCATGGTTGCTGTAAAGTATCGGAAACGTCGGGCATCTAAAAACATAATAAACGGCAATAAAATCCGAAAAAGTTATTCGATAAATTGTTAATATATTTTTATTGGGGGTTTTCTTCAACCATATGAGGTTTTCAATCGAAGATTCTAGAGAAGTTGAGGAGTAAGGACGAGTTTGCGCAATGGTGACGATAAATATCTTCTATCCTGTAGTAGATTAGATGTTACTTTTTACTTACTTTTGCTTCTACTTTAAATGTTTAAAACGAGAGAAAAAGTTATTCACACAAGTATTTTTGAAGTAAAACTTCTTTAGGCGCATGAGGGCTAAAATTTGAGCGAGCGGTAACGCGGCAGCGTCAGGGACGGTCAGTACTTGGATGGGTGACATCCTGGGAACACCGCGTGACGTTGGCTGTTTGATTTTTTTTTTTTTTTTTTTAATTAGTTTGCCAAAGAAGTTTAACTTCTGACATGTGTAGGTACTTTGTACGCACGCAATTTTTTTAATTTCAACGGTGCCATTAGCAAAAGCAAATTAATATGTTTTATTTTTTATTTTTGTGTTACCCACCACATGAGGAAATTATAAACACTTTTAAAATCATATCAAAATTTTTCGATCCAGCGGGATTTGAACCCGCGCCTTCTGAAGGGCCATGTCAGCGCTCTGCCAACTGAGCTATGGATCCACATCAAGCTGGGTCGAAATTCTTGATAATTATGATGATTTTGGTTTTTAAGCAAACCTTGGCGCCGTCTCCAAATTAATATGAATTATTTAACCCCAGATTTTAAAAATACGTAATTTTTCTTAAAATATGTATGTGCAACTTACATAACCATTGCTGAGTTCTTCATTATTCTGCCGCATGGTCCGAACTGCTGTATTGGAGACGGAGCGTTCAGAGATCTCGTTCTCCTGCAACAAGGCGTACATGACAATCAAATATTGTGTTTATAGTTAACAAATATAGCGTTGTATGCTATGCCTTTTTTCCACAGTATCGGCTTACACGGTTTCACACAAACTTTAAATAATTGTAAAAATGTAACTTTTCAATTATAATAAAAATAGTGTTATAATCATTATAAGGATTAGAAAAAGAAGACGTAGAATGTGACGATAAGTTCAGTAGAAATTTTCAACCTAAATGTAGTATTAAAGTTATGTATAATTGTGTTTGCTCGCAAACGAAAAAAAAAAACCGACTTCAATTACATCGACAAGTAACACAACGTAGGTAGACGAAAAAATAGTCAAGTAAACGTTTTTGTCAGATCTCAATGAAATTTAAATGGGACCACATGACACGCAACACCTTTCAAATAAAACAAAATTTATCGAAATCGGTCCACTCCGTCAAAAGTTCTGATCTAACATACATAAAAAAATACAATCGAATTGAGAACCTCCTCCTTTTTTAGAAGTCTGTTAAAAATAGGTTTGTTGTGTTCCTATAATACGAAGTTTTGTAACTTAAGTAAAACAAACCACTTTTGACATTTCTTTGCTCAAATAAAACATGGTCACTATAAAGTTACACTAAAACATGATAAAAAAAAAATTCAGCGAAGCCGCTTAATTTGACACAAATTTTACAATTTTTGATTTGATGTGGCTACTTTTCAGAAGTTTCACTGCTGCCCTGTGTGAATTACACACACGGTCACCAACCCGCCTGCCCAGCGTGGTGACTATGAGCAAAACACATGAGTTCGCGTCATAATGTCGGGCGCGAACTTGTGGAGGCCTATGTTCAACAGTGGACTGTGATAGGCTGAAGTGTGTGTGTGTGTATAATACACACACACACTTTTTTATTTTACTCACTTTACTTACTACAGTTTTTTTACCAAATGATATATAAGGGAATTTACGTTTAATGGCACTTATTTTACGGAAAATATATTGTTAAATGTAACATTGACATTATCTATAACCATTATTAGTATAATTATTACGTAATAGTCACATGTTCATCATTTTGAATTAATTTAAATGACGTAGATACGCTAACATTAATCTTTATAAAAACTTTTAAATTATTACATTGTACAATAATTACATTTATACTCGTATAACTCTTTAATTATCTAATTAAATGATTAATAAATAAATAAGTAAAGTAAGAATTTCTCCTGTGTCGGAGGTCCGAAAACGCATATACTACAACTACGCATACATCTCGACTTGTCCGATACCAATGTTTGCTGTGTGAAGGGATTTTTTTAATTACATATGTACATTCCACATATGTATAGAAAACGTTACGTATGTACTTGTGATTAGTTATTAACAATAACACAATCATATATTTCTTTCACTCTAACACAACACATAAAACGGTACTTCGGTACTCAAATATGATTATAGAACAGATTTCACAATATTTTGTAATCTCGACACTGAATGATACAATAAAATATTCAGGATTCGTTTAGTTATCAGAATTATATAATAATATAATATATTTATTCAATTTGTACCTGACCGCATTTTACACGTCCGACAGTTACCAAGCCGGGCCTGAAACCGCTGCTCTTTGACTTTGTTAAATAAATAATGTAAATTATGTATTAAGTTAATACGTCTATATAAAACCTACAGGCTGTTTTAGATTTTACTCATACATAACAAGAATCGATATTTATATTTCCAAAACCAAAATTTCATAATTGTGTCTGCTTGCAAACGAAAAAAAACCGACTTCAATTGCATCGATCAATAATACAACATAGGTAGACGAAAGTGTAGTCACTTAATAGTCAAGTAAATACGCATTATTAGAGATAATTCAAAAAGTACTTATCAGATCTCGATCAAAATTTAAATGGGACCAATGACGATTCGATTAAAAAAAGAATCATTGAAATCGATCCACTCAGTAAAAAGTTATGAGATAACACACATAAAAAAATATGTCAAATTGATAACTTCCTCCTTTTTTGAAGTAGGTTAAAATATTATGAAAAAAAAAATGCGTTGCTAAGCTCAAAACTCGAGAACAGCTGGACCAATGCAAGCGTTTGATATTTCGCAAGATAAGACCTCTTCTGTCGCGGCAAATAAAAATCACAGTAAAAAAACTCACCTCCGTAATGTAACCCTTTATTTATCTTTAGTTCTCTTTAAGAACTGTTTAAATCACAACTAAAACACAATGTAAATGTTGATTCATTCGATAAAAAATTCGATTAGTGTTCGTCACGGTAATCATGCTGTATAATAACCAAATGAGCTTCACATACGCCACTGGTGCTGCATTAACCTCGCGACCTTGCTTCCAACAAAACTTAGAAACAACAGCAAAAAGCTGTTTCAAGTATGAATACTGTGTGTTGTTCATACGTGTTTTAAAACTTCTATAGGTGTAGTTGTAAATCGCCTATCATTGTGATCTTCATTTCTCATAAAACGACAAGTAATCCAATTATTTTTTTTGACGATGACTCAATATTTTTTTATTTGTGAATTCACTCTTATACAATTTGAATATTATTGAGCAACTAATGTAAAATTTTCATAGCGTTGATTGTCTTTTTTTCGTGACGTACTTAAAGTGAAACAATATAAATTGTTATTGTTTAGATATCTTTTAATTTACTTTATAAGGCAATATCTATTAGGAAGACCTTTAATACAATAAATATAGAAAAATAAATTTCAAATGAATTTTTAAATATTTTTCATAAAAATATTTCTTTATAACATTTAGTAATTTATTCTTAAATCAATTCACCAACATTAGATTCCTGTTCCTTTAATTTTCTCAATACCTACGTATGAGAAAATTAAAATTAATTCTAGTAAAATTGCTTGTTTTCTAAGCTACCTAAAGAAGCAGACTTAGTTTTTAAATATATTTACATTTTAATGTAACAGTAGCGTTGGTACGAAACTAATAAATAATACATATTAACTAATAATTAATTATACCTTTATACCGTTTTATGCATGGTTACAGACTCGTTTTGTTTAATTCCCTGTGTTGGTTGTTCCAAATTCCAAAATTTATATTCACTGATATTAACTACATACTTTTAAACTTTTTTCACTGATATTCTTTTTTACTTACATAGCAAGATTATTTAGTTGTCTCTTTCTTATCAATCTACACAAATGATAAAAATATAGATCACATATAGTCTAATATTCACCTGCATATCGTGATGACGAAAATGATAACCACGACTTTGGCAGATGTCTCAAAATATATTAAAAGATGGTTTTTTGTATACCTCAGTTACTGGTAAGCACAGTTGTAAATAAAATGAAGCAGCATTGTGAGTAAATACTTCTTGGACAGAACTACGTCCTGAACTTACAAGCCTAATTAATGCTAATATAATATAAATAATAATTAATGCTACTGTCACTAACTTCACTGAATGTCAAGACCTTGGAAGTTCTTTGGTTCACTAAAAAAATTTGTAAACAGTTACAAAATAAGCCTTGACACTGGCACAAATTGAATTAAAAAAATCCAATATCATGCGAAACGAATGGACTTTAATCGAATTTTACTGATCACTCGATTTTATTTATGTGACGACCCATTGCTTTTAGCATTTTATAAAAAGATCGATAAAGTATACTATGACGATTATATTTTTCGTGTCTAGTCATCTTAGATCGAAAAGACACAAGATAAATATGTATAAGATATAAAGCATGAGAAATGTTCTGTCATTCTGTGATGATATAACAATATTAACAATCATAATACTTGTTTAGTAGTAGGTAGAAGTAACCTATTTCTGAACATAATTCTGAATATAATTCTGAACTCAGTCTTAAAAGTTCATTCAGTATTCATGAATTCATATTTAAGTTATTACAACAATATGTGTTAAAATATTTAATTACGGATTTATAAAACGATATGATAATATTATTATGAACAGAACTTATTTTAATTGAAAGAAAATTCTAATGGTATATAATAGGGACACTATTATGACGTATGCCACGTAGGAAGAAAATGTGTTCCTTGTTCTAATCTAAATATATTTATAAAACGCTTTGTTGTACGTAAATACACAGTTTTCTCTTTCACCACCAAACACAATCAACTTCCCGTTGGTGTGGTAATTACCCCTTGGTCTCCAGGTGGTAGTAAGGGAGTTTGGTCGCGTTTGGTGAAAGTGGGTGGTGGTGGGTGGTGAAAATGTTAAAACATATATTTCTGTCCTTTTCTAACGCATTAGGACATCTGAAAAGATCTCAAAATTTCTGTAATGGTCTAGAAAGTTTCTCGAGCAACGCCGGGTTTCGCTGCTATTTAAATACATATTTCAACTTATAACTCACATAAAAGTACTATTTGGACATAATTGTATACAATATCCTATATTACTATATAGGTAGACTTATTAGTATTACTTACATTTCTAAAACAAGATAAATATAACACTCGAGTACCAATAACTTCCTTTAATTTTCAACAAGCGATAATTAGAAACGCAAATGATACTTTGCGGGCATCGTATTATGTTTCGTTACTTTTTATATTAATTAAATCTATATATAGCTTCCATATTATTTTAAACGAACACATAACATCATACTATGGCTATTTCACGAAGGATGAAGAATAAAATCGTTCAAAGTAAGTACGTATCCCAGGCACAGATACATTTTTCTATCCCCCATATCCCTATGACCTCGCCTGCAATAATTCGAAGAACAATATTACATTATTAATATATTAAAATATTTGTAGTGTATGAAAGCATCGAATAGAACATAATATATGGCGCACTGAACACTTCATACTAAATTGTTAAGCTTGTTTTTCCATTTTTTAGAGGTTATTTGTCGCAGTCGGGTTTTTCGTCCTATTAATAATTAATTTTTATTACAGTATTTTTAGTTTATCTATATATATATAACAATCAATTGCTGTTCGTTAGTCTCGTTAAAACTCGAGAATTGCTGGGCCACTTTGGCTAATTTTCGTCTTGAAATGTTTGTGGAAGTTCAGGGAAGGTTTAAACGGTGAGAAACATAAATAATATGTAACGGAAAATACTAAAAACGACGATTTAATTTTCCAATACAAAATGTTCCTAGCGGGGAAATTTAATGTCTTTTCTTTTGTCAAAAACGTTGTCCATGGTTGTTAAATATTTATAGGTGCGTTTAGAAAGTGTTTTGTGTATATTTTTCACAAATATACGTAGGCGATACGAAGTTCACCAGGCCATCTAGTCATTAATAAATAAGCAACTTTCCGGGATCTACGAGTAAGTTTCTTTTCTAAGCATGCGGAGAGTTCAGAACGCTTACTGAGTTAAGTTTCCGTAGACGTTGGAGCTCTTCACTCTCACATACACATTTGCTCTGACTCGGGTTTGAATCCTAATCGAGAATTTAATTGTGATATAAATTGTTAATTTTTTTCGACTTTTTACATGGCTTTTAATTACACAGTGACAGCGTATATACATCGTAAGAAATAGATGTTTTTTTTTTGAAGTGAAACTTCTTTAGGTGCATGAGGGGTAAAATTTGAGCGACCGCTAACGCGGCAATGCGTCGCGAGGTCAGTACTTGGATGGGTGGTATTGTAACTATACGATAATCCTCCGAAACAGCTGGACCGATATTTATGAAATTTTGTGTGCATATCGGGTAGGCCTGAGAATCGGCCAACATCTATTTTTCATACCTTTAAGAGGGCGCGTAAAGCAAAATTATCAATCTGCTATTTGATTTTTACATGAAAAATTCCGGACCAAATCTTAAAATAAAAATATATGACAAATTACGTGATATTTTCAAGACTATAGCCTAATCAAAAACATAAAAAAATGAAATTTCCTCGATAAAATATAATCACGAAGTAACCTCTAATTTTTATGCGTTTTCTATTTATACTCGATATGGCTATGACCATTAAGACAAAAATTTGATAATTAATTACATTTAAATATGAGTAAAGTCAATGCCTAGGCATTTAATGTAATTACTTTTAGTTTCGGAATTATAAATAAAATAAGATTTTTGTCGTTTTTTACATTAGTAATGCGCTCAAAACTATATCGTCTATCGCACTCTGACACGAGGCTTTGTGTATATTTTGTTTCATCAATTTCTCACGGGCGCGCGGTTGAAATCTGATTTTTTGCTCGGGTTATGCGCACTCTTAAGTTATAAGGGGGGGGGGGGGTGATTAAGGGGATTAATAGCATATATGGCAAAACAACGTTTGCGGGGTTGGATTAGATAGTATGTATATAAATTACGCGTCATGTTGTTTGTCCTCGATGGACTCCCTAAACTACTTAACAGACTTCAATCAAATTTGCACACCGTGTGCAGTTTGATCTAACTTGAAAGATAGGCTATATTTCATTTTGATATATGTAATTATTATATTTAAAAAAAAAAAAAAATCAGGCGATACGAAGTTCGCCAGGTTAGCTAGTATTTTATTAAATTTAAATAGAAAAAGTGTGAGGGGTTTAGTAACTTGCTATTTTATAGTAGGTACCTATAAATTGTAATTTATATTTGATTTAAAAATAATATTATGTTAAGTTAATTTTAAACTATATTAGAAAATAAAAATAATTACTTATATCAAAATTAAGTTCACATTATATGAAACTAAACTAACTAATATTATATGAAAATAATATCAGAAAAATATTTAGAAAAAGGTATTCAATAATTACGAGGTACCAAATACCAAATAGTGAAAGTAAATAATTGTTTTAATTGTTAACCGACTTCCAAAATTGGAGGAGGTTCTCAATTCGATTTTATTTTTTAATGTATGTTAACTCAGAACTTTTTGACTGGGTGGCCTTTAGGCCAGGCCATTCCATAAAACAGATAAAACAAAAACGAACCTCCTGTCAAAATACTCTTCCCGAGCTCGAATGAGCTCCGTCTTGCCCGACTCGTGAGATAATTGCCTTCTTAACATTTTATAATCGAAGCCGACCTTACAACTTCGGATATTCTGTAATATGTCTTCATTAAAACTTTATTTACCGAACATTACAAAACACGGCACGCATTATAAGCATCGTTACAAACACAAAACATCACTGAGTTTCCATCACTTCCACGAAGGTTGCACTAGCCGGAAAAGAACCAATCAGCGAAATGTATAATGGAAACACTACATTTTTACTTAATTACGTAAATCAAGCATTAATCGGACTGGTGCTCATTTATAACTTGAAATTGAGTGCGTTGTTTATCGGAGACGGAAACGTACGGAGCGACGCGTGCGCATCCCACACCGGAGTATCTCGGTCTCAGACTCTCAGCAGTCAGCACAGCACTCTCAGCCGGTCAGCCGGCAGCCCTATTGGCTATGCACATGAGCGTTGTCTCGTGTGACATCAACGACCTTGATAGGCACGTTTACAACTTCCAGTTTCGCGCATTCATTTAAGTTTTCAAGTAACAATATAGCTGATTCAAATAACTTGGGTAGTAATAAAAACGTTTCAAAATTATATAAAAAAACCTTTAGGCAAAAGTATTTGGAAAAGTTTAGCAGTTAAAATTGTCATGGACGGTTAACAATAAAAAAACATTTTACAAAATGAATTGAAATAAGTTGTTATTTTAATCACCACTAAATGAAACAATATTTAAATTTTAAAGTCATGGTCGTTAAAAAATAAGAGATTCATATTAAAGATTTCGCCACTGTTTTGCCAATTGCTCAGACGAATAATTTGCAAAACATCCTTGGACATCTAATGGATACTTATTCCATGACTATTGTATTACAATTATTTAATTACATTTTTATATTATTTATTATTAAATAGCTGCACCACGCGGTTTTATCCGCTAATTTCCGATGCCATGGAAATGCCGCGATAAAAACTTTCCCGCTTTTACATTTGATTTAAATTCGTATTTGTCACTTGAACGACTTTTTCCATAACTTTAGCGTTGCTCATTAAAGTAGTATATGGTCACTGGTCAGAAAATCGAAAGTTCTGACGTCATCCGAGTAGGCAGGTTTACCTGCGCAGCAGTTTTAGGAGGAGTTCATTATGAATGACTGTATCGATCGTGTGAACTGTCAAGTGTCTCCGCAACATTGACCGACATAGGCGCGACGATTAGACGTTGAGCAATATTATCGCTAAACATTGGCTTATTCAAAATAAATCAATAGTGAATTATGTAATTATTAAATGCTATTTTTTGTATAATAAATTTTTTTTTATAAAAATATTTGGGGTCAAGGTCCATTTATCACAATTCAGAAATGTTTGTAGTGGGTTAATAATGATTTAATGATTAATGAATCCGTCTATATACTTTAAATTAGTAGCTATATACATCTATGAAAATAGTATATATGTGACTTATCTAAAACCTGTAATATGTTCGTGCATTTTAACTTGTTTTTTAAACGAATAATGAATCAAATAATTGGTTTTTGGCAAATACAAAATTTGTTTACTAATCTGTTGTTGTTGTGTGGGCTCGATTTTCCGCATTTAGACTCAATATGGTCCATTATGCGTGAGAAAGGGCAATTCAATGCAATTCAGTAACCTCAGTCAGCAGTAACCTGGCTGCAGGTAAGTATAGCAATCATAGAGATGTGTGCCTACTATAGTCAGGTATATAACGTAAAACATTGACGGTTTTAGCTTACTACATAATTAACATGGTAATTAACATGAGAGAGAAAAGATTTTTTTTGAAGAAATTTTTTTTTTTAAGTAGGTATTATTATTTGCAGCAGGCTTATGGTGGCAGAGGTTGTTTTTATAAATTCACAATATTGAAATCAGCCTATAAAAAATTATTTCATCTAATTAACTTATGAGGGAAGATTTTGTTATATTCCGGATCTTAGACCATATGTAGTATGTATACACTATACAGTCATGAAAGTAGAATTTCTTGTTTTACTATTGAACAGCAAACACGAAACAAATAAATATTAGTTTTAAAACGTAATAACTGATATGTTGCTAAAAAATCTACAATAATTTTTTTAGTAGATATTAAAGATATTTGACGTACATTTAACAAACGACGAAAACCATTTAGGTTGATATAAGGTAAATTTTGAGGTTTTTCCTAATTATATATATTATCAAATGTGTATAATTATTTATTTCTCACGGATATTATTCAGCGATTTGCTGTTTTGTGCGGAGAAGGAGCAAAAAAATGT
Source organism: Melitaea athalia (assembly GCA_905220545.2). Lineage (NCBI taxonomy): Eukaryota > Metazoa > Arthropoda > Insecta > Lepidoptera > Nymphalidae > Melitaea > Melitaea athalia. The sequence goes on from HG992193.1 coordinate 5,639,934, forward strand.
AATTTTCGAATGGCTACTTTTTGTCATACTTATCATTGCGTCTGTTATATATAAGAACTGACCACATTCTGTATAAAAGCTAGATGTGATAGTACCTACGTTAGTTCACAAAAAAAAAAAAGTTTACTTCCATTAACAGTTTACGAGTATATTCTTATACTAGCAGTCACTACTAGCCAGGGCCGGATCTACCATATGGCTTTTTGGGCTTGAGCCCAGGGCCCCTAGATTCAAGGGCCAGCTAAGTCAATTCAAAGTCAAAAATAAACGACAATGCGAAAGAATCAATAATTTTATTAAATTCTTTATTCTTATATTACTTCGAACTGACAGTTAAAATGTTCGGCTGCCATTACACATTAATCTCAATCGTGGTCTTTGGTGGGCCCCTAATTAGTATTAGCCCAGGGCCCCCTGACCTCACGCTCCGGTCCTGATACTAGCTGTGCCCCGCGGTTACACTCGCGTTAATTTGAGGAAAAAAAATAACCTATAGCCTTCTTCGGTAAATGGGCTATCCAACCCCAAAAGAATTTTGCATTTCGAACCATTAGTTCCTGAGATTAGCGCGTTTAAACAAACTATCAAACTTTTCAGCTTTATAATATTAGTATAGATGTATAGATTTATTCATAGTTATTTCATGAACCATGTTTACAGCGCCCGAGTATCTGTTGGTTCTTCCTACCCTACCGAGTACCTATAAGTTTATTAATTCCGGGATAAAAATTAGCCTATATGTTGCTCCACAATCTCCTCTATCTTCTTGTGAAAGTAATCCATGTATAATTGTATATAAAACAATAACGTATGCTTCAATTTCTCTATAAATGCTGACATGGGTAACTTCGTACCGCTAAAAAAAACTTTACCTATTTATAATAGAAGTATAATAGATATAGTTATCGAATTTGGTGCAGTCGTTCGGAAAATATGCACGTTCAAACATGTCGGCGAACAATTTATACTTATTAGTTAAGGCGAGGTATTTCAGATATTCCTGCAAAACACGTTTATATGAATTCATTTTTGAAATAGTAAACAGTGAAATTGTAATCTGATAAATTTAATTGGTATTGTTGAGGGTATATTCTAGTTCAAGCTTTGGTTGGAAACATGATTTGATAAATTTGGCTCGATAGAATAAATTCACAAAGTTACCTCTTTTCGGGTCATTTTATTTACTATGATTGGGTTTTATTCTTAAAATAACTGAATTGATATTATAAATAAATTACCAAAATAAAGTTCATATATAACTGGAATAATTTGATCGAGTGTTTTTTTTTTTAATTACATAAATTTTTTTAAATCGATTATTCAAGTGATTTTCGAACCGCTTTTTTGCTCTCGCGGCAGACGGGCGAAGAAAATCAGTCGCCTATCGGCCGTCGGACGAGGAGGTTATGTCGCTCACTTAGACGTGGCCGAATTTATTGTTTATAGAATTGACCCTAAAATTTTCAATTAAAAGATATTGTAAATAGTACAAATATAAATACTACGTAGAAACTAAGTTTGTAAATATATATTTAAAGTAGTTCGTAATTTGTTTTGTTTTGAAGTTGTCAAAGAGTAAGCCCGATTATGCATAAACATAAAAACAAAAGTAAATTAAGCGTGGCCGAGATAATATCTCTTGCTAAGATAATAATACACATCCTAAATATTTCAATTACTAAAGTAATACTTACGTAGGCGAGGTGAATCACTTATTTCAAAATAATCATGAAATAAAATAATAAATAAAAGATGTAGGTAAATCGTACATGATTTATATAAATAAATAAAATAGTATAATAAAAATATAATCTAATAAAAATTTAATAAAATAGTATATTAAAAAATAAAAATATTCTCAGAGGGCGAATACAATAACAACGCAGCGACACATCTGTTTTCTTGCGTAATCTTCATCAGTTCCTTCCAATGTGTGGATGTTTTATAGTAGTAATTACGTACGCATGTTGATAGATGGTGGCGCCATCTAGTTCTTGCCTAAAAACGAAATCGCCACGGTTATTGAGCGATGAGAGCCCCTTAAAGAGAAAGTAATATTATTATTAAAAGTAATACTCACGTCCTACCCATTCTGTAAACTATAAACTTGTTTACTCGGATTATATTATACAACTTACGTTTACCGAGTTATTGGTCAGTATAAAACTGTACTGTACGATACATATAGACACTAAACGCACAGATTTAGTATCACTCTTGCACAGTTTGCTTATCAAACAACGACAGTTCATATTGCTCTGATAGCGATGATATTTGATAGAAGTATTGATGTTACTGTTTCTGAAATTATAGACACTTTTCAGATATTAACTACTATACTGCGTCCAATCGTTTATTATCTTTTTGATAGCTCACGTCTATAAATTACAGTATTTTTTTTCGGAATAACGTACTAAAAAATTCTACAGTAATGTCATACTTTATAGACGATTTGATTGATTGAGTGAAGTGTCCTGTGCATAAAAAACAAGCACAGACTATGAAACAGTTCTTGAAATACGATAAATCAATTATATGATAAAAATAATTTTACGTTATGTAGGTACTTATTGTTTCTATAAATTTAATAAAAAACGGAAATGAAAATAGTATCTGTGACTCCAAGATTGAATGTTTGCAAGGAATGAAGTCGAAATCTTGGAATTTAATTTCAAACCAAAGAGTGAAGAACAATAACTCTGTTCATTCATTAATTTATTTTTAATGGCTGCCTTAAAATGTAACTATGCACGCGTTAGTGAAATTTAACTTTAAAACGCGTGGTTAATAAAGTCTAAATCAAGTTTATATCAAGAGTTATGAGCAAATATACTTGGAAAATTACATACCTTGGGTATACAAATGAAACAAGTAAAATATTAAATAAACTAACAAAACAACTAATAAACGAATAAATAATTAATATTTTTAAACTAAAAATATTTCATTAAATCGATTGAAAGTTCTTCTTAAATAAAATCGTTTATTATTTTAAATCGAATCAATAACGTGTGAGGCAGTCACTAATTTCGAAATTTCTTGAACTGTCAAAAAGATAATAAACGATTGGACGGAGTATAGCTGATATAGCCCAGTAAGCGGGGTTTTTTTTTTGCAACGTACGGGACCTAGTTTTTTTTTTTTGTAATATGTTCAGGGGTGTCCCCTGAATGTAAATCCAAGTTGGCGCGGCTGTGCCGGGCCCGCTTCAGCCGCCATCTTGGAAAACGCGTTTTATCGAATATCTTGTGAACCGCGCATCGTATGACAAAAAATGTTAAAATCATTATTGTAGATAATAATATTTGCCATCTTTTTTATTTGAATTTTTTTTTTTTTTGGTTAATGCATAGGTTGTTAATTATAGCGCTCCAAACTTGTAAAAGTTGAAGCGCTGGAGCGTTGGAGTTGGAGCGCTCCAAACTGAGTTTGAATAATTAATTGTCTCAGCCTGTAACATCTCACTGGTGGACCAGAGGCCTCTTTCTCTATATAGAACAGCGGAGCTTAATCCAGCACGCTGCTTCATTGAGAGTTGGCGGAACACAACTATAAGTTAACTATGAGGAAATAATGGTTACAAAACTAGCTGCATACCTACAAGAAGATAGCCAATGCATTGATAAAGTAAAGTACATTTATCAATTACATTATTGTTAATCTGATGTTATCATAAAATTATGTAGAGCCATTCATTAGGACAATCGTGGCGATCACGTATATAATTGTAGAGAATTTTCATCTTTATTTCTATTTCCTTTAGAAGGTTTATAGTTTGTCAATATAAAGTATTCGATCACTCTTTCACGTGAGGATCAAAAGGTTACCAAAACAAAAACATATCACAGATTCAACGTATTAATTTATTTTAAGTATATCTATATCAATGAAATTTTACTAATGTTTAAATCTCAAGTAGGAATGTAAATGAACCTCTTTTACTATTCATATAATTTAAATTGCCCGCGAAGTACCTTCGACTAATACGTCAAAGTATTATCTATGGTGGCAGCACTTTGCACTATGTTTATTCTAGAAATTCATTAAAATAAAGTTTCTCTCTGGCTTTGTACAAATAAAACGTTAACGATATTTTTAAAAGAAATAATTTCAATTATGATTGTAAAAGAAATAGTATTTGAAGCAATTGCTTTTAATGTTGTTTCTCTTTACAGGTTTATAGTTATTAATAATATAATTTGTACATAATTGTAGAAATAAGTTGTGTGCAAAAATAATTATGTTTGCTCGCAAACGAAAAAAAACCGACTTGAATTACATCGACAAGTCATACAACATAAGTAGACGAAAAAATAATCAAGTAAATATGCGCTATCAAAGATTACTCAAAAAGTAGTCATCAGATCTCAATCAAATTTAAGCGAGACTACATGACAAGCATTAGCTTTCAATTAAAGTAAGAATCATCAAAATCGGTAAACCCAGTAAAAAGTTATATGGTTTAATATAACGTAGGTCGACGAAAAAATTGTCAATTAAATACGCATTATTAGATATAACTCTAAAAGTACTTGTCAGATCTCAATTAAATTAAAATGGGACCACATGACACGCAACACCTTTCAATTAAAACAAAATTTATTGAAATCGGTCCACCCCGTCAAAAGTTTTGAGAGCTAACATACATAAAAAAAAAATACAGTCGAATTGAGAACCTCCTCCTCGGTTAATAAAACGACAACAAAAACAGAAAATATGTAATAATACGAATACGAACTTTTTATGAAACGTTTTTATTGTGACTGCTCAAGATTAATTGTTCACTGTTCTTGTCGAAGCTAATGACGTCACGTCACGTGTGAGTTATCTAACGATTTTAAACATTGTATAGAGTATAGAGCAACAGAAGCGCAATTTAATGGTCTAAGATCCGAGATAGCTGAATATTCTCTCATCTGTTAATTAGATGAAACAATTTTTTTATAGGCTGATTTCAATATTGTGAATTTATAAAAACAACCAGGGGGAATATTTTGTTATATCCCGGATCTTAGACCATAAAGACTATGACAGATTTCAATTCAGGGGCAGATTGTTTCAAATTGTTGCCTTTGCTAAAAAATAAATAAGTTTTTTAATTAAAAATTATTTATCTATAAATTTTACTAGTTTTTTCAATGTTTTTTCTTGGGAGCGGAGCGGTAACCATAAATGTCAAAGGTATATGGTTCCTATACCCGCAAGACTGGTCGTGGTATTTATATAAAAATATGTATTTTCACGGTCTAAATAAGGAAATGGTAACTTTCACGTCAAATCACTGATCTGCTTCATATCAAGTAAAAGGCAATCAAGTACTTTAATTTTTTTAGATGTTAATGTGTCTGTATGCTGGTTTTAAGAGAAAATTGTTAAGAAAATTAATTTATGTGGTAGACTCGTGATACAATAATTACATGTTAAGTAAAAAATAAAGTTTTAAATAAAATAAATTCACTTAAATAAATGTAATTAAAAGAAAGTACTTCTATAGAAATCAGCGCGTTCAGCGGACAAAATTCCGCTTCTAAAATAACTAGCTTCTGCGCGCGACTTCATCCGCGTGGAATAGGACCAATTCTGTCATACATGATTTGTGCGAAACTTAACCGTTTACGCAGCGGAAGCTCTCGAAATGAAAAAAAAAAACGATTTTGAAACATTCTTCATTGGTGCTACGCTCCTATTGGTCTTAGCGTGATGATATATAGCCTATAGCCTTCCTCGATAAATGGGCTATCTTACACTGAAAGAATTTTTTAAATCGGACCAGTAGCTCCTGAGATTAGCGCGTTCAAACAAACAAACTCTTCAGCTTTATTATATTAGTATAGATGTCTACATCAGCAATGTAGTGAGAAGTTTAATTTGCAAGTCATTGAGCATTTTAGCTACAATTCATAGTCAGACAAGCACATCGATAATATTTGCAAATACATATTCATGTTTTGCATATATTTATAAATCCACCTTTCCTTATTACTCGACAAAAACATTATTATTTTGAATCAGCATGATAATACAATATCTCAAATAGGCGATAAAAACGAATAGGTATATAATATACTTGCTATCGGACGCTTATGTAGTTCATTGGTACAGCATATCAATAAAACAAAAAAGTGTATCTCTTATCAAAGAAAATATCGATAACTTCGCTAACGAAACACGGTTTATTTTTAACCATTTCAAAACACCTTCAATTGGACTGAATTTATGTAAATATATGCCCTAGTAGCAATCCAATTTTTACTGTAAAAAATGTGTTTATAGATAATTATGTGTAAATAAAATTTAAAACAATGTAATAAATAGTGTGCATCATTGATGGAGTTGAATAAACTAGTCATGTTGAGTTAAGTGATTACTAATTTGTAATTTCATACATATCGACGGTGCCGTAGAATAACGTAACATGTGAATATAGTACGAAATCAATTTTATTTAATAATTTACTTCAGGAGTCGAAGATCTATCTATACATGCAAAAAAAATAATTTTACGACCAATAGTTTCTGAGATTCTGAGGCGAACAACGTCCCATGTGTTTGTGTCTCCGTATTATAACGAACTAGATGCATATGTGACGGAGCTCGCGGCCGGGGGTAGCACGCGTTGGCCGTGCCAAAGTCACTTGTTACGTTGTTGAGTGGAAAACGAGCTTGTGCGCACGAGTTACCGCATTCGCCGATGATAAAGTTATTTTTCTTAAATAGTATTCATAATTAGTACTAAAACATGTCCAAATATAATAACAGATCTAATAAAATCCTTGATTTGGTGAAAAACAACTGTAAAAATTCGGAAGAAGAATTTGATAGTGGAAAGATATCTGGTTATAACAAGGAAATTTCGAATTATCACGGTAAGTTAATCTTATTCCTTATTAATTTGTATAACAAAATTGCATTTTAACGATTGTTTTATAATCTATGGTGGTTTATTTTAATTTACATAACTAACGCCAAACTTCGCGTTTCATATTCATATGTGACGTTATTTAATGGAGATTAGTCTTTACATTGTTTCTTACAAAAATGCTCTTGCAAATTAAATTAAATTGTAAAAGACATCTTTGACTACTAATGGAAAACTTAATTTGTTGATATTAAAGTATGAGTTACAAGTAGTGATATGTCGTTTTATCACGGACATATTCTGACGTTTTTGAGTTATATGTGAAGATAGAACGTTCTTTTGCGGAAATCTTAATGACATATGTGAAGACAGAACGTTCTTTTGCGGAAATCCTGATGTAATATGTGAAGATAGAACGTTCTTTTGCGGAAAACTGATGTAATATGTAACATTGGTACGTTTTTTCTTCCAGAAAAATACTGTAATTTGGTTTAAATTGCTTTTTTCTTAATTAAATTATCAATTTATTCGTATTTAAATAAAATTGTTTTCTTTTATTTTTGTAATTTTTATATTTTATATTATTTTTTTAGTTTCAAAGACACCTGTAAGCCCATCATCATCACCATTACATCCGGGTTCAGAAAACATTGATTTAGAGCTAAAAGACGTATTAGTCAGTCAGTTCAGCCTATTGCAGTTCACTGCTGGACATACCCTCCCCAAGTTTGCGCCAGACATCCCGGTTTTCCGCAATCCTCCATGAAGACTACACCGGCAATCTTACGTAGATCGTCGGTCCAACAGGCCATAGGACGTCCCACACTGCGTTTGCCAAGACGCGGTCTCCACTCCAGGACCCGTCTGCTCCAACAGCCATCGGTCCTGCGACACAGATGACCAGCCCACTGCCACTTAAACTTGCTAATTCTGTGGGCTATGTCGATTACTTTCGCTCACGGATAGTCTCATTTCTAATCCTATATTTGAAAGAAACCCCAAGCATAGCCCCTTCCATTGCACGTTGAGCGACTTTAAACTAATAGATCAGTCCATCAGTGTTCATGTCTCGGCTCCGTATGTCAACACAACCAGGACGCATTGCTCGAAGACTTTTGTCTTCAAGCATTGTGGAATCTTCGAAGGCAAGACTCGACGAAGCCTGCAAAACGCCGCCCAGCCCAAACAAACCATCCTATCAGCCTCCTTCTCGAGTTGTTTCGACCTGGTTGAATGGTGTGGCCAAGGTAGACATAATCCTGAACAACTTCGAAAAGGATACCGTCGACCGATACCGGTCTCGGTATCACTTGGTTGTTAAACATAACTTTCGTTTTATCTAAGTTCATACCGAGACCGACTCGTCGGGAGGACTCGTTTAGGCCGGCCAGCATTCGGCCTAGCTCATCCGACGTCTCCACAAAGATTACGAAATCGTCGGTAAAACGAAGGTGCGAGATGAATTCGCCGTTGACGTTGATGCCTCGTTCCTCTCAATCCAAGGTCTTAAAGACATCCTCCAGCGCAGTGGTAAACAGTTTCGGTGATATTACATCTCCCTGTCTTACCCCACGCCGCGCCGGAGGAAAATGATCAGCCTGCTCCGGTGGATGGAATTCGTCGAGTCTTCTGGCGAGACGATTCGTAACAACCCTTGAAAACAGCTTTTAGACGTGGCTCAAAAGTGAGATTGGTCTGTGATTCTTCAACAAAGACTTGTCGCCTCTCTTAAAGAAGCACCATCATACTCCTGGACAACGCCTCCGGCGTGGTACCTCGGTGGATGACGGCGTTAAAAAGTTTATATTTCTATTCTGCTCAATCATAGATCTCTCTTGTATTTGAGCAGCGGAGGTCTCGGCGTACAAGTTTCCGTATCCTCTTAGACTAAGCTTTCTGTTCTGGCGAAGTTGCTTGGGCAGCGGGCAACTCGCACCTGCGCCGCATCAGATCCAAGGCTTCGGGAGAAAGATTAGACTGCTTCTTTGACTACCTCGGCGGAAAGTGTTTGCGACACAGTGTACACACCATCTTCACCATGTTGTCGGTCATCTCGTCCACGTCGCCAGCGAATAGAATTGGTTTCGGAGTTCCAGTTGGAACTGCTCAGAGCCACATAGTATTTGGAGCAGCGTAGGTTGGAGAGTAGATTTCATCAAGCGGGTATTCAGAGTGCCCCGTAATAGCCGGTGGTCGCTGCTGGTGTTAACCGGTACTAATTATAATAAATACAAAGAAAGAACAAAATGTGATGTTGGAGATTGATAATTTTAGTATTTTAAGCGAGTTTAAGAAACGTTGATTGATTTAAAGAAGTGAAGATATTTTTTATGTTTAATTATTATAAATTTGGTACTTTTAAAATAAAGGACTGATTTTGTTTTTAAAATGTTTTATTTTTAATCGATTTTATACAAAAAATAATAAATACTATTTATGACACGCTACTTATGAAAATGACTGCTCAAAATAAATCTGATATATGCATATAGGACGAAATAACTAGCTTAAGTTTCATAAAAAAACGTTCCATTTGCATCTGGATCCTTAGAGCCTCCGGTGAATAACGTCACATGTGTAAATGTGACAGCAACAAGTCCATTATAAAACGTTATATATAAACATCGACCCTACTATCTTTCTAAATAAAACTGTTTCAAAATAATTAATAATACTGATAGATAATCACAGGCTTAATGTAAATTTTTCCAAAGTATAAAAGCGCCAGGTTTTTCCGTTTCCGAAATATAACAATTGAAAACTTTGAACGGCTCTACTGTAAAATGACTATTTTGCAGATAGTACGTTATTCTACGGCACCGTCGATATATTACAGAACTAGCCGACCCGCGCCCACTTCGTTGGGCGTTAATTATTTTTGTGATGCAATTATGTTGTGTAGCTCTTAGTACTGTTTTATTAGGTTCATTGTTTAGAATTTGACGTATAAAATCGTAATAATATCGTGTATTTATTATTTTAAATTACAGAACCAAATAACATACTTTATAAATAAAATGTTGCTCCAACGCCATCTATCAAAAAGCGAAAAAACTTCGTCGTCGATTGACTAAAATAAGATTAAATAAAATAAAATAGACTAATAAATAGCAATAGATGGCGTTCGTTTCTTTGTCATTTTGATAATATAAAATATGAAAAGCTACACTATTCAGGAGTGATATAGGCCATATTTTATTGTTATTGAACAAAAAATTCAGTGAAAAATATTAGTATAATCGGAAGAATGCGAGCGAGATAAAAACTTTATATTTGCATGACAAAAATAATTAACGCCCAACGAAGTCGGCTACTAAAATATATAATAGTATCGCAAGAACTTGCTAAGGAGAAAAGCCTTTTAACTTAAATATGTATGTATAAGGTAGATATTATAAGTAATAGGACAGTATGTACTACATTTTAAAAAAGTACTCATTTCTACGGAAACTTAATAGAGGTAGCAATTACGTACGTAGGTCGCCGTGACAACGTGACTGCAAACAGTAAACTTTGATCACGATACCAAGTGGATCAAGGATGAAATATGTGAGAACAATGGTAACATAGGTTATAAAAAATATATTATACGAGTAATACCGACATTAAAAAAAACAACAATGTTATCGATAAGATTGAAATCATTTTAATCTCAGCACTTGTATCTCATCTTAATATATATAAAATAGCAACCCACTCCAGCTTCGCACGGGTGCAAAGGCTGATACTAAATATACTACAGAATGTCTTTATATATGCAACGTTCACAGCTTTTTTGTCATTAGACAATACAAACATATTTTGTTTAGAGGTTAATTGGCATGTATTATACATATAAACCTTCAGAAGCCCGACCGGAAAAGTGATCAACTTTAACTTAACCTTACAGGAGATCACAGTCAAATAACACTGCTCTCAATTAGTGTGGTGTTCCTGTGATAAGTGAGATACCTAGAGCTTCTTGGGATGTGCTGCGTTGATAATGATAGCGGTAGTAGGATATAGGCAAAATGCTTGTGATGCTCTTGGTGTTGCGACTTGCGATCGTCTATAGATTAAATTAACCGTTTCCTACCAGGCGGACTTTACTTTTGTTTGTTGTATATAAAATCGTAAACGTTCCCTTGTGTGATAAATGAATGTCTTGAAAAAGTGTTAAAAATGAATTTTGAAATAATTTACAAAATAATTAATTTATTTCTTTTCCTTTGCCCTTGCTTTTTGCTCCGGGGTAGTGGGTTTGATTTACGCCTAAGTCTGGATGTATTAGTATATACATATATATAAAATTTCTATGTATATTTCGGATTTTATCGCGGTTTATTAGGTTTTTTACATGCCCGACGTTTCGGATACCTATGGTCATGGGAGGACTCGGGAGGGTCGTGTGCATAATGTTATTTGATATTTACTTATTTATTTATTACTTATAATTATGGTTCTTTCAAGCGTATAGATGACAATGTAAATGATTTTATAATTATGTAATATAGACAAGAACTCCGAAGGGAACTGATACTGAATGAGCAAACCACTACACGTGCGAGTATAGATTGACTGGATTTTATTACGCTAACGATAAGGCGGAAAGGCTGCTCGGCAGTGGAGGGCCTTCAAAATCTAAGCCACAAAGATAAATATTAGTAGTTTATACACTTAAAATTTAGTTAGCTCATAGGCCAAACTAATGCGTATAGCGTATTTGTTAAGTGGCAATGTCCTGACGATTATGTAATACTTTGTGTAACAAATTCAAAGTAAGGCTAATGTATTGCATTGTTGCTCTATACCTATAAATAATTTGCTGACAAAACATCAAGCATCTATAAGAGGATCAATCAAGCGCAATAGCTGCTGTAGTTGGGAGCTATGTGCTATGTTTAATCTTTTGTGATATTCAAAAGAGCACATTTAGCAAATTAGATTAGCAAATTAGTAGTAGTAGAGATATTTGTAAAACTTCTCTCAAATAGATAATGAATAAGGCTTTCATTATTTTTATATGACTTTTTATAACATTACAGAAATCAAAATGGTTTAATTAGGCATATTAACTACTTGTTTTGCAAAGTATATGTTACAGTATATTGCAAGTACATATTAAGTGGCAATTTAAAATGTAATGTAAGAATAATTTATACTTAGAATTGATATATAAGTGCTATAATGTTAAAATAAAAGCAGGAATTTAAACTCCGTAATGGTTTTTTGCATGACTTTACACAATATGTTTATTACATACCTACATGATACAATGCAAGGACTGACTAGTTACAATTGTGTTAGTTCTCCTACAAATATTTAAAATTACAACTTTCAAGGCTTAAAAATTTAATTCCTTGAAATGTATTTAAGTATCAAAAACATAGAAAAATTCTTTCGAATATTATAAGTTATTTATAACACATACATTAAGATGCCTATGTTACAAATAGACGTCTGTGTGTCTGTTAAAGATATTTATTTACTCATTTGTATGACAAAATTTGATTTGGAAGTAGGGTTTCCAGCGTATTGTGTTACATAAATCATCTGTCGATTTAGATCTAAATGGGGCTCATATCACATTGTAATTCCTACCATGTCGCACGTTGAGTGACAAAGGTTACGTGAGCGGATTAGCTAGGCGATGTTGAAAAACTTTTATTGAAGCTAACAATACGTAATCGCAGTTCATTCAAATGACTACATACCCCGATATTGTTAGTAAACTCCAGAGTTATGTTACGGAAAAAATAAGGTTCAATACACTACCCTTTTATCGAGTTTCGCAACGAATAAGGAATAAAGAAAATAATTGTGTTTGCTCGCAAACGAAAAAAAAGCGACTTCAATTACATCGACAAGTAATACAACGTATGAACGTAATAATACGAAAAAATAGTCAAGTAAATACGCGCTATTAAAGATTACTTAAAAAGTTGTAATCAGTTTTCGATCTAATTTAAACAAGACTACAAGACAAGTATTAGCTTTCGACTAAAGTAAGAATCATCGAAATCGATACACCGAGTAAAAAGTTATGCGGTATAATATAACGTAGGTCGACGAAAAAGTAGTCACGTAAATACGCATTATTAGATATAACTCTAAAAGTACTTGTCAGATCTCAATTAAATTAAAATGGGACCACATGACACGCAACACCTTTCAATTAAAACAAAATTGATCGAAATCGGTCCACCCAGTCAAAAGTTCTGAGCTAACATACATAAAAAAAAAAAAAACATACGTGTCCAATTGAGAACCTCCTCCTTTTTTGGAAGTCGCTTAAAAACAAATATTATAATTACAATAGAATAGGATCAAAGAAGAATCTATGAACAGTTGAGTTCCTATTATAGTAAAGGTTATAAAAAAAAGGAAATCGAATAATGTCTATTGATTGGTAATATTTAAACCCAATTAGGGTTATGCCTTAAACTATTTAGTATTGAATACTATCAAGAATATAAATTAAGTCGTTTTAGTTGAGTAATTTATTATGGAACATTGTCAGCACACCTCAGTAATGGTTAATTTATAGCTCCTTTACAAATTGCGTGCTAGTCGCGAGGCGGGATGCGAAAAGCGCTGGTGGGGAAAGCGATCTTATATTTTAAGCCTATGAATTATGATATTATTGTCCTATAGCCAGCACATATTGTATGTGCTGTAAGACTACATTATAATCAGTCCATTGATGAAGCAGCTACGTAGCCACAGACACGTCATAAGCATCCTTGTTTAGTGTACGGAATAAAAATAATGCTTCATAAGATTATACATATTTCTTGTAGATTTACTTTCTAATTATAATTTGAGAATTTCATTTTATAAGAATATAAAAAAAACTCTAAGCTTTCTTCCTACGATGAGCTAGATAATTATGAACTAGAATGACAAAATAGAAAACCAAGTCCTACATACTACATAAGTACATAATATTAGCCTTTGTTTGAAAATGTGGGTCGGAAAAACTTCTGAAGGAGAACTACATTTCGACAACAAAGCCTTTTATAGATCTTTTAGATCTTTTTTTGGATAAGACAAAAATGTAGCAATAAAAAAACGACCGTTTTTGTTTGCTTGTTAAAATTTACTATCACAAAACTTCGTAACATTTCTTAAAGTTTTAATACCTTCAAAGATTTTTTTATCGTTTCGCCTAGTGTATTCGCTGAAGCATATATCCTCGACCTCTCATTCTAACAACAATAATTTTCGTTTAACGTTCAGAAACAAATTACGTACAAATTGACCAAGAGGTTTAAAAAATAATGCAGAACTTCTTTCTGAAAGTACATTTATGCAGTTAAGTTAAAGTTAGATGTTTTATTAAACTTTAAACTTTTATCATATTTAAGGTACGGTAGGTCACCAATTATCAAATACATTTTAATTTATCATTCTCGAGATAATGGTACATAAACATTTTTATATCCTAGATATTTAAAACATTGTTTAAAATTCTTGGTTTCGAGTAAAACAAAAAACATTTAACTATGATAATTTATATCCGAACAACCGTAGAGGTCAAGGAGTCGACGCTTGAGAGACTATCTGGGGCAATTCTCGACGAAATAGGCCGAGTTGAAGAGTGAGGGAAAACTGTGAAGTCTAGCGACTTAACGAGATAGCAAACTTGATATACCAATTTATGGTAAGAATTTAAAACTCGACTGACGATTGCAGCGGCGCAAGTATAAGAGAAAGGTGGTCGAGACGAATGTCTTCATGACTTAACTATTACTTACCGACTACTGTACAGACAAAGAAATATTATACAAAAACATTTCTCTTTAGCATTATCTTCGCCATCAATTATTATCTTTGTCAGTTCTAACAAAAGTGTTAAAGATTGAAAATTTTGTACCTACCAGAATTCTTATAATGTTCCTAAAATTTGCCGACATCTAGACTGTAATGATTTTGGGAATTAATGAAGAAATACATTTTTTAAAATATCTATTACAATCAATCATAACTTTTTATCAGATTAATTTCATTATTGTTGCATGACTTCTTTAACCTACTAATTTAATTGATACTATTAAGTATAAAGAGGTGTTGAATTTGTGTGTTTAAATGTACTTTTCTCAACATCCATCGGTCAAAATAAAATTAAAGGAATTAGAATACTTCAATTAAACTTACTTTTTGGGTCACTTCTACATTTTTGTTTTTTTTTGGGTGCTTCCCTTTTATCAAAGTGTAATATTTTATACCATATAACATTTACCAATAATGATACCTTCAAACACAAAGAAAAAAATATAACATTGGAACTATAGGTGTAAGATTAGGTCATTAAAATAAATCTTAATAATTTGATTAGTTTCATTGTACGAATAAACTTGTATATGTGATGTGGTGGTTTTTAGGAATAAATAGCTTTCCTGCCTTAATGTATACGGGATTACAGTTATTCTAATACCAATAATGAGGTTTTGATTAGAAATTGCAAACCTCTCATTTAACGGTAAGTCTGCAGTACTTTAACTCGGCTAGTAAAAGATTAGACACACCAAGTTATTACAATATTTGTTTCAAATTTAATTACTGGATTTCACTTCAAGAATAGTTTTAATAAAATTTAAATGATATTAAAATGACAAAACAAGACTGGTTCGGTGGTGGGTGAACGACAACAATAAATAAATTTTATTATTATGGAATAGAATAAACAACGCTTTGGCAGTTTTATTTTATAGCAATATCGTAATTTAAGTATTTTAGACTAGCTTTTAGACGAGTACTTGACTCGAATAGCATTGCGTAAATCAGTAGGTTCAGTCTTAGCCCCTAAACCTTTGTTCTCATCCATCTGACCAAGAATAATGGTTATAGGTATAGCGGCCGAAATTTATGGTCATCGTAGTACTAGTACTACTCTGGTGTAGTGGTGCGAGTAGTCGCCTAAAACACCGATAGTCTGATTCCCACTCGGGATGGATATTTGTATTTATTTTATGTTACTAAGTCGACAAACAAGCGTACGGCTCACCTGATGGTAAGTGACTACCGTAGCCTATAGACGCCTGCAACACCAGAAGCGTCGCAAGCGCGTTGCCGACCCTATCCCCAATCCCCCCAGGAGCTCTGGTCACCTTACTCACCAACAGGAACACAATACTGCTTGAAAACAGTAATATTTAGCTGTGGTCTTCTGTAAGGTCGAGGTACTACCCCAGTCGGGCTACTCCATATTTTGAGCAGGATATTTCCTGCTGTGCCCTGTCTCAGTTAAATTTGTACAAATACATCTTTCCGGTTTGGATGTCTGTCTTTGTGGGTCTCCCCACCGTGCTTCGGAGGGCACGTTAAGCTGTCGGCTCTAGTTATTATCATTACCTGATAGCGATCGTTACTTATAGTAGGGAAAATATCTGCCAACCGGCTGTGGAGCAGCGTGGTGGATTAAACTCCAATCCTTTTCCTAAATGAAGAAAGAGGCCTATGCCCAACAGTTAGAGGCTGAATGAAGATTTGCACAAAATTCAGGTATTGAAAGAGTTCGCGGTATCTAATGTTAGAGTTGGCAAGCGCTGTGTTCTGCTTGCAAAGCCGTGATTAGGGTCAACAACCGACTATTACTAACTGACACTGAAATCTAATTATCTGTGCCGCAGTAAGTCCTCATTATCTGATTTCCACAACTAAGTGTACAAATATACATAAAACAATTTGCCAAATCAACGTTAGTTTAAAACGAGTATACCATGTTATCAGTCATATAAAATATTGGAACTGGTTTGTTAATTGGGTTAATAATTAGTTTTTTTAAATAACTATGTCGACAAACAAGCGTACGGCTCATCTGATGGTAAGCAAATATCGTAGCCTATATACGTCTGCAAAACTAGAAGCATCGCAAGCGCGTTGTCGACCCTATCCCCGATTCCCCCCAGGAGCTCTGGTCATCTTACTTACCAACAGGAACACAACACTGCTTGAAAGCAGTATTGTTTAGCTGTGATCTTCTGTAAGTTCGAGGTACTACCCCAGTCGGGCTGCTCCATTTTTCGAGCAGGAAATTTCCTGCTGTGCCTTTCCTCAGTTAGACAATCATTACCATTGCAGATATATAGAATTGTTTACGTTGTATTTATTGTACACAATAATTGCACATAATCTAAAATTTGGGTTAAAAACAAGCCTTATAATTTGATAATTTACATGGTCGTAGCCAGAAGCCCAGAAGGAACCTACAAAAGTTTTTAAATAAAAAAATAGTTTACATCACTTATTGTCGCTTGACGCCCTACTCGAGTAGACAGTGTTTAATTGTAATTTTTCAGACTATCTGAGATATTTTATTACTGCATCTTTTCAATTATCATGGCGTGATGATTTAAGGCTTACCATTTTTTCAATGAACAGGCTCATGAATGTTTTTTTGGAGTAGTGGAGTCGGAATTCGTACGGTAAAGCAAATGAAATTTTTTTTTTGTTTGAAGAACATAATTATATACATTTAGTAAATCATTGTTGACACTTACGGCCACGTGCCAGAACGCCGCTGCCGGTGCGCCCGTACTTGGGTATCAGGGAGAGCGTGGAGTAAAGCTTGAGGTATCAGACTCTTTGACGACCGACGTCTGAATCTGTACTCTGATCTCTCTCCAGCCCTACAGCCCCTTAACGTTGACAATTCCTGCGCAGATCCGCACCATAAAGAATCAATTGACAGCATTGTTCCGAACTGACCAAATCTTTACCACATCCCCTAATGAACCGACCAATATTATAAACTTTTACACACTACTGTGATTACTTTTTCACTGCATCATCTTTAGTCTTCTTATTTTTTTCCCTTACATCAAAACCGACAAATTCAAGACTGGTTCTTGTGATTAAACTTTAAAACGCGAATGTTTTAACACGACCTTCAGCGCAGAATCGTAGCTATTGCAAAATTTTCACACACGTAAAGTTGACAAGTTTGTTTAATATTGCAGCAATGAGGGAGCTGCGAATTGCGAACGGAAACGATCTATAGACGAACCGGGGCTCCACGTACGTGAGATCGCGACTGAGGAGAGGCACCGACTGACACTGACGTCCTACTGCCCGCCGCGCTGTGTTGAGCGGACCATGCCGGTTGAGCATGCACGATACAACGCATATGACACTGTCAGCTCAAGATTTGCTTCCAGTGATGTTGATGTCACTATGACCAATTAGTGAGTAATAAAAGACGCGTCTGTTGATTAGTCGTTAATCACATTGTTTCTTTAATTATTCGATTAAATGTGTTCTTTTAAAAGTCTATTTTTTTTTAATTCTCTCTATTTTAAGCAACCTTTGAAATGAAATAATAAAAATGTACCTCAAAAACCGTATGATATTCGACGGCAATGATAATATCATTTTGTACACAAGTGTGTCAAATGTGATAATTTTAATTATGTATTTAATCGTTATTCAAACAACAAAAAGTCAAGTTTAGTAAAATTGAAATTTAAAAAAATAAGACGATATTATTTCTTTTTAAACCACCCTAAGGCCCTGCCGCGCACTAGTGACATTTGTCACCGTGACAAAAAATTCTTTGTCACTGTCACGTCACCGTCACTTTCGTGACTGCGCGCACTTGCAGTGACAGTTTCTTGCATTCCATAAGATGGATCTCGAAGAGACGATTGTCTGTGTACTCGTTTTTAGAAATAGAAAAAAATACAATAATAAAAAGTATTGGGTTCACCCGCTTTGGAGTGATAGGCTGATAAGAGGAAAGTTCTACACCATGTTTGCCAACCTACGTACATATGACACGTGACATTTTGTTGCGTCACGGGCATGTTGGCGTACTCCGCGGACAAAAAGTCACCGAATTGTCACGCATCTAAATGCGCGCACCTTCATTAGGGATGATGGACGCGGTGACAGTGACAAAAAGTCACGGTGACAAAAAGTCACTAGTGCGCGCCTAGCCTAAGAAATGAAAGTTTTCTGAAACTGAAACGTCTGTCGGTTAAACACAAAACGAATGTGATATTTTAACAAGTTCGAAACACGCAAAACCACTCAGTAAGAACTAATTATAATTAATGCAATCCATTGTCCTGGATTCGAGTTTAGTGAAAGTATTTCAGCTAGAGTTGCCAGATGGTCGGGATTCGTCGGGATTGTCCCGACATTTCGTATGATGTCCAGAGTCCCGAAAAAATACTAAATGTCCCGACAAATAACAACTAATCAAAAATCTCAAACTATCGCGATAATAATCATCATCATCAGTCACCATCAGTTCATCCTATTGCAGTCCACTGCTGGACATAGGCCTCCCCAAGTTCGCGCCAGACATCCCGGTTTTCCGCAACCCTCATCCAGCCTACACCGGCAATCTTACGAATAATATGTAATCTAAAATTCCGTAAAAAGTCAGAATCATTTCATTACCACTTAGTCTAGTCGATAAGTTGAAAATGGTCGAAAATAAAGATACTGCTCTTAAAATTATGTGTGATAGCTTATTGCATCCGGAATTACGCCCTTAAAAATGCTCTAAAAGCGTGTATTAATATTAATGTATTAAGCACATAAAAATTGCACAAGTTACAAACAATTAAAAAAAGGACAAAATGGCCTTTCGTTTTTTGCCAATATTTCATAAACTGTTAATTGTATTTAAGAAATCTCAAAAAAAAAATCTGAAAGAGGAGGTCCAATAAAAAAGTCCCAGCTCCCGGAACTCTATCTCCATTATTTATAATTTAAAAAAAATGGGTCTCCGCGTGATATTTTTAGGTTGCGCGCGCGGCGTCAAAAGCGAGTACGACACATTGTTTAATTTATTTAAGGTACTTATTGAAAAGTTAATTTTCAACATGAAGTTAAACGATTGTTAACTAACAAAATTTTCTCCAAATTCCGACTCAATTGTAGTTCCAGAAAAATCATCATTTTTTAGAAAAATTACCAGTTTTTGTTCAAGTACAATAATTATTATAAACAAAGAATGAATATATTTTTTACTTTTATGGCGTGATCTTGTTAATCATGTATATAAGAAAGGCTCTACGAAACGAAAAATTTTTAAGACAATTATTTAAACATTTTTTTTTTTCATTTATGTACAATTGAGACGGAATTTTGAGAAAATTTTGTTAGTTAACAATCGTTTAACTTGTTGAAAAATTAACTTTAAGTAAAATTTCCAAAAGGAATTAAGTATTTATCGTGCTCACAATACACCATATTTTTTTCAAATTAAAAAAATATATATTCAATACCTTAAATAAATTAATCAATGTGTCGTACTTGCTTTTGACGCCGCGTGCGCAACCTATTTCACATTAAACCCCATTTTCAGCATTAAATTAAAATTATAAATAAGTACCTAACTAGCTGCTGTGCCCGCGACTTCGTCCGCGTGGAATTTAACAAAAATTGTTCACTTCGCAGTTATAAAACTAAAAATCTAAAATAAAACTAGCCTAAGTTACACCTTATTACATCAGCTATCTACCAGTGAAAATCCCGTCAAAATCGGTCCAGCTGTTTCAGAGATTAGCTGGAACAAACAGACAGACGGACAATAATTGTAAAAAATGTTATTGTGGAATATGTACCGTGTATTGTGGAATAGATCCATATACATTTAGTAAAAAGCGGTTATTTTAATATTACAAACAGACACTTCAATTTTATTTATTTGTACCTACCTATAGATATTTGTATCTCCATGATATAGTTCCGGGAGCTGGGAGTTTTTTATTGGGAATTTCCTCTTCTTTCAGAATCTTTTCTTGAAATTTCTTAAATATTAACAGTTTATGAAATATTGGCAAAAAACGAAAGGCCATTTTTCTCCTTTTTTAATTGTTTGTAACTTGTGCATTTTTTTATTTACTAAATACACGTTTTTAGAACATTTTTCTAGGCGTCATTCCGGATCCAATAAGCTATCACAAATAATTTTAAGAGCAGTATTTTTATTTTCGACCATTTTCAACTTGTCGACTAAACTAACTACTCTACGCGGAATGGAACACGCTTGGCGAGTCTCTGTGCTGCTGCCGAGCGGAAATTTTTTTTTTTTTTTTTTTATAATAAAAAAAAAAAATATTTTATATTTCGTAATATTTATTTGTACCGTTGGTCCCGACCATAATCCCAAAATCCCGACTTTTTGAAAATTTGTCCAGACATTTTAGTCTTCCCATCTGGCAACCCTAATTTCAGCTTATCATTATTATTCGAATAGTGTATCACGATTACATTATTGTTTTCTAACAATTTTGTCTAAAAATTATTATCTTGTACTCGTACATGATAGGTGGGTAATTAGTAATTTTGAATCGTTTTCAATATTAAAAATGTAACTCGTTTTATTTCGTATTTTCCTTCAGCTTTTTAATATACTCAGTCAGTTCAGTCTATTGCAGTCCACTGCTGGACATAGGCCTCCCCAAGTTCGCACCAAACATCCCGGTTTCCCGCAATCCTCATCCAGCCTGGACCGGCAATCTTACGTAGATCGTCGATCCAGCGGGCCGGAAGACGTTCCACACTGCGTTTGCCAACACGCGGTCTCCGAGATATTTTGCTCTAACGGCCATCGGTCCTGCGAGTTGCGACACAGGTGACCAGCTCACTGCCACTTCAACTTGCTAATTCTTGGCTATGTCGGTTACTTTCGTTCTCTCGCCGATAGTCTCATGTCTATTCCTATCTTTGAAAGAGACTACTCGATAAACTTTTTTATCGTTCTAACAAAGGGAGGAATTTCAAATAATATTTCAATAAAAACCTAATTTTTAAAACAATTTATATTTACTTTAATAAAATTACTTATGCCAGAAATTTTAAATTATGAAATTTTAATAGGTAGTCAAAACAAATGAGTTCGCGCCATAATGATTGGAGCGAAGTTGGGGAGGCCATGTCCAGCAGTGGACTGCGATAGGCTGAAATGATGAATAGGTATAGTGCCCGACTATTTCATTATTAATTTTTAGTGTCCAACGGAAACTAGTTTTCAGCCGAAACCTAAACTCACACGGACAATGCCTAGAGTATTTTTAACTAACTTAAAAAAAAGAGGAGGTTCTCAATTCGACTATGGTCATAACTTTTTACTGGGATTACCAATTTAAATAATCCTAATTTTTATTCGAAAGCTCGTGCTCGAAGTCATTTTTTTTTCGTTTGCGAGTAAACACAATTATTTCACATATAATTGCTTAAACATATTACAGACAGTGTAATGGTGTTTATTAAAAGAAAAAGTGATAATTAAAGTGGATACCTAGATGTAACTAATAAAATATTGTTATAGAACATATTGCTATCAAATTCATTAGTTGGCGATTAGTAATATAATAATACTCGTAGATTGATTATGAACTAACGATGTTGATGATATTATGGTAATGGGTGGTATTGGATTGGCAGGTCTCTTGAGAATAAATCACAGTACTTCGAATAATTTTTTTGGGGAATCTTATATATTTATATATATAAAAGAAAGTCGTGTAATCGTGTTAGTTACACTACTCGTATTTATAACTCAAGAACGGCTGAACCGATTTGGCTGAAAATTGTTACGGAAGTAGCTTAGAACCAGGAAACGGACATAGGATACTTTTAATCTCAATTGGACCCGGTAGGTGGCGCTGCTATCGGTATGTAACTCCGAAACTACTGAACCAATTTGTATCTTTTGTAAGCATCTGTAATTTGGTCTAGCTTGGGAGACAGGGTAGTTTTTATCTCATTTGGACCCGGTAGGTGGAGCTGCTTTCCGGGCAGGACAACGTCTGCCGGGTCCACTAGTACAATATAAAATTCTCGTGTCACAAATCACAATGTTAATTACCATACTCCTCCGAAACAGCTGAACCGATTTTTATGAAATTTTGTGTGCATATCGGGTAGGTCTGATAATCGGCCAACATCTATTTTTCATACCCCTAACTTATTAGGGGGGGGGGATTAAGGGGGTTAATAACATATAGGTATGGCAAAAAACGTTTGCGGGGCCAGCTAGTCTATATAAAATTGTAATAAATACATTCACGCGCTATCAAGAGACAATGACAACAAGTATTATTTGTCACTGACATCATCACTACATACAAGTATAAAACAAAGTCGCTTTCCGCTGTCTGTCTGTCCCTATATATGCTTAGATCTTTAAAACTACACAACGGATTTTGATGCGGTTTTCTTGAGTAAATAGAGTGATTCCAAAGGAAGGTTTATATTTATAATACATACATAATATAGAAGAGGAACATTGATAGTTTTTGTAACCGTGCGAAGCCGGGGCGGGTCGCTAGTTATTCATATTGGGACCATTATATCAGTATTCCTTGGAAGCAAATAAAATTGCAGAAGGCATTGACCACATAAAAAGTATTTTTTTTTCGGGCACAAAATAGTCTACAGGTCAAAAGTTCATCGTCCTAAAACTGGAACATTTCAGACCGCATGATTCAACGGTACCAAGTTAAGAATCACGGTCTATATTTTCGTCTACAGCATGTGTATTAGTATGTGTACAGTATATGTACGTGTCTGTTCTAATAGTATAAGGATGAAAACTTGAAAAGTTTGTTTGGCTAAACGCTCAAATCTATAACTAGATGGACCATTGATCGAGGAAGGCTATATAACATCATACCACGACCAATAGAAGCGACTGCGACAGGACAAAGAAAAAAATTGCGAATATACATTTTGATAACATAACAAATGGAAAAATACGAAAATTTTTATGCGAACGAAGTCCCATGCAACTGCTAGTATATTCAATTTCACTGCCTAGCCTTTTTTTAATTGTTAAAAAGTCAACTAAATTGAGTTTTCCTTATGATAGTCGGTCAAAGTCCTCAAAAGATAAATTAGGTGTTTAATTAAAAACTTTATTTTGGCGCCGTATTTTGCGATAACTTAAATACGGCGTCTGAACAAATTGCTATTTTTGTATCAATTTTTAGTTTTTTAAAACGAACTTAGATTTGTAGGATAGATTTGTATAGATGTAGTAGGCAGGAATTATAAGAGTATTTAAGAAAATTGTAATAACAATATTTTTACAGAGACATACATTAATTACGTCTCGAATTTAATTAATTCGATCTAAGAATGAGGGGCGAAGGGTCCAATGAAAACTCACCAAATCTCATTTAAACCGAGGGGGACGGGGGGGGGGGGGATAATCGAAAATCTCACATAAACTTCAAAAAATATAAAATACTAGCTGTGCCCCGCGGTTTTACCTGCGTTGATTTGAGGGAAAAAAATGCTTTCCTTTTTTTTAATAGTATAAGATTTAATTAGCTTGATATATTTTCCATAGTTTACACTAAATAAATTTCTGAACGCACGCATAAATATTTGACCAAACAGTATATA
The DNA here is from genome assembly GCA_905220545.2 of Melitaea athalia. Taxonomy (NCBI): domain Eukaryota; kingdom Metazoa; phylum Arthropoda; class Insecta; order Lepidoptera; family Nymphalidae; genus Melitaea; species Melitaea athalia. The sequence continues at coordinate 5,664,138 of HG992193.1, forward strand.
ACCACTACGTTTTATATTTGACAACCTCGTTGACAACCAATATATATTATGTCAATCCGTTTTAATTACTGACATTATTATACATTTTTAAAATGTAAAATACGCCACTATCCGTATATTGTGGATATATGTTGTCGATTCGAAACCTTTATTTAAATACGTTCTTTAATTTTATCGGAGAGTTTACCATATCGACGGGATGAACATTAAATGTTTGACAGTTACGAACACGAACATTATATCTCATACAAATTTTCATTCCAACATTTCAACACCTTACATCCCTTTTTTCGCATTAAAAAGTTGCCTATGTCCTTTCTCAGACTCTAGACTATCTGTATACCAAATTTCATTTAAATCTGTTCAGTAGTTTTGCCGTGATTGCGAGACAGACAGACAGACAGACAGACAGACAGACAGACAGAGTTACTTTCGCATTTATAATATTAGTATGGATTACAGATATTAAAAAAAATATTTTGAGTGGTATTTTGCCCACTAAAATAAATTTCATGGCTATTAAAATCATTTAGTTTTTGCTTTGAATTTTATTTAATTTCAATAAACTGACGCCGGTCGTTACTCATAGTAGGGAATATATCCGCCAACCCGCATTGGAGCAGCGTGGTGGATTAAGCTCCGATCCTTTTCCTACATGGGGAAGAGGCCTATGCCCAACAGTGGGATATTACAGGCTGAATCGTGATCGAATCGTGACGCCGCAATGGCGCAGCGGTCACAGCACTGGATAGCGATTGGCTGTTGCGCGGGCGGTTGCGGGTTCGATTCCCGCAGACGACAATATTTGTATTGGTCATACAGATGTTTGCCGTGGTCTGGGTGTTTGTGTAGTTCTTGTGGGTCTCCCCACCGTGCCTCGGAGAGCACGTTAAGCTGTCGGTCGCGGTTGTTATCATGTACACCTGATAGCGATCGTTACTCATAGTAGGGAATATATACGCCAACCCGCATTGGAGCAGCGTGGTGGATTAATCCGATCCTTCTCCTACATGAGGAAGCCCTATGCTTGTGCCCAGCAGTGGGATATTACAGGCTGAATGGTGATCGTGATCAATATAAATTAACTACTTTACAAAAATTGCTGTGGCAATCTTATCTTCATGTAAGTTAGGATGTTTGAAAGCTTAAATGACTGGTCTTTGTTCTTCTGCAGGACTAAGAAATTTCAGTTTCCGCTGATTAAACATTTCAGAAGTAGTATCACAACCACTCATCGCATGCAGGATATATAGGCAATATATGGTCTAATGGGATTTAGGAACCTCAACCAGGACCTTCTAATAGGCAAGGGCTTATATAATTTTTGCATATTATAATTTTTAATATTATTACTACATGATCATAAGCGAAGATATTTTAAGTTTTATTTTGTTAGAGTCCTACCTTTTTTGATACTTAATTTTAATAATTTCGATCCTTTTTTTATTTTTAATTACTTGTACAGTAAACTACGAGAATTTTATCAAATAACAGCCTTCTAATAAAAAATAAAGTTTTAGAATGTAAAAAGTGGGTTATGCAGACCGCTGAAACTAGCCGATTTTCAACTCTAATTTGAGACCGAATGGTTGGTCTAAAAAAAAAACTAAATTGTGATATTTGTAAAGTATTGTAAGTACTTTAATTTCTGTAATCATACCATCTACTACAATTTAATAGTTTTCAAGTTTTAGACAAAAACCCAAAAAAAAATCAGATTTTTTTGCAATATTTTCAATGTTGCATCATAAAATTTTGTCCGCAAACGTCAGATTCGGATTCAGCACCCCAAAATACAGAATGAAAGTATATGTATATATATAGTAATGAAGCAATTTATTTAGAAAGTTAATTGAATGCCGGCTTATCACATTACAGAAAGCTGAAAAAAAGATCTGAGAAACAATCACTAAATGAAAATGACTACAAAAATAATATTTAATTTGTATTAATACTGCATTGTGAATAAAATTGACGCAGAGTCGTCGAGTTGCGGAAACCAGCCAGTGTCTACCTACCATTTATTACTATATATTTTTTTAAATATATACCTAGACAACTTAAACTTCTATTAAGTTTCTCTATATAAATATTCTGGTACACTACATATACAAAAATTATACTATTAATTATACAAATAGTATATCATCATATCAGCCTATTACAGTCCATTGCTTGACATAGGCCTCCCCAAGTTCGCGCCAGACATCCCGGTTTTCCGCAATCCTCATCCAGCCATACATTTACAATCATCACACTTTTAAATGTTATCATATCATCATCATCATCATCATATCAGCCTGTTGCAGTCCACTGCTGGACATAGGCCTCTCAACTTTAAATGTTAATTGAAAAATAATAACAATAATTATTAATTTTTATAAAAAAAAATCAATATTGTTTGTTTCATTACGAACTGTAAGGTTATAATTTTATTAATATTTGTACCTATATAATAATTTCTATGTACGTTTTTAGGTTACATGAAATCTTATTGCAAAATGTAAACAAACCATAATCGAGATAACTTACATACAATAAAACTAATCGTATAAAATATTTATGACATATTAAGTGATTGAAAATTTCGTACCTTTCCTCTTCTTCATCGGTTTCTTTGCTTGTACTCGGATGTTTTGCTTTATTTTTGCTATCCATCTTCAAAACACTTATTAATTAGTATTCGCCAATTTAATATACTACACATTTAACTTACATAACTTCATACAGTCAGTTACTATAACTATTTTAAAGTAGTTTGTATACTTTCACACAACTATTTTATTCTAAATTATTTTGGGCTTTGGCTTAAAAAATTTAGGTTAGATCTTGGTTAGATATGTCTAATCGACTATTGAATTAGTTATGTGCGCTATATAGCACAGATAGTTGTAAAACTATCTATTCGCTGCGACAACGATAGCTAGTTATGTAGCGAAGCAAAACTATCTATTTTCCACAACGTGAACAACGACCGCTGTCTCCGTTTTGTCGCTACCAGTCGCTGCGACAACGAAGCAAAACTATCTATTTTTCACAACGTGAACAACGACCGCTGTCTCCGTTTTGTCGCTACCAGTCGCTGCGACAACGAAGCAAAACTATCTATTTTCACAACGTGAACAACGACCGCTGTCTCCGTTTTGTAAATTTGAACACTGTATTCGTTGCGACAACGATAGTTAATTATTTAGTGGTATTTAGAAATATCAATATTTACTATTTATTATTTATTACTAACAACAACAAATCTTGGTAACGTCTAAGTTTTATTTTTTGTTTTATATTGTTTCGTAATATTTCTTCGTTTGCTTGTAATTGTAGCTAGAATTTACTTTTTAATTGTTAATGTTTAATTTTTTAAACAAATGTATTTTTCCTTTAGTTTTAGCGAAATCTGATTGTGTTAAATTTATTTGTGAGCACAGTTTTGGTTTATGTTTTATGTTTGTAAATTTAATTTTATTTTGTTAATTTTAACTGTTTGTGTTCCTTAACAATAAAATAAATAAATACTTTTTTTGAAGATAATAATATATCGATAGTTCGATATTGAAATGTAGATATCGACAATTCGACACTCGATATTTTGAAGTAAAACTTCTTTACGTAGGTATGCTTGACTTGGGAAGTGAGCTGGTGAGTGCATAATGAGAGCGTTACGAAAAGTGTGATCGGGCGAGGCAAAAAGAAGTTTCGTAACACTTCAGTCGTGTGGTCTAAAGTCTTTTAGAGTATACATTACAGTACTACTGTAATTTATACTGTAGTCTAAAGCAGTGTTCCGCAAAGGGTGTACCGCGGCACACTGGTGTGCCGTGGTCGTTTATTGGTGTGCCGTGGTCGTTTATTGGTGTGCCGCGGAAAAATAAAGTTTACGTTTATTGATTAATCATAAATATTGTTTCGGTGATTAATCTTATACTATTAAACGAGCAATTCTTGTATATATATATAGAATCTGAATCTCGGAATCGGCTCCAACGATTTTCGTGAAATTTAGTATGCAGGGGATTTCAGGGGCAAAAAATTGATCTAGCTAGGATTCATTTAAAAAAAAATGTCGTTTTATCCCTGTTTTTAGGCAATGAAAAAATATCATTAGAATACGAAGCTTAATTTCACTACAGTCGTCATAGCTGTAATAGCGTAATTAGGAAATCGGCGGGTGTCAAATCGTGTTGACCCATGTTCGAAACTCAGTCTCCAGATAAATTTTTTGTCTTTTTTTTTTAATTTCACTCGTGATTTATTATTTAAATAAAATTAAAATATAAAAATACCGAGAAAAAAAAAACAAAAAATAAAATGAAAATACCGAGCTAGGCTCGGTCACCCAGGTACTAAATATAAATGTTGGTTAATGTTACTTAAAAAATGATTTTTTATTTGTGGTGTACCTCCAAAATATTTTCCTATTCCTAGGTGTACCTTGAACACAAAAAGTTTGCGGAACACTGGTCTAAAGCACAATCGTTTTTTTAAGTAACTTTTTATTTTTGAAGTGAAACTTCTTTAGGCGCATGAGGAGCAAATTTTAAGTACGCCTGTATAAAAATTTAAAATTTTTTATAAATATGATTTAATCATTATTACAAGACTGTTAAAGTACGAAGGGAAGTTCTTTGTAAACATTTTGTAACGTCAAATGATATCAACCAATTATAGTCTTTATACCCATACAAATAAGAGCCATATTTGATTGACGGTATGGAAATAGATAGTTTTCAAAATAGATAGTTTTTACAACGTTGTTCGCGGGCTCATAGCGGTTACGTTTCGTTATTTGAAAAAGGCATAACGACACATCACTATATTGAATCGAAAATCGAAATTGAATCATTAGTGTCAATGTCAAATGTCCATAGTGTCAACGCCTATTGTCAATGTCTATAAAAAGTGCGTTCAACGCATCAACGAAAGAAGATAGGTACCACCATGGTACCACTCATACCAGACGTAAACAAACCAAATCTCAAGTCATTCGCCTACCTAATACCTATGCAAGGTTTTGTTACGTGCAACTTTTTAAAATGTAAAATAAATTTATATTTTTATAATTACTATTGAAAAAATGTTAAATTTTATACAGGGTGGGGATTATAATACAACGATAACTTGGACAGCGTATATGTAATGACATTCCAAGCCCACATACAAAAAATCAATAAAATACATCCAGTAGTTTAGTCACAAATTATGATTTTTCATTTTTTAAAATTTCTACGTATGTATTATTCTAAAGACCTGACCTACCCTAAAACCGGCGGTTAACGACTCAAGGACAGCTATTATTATTTTTAAAAAGATTGAGCATAAAAATAATGGATATGGGATCGACTGCCACAAAAAAAAAGGCAAAATTTTTAATCATTGCCATTTAGTGACAGTTCGCAGACCAAATAATATTATAATAACTAATGTTTAAAAAAAATAACTTATTCAGTATCGGCTACTGATCAGTTCTGCATATTTAAAAAAAAATTGATGGTTTGAGGAAATTTAAATCAAATAGTTTTTTATTCAATTTAATTTTAAATGCGTAACAATTTATTTTAATTTACTTTTCTAACTTACTATTTTTTATTCAATCAAAATAATGAAGTTTTGTAGGTACAAGCACATAGCATTTCTGTGCGACTCTGCGGCCGCAATCCGAAGGTCACGCGCGATGGCGCGTGTAACAGGTCAGTGATCCTATACTTACAAAAATGATGTTATAAAATTTTATTAAATTAAACTGAATTAGTTTGTATGAAAAAATCTTTTTTTTTGATTTTGATGTTAGGACTTATCTGATGGTTTTGAAATACTTCTTTATACTAGTACTAACGGTGTTTTCAATTATCGTTCTATTGTCATCCCCACCTTGTATAATTATATTATCTTAATGAAAAAAAAAGTTATTCTTGAATGTATATTTATTTATTCTATGTATTGTTTCAGGACCCGGAATCGGGAATGATATAAACTCGGACTAAGAATCAAAGGATTGATTCTTAGTCTGAGGATATAAAAATAAATAGCTACAAAATCAACGGGCTGTACGAATGTTTTCAAACCCATCTATAGTCTCATTTGACCTTGCCCGCCGTGCTTAGCCGAGAGCCGTGCAGCAGATAGCAAACAAAGAAGATAAAAGAGAGAAAGAGACTATATTTTGTTTGTTTCGTCGTCGCTACGAGTAAATCATGGGCATTGTTTACGTCTGGTATCTCCTTTCATTGAACGCACTGTAGACTGTTTCATTCATATTCACATACGTAGTATCTAGTATCTAAACTAATCTGTGATGTTCACACTTCATATGCAGGACGGTTTTTTTGCACCTGATTAGTATCAAACTAATTTTCCGGGAGTAGCTTCATTTTAATGAGACGAACAAAAAATTCCTCTACGAAAACTCTCGATTGTGGTAGCTAACAGAGATAGCAGGGGATAGAGCAGCGCTTCTGTTTACTTTATATTGTGTTCTTTACCCAATGTTAATGAGACTATTATTAAGACATCGCTCTTACAAAGAGCACGAAATGGTTAACATATATACATTAAAGTTTCAAATTTTTCTAAGGACTATTAGTGTTTAAAATGAAATAAAAAAATTAAGTATAATTTTTTAATTTTTTTTTCTAATTATAGTCTATAGATAATTAGCGTTTATTGAGTTATTATTTTTAAGTATCATCCCACTAGTCAAAATATTTATAACTACTACTAACGGTCGACGTGTTAAATTTGGATAAACTAATATTTTTTATAAGAATATGTACTTATGGTCTAAGATCCGGAATATAACAAAATCTTCCCTCATCTGTTAAATAGGTGAAACAATTTTTTATAGGCTGATTTCAATATAGTGAATTTATAAAAACAACCTCTGCCACCATAAGCCTGCTGCAAATAATAATACTTAAAAATTTATTTATTTTTCTTCTAAAAATCTTTTCCCTCTCATGTTAATTACATGTAGTAAGCTAAAACCGTCAATATTTTACATTATATACCTGACTATAGTAGGCACCAATCTCTATGATTGCTATAGGTACTTACCTGCAGCCAGGTTACTGCTGACTAAGGTTACTGACATAAGAGGTTACTGTTAATTAACATAAGAGGGAAAAGCTAAAAAAAAAAAATTACGCAGGCTTATGGTGGCAGAGGTTGTTTTTATAAATTCACAATATTGAAATAAGCCTATAAAAAATTGTTTCATCTAATTAACAGATGAGGGAAGATTTAGCTTCTCGGATCTTAGACCATATATTTGTTGTTAAATGCCTCTTACAAATCAAACAGACTGAGTTTTGTAATACGGATGCATAGAAGGCCTTTAAGTCGCAAAAGTAAATGGTAATAGTCACTGGTGATTTAATAAATCAGTTCTTGGTCCTCCCGATTCGGATAATATTACCTCGACTAAAAGGCATCTCAGCACAAGGAACGTCATGGCTATTGTGTCATGGGTCGTGGAGCGCCGACCCTTTTAACAAACAATTACCAACCTACCACAAGTCGGATGTGCTGGGCCGGGCTGCTTCATAGTTTGTCATATCCAATTAATGTCATAGTAATTTATGATCGATTGAAAATCTGGAGAGACTGATTGTGGTTGGGAACACGGAGGGCAAAAGATCGCGCGGTCGTTCACCAAAGACCAAGTCAAAAACTCATCTGCCACTAAGTTTTACACGGTCGTAAGAGACGCCATGGACAGCGACCGGTGGAGGCAAATCATCCGCTCCAGATGCAAACCTGATGCTGACCGCGATCTCAGACATGAGGGACCGGCAAGAGAGAGAGAGAGAATTTATGATCTCACCACTAAATACCTTTTGATTATAGTGAGTAATCAAAGTTCAATAAAAAATACCAATTAACACATTTTTTGTTACCAAACAAACGGCCAACTATTAAATAATAATAATAATAATGTACTTTAATAAGTGAAGTACATATCTCTCTCATTTACCTAATTAGGTTTAAATGCGCTCCTATGTGATAAAAACAGTCATTTGTTTTTATTTACGTTGCGTATTTTATGTTTTTGTTTTTCGCATAGATTTTATTGTTTTATTTACTTTTATATGTCAGTATAAATGAGGAAGTTGAGATCAAATTGAGGAAGACACATAAGTAGGTAGGTATTTACATAACTTATCTTTTATAGGACTGACATTTTCAGCCTAGCTGTAAAAAGTCCCAAAATCACAATACATAGAAAAAACATTATGACGGTAAAGTATGTAATACTTTTGTTGGAGCTCTTTTTTATGAAACAACATAATTATATGTACACAATTACTCAAGACACAAGTGACGAAATATAATTTTAACTTCTACCTTACTTTACTTAAAAATAGTCATCATTTAATCATCAGCATTTCAAAATGGCGTGAACTCATGTGTTTTGCCCATAGTCACCACGCTGGGTAGGCGGGTTGGTGACCGCAGGGCTAGCTTTTTCGCACCGAAGATTATATTTAAGTTCCAAGGTGGCAGTGGAACTGTGTTAATTAACCCTTAGTGATTAGTCGCCTCATACGACAAACGACACCCAGGAGAAGAGAGGGGGAGGCTATATTCTTTACTGCCTTAACCACACATCGTGGAGATAGTATTAAAATATAATGTTTACCTGAAAGTATTATGTTTGTCCTCTATCGATAACTGTAGATTTCTCCTCAGGGGACTTGGTGATCCACCTGGTGAGCTTTCTCTAGAGTCAGCTGCCAAAGCGCGTCCCCAAGCCAAGTCTTGTTCGTTTATCATCCTAATACAAACAAAGATTAAAAAAATATTACAAGGTAATCTGAGTATTTTAAATTAATTTATATTATTCTTAATTCAATAGGTAGGTTACAGGTAGGTAGGTATATACAGGTGTCCCAAAAATCAACGTCAAGCTGGAAACTGGAGGTAGGGTAAGTAGGTACTAAGTAGTGACAGTTACCAGAAAAATATAAATTTTTTTTTAAGTCCTGTACTTTTTATGTTATAAGCCTTCAAAAAAAATCGAAGAAGCTGACACCTGTGATGAACTTTCAAGTACTGCGACTATAATACTTTATTTTTCTTAGTTTTTTTTAGAATTCTAATCCTGAATAATTCTTTTGTGATTTATAAACCAAAATTTAATCATAATCGAGTAAATTTTAAAGAAAATGTAACTTTTATTCTCTATCATGCACTCAAAATTATTTCGTAATCGAACTTTAAGTGACTGTACTGAAAAAAAATGTACTACGCTATTATGGCAAGTTATTTAAAAAGTTGGCGCATTTAGTTTAAAATCCAAAATGGTATAATACTTACGAGATTTCTTTAAATTCAATAATACTTTTTTTTTAAAAACTCATTGAAAGGTGATTCAATTTAACTATATAATTATAGGCTTATAAAATAAAAGTACAGGAGTTACAGGACTTAGCACATTTTTAACTATACGAGATCTGTTATTATGACTTTACCTAATTTTATCTTTTGCGAATTTTCTTCGCCTGGCGTTATTTAATTCAACCCTCGGTGACCATCAAACGTGTTAATTATACAATATAGGTGTAGGTAATGTGTAATGTGTATATACTTTGCTAGTATATACTTTTCGACGATAACAAGTGATTTAGTTATCCAAATTTTGAATAAGTAGTAGTCAATATAGTTAAATATCAAACCCCGGTAATGGGCATGACGACAGTATCAAAAAATCGTCAATTTAATGCTTTTAGGGGAACACTCATATTTAAAAAATTCAAAATACTGGTTTAGTTTTATGTAAAATAATAAGATTATTGTGATTTTCGATAAAATAAAACATTAAAATACTGCAATCGGCCATTTTGATTGAAACACAAATTACAGCGCATGACGTCACAACATAACATAATACGTCAGGCGCGCTTCAAAGAGTAAAGTAAAAAGTAAGGCCCACTTTATATTGTGACGTCAAAGCCGACGCCATGACACCTGCAGCCGTTTTGCCGCTCTCATTGAAAACATATTAGAAAAATAGTTTTAAACATCCTTAAACTTCTGTTTATTACCGAAATATAGGTATTTTCTTAAATAGTAAATGTGTACCCACATTATGAAAGAGGTTTTCAAAATCTTTCGTCATGCCCATTATACTTATTATGTTTGCTGCCCCGATAGACGTTGTTCAGTTATGCAAAATGCTTGAAAGTTTAAAGATCAGGATGGACTCTAATACCTCTATGAAATACTTCATGATTTAAGTCACACTACTTGATGTTGCACTGGCGGCCACGGATTCGATCCCCGCTCACGACAGACATTTGTATTGGCCATAGGTATAGATGTTTGCCGTAGTCTGGGCGTTTGTGCTTGTTTCCGAACCCCCGACACCGGGCCGTTGAGTGCGATGCGTCCATTTATTTATTTATTTACTACCAAAGATTGCCAAAAAATCACAAATATCGGCAGACCTGTTTCGGAATACCGTGGAAATACCGTGACATGAGATTTTTATATACTTACCTATTAGTATATTTAAACTAATTTTAAAATAGGTACCTATTGTATTTTGTTACTTTACTTGTTTTTACTAATAAATAATCACATAAATCTTGTTGTTTCTAACAAATTACCCGTTTCCGAAATCACTAATAGATGAGAAGTGTGAAGAATGACCGATCAAACACGGAAGTTTAATTTTAATAGGAATTGTTGACACGTAGGTACATCACCTAAAGGTATTAATAACATTCTTTATTTTTTTAAGATGGCCGAATATATACGTTAGATTTGTTTAAGTAGTCTTCCCAGTGACCCAGCCAATGTATTTTAGCGCCGATAGATTAATTTAAGGACTAACTTTTTATACTTTCATAACCACTAATGCTTTATATAAGATGTAACATGGGATAAGTATTTTATCACTATTATTAATCTTTCGAGCTTCCAATATTTTGTCATTTTCGGAAGTTCTTTGGTCGCCAGTACGTACCTATTTCGTGGATACTTTTACGTCTAAATAAAATAAAGAAAAAAAAATTCAGAAACATTGCATTTGCAATGGGTCTTTTCGGCTGCCCAATTTCAAAATACAGTAAGCGACAAATTCTTCGAAATAGATTTTTTTGCATTTTTCGTTCCAATGGAGTCGTGTGAACATGATTTGATTATAATTATAAAAATTCAATTGTTGTCCCTTACTGTGTTTTGAAATTGGGCAGCCGTTTTATCCTCATATGTAATACACCGATTTAAAAAAAGGAGAGTCTTTTTTATTCAGTGCTTTCAAAATTATTTTTGGATATCCTCGATATAATTGTCAATGTTATTTACAGTTCTCTTACATACACTGTCTGTGTAAATCTCTTTATACTTTGGACTACATAGTCCCTAGTTGGATATTATAGTAGTTATCTTTTCAATGTCATCATTAAAACGCACGTAAATAAACAATAGCGTACCTACTTGCCACTTACAAAGTATTTAGCGACATTGATGGATCAGGTTTTGTACACAAGACGAGAGAAGTATTTAACAGAGCATTTCCGATACATTTTTAGTATCGAAATTATGATCACACGTTTATAATATTAGTAGGATTAGTAGGATAGTACTAGAAACAATTTCTAACATGAATATCTCGCTGACAAAAGTTAGTCTCCTGTGTACCTTCAAGAACTAGGCATACCTAATAGGTAAAAATATAGGATGTTACAAGTCCTAAACACTTAAATTTCTTGTTTATGATCCCACGAGATAAAACATATTGAAGGAATAACATCCATGTGACTAAGTGACTCTATGACCTATGTTCTCGACAAAGTTATGCAAAACAAATTTAGGGAAGGGCAAAAGTAAATGTTATGATATCTTATAAAACGAATCGAATACTATAATAACCCCAAACTGATACGGGCAAAATTACCACGAATGCAAACCGCTATATGCACGATTAATCGCTTACAGTTTTAAGATTTCGCAATGATGAATACAGATAGGTACATATGTAGGTATATACTGAACAGGTAACTGACTGGGGGACCTATTTTCTCCAATGCCAATACAAAATTACGTGGTCGGTATATTAAAAGTAACAAACTGTAAGTCGAATATGTCTTGTTGCGTGGTAATAGATATGAAATTGAATTAGCCGGTTGGTATACATTTTAAAATTATTGGGTTCTTGTTCTCAACCCAAGGCGAACTCGTTCGATCGTTGTAATCACGAAATGAGAGCAACATGTGCACGTACGGCTCCAGATTACCACAGACACATACAGTATATTGTAGTCGGTTATTACTGACATTATAAAGGTAATAACTAAGGATCAGCGATGCAATTATCGTTATTGGGATACGAAGATGTCGTGACACAGAAAATATTTTAAGCAATTAAGAAATTGCCAATATATGTATCTAATTTTTTTATTAATATTTATAACCTTGATAACATATATATTTTTTGGAAGTAGGTATTTCAATCTTCATTTGTGACCAAAGTAGATGACCCTTGCAATTTGACCTACTCTTACTGTTTCATTTCTATTCTAAATAATGTGGTAGCATACAGAAAAAATTATATTCATGTTGAACAGGTTTTCTAACATAAACAGAATTATTTAAATTGTACCGGTGACGTACCGATAAATTCCGTTTATAAATTGATGTTAGATAAATTTAAATGTAAAAAAAAAACCTAAAAAATAAAACAAGCTTTTATTTTAAATACGCTTAAAAATACTTTTCTCATAAAACTTTTACTATTAATAAATAACGTTATTACAATATTACAATATATATGATAGGTATAAAAGCCGTATACGTAGACGTCGTATTTACTTAATTTTGCAAATTATAAAAATTGAAATCTAGATAGGTACTTGTTTATCTAATAGGTAAATTTCGCGACAAAATTTTATATCAAGCAATCATCTCTCAGCAAGACCTTTCATTTGACATCCATATTGTAGGAGTGCATTTGATACTCATACTGTAGAAGTGCATTAAAAATAACTAGTCCGCCATGTTGGATTTAGAATGACGTCACACAGCTAACCCTGCATTGTCATTCGAAAACTAAACGTGTATACAAAATTTCAGCTCAATTATGTTTCAAAATGGAGTTGCTTAACAAGATTATAAATATTGGTATGCGACAACGACTTCATTATTGAAGTTACACTGTTTTTGACGCGTTAGTGAAAAACGATAAGAGTAAATTTTTACGATACGCGCGCACATCGTCACAAAAAAACCGACACCCTGATAACTTCTTCTTCGCTGCCTAGTTAAATTTAATTAGCTAGGCAGCGAAGAAGAAGTTAGCAACGTCAATGAAGATTAACTTCTTACGTGCTTACATAAGTACACACACACTTTTTTATATGTAACATGTGTGATGTTCCTATGGACTAAAACTCCTTAAATAAAGAAAAAAAAAATTCACTCCAACAAACATCCATATTTGACCAAACCTACATTGCAAGTTAGATAAAAGCTTTTAAAAATACACACTTTTTAATATCGATGCATGTTTTGTTCTACATGTTTTTGTTGTTTTGTTCTAAATGTATTTTTAACTTTATTTTATAATAACAATTTAAAATATAATTTTAATGTTTAGGTATTTTATTGATACCAATTTAATTTAACTGTATCAAATATTAGTATAATTAATTAATTAAGCTATACCTACTTACAGGTACCTACTGAAAATTAAAACATAAAATCATTCCTTTTAATAAATAAGAGTTTTTAAATTTGTAAATCACTTAATAAATAATAAGTTATTACTTAACGGGAAAAGATATCCCAGAAGCATTGAATTAGATATGAAGAACTCAACTTACTTTACGAAAATGTTTTCGCTCCAAAATTAACACTATTAACACATCAACATAGCACTAGACCGTCAACCGTGGGCTCTAAGGAAAGTTTTACGAATAAAAATCTTTTAATAGAACGAACGATGTTCAACAGGCGTGTGCGCGTGATTGCGATTTGTATGACAATGCGCGCGCATTTTCGCTAGGGGTTTGGTGGGCTACGATCAACGATCAGCTAGCGGCGTAGCGTGGGTTTTTGCTGCCGGTGACCCACTGAAAATTTGCCGACCCATTATTTATTTATTTTTGTTTCGTAAGTTTCACTTCAGTCGTGTGGTCTAAAGCACGTTCGTTTTTTTATAATTTTTATCTGACCCACATTTTTATTAAGATTACCGTTTTCGAAAAAAAAAAAAACAAAAAAAAAACGTAATTTTCGATCTATGACATTGAATTGCTTTTTTAACTCCCATGGAATCAATGGCGACTATTGGCACTTTTTTCTACTAGCTTCACCAAAGTCTACAAAAATTCAGCTCTGTCGACTTTTTTGTTATTAAAAATGTCTGTTTTGACCGGACTATTTATTTCATCAATATTACGTTAATACAACTAGGACTCAGTGGCGGATTTACAGCATCCAGTAGGCTATTCAATTTATACCGCCGCGCCCCTACCTACTATTACAATGTACTCTGTGGCCCCTCCTGGCCTCGTATTTCGGCAGCTTACGCAAAATGTTCATTTAATTTTTTTATTAACATTGTTAAATATTATATTTTACTGCACCTGTTTAAAAAATATAAAAACAGTCATTATTAAATTTTCTATTAACAATCCAGTTAATGATGACAGTGAAATCATTTAAGTTTTGAAAGTTGTATGTTAGTTTTATGAGTGATGATCCGTAAAATCATCAATATGTTATCGTATAAAATTTTTCTCATTAATTCTGATTACATTTATAAGAGATAAGGCGTTTAGCTATTCTTAACTTAAAATATATCGTTCATAGTTTTTTCTCGATTTTAAGCAAAAAAAGCTCCTCTTACCCAAAACAAAATTTGAGGGGATTTTTCCACCTCCTTAAATGTACTATCTGGGGGGGCCATGCCGCCCCTACTCCCTCACACGCAACGCCACTGCGATCGGCATCAATGAAAATAAGTCACAGTTGTAACTAGAATCTCTCACTCAATGGTTGATTGAAAGGCTGCTAAACAAGAGATAATACTATGGACATTGCATTATTATTGTTTTACTAGTTTTTTAGCTTTGAGATAAGAATATGATATATATGTATGTAAGTATATCTTTTAAAAAATATAATATCGGTAACAGATATTGCAGAGTGAAACTAGTGTAATTTTAGCTGTAAAGTTTATTAAAATATAAATTATAATATAGAGAATAATATAGATAATAATATAGATAATAATATAGAGAAATATAAATAATAATAACTGAGGTAGGGCACAGCAGGAAATTTCCTGCTCAAAATATGGAGCAGCCCGACTGGGGTAGTACCTCGACCTTACAGAAGACCACAGCTGAATAATACTGTTTTCAAGCAGTATTGTGTTCCTGTTGGTGAGTAAGGTGACCAGAGCTCCTGGGGGGGTTGGGGGTTGGGGATAGGGTCGGCAACGCTCTTGCGATGCTTCTGGTGTTGCAGGCGTCTATAGGCTGCGGTCTTGCCATCGGGTGAGCCGTACGCTTGTTTGCCGACCTAGTTACATAAAAAAAAGAGAATGTAGAGACATTCATTTCAATTTACACAATTTTGTCAGTATGTGTATACACCTTACCACCAGTGTTGCTCTATTTATATGTGTTTTTATATTTTGGTATTTCTATACTAATATTATAAAGAGGAAAAGTTTATAACTTTGTTTGTATATCGGGGATAATCTTCGCAAATACTGATCCGATCATGAAAATTCTTTCACTAACAAAAAGCTACACTATTCAGGAGTGACATAGGCTATATTTTATTGTAATTGTACAAAAAAATTCAGTAAAAAAGAAAAATATTAAAATATATTATCAAAATGACAAAGAAACGATCGCCATCTATAGCTATTTATTAGTCTACTTATTTTATTTACTCTTACTTCAGTCAATCGACGACGAAGTTTTTTCGCTTTTTGATAGATGGCGTTGGAGCAACATTTTATTTATAAAGTATGTTATTTGGTTTTGTAATTTAAAATAATAAATACACGATATTATTACGATTTTATACGTCAAATTCTAAACAATGAACCTAATAAAACAGTACTAAGGGCTTCCACCGACAGGCGCCGATTCGTAACGCAGATGCGATCTAAAGGGCGCCACACACGTTTTACACACACGTTTATTGTATGTTAAGATAACATAATTATTACCTATAGTATCTTCGCCGTGTATGGCGCCCTTTAGATCGCATCTGCGTTACGAATCGGCGCCTGTCGGTGAAAGGCTTAAGAGCTACACAACATAATTGCATCACAAAGATAATTAACGCCCAACGAAGTGGGCGCGGGTCGGCTAGTCTGTTAATAATTTCCACATGTTAACTAAAGTACTAATGTTTACAAAGATATTGTTCCTGTAAACACCTACTTAAAAATAAATTTATATTTGTTCGGATGCTTACCACGTATATTGTTTTGTTGAGGTCCCTATATTTCGGCAATTTTTCAATCGCCATGATCACGGGGAGCACCTGTGGTAAGAACCCGAACAAATATAAATTTAAATATGAAAAGTGATCGTGTTAGCTTGAAACAATATATTAATTATGCTGCCACATCTACCTCTTCATTGCATATTTTCCTATTTCTAAAGCCTCTAAAGGTTGTCTGGAAGAGATCGCTACTAAGCGATAAGACCGCCTTTGTATATTACAATCTCTATGTGTAAATAACTGTTTTGTGTAAATCTTTTCTGAGTGGTGTGCAATAAAGTATATTCTATCTATCTATCTAAAAATAAATGTTTACTGTCACATAATTGTTGTGCCAATTAAAAACATAAGACTCTCTATATAATAATCAAGGCTTTAAATTTAGTACTAGCTGATCGGGCAAAACTTCGAACCTAGCGACCACACCCATATCGACTTTTTGAAATAAAACTTCTTTAGACGCATGAGGGGTAAAATTTGAGTGACCGCTAACGCCGCAGCGTCATGACGGTCAGTACTTGGATGGGTGACCGCTTTTTTTTTCAATTAGTTTTTTTGTACTTTAAATTAGTTTTTTTAATTCGTGTTAATTCCCAAAACCTTGTCCAACACAACCAGGAGAATAAATAAAAACCAGTGCTAGAGATGGCTCAACTTAATATGTATATTGGACTGTTCAATAATTACACAATTGTATGGTGGCCTTATACTAACAAGAAATAATTTTGCCACCGCAATTTAGTCTACTAGTAGTGCTGTGTGGTTACGGCACTAAAGAATGTAGCCACCCCCTCTCTTCCCGTGGGTGTCGTAAGAGGCGACTAAGGGATATCACAGTTGCACTACCACCCTGGAACTTAAAAAGCCGATGGATGGCGGGATAACCATCCATGCTGGCTTTGAAATACACAGGCCAAAGATGGGCAGCAGCGTCTTCGGTGCGACAAAGCCAGGCCTGCGGTCACCAACCCGCCTGCCCAGCGTGGTGACTATGCAAAACACATGAGTTCGCGTCGTAATGTCGGGCGCGAACTTGTGGAGGCCTATGTCCAACAGTGGACTGTGATAGGCTGAAGTGGAATTTAGTCTACTACTAGCGCCATCTAATTGTAGACGTGGTAATCCTCGAACATAACTTAAACAAATAAACACTTAAATAATATTGTAAGTTGCAGCGTTAACGATTAGTTTGCCAAAGAAGTTTTTACTTGTGATATGTGTACTTTGTACTCACGCAATTTTTATTTATTTACTAGCTGACCCGGCGAACTTCGTACCGCCTAACAGTCGATTCAAATTTTTTAAATACTTATCCTTCCCGGAACCCCTCCTCTAACACTTAAACTTTATGGTATGGTATTAAAGTTCAAATTGACTTGAGTATTATTACGAATCTTTTGTATGGGAATATAGAAAAGTGTTGTTTTTAGGCTTTTTCAGGGAATTTTTTAAAAATTTTTCTCCGTAACAACCATCCTCGTACTTCAAGGATTATTGTAAAAAAAAGAATTAGCGAAATCGGTTCAGCTGCTCTCGAGATTTTGCGCTTAGCAACAAATTCAGCGATTCATTTTTATATAATAAGAGATAGAAATCTTGTTATGAGAATATAACGAATAAAAAAATATTTTGATGCAGCTATTGATTTTTAATTATATAAATATTAATAGTTGATAGATTGATTGATTTATTAATTCGGCCGGCATAGGCTTATTTTTCCATGTAGGAGAAGACCTTGCTGCTCTACTGTGGGTTGGCAGATTTAATACTTATCAAATATTATATTAAACGATTATTAAAAAAAATGTTAATAGATAATTAGACAACTTATTGTGTTTAAGATATTTTCGGTTTCAAGTTCAATAAACTTTAACAAATTTTGTTGAATAAGTACATTTGAATGACAACACGTTATATCGAGTACCTATAACAATGGTTTCAACTGAAGTCAGATGTCGCTATCTAATGTATCTCTGCAGGGCCGGATCTACCATATGGCTTTTTGGGCTTAAGCCCAGGGCCCCGTGGATCCAAGGGGCCCCCAGCTAAGTCAAGTCAAAGTCAATAAAAACCGGCCAACTGCAAGTCGGACTCGCGCACCGAGGGTTCCGTACAGACAAAATTATTAAAAATATTTTTATTATAATATGATGTAACTAAAAATTAATGCTTTTTGCAATGTTCCCTTTATCTGTACTATAAGAAGTTGCTTCGTACTAAATTTCAATATTCTGAGTTCACGAGAAGTACCCTGTAGGTTTTGATCCCCTTGCGAGTAGTTGCGAGTTTCAAAAATGCGGCTAAATTGTTGTTTCTTTTCATTGCGTTGACATAGAAATTGGATTTTGTTACAGCTTAAAGGTATTATAGATTTGAGTATTTGATATGAATTTCATTTTATTCTCTTTATGCGTTCATGAGAAAAGGGGTAGTAATTTTAAAATTAATTAACATATTTTTATTATATGATTTAACTAAAACTTAGCTATTAAACGTTGCTTCGTACCAATTCAAATTTCAATTTCAAGATTCTCAGTTCACGTTAAGTACCCTGTAGGTTTTGATTCCCTTATGAGTATAGATGCGAGTTTCAAAATATGCGGCTTAAATTGTTGTTTCTTTTGAGGACATTGAAATAGAAGTATGATTTTGTTACAGCTTAAAGGTATTATAGTCCAGTCAAATTAGTCCTTAAAATAGAAGTAAGGTTACAAAAACTCCCATAGAGCTAAAATTGGTATGAATGTTCAGAATACTATTATAAATGAATTGTGAAAAGTCCCCATCAATCCCCTTTGTGCAAAATTTTTTATTGATGGTGAAAGTTTTCAAAAATAGGTTTTTCGCGTTTTTCAGCTAAACGGTGAGTTTTACAGCAAAAATAGTTATGTCAAATGGAGAAATCTATCAATTCCCGGTGTAATGGTTTTTTTGAACATTAAATTTAACAATTAATATTATGAATTTTTCAACATCGAAAATTTCATTTTTATCGTTTATTCATCAACCAGCTAGTAATTAGTTAATTACAACAATACCATATACATCACTTTACTTTGTGCTTCAGAAAATGCAAAACGTTATGGTCATGATCAGTCTCTGTATGCAAAAGCTCGAGAAATCGTCTTTAGCTGCACCTGAAGGGTCTGAATTATCGAAAATCATAATCAGGCTCGGAGAATTTCATTTAATTATGTCATTTTTTGGAGCGATTGGTTACATCATGTGGCACAAAAGAAATACATCTTTGATTTATGCACCTGGGTCATTAACTGGCTCAACGGTCATGCATACGCAAGAGCTATTCGAGCTCATACATTACTTCAGTTAGCTTTAACAATAATAATATTTAAAGAACTTGATATTGATGACGCCATTGATGAAACGTGCATAATATTACGAATAAAATATTTTTTTTCAGTTCTTTGAACCGCTGTATCATGGAAATAGCAATACTTATGAAAAAAAGTGTAGATACATTTTTTGTAGAAAATCGGATGATCTACAATTTTTGTCTGAACTATTATTGCTGTAAAACTCACCATTTAGCTAAAAAACGAGAAAAACCTATTTTTGCAAACTTTCACCATCAATAAAAAATTTTGCACAAGGGGGATTGATGGGGACTTTTCACAATTCATTTATAATAGTATTCTGAACATTCATACCAATTTTTTAGCTCTATGGGAGTTTTTATAACCTTCAAAGTCTTATTTGACTGGACTATTATAGACTTGAGTATTCGATATGAATTTTATTTTCGACCTTTACGCGTTCATGAGAAAAGGGGTAGTAAGTTAAAAAAATGTAAACATATTTTTATTATATGATTGAACAAAAAATTTATACTTTTCGCAATTTTCCCTTTATCTGTGCTATAAGACGTTGATTCGTAGCAAATTTCAAGATTCTGAGTTCACGGGAAGTACACTGTAGGTTTTGATTCCCTTGCGAGTGTCGAAGTATAAACGGCTGTATATTTTGATTGCCTTGGCTTAGCAGTTTGATTTCTTCACAGCTTCAAGGGACAGTAGACCTGAGTATTTGATATGAATGTGAGCTTGATACCTCCACGCATTCTTGAGAAAAAGTGTCTTGACAGACAGACGGACAACAAATTGATCCTATAAGGGTTCCTTTTTTTCCTTTTGAGTTACGGAGCCCTAAAAATAGGCGATAATGCGAAAAAATCAATAATTTTATTAAATTAAACAGATGGTATGGTTTGCATCCCTGCGAATCCTACGATTAATCAAACCTTTTCAATTCATATAATTCAAGTCTACGTTCAGGTATTGATACTTCGAAGTGACAGTTAAAATGTTCGGCTGCCATTACACATGCATCTCAATCGTGGTCAAATTAGGGGGGCCCCTAAGTAGTATTAGCCCAGGGCCCCCTAAAGTCACGGTCCGGCCCTGTATCTCTGCCAAATCTAATGCGTCGTAGTCTGTGTCTGAGGCTATCAGGAACGTTATTTTTAAGAAAAGTAAAGCGTTGTTATTTTTCCTTAGGTTTAACAATGATGTTGTTACGTCTCTATCTTTTAGGTAGAGACGTTTATAGAAAAACCTGTTACATATTAACAATTTCGCTCGCTTCAGCCTGTAATATCCCGCTGCTGGGCATAGGCCTCATTCCCCATGTAGGAGAAGGATCAGAGTTTAATCCACCACGCTGCTCCAATGCGGGTAGGCGGATATATTCCCTACTATGAGTAAAGATCGCTATCAAATGTACATGATAACAACCGGGACCGACGGCTTAACGTGCTCTCCGAGGCAAGGTGGAGAGACCCACAAGGACTGCACAAACACCCAGACCACGGCAAACATCTGTATGGCCAATACAAATGTTTGTCATGTGCGGGGATCGAACCCGCAACCGCCAGCACAACAGCCACATACCAGTGCCGTGACCGTTGCGCAACGCGTCGTCAAATTTTTTTTTTTACAATAATACAATAATTTAAATGATTTTCGTCTTTTAGTTTATTCTTTTTATTTTCACATAAACGTATACCGCAAGTATACCCAGATATTAGCCAGCAGCATACGCATCGGACATAAATATGAAATATTTCCAAATTTCTAAAACCCTCTGGAAATGTGGAAAAGAAATTTTGTTACACTAATTTTCGAAAAAAAAATGTACATTTTTAAGAAGTAATGAAAAAGGTGTTAAATTCGAGATTTCAAAAGGTCATAAGTATTTACCATAGCAGAGAATGTAGAGCTTTTGCTCTATGGCAGATGTTGTTATTCAATATAATCTTAATATAAAATAAAATAAATAAAAATAAAATAAAAAAGCCTTTTATTTCCAGTATTTAAAGTTTACACTTCTTACATTTTATTTTAGTGTTAGTTCATGTAGTTTAATCTATGTTATTATAATTTCTCTTTCCTTTTCTTAATTTTATGTGTACCTATAAACTTTAAATTTAAATCTAAATTTCTAAATTAATCTAAATTCTACATTTTAAAAATTAATCTTCTATATTATAATTTTTTTTTTATTATTTTATTTTTTATTTTATTATTATGATTATTTAATCTACTGGAACCCCAAGTTGGGTGTAGGCCTCCTCCAGTGACGCTCATTAGGTTGTTTTTATGAAAGGTGTTTCCTTGCTCTATTGGTGTGTTCATTGGAGGGTTTTGGTCATAATCTTCCACGGTGACCAACCGGCTTGGAAGAGTTTTTTTTTTAATATGTTGTTTTTATTTTTGTGTTCAATTTTGGTGTCTGTTTGATAGGAGGGGCTTGGGCTTAGTTGCTATATATTCTCGCTGTTGCTTTCTTGTTTATTATTAGTTTTGGTTGTACTTTTGTTAGTCAAGAAATTTAGCATGCTGGGTTTTATGACTCCATCTGTAATGCTGTTTGACCTAGTGATTGTATTTCCAGGTTGCTGTGTCTTGTTTTTCTTAGTAGCCTGAGTATGCTTATCTGTTTTAGTTTGTGTGGTGTTTTCAGGTGATGACCGGAATTTTCTTTTACTTTGGTGCTTTGACACTATCAGTTTGTCGTATTTTAGTATAGCTATATTTCCCTTTTCCCTCTCTAATTTCAGTTGCTCCTGTAACTCCTTCCTTTTTTCAAGCACATATTTAGGGAAGTCTTCTTTCATATAGTATTGCGTATCTTTCAGCGCTCCTTTTTGCTTAAATATTTCAATTTTTGTTCCCAGTGTAGTGAAGGTTACTACAGTTGGACGTGATCTCTCTCCTTTTATTCCCAATCTTTTTATCCCCTGGATGTCGTTGGAGCTCAGTTTTATAGAGAAATATTGCTGAATCCATTTAATTATGTTTTCTTCGAAATTTTTATAAGATGTTTCTTTTTCTTCAATACCAAAAATACTATATTTCTTATTCTTGCTTGTTTTTCCAAATAATAAATTCTTTTTTCTTGATTTTCCACTCTTTCTTTCAATTTTCCAATTTTTTCTTCCAAAACAAAAAATTTTTCCTCAAAAATGCTAGTAATGTTTTGTGTAACTTGTTCTGTGACGTTTTTACCGGTTTCTCTTAATCTTAATATATACCTATAAATCTCGTGTCACAATGTTTGTCCTCAATGGACTCCTAAACCACTTAACCGATTTTAATCAAATTTGCACACCGTGTGCAGTTTGATCCAACTTGAAAGATAGGCTATGTTTTATTTTGGTATATGTAATTATTATATTTAAAAAAAAAGGCGGTACGAAGTTCGCCAGGTCAGCTAGTTATGTATAGGTATTAGGTACCCAATAGCCGAATACTAAATACCGAATAATAAAGCTATTCCTATAATCTGCAAAAATATACTTTCGAATGGAAGAAGGTGTCCTCGGAGTGTGGGAACGTCGTCCGCCTTGTACGTCGTGTACGTGTACGCCGCTTATAACCGCGGCGACAAACAGCTGCCTTGGGGTCCGGTCTGGAGTATCCCTTTGAATGTCCTCTCTTGAGCGCTGCGAGGCATCCAAGGATATTTACTTGACTATTTTTTCGTCGACCTACGTTGTAATATACCTAATAACTTTTACTGGGTGTACCGATTTCGATTATTCTTGTTTTAATTGAAAGCTGATGCTTATCTTGTGATCCCATTTCAATTTGATCGCGATGTGATTATGGTCGATTTACATCAGACTAGCGAATGCTCATTCTATCCCCACTATATCAAATTCTTTTAGTGCAGGGTTTCTTAACCTGTGGTCCATGGACCCCTAAGGGGTCCGTGTTATGAAAGCTGGGGGTCCATGGCAAGTCTACTTATGTTGTGAGTAAATATTTTCACTTTGCGCGTAATCAAAAACAACTCCTCAATTTGATATTCTAATCCAGCATAAGCAGCAGCAACTGTCACACAAGTTATTTATATGTAAAGTTTGATCGCAAACAATAAAAGGTGATTGAAGTAAACCATCGTTGCGTTTTTTTTTTTTTTGTTTTGGAAAGGATCCGTGGACTCTTTGAAATTTTTAAAGGGGTCCATCACTAGAAAAAGGTTAAGAAACCCTGTTTTAGTGTAAACAGGCGTAGAGCATTCTTTCGTTGTTATATATATGAATACGAGTGTTCGAAGATCAAGAAAGAATGCTCTTGTTCTAGCTCTAGCTCTTTGTTCGTTTGGTCTAAATCCACCCTTAGATACAATTATTTGGGCAATCTTTGATATCGCGCTTTTACTTGACTATCGTCTACCTACGTTGTGTTAATGGCCCATGTAATCGAAGTCGGTTTTTTTTCGTTTGCAAGCAAACACAATTATAATTTTTTTTAAATATATATTAACAAAATTAACTTCTCGAGTACTCTCGCATACAGTTTTTATTGGGCCACATATTTATTCACCTGAATTATCTCATCTGACTTAATATCCTATGGCCCATAGGTGGGGAAGTGGGCTTTAACCCTGAATCATCTATAAACCTACCCAAAATTATTGCTAGGAACTTTAGGTAAAATAACGCCTAAGCCCTAATGGAATATTCTTTACACTTTAATATGTGGCCCCGATTTCGATACATAACCCTATCTAAGAAATATAAAAACAATATTATCAAGCGATCAAAAGAAAATCTATAAGATACGAGGGATACATAAAAATAATAGACTGTTTTAAAATCATTATTTTATAATATATATATATATTTTGTTATTATAAGTATTATAATATTTCTACAAATATTTTTAATCTATGTCGTCATGTCAGCCATTGTTTGAATGCTGAATATTAAACATAAAACTAATTTTTTTTACGTTGTTTAGATAATTATTCTTACGTGTAATATTATAAAACCTTCTTCATCGTTATATACTTAAAAGTATACATTAGCAAACTATTTTTTTTTTATGTAACTAGGTCGGCAAACAAGCGCTCGGCTCGGCTACGGTCTTACCTGATGGTAAGACCGTAGCCTATAGACGCCTGCAATACCAGAAGCATCGCAAGCGCGTTGCCGACCCTATCCCCCCCCCCCCCCCCCAGGAGCTCTGGTCACCTTACTCACCAACAGGAACACAATACTGATTGAAAACAGTATTATTTAGCTGTGGTCTTCTGTAAGGTCGAGGTACTACCCCAGTCGGGCTGCTCCATATTTTGAGCAGGAAATTTCCTGCTGTGCCCTACCTTAGTTATGTAGTATCTAATTGTCTATTCATTGTGTATGTCCTATTGTCGCAATGCTTCAAATTCTTAAATGTATTATTTCCTATATATTGATGTATCTATGTATTGAGTCCACACCTGCACTTTATCTAATAAAGATCTAAAATAAAACATGGACACTTAAAATTCGACATAAATATCGCTACTCTATAGTCTATAATTAACAATTTATAAAAAAATGACAATAATAACATTTAATATAAAATAAACATCTAGATTATAAAAAAAACAGTATTTGTTTATGGCATCACTTTATGCGAATAGCTTTTTTAACCGACTTCCAAAAAAGAAATAGGTTCTCAATTCGACTTGTATTTAGGGTTCCGTACCTCAAAAGGAAAAAACGGAACCCTTATACGATCACTTTGTTGTCCGTCTGTCTGTCAAGACCCTTTTTAGGGTTCCGTACCCAAAGGGTAAAAACGGGACCCTATTACTAAGACTTCGCTGTCCGTCCGTCCGTCCGTCCGTCCGTCTGTCACCAGGCTGTATCTCAAGTACGGCGATAGCTAGACAGTTGAAATTTTCACAAAGTATGTATTTCTGTTGCCGCTATAACAACAAATACTAAAAATAAAATAAATATTTAAGGGGGGCTCCCATACAACAAACGCGATTTTCTTGCCTTACAAAGATTCTATTTTAATCAATAGCTGGTGCTTGTTTCATAGTCCCATTTAAATTTCATTACGATCTGTATTTGCATGACTATATTTTCGTCTACCTACGTTATTTTACTTGTCGATGTAATTGAAGTCGGTTTTATTTTCGTTTGTGAGAAAACGAAGTACAGGTGATGAAATTTATTCTATGCCTTTTAAGTAACTTCTTTTGAGCATGTTGAAACAATAATTATCATATTTAATTGTAGGATTAACCTTATTTTGATAATGGAGTTGCGCAATTATATTTATCTAGTTTGATATTTGATATTGTGATATAACAAGTATTTGTGTAAGCTATTACAATTAATTCTTGCCATTATCATTTATATTTTTGAAGTGAAACTTCTTTAGAATCACAACGGATTTGAAACTCGATGAAACAAAAGTTCGTTTCGATAAGGAAATAAACACATATAGGATTAAGTCGGCGAGAGAATGAGATAGAATACATTACACAGTATTTTACCCTGGCTCCACACTTGGCTATTTGTGTTTGCGTATTTGCCATATTTGACAAATAACTTCCATGTGTGGAGAGAGTATTTGCCAAAATAATTGCCGTATTTGCCTATTTGGCAAATATGACCAAACGGCTTACCGAACTTCTCTCGGTTTTTCAAGGCACATCAAAGAAAACAAATAAGCAAACACACAAATATACTGGCCACACGTGGTCATGTGTAGACGGTCGTATCGTCTAGCTATTTGCCCGTACTTCAAATATTTTGTCAAAAACGACAAATACCGAACAGCAAACACAAATAGCGAAGTCTGGAGCCACCATTATATTCTCGGTGAAAATAATCACTCGTTGGCTACTTTTCAGATGTTTCATTTCTGCTGTGTGTGTATTGCACACACATACACATACTTTTTTTAGAATATTAAAATTTGTACAAAGCCTAATTAATATCAATGACCTTTTTAAAAAACTTGAATTTTTTAAAAAGTTTTACATAACAATAAATTGTATGTGAGCTTAGAAGCTACATAATGTTTAAAATATTATATAGTAAATATACTATTTTACTTAAAATTGACTTTTAAAAAATTACGTTATGATAGAATGCTTAAAATAAAACAGCTTATGTCATAATCGTATTGATCAATAAAATGATTTACTTAAGTAACAAAAAATGAAAGTTACATTAAAGTAAACATAATCTAATAACTGACAAAAATATACGATAACCATAAAATAACGGAAACCGATCGTTAAAATAAGAACACTTTATACTCGTACACTACACGTGGCTTCGGACAAATTCCTTCAGTCTTGTAAACACTTCAAAACGTTCATACACCCGTCACATTCTTGCGTACTCCGAAGAAACGAGACACATATAGTTTGATCGCTACACGGCTTCTAATACATCCTTCGCGGTCTGTCACAACCGCGAGACGGCCTCGGGACTCTACACACTAGAGGACTCAGGCCTCGAGAAGTGTAGAGACACGCTAGAGGACTCCGGCCTCAGCCCTCCACAGATGACTCAGGCCTAAGGCTATTCACACCGGTTGGCCAGAGTTAATGTTGATCTGGTAGTTAGCGGACCGCAGCCCGGGCGGAAGTCTAAAGCTGAGCTTCAGAATTTTGCCTTAGGTTTGAAGGCAACGTGTCGTAGTGAGATGGTACGGTTACGAGTGCGTCCGCTGTGCTGCGGTTGATTGAGCAGTTCTGGGGAAAAAAATGTTTATCTTTTATTTACGTGTAAGTAAACGTCTATATAGTTAAGTTAATAGGGGCCTGTTTCATCAGTTTTGGGCTATTTAACAGATGGTGGTATCCAACGGATAAAAGCTTAAGATATATTATTATTTATCACCATCGAATTTCAATATGTTTATGCCATATTGTGTATCTAGAGTTGTAGTTTCTTAATTGTAGCGTAACAGGTTTTAATGGTCTATTCTACCTCCTGCTGATATTATCTACAACTGATGTAACAGGCCCTGAAGATTATATTTAATTTTTTTTTTGATTAATAACTTCAATAAGTGTTTGGAGACTTCGGAGAGTATTTAAATAAAAGACTTCTTCAGAAGGTGTCGATCGAATTGAATGATTTTATTAGGCAAAAATCGCAATATTTATACAAAATTATTTACAAAGAAAAATTACATAAACCAATAAAATAATTAGTTTTTTAACCAATTAGAAAGCGATTCCAATTAGTGCTATGCATTCCTTTCCCGCATTATTTCCGTCTCTCTTTCACTGTGCGCGATTCGTGCTTGGTCGACATCACTCGTGCGGCTCGCGGAACGGTGTCGCGGGCGAGACTCTATTAATACGACCTCTGTCGCCGCGCCTCGCTCATTTCGCGGCGGTCGACACGGCGGACGGACGTACTCCACTAGGCAGCGCGGCGTGACTCAAATCTTGAAGATATACACGAAGAGAGAAGCTTGCTTGAAGATTTGTGAAGTTATGTGAACTGTGACTGCTTGTACATCCGCTTCGTGCATGGCGTGCTGTGAAATATCTATTTACAAACAGCTCTTTTCAGAGCTAACGACGTCATTAATAATTCTTGTTTCTTAACATTAAAAAAAGTCCTTTTGAGGGCTAACTATCACTGTTTCCAACGAAAACCAAAACAGCCCTTCTCAGGGCTACCTACTTCATGTTTCTTACTCGAATCAGATGTCATTCTTCATGGTAAAGGTTTTCGAGGTAAACTGGTATTTTGAAGGTGTTTTAAAGGTATTGTTTAAGGTACGGTATTATAGGTAAGTAAATAAGGTAAGTAATTTTGTGCTAGTACATCGACTTACTATTACATACTACTTACGTAATAGTGAATCGATGTGGTAGCCACAGAGCTCCCCCTCAAGTGAAACGTACTGGCAGCTTGACGGGACGGCCGACTCGCGTTGTGATGTTCTTATGAATCGCGTTCGGTTGTGGCGTCTCGTTGCTATGCGTTTTGGCGGGAAATGAGTTCCGTGGCGAGGTATCTAATTGTAGCGATGACGTATCGTTAGGTATATCTTCCTGTAGTAAGTATGCAGGCTTGAGTCTATCTATCGATATGTTAGTTTCTCGATTTTGTAATTGTATCGTATATACTTTGTCTGTTCTCTTTATTACACGATACGGGCCTTCATACGGTGGTTGTAAGGGTTTTTTAATTGCGTCGACTCGGACGAATACGTGACTGCAGTCTTGTAGATCTTTATGAATGAAGAGAGGTTGTTTGCTGTTATGATGAGTCGTAGCGGTTTGCGGTCTGTTTAATTCTATTGCTTCTCTTATTTTGTTTATGTAACTATAGTCGCTCGTAGTTGTAGGTATCGATGTATTAAAGAAATCACCTGGTAGACGTAAGTTATAGCCGTATGTGAGTTCGGCTGGGCTAACTCCGGCGTCTGTACGTAGGGTCGCTCGTAATCCGAGTAATACAGTAGGTAGTTCGTTGACCCATGTCCTTGAACTTGATAGCTTCGTTCGTAGCGCGGTCTTTAGTGTGCGATGCCAGCGTTCGATAATACCGTTGCTAACCGGGTGATATGGAGTAGTTCGGTTTTTCGTAATTCCCATGATTTTCATTAAATTATTAAACAGCTGACTTTCGAATTGTCTGCCTTGGTCGCTAGTTAGTGTCGACGGACAGCCGAATCTTACGATCCAGTGTTTGTATATAGTTTCGGCGACTGTTTCTGCTGTGATATCGTCGGTAGGTATTGCTTCGGGCCACTTAGTTTCTCTGTCGATCATTGTTATAAGATAACGGTAGCCTTGCATTGTCGTAGGTAATGGACCTACGATATCGACGTGAATATGATGAAAGCGTTCCGTTGGCGGGAATTTAGATGTCGCGCTGTACGTATGGCGTTGTATTTTATTTTTTTGACAGTCAATACAGCTCCTTGTCCAATGTGACACGTCGCTATTCATTGACGGCCAAAAATATTTCTGTGACGTCATCTTTCGAGTCGTACGCGTTCCAGGATGACTTATGTTATGTATACTTTTAAAAACTTGTTGTCGATATTGTTCAGGTATATATGGTCGTATATTCGAAGTTGAAGTCTCACAATATAATTCGACGTCGGTGTTCGGGATGATAATTTTCTTTAAGTTGATGTTATCTTGAAGTAATAACTGTTGTATCGTAGGATCTTGCTGCTGTGTGGATGCGATTTCTTCATAATTGATTATTGAGGGACATGTAATCGTTTCTATGCGGCTTAGAGCGTCGGCAACAATGTTTTGTTTACCGCTCACGTGTCGTATATCGGTTGTAAATTCGCTAATGAATAATAATTGTCTCGTACGTCTCGGTGTTTCTGTAGATGAATTAATCTTATTCATTGCGAATGTGAGAGGCTTGTGATCGGTAAATATAATGAGTGGTCGGCCTTCAAACATCTTGCGGAAGTGTTTCACAGCCATGTAGATAGCTTGAAGTTCTCTGTCGTATGTTGAGTATCTCGATTGCGCGTCGGAGAATTTTTTTGAATAATAGCCGAGAGGTTGCCACGTTTTGTTTACGTATTGTTGTAGGACGGCGCCAGCTGACTTGTCGGACGCGTCACAGAATAATACGTATGTAGCTTGATGTGATGGATGAGCAAGTAAAGCGGCGTTGCTGATGCTGTTTTTACATGCTTCGAATGCTTGTGTCGACTCTTCTGTCCACTGTATGACGGTCTTGTCTCGCTTCTTTACGTTGTGTAGGTATGCGTTTAGTGGCGCTTGAATAGACGCGGCGTTAGGTATGTGATCGCGATAAAAATTTAACATACCGAGGAAACGACGTAGCTCTTCGATGTTAGTAGGCTTCGGATACTTCATGATGATGTCGATCTTCTGTGTTGGGGGTTTAATACCGTCTTTTGATACGTGATATCCTAAGAATTGAACTTCTGTTTGACCGAAGTGACACTTCGAAGGATTTATTGTAATTCCGTGTTCTTCAAGTCTTCGTAGCACGGTTCTTAAGTGTTCTTTGTGAAGATCTTCGTTTTCAGATGCAAGTAGTACGTCGTCGATGAATGGAAATACGTAGGGCAGTCCGCTCAACACTTGATGTATGAATCGCTGGAATGTCTGGCCTGCGTTTTTTAAACCTGGACACATTCTCGGGAATTCGAATAATCCCATCGGTGTTATTATAGCTGTCTTTTCAATATCCTCGTCGCGGACGCAGAGTTGTTGATAAGCTCTGTTGAGATCTATAGTTGAGAATATTGTTTTTCCAGCGAGTTGATACGTGAAGTCTTTGACGCGTGGTACCGGGTATCGATCGGCCTTGGTGATTGCGTTGAGACGGCGATAATCACCACAGACTCGTATGTCTCCGTTCTTCTTCGGTACGACGTGAAGGGGTGATGCCCATGGGCTCTTGCTGGGTCGACATAAACCTTGTTCGATCATGTTTTGAAACTCTTTCTTTACTTTTTCGTAGCGGTGTGGTGGTATAGGACGTGCACGACAATGTACGGGCGGGCCTTCGGTTTCTATATAGTGCTGGACGTTGATCTTGCTGTCGTTGATGTTCATTGAAGTTAGTCTTGTTATGCCGGGAAATTCTGAGAGTATGTCGTGGTAAACGTTGTTACAGTCTATGCTACGTACTGTAGGTATAGATGTAGCTCGAACGGGTGCTTTGACTGTTAAGTTAGTGACGTTGTCGATAAGTTTCTTGTTTTTTAAATCCACGATGAGTTGATGATGCTTCAGAAAATCGGCTCCTAGTATAGGTTTTGACACGTCAGCGACTATGAACTTCCACTTGTATGGACGGCGAAGGCTGAGGTCGAGTTCGAGTGTTTTTTCACCGTATGTCGATATAGTAGTGTTGTTAGCGGCGTAGAGTTTGAATGGCAGCGGTGTAGTGAAGTGAGTTTTCTTTCTAGGTAGGACGGATATGTTAGCTCCCGTGTCTACTAAGAAAGATATTCCTGTTTTCTTGTCTGTGACGAATAGGCGGTAGGAGTATTCTTGAGCGCCGGATTCCGCCTCTGCCAGCGTTCTTTCTAGTTTTCCGCTTGCTTTTCTTTAGACACGAAGGAACACGGTGACCTACAGTTTCTTGCCTGGGCTCCGAAACGTAGGTGGTAGTAGCACGCTGACGAAGGTGTATTTTCTCTCGATCGGTATTTATATCGCGGATTGTATGTACGGCTTCGAGAACGGTTTCTTCTGTAGTTATGTTGCGGTGGTCTTGACTTTAATTCAGCGATTTCTATGGAGAGTTTTCTTATTTCATTTATTAAGAAGTTTGTGTCTATTAGTGATGCGGGCGTAGGAGGCGGTAGTGTAGTGCTGACGGCGGCGACTTCGCGGTGTTGTTCTAGCATCTTGTCAGCGAGCAGTGCGAGTTCTTCTAACGCAGTCTTCGTGCTGAAAGAGTCGCTCACAGCTAGGACTGAGCGGATGTGTGGAGGTAGGTGGTTGGTCCACAGGATGCGTAGCGTGGCGTCGGGGATTCTGTCACGAGCGAGATCTCGCATCCGACGTAGTAGATGTGACGGCTTCTGATCTCCTAGTTCCATTTCAGACAAGAGCTTTTGGAACTGTCGGTTGTCTGACTCTTCGTACGCAGTGATGAGACGTTCTTTAATAGCTTGATATGGCTTGCTTTCAGGTGGATTGTAGAGAAGGTCTGATATTTGTTCGATATCTTGCTTTTCTAACCGAGCGATAACCATCTGTGCTAGTTGTTGTTCGCCTTTCTTCTGATCGTGAGTAGCGGCTTCGAAGCTGTAGAACCATAATCGGACACGGTCGCGCCAGAAAGGTGGAATTCGCAGTGAAAGCGAAATATTCGCGATTTCTGAAGGCTGGCTGGCTAGCTGGCTGGCGGCGGCGGCGGCAGCGGCAGCGGCGGTGGCGGCGGGCAGGGATTCGGTGGTTCTTGCTTTTTCCATTTTTTTCACGAGCAGGGATTCCTCTTGTTCTTCTTCAACGTCGGGTCACCACTTTGGAGACTTCGGAGAGTATTTAAATAAAAGACTTCTTCAGAAGGTGTCGATCGAATTGAATGATTTTATTAGGCAAAAATCGCAATATTTATACAAAATTATTTACAAAGAAAAATTACATAAACCAATAAAATAATTAGTTTTTTAACCAATTAGAAAGCGATTCCAATTAGTGCTATGCATTCCTTTCCCGCATTATTTCCGTCTCTCTTTCACTGTGCGCGATTCGTGCTTGGTCGACATCACTCGTGCGGCTCGCGGAACGGTGTCGCGGGCGAGACTCTATTAATACGACCTCTGTCGCCGCGCCTCGCTCATTTCGCGGCGGTCGACACGGCGGACGGACGTACTCCACTAGGCAGCGCGGCGTGACTCAAATCTTGAAGATATACACGAAGAGAGAAGCTTGCTTGAAGATTTGTGAAGTTATGTGAACTGTGACTGCTTGTACATCCGCTTCGTGCATGGCGTGCTGTGAAATATCTATTTACAAACAGCTCTTTTCAGAGCTAACGACGTCATTAATAATTCTTGTTTCTTAACATTAAAAAAAGTCCTTTTGAGGGCTAACTATCACTGTTTCCAACGAAAACCAAAA
The DNA here is from genome assembly GCA_905220545.2 of Melitaea athalia. NCBI lineage: Eukaryota > Metazoa > Arthropoda > Insecta > Lepidoptera > Nymphalidae > Melitaea > Melitaea athalia. Next base: position 5,697,468 of record HG992193.1, read on the forward strand.
CAGCCCTTCTCAGGGCTACCTACTTCATGTTTCTTACTCGAATCAGATGTCATTCTTCATGGTAAAGGTTTTCGAGGTAAACTGGTATTTTGAAGGTGTTTTAAAGGTATTGTTCAAGGTACGGTATTATAGGTAAGTAAATAAGGTAAGTAATTTTGTGCTAGTACATCGACTTACTATTACATACTACTTACGTAATAGTGAATCGATGTGGTAGCCACAAGTGTCAAAATAACGTGGACGAGTTCACCAATTAGGCTAGGCGCGCACTAGTGACTTTTTGTCACCGTGACTTTTTGTCACTGTCACCGCGTCCATCATCCCTAATGAAGGTGCGCGCATTTGGTTGCGTGACAATTCGGTGACTTTTTGTCCGCGGAGGACGCCAATATGCCCGTGACGCAACAAAATGTCACGTGTCATATGTACGTAGGTTGGCAAACATGGTGTAGAACTTTCCACTTATCAGCCTATCACTCCAAAGCGGGTGAACCCAATACTTTTTATTATTGTATTTTTTTCTATTTCTAAAAACGAGTTCACAGACAACAACTTCGAGATCCATTTTATCGAATGCAAGAAACTGTCACTGCAAGTGCGCGCAGTCCCGAAAGTGACGGTGACGTGACAGTGACAAAGAATTTTTTGCCACGGTGACAAATGTCACTAGTGCGCGCAGGGCCTTACACGTAGAAAGATTTTACTTTTTCCTAAATCATATCAACATAAAATCTAGACTTCTTTGCACATTAGAAAATTTATGTACTTTTTACTTATTATAAAATATAAAGTCTAAGTTTGTCATACAAGCATAAAATAGACAGTAGGTAGGTATAGATGTTTGATAAGTGCACAATTATATACGCATTACCTACCTTTGGTAGGTATACATTTGAAGGAGGTATTTACACATCAGCGATGTAAATAATATATAATGATAAATATCATGACGAATATCAAATTAGAAACATAATTTTCCTTTTAAATCTATCTTATCATATGTTAAATATAAAAGTTATATCAAAAAACGTTATTGTACGCTTACTACTAATAACAATAAAAAGAATGTTGTCATCCATTTCTCAATAATTACTATATTTTAAAAGTGTTACGTGTTATTACGAGACCATATACAAACTTTTTCATCACTATCTCCATTTTAAAGATAACATAAGCCATCAGTACCTACCTAAAGTGTAATCACAATTAATTTTGAGATATTAATCATAATTATATAATTGCGTATATTTTTGGCAAACATAGCATGATCGATAAATTATAAGTACCTACTTAAAATAAATAGTTTATTGATATGTGACATTTGTCATGTAGCAAGCAAATATTTATTATCTTTAAAACATGTTTTCAAATTCAATTGTAAACTATAATTATTTACTTATTAAACTGAAATGTTATAAAAATATATGTAGGTACTAGGTACTGATTTATTTTATTTACCTTAGGCTGCTTGCGGTGCGTATCCACACAGTCTATGGGCAGCTTTATCATTTCAATATTGTATTTGTATCCATATGATGTCAGCTTCACTATGGTATGAAGGGGTACATTCATGTACGGTAGCTCATCTGTAAAGAAATTTTTAAAATATTTAATGTAATTTATTGATATATCATATACCTATATTTTTTTTTTTATGTTACTAAGTCGACAAACAAGCGTACGGCTCATCTGATGGTAAGTGACTACCGTAGCCTATAGACGCCTGCAACACCAGAAGCGTCGCAAGCGCGTTGCCGACCCTATCCCCAATCCCCCCCCCCAGGAGCTCTGGTCACCTTACTCACCAACAGGAACACAACACTGCTTGAAAACAGTATTATTTAGCTGTGGTCTTCTGTAAGGTCGAGGTACTACCCCAGTCAGGCTGTACCATATTTTGAGCAGGAAAGGACAATGCCTAGGTACGTGCCCCGGTACGTGCTTGACGTGTTCAGACAATTCATATAATTAATTATCGTTTATTAATTGACACTAAAATTTTAATAATATTCTAAAAGTGATTAAAGCCGCAGTTTATGATTTAATTTTAAAAAAATATTTTTGTTGTATTCCGCGTTTGTTATGTCAAAATAGATTATATATAAATAGCAAGTCGTCATAGCAACTATACAAACAAACGCTTTTTTAAATTAAACTATAAACCATGGCTTTGATCACTTTTAGACTATTATCTATTAAAAATCTAGTTTTAATTAATAAAGAAAACTTTAATATGTCAATTTTCTGGTCGTGTGGGTTTATAATTTAATTAAAAAAAGCGTTTATTTCTATGGTTGCGTTTCCGACTTGGTATTTATATTTAACATGTTTTGACAGCACAAACCCGTAATACAAATAAAATATCTTTTTTTATTAAAGTATAAACCGCGGCTTTGATCACTTTTAGAATGTTATTAAAAATCTATTTTCAATTAATAAAGGATACTTAAATATATGAATTGTCTGAACACGTCAAAGCACGTACCTGGGCACGGCTTCATAGAAAATGGGCATTGTCCTTTCCTGCTGTGCCCTACCTCAGTTAAAGTCATATATCATTTTTGAAGTAAAACTTCTTCACGCACGCTTAACTTGGGGAGTAAGAGAGTAAGGTGGTGAATGCGTGACGAGAGCATTACAAAAAGTGTGATCCGGCGAGGCGAACGGAAGTTGAGAGGGAGATTTAGTGACGATAGAAAGAGAGAGAGTTACGTTTCGTATATTACTGTAAGGGCAACTAAAGAAGTTTTACTTCAGTCGTGTGGTCTAAAGTACACTCGTTTTTTTAAATATAGGCCTATGTTTAGGGGTCAAGCCCTCATACAAATGATGAGAGACCAACATTACGGTCAAAGTATCTCGTATCTTTTGGTAATAAAAACAATATGATGAAAATGATATCGCACAAATTCAACAAAAAATGTTTTGACCTTTGAGTGTTGAACATTTGATACCATATTTTAAGACTTTAGGTATTGTATTTTACAAGCTTTTATTTAACTTGCAATGTATGTATGTATGTATGTATGTATGTATGTAACTTTAATGAATGTTTGTTCGGGTGAAATCTTGCAACTCAATTTTGAAGCAGATATCTTCAACCAATTGAGCTGAAATTTTGTATACAGGTTCAATTTGGATGACAATGCATGGTTTAAATGTATGCATGTATGTATGTATGTTTGTTCGGGTGAAATCTTTCAACTCAATTTTGAAGCAACCAATTGAGCTGAAATTTTGTATACAGGTTCAATTTGGATGACAATGCATGGTTTGTATATATGCATGTATGTATGTATGTTTGTTCGGGTGAAATCTTGCAACTTAATTTTGAAGCAACCAATTGAGCTGAAATTTTGTATGCAGGTTCAATTTGGATGACAATGCATGGTTTGTATGTATGCATGTATGTATGTATGTTTGTTCGGATGAAATCTTGCAACTCAATTTTGAAGCAACCAATTGAGCTGAAATTTTGTATGCAGGTTCAATTTGGATGACAATGCATGGTTAACTTTGTGACGTCATTCTAAATCCAATATGGCAGCATATCCAAGAGTGCGGACTAGTTATTTTTAGTGCACTTCTACAATATGGGTATCAAATGAAAGGGCTTGCTAAGAATAATTCGAATAAAGTGACGTGATAACCGACTAAAAAGTCAAAAATAAATTAAAAGTAAAAAACCTTTTTAAAAAACAAGCTTTTATTTGAATGCACTAAAACCAAAAAAATAAATTTTTACTTTAAAACTTTTACTATCTACTTATAAAGTCATTACACATAATCTATATGATATAAAAGCTTGTCGCGAGATTTGCTTGTAAACAAGTAAATTAAATAAATTGATGTGATTGATTTTAACTATTAAAATTTTCAAACTAAGGAAATACGAGTACCTACTCATATCTCGCGACAAGCTTTTCTATCATATAGATTATGTGTAATGACTTTATAAGTAGATAGTAAAAGTTTTAAAGTAAAAATTTATTTTTTTGGTTTTAGTGCATTCAAATAAAAGCTTGTTTTTTAAAAAGGTTTTTTACTTTTAATTTATTTAATATTGTTATTCTAGTATTATGACATTTTAGGTGTTTCTAAATATATTCTATGTACGGTCATGATAATCGAATAATAAATCTATTTCTAGCTCTTTAAACATGATAAGCATTTTTCAATGCAACTTTGAATGAATTTAAGATGTAAGGCGTGATGGATCACCTGTAACTCTGTATGCATACAAAACTAGCTAAAAAAACATCCGCCTAATAGATAACATACTTCAATAGTTATCATATTAGGTCAGGTTTTACTTGCACTATACAAAACTTTTATTAAGTAATGAAGACTTTAAAAAGTCGTAAAACATAAACCGTTTTTAGCCGACTTAAAGAAATCAGGAGGATCTCAATTCGATTGCAATTTCTTTGTTAGTAACCTCATAATTATTTCTGGGGAATTGATGATGTTCTCATTTTATTACTTGTCGATGTAAATTGAAGTCAGTTTCTTTTTGTTTGAGAACAATCACATTTACTTAAAGTTTTTTTCTATATAACTTGGTCGGCTAACAAGCGTATGGCTCATCTGATGGTAAGCGATTACCGTAGCCTATAGACGCTTGCAACACCAGAAGTATCGCAAACGCGTTTCCGACTCTATCCCCAATTCCCCCAGGTGCTCTTCAGGTCACCTTAGTCACCAAAAGGAACACAACACTGCTCGAAAACAGTATTATTTAGCTGTGATCTTCTGTAAGGTCGAGGTCTACCCTAGTCGGGCTGCTCTATATTTTGAGCAGGAATTTTCCTGCTGTGCCCTACCTCAGTTAAATAAATAAAAAGAAATGGAAGCTTTAAAAAAATATATCGATATAAACAGTTTATTTTTTAATGATTTAACAATATTCTACTTACCAAGCTTAGCATCAAGGAAATATCCCAACATGCATCGCAACACAGCCTGGTGTCCCACTACCACCACATTGTGTTCATCCTCCAACGCAGAGAGAACTGGACGTAGTCTGGTCATGATGTCAATATAGGATTCACCCCACGGATACCGGTAGCGCAACTTATCTTGGTCGCGCCATGCGAACTCTTGGGGGAAACGTTCTTGCATTTCCTCGTAGGTCAGACTTTCGCATATACCCTGTTGACAAAATGTTTCAGATTAGTTAATCCTGTGAAACTAAATGGATGCGTTTGTTTTATAAAAATTTATCTGTGTTGCAAATCTTGTGGATTTTTACTAGTCCACAAAACTGACCGCAATATACATATATAAAATACAAAAGTGTAAAAAGTATGTGAAGGTACAGTTTGGATCTACTGATGTGGACATAGCATGCGTGAACAAAGAAACAAAACTACTAAAATACATTCATATTAAAAACAAAAAAGTAAACATTTCATTACAGACAGCCCCGGATCTTCAATTTTTTTTAGGTGGGGCAAAAACTGAAAAATGCCGCCCCCGCCCACTTATATTTATTTTGTTTTTACCTTTATCATGCTTATAATTTCAGCTATCAGATGTCCACTATTTTTTTGATTGAAATTTGGACATAGCCTACATAGGCCTTTCGGAAATAATGCATCCATCGCTGTTCTTTCTGTGTTAAGCCTATTTATTTACACATACATAGGTACATAGACATAAACGTGAAGGATATATATTTTATATACAGCATAGGATAGGATTTAAAATAAAAATATGTATAATAAAAATAAAAATCAAATATTGTATGTTGTATTGTATTGCATTTGTGAATTGAAATTACAATTTTACTCTTTTGCACTCTTTGTACTCTCTCTTTCGCACGCACGGTAACCAGAAGCGTGCTGCCGCGATCTGCGATTTCTGCGGGCGAGCGGGCGCGTATTTTTAACCCCCGATGCAAAAAGAGGGATGTTATAAGTTTGACGTGTCTGTCTGTCTGTGTCTGTCTGTCTGTCTGTCTGTCTGTGGCACCGTAGCTCGCGAACGGAGGACGCGATTTCAATTTAGTTTTTTTTTTGTATGAAAGGTAAGTTACGGGCGAGTGTTGGGTTTTTTTTTTTAATTTTTAATTTAATTTTTATGAACTATGCCTACGCGCTTCGCGAATAATAAATGTTCGTGCAGCATGTCTCACTCTGCGCTCTGGGTATCGGTAGAGTTGATATGGCCATGAAATTTCTGTACTTGTAGGTACTATTATTTATTCAGTGGTCAAAGTTAATGATGAGTTGTCCATTCGTCTGTAAAATGTGAATTTGGCCGCCCCCTGAACTTGCCGCCCGGGGCATGGGCCCCGGCTTGCCCCCCCCTAGATCCGGGCCTGATTACAGACTTTGAAGAATAGCAGAAAACGCAAAATTTAGTGAAATCGTGCAAGTCGTCTAAAATAAAGTAATTGGGGTAAAATATAGTAGTTATCTTATAAGAAAAAAAAGCACCAACTGATACCACTGTAACTAAATACATAACGCAAGCTTGAAATCTGGATTCAAGCGGTGCTATCTGGTTTTTCAAAAGTTTCTAGAACTCTATCGGTTGAACAATCGAAGGTCATTCGCAAAAAATAATACAGATATAGCAAAATTGGCAACTCATATCGTATTAGATAATCTTTTTATGATAGATTTAAGAGATTTACAAAAACATGTGAATCACTAAATCTTAACTGTAATAATACCAATATCAACACGGAAATGACTACGACGCAAAATACGCGCTATCTCAATTTCAAAAGAAAATTTATATTTAGGCAGTCTAGATACCTACTTATTATTGAAACTAGGAAAAAGTTTAGAAACACATTTATTTATGTTTTGTTACCAATTTTTAAATAACATGAAATATTTCTCAATGTAGAGTAATTAGGAAGAAGATTTGTACCTACAAATAATTGTTTTGCTCGTAAAAGCGGACTTCAATTGCATGGACTAGTAATACAACGTAGGTAGACGAAAATAGTCAAATAAATACGCATTATCAAAGATTACTCAAAAAGAAATCATCAGATTTCGATTAAATTTAAATGGGGGAATATGATAAGCACCACCTCTCGATTAAAAAAATCATCGAAATCAGTGGACCCAGTAAAAAGTTTTGAGAGACGCATAAAAAATAGTCGAATTGAGAGTCAGTTAATGACCATAACAGTATAATACTGAAGATATGAATACACTTGTGTTCTCCAGTTTTGTGTATAACAGATGTCGCGAATTAATCTCTATATGTTTTTCTACAAGTAATTTTCCAATAAGGTTGAAAGGTATAATTTTAACGTATGATATAAAATGACAATATTTCTTGTAATGAAGCCAATTGGCCAAATAATAAATAGGTCAAATAAGATATAAAATATCTGCCAAATATATATTTTTATATTTAGTTATTCTTAACTTGTTTCTAGTTTCAGTATTGAAAAGAAGATCGACAATAGTGCGACCTTAAATTAAAATGATGAAAGTCAGTTAACTTTTTTTCTGTCCTGTTCCTTTTAAAAATAGACGTAGGTACTTAGTATTATCGCTGCATAATTCATTAATGTAGGTCAATGAGAAACGTTATTTTAATTTTAGCTCTACTTGCCAATCTTACCTATCTTATAATTAGGCTCTCTTTTTAATCGACTTCCATAAAAGGAGGAGCACCGATTTTGATTTTGATTTTTTTAATCAAAAGCTAATAGTTGTCATGTGGTCTCATTTAAATATGATCGAAATATAATGAGTAGTAAAAGAAATTGTAAGTCAAACTGCGTCATTTTGAGTGATGTATTTTATTAGTCTCCGTTGGAAAATATAGCTACTAGTGGAGACTGCAACCTTTATAATTATGATCTGGTCTGGCAAATTATTGACTAGTGAAAAATGAGGAAATTACAGCTCATTAATAAGTAACTTTTAAATCGACTTATTTGAAAAAAAAATGTTGTGAAGGCATAGAGGTAAAGAAGATATAAATAAAAGTAAAACAGTTTACTTGAAACTCAGACTACGTTAGTTCGAAAAATTAAAAAAAAAGACTGTTTTCTTTCTGTTCAGACGGGTGTGACATTGCTTACTAGAGTCTATAGACTTCTAGAGCTACTTAGCTACTTACTTTACTAGGTACATTGAAACCAATCATCAAACAAATCATCTTTCGACTTTCAATAAAATGAAATAAACAATATTATTATGAAAGGAAATGTTATTATTGTTCATACTTATCGGTTATCTGTCAGACATCAAAGACGTTGATAAACATGGCGATGATATCACGTCGTTTAAGAAAACAATAACATTGCGTGCGACTTTAACAAGACTAACTTGTGAAGGTTACTTATTAGGTCTTATTAAATAAGCACTAGAATTTGCTTAGTGGAAAAAGAAAAACCAGAGTGACATTTGAACTTGATATTAACAATAGTAGCAAAAAAACCTGTGTGGTTTTATGAAACCATGGTAAAAGTGAAACTGTTTTTCACATTATAGACATTTAACTCAATATTCTTAGAATAACATGCCATTAAGGGTAGAAAAATCACTTTTATCGGCCGACCGTCACGCGACATGCAACACACACACGAAAAAGTTTAAGACGAGATGTAATAAAAGTTTCACTATAAAAATTCTAGCGTGTATAGTCACAAATATCCAGTTCAAAGTAATAACGTATATCTAACTGGCCTCTGCTTCTGAGTTCGCCCTGAGTCTGAATTATGTTTTTCTTTGTATTATCTGTTATTTTTAAATAATACATAACACAGATATAACAATAATAATAAAGAAAAAAATTGTTTATCGGTCCCTTGTTACGTAAAAATTACACGAACGTTGTGTATTTAAAGCGGGCTTTACAAGTTACGATAAATTGTAACAATTTATCGTTACGTGTAAACGGGAGATTGTAGCGATTTATTAGGATTGTAGTTGGAGTGAACAGTGCTCTACTCTTTCAATTTGTTGGAGCGATCAATATTTTCAATAAATTGTTACAATTTATCGTAGCGTGTAAAGCCCCCATATTATTGTACATAATCTGACTAGTAAACCTGAAACTGGTAAAACTGAAACTGATGTAAGGCATGAAAATGACATAAAAAATGTGTTTTTATATTTTCTTTCATCGTGTTCCCACGTAATCTTTAAACATAGTTTGAATTGACTTATTGTTACGAGTACTTGTATTTCGAAAGTGTAAAATCCGGTATACGAATAATGCGATAAGAGGCCGACATGATTTCCACACCATGTAAATGTTGTACCGTCTATACTTTGAGCGAACATATGACTGTGAAGTTAATTATTAGATACAGTCATTATTTATCGTTATTTAACAACTGAGAATCAGTATTAACAACTCAGAATTTACTAAGTAGTAAAAATAATAACGTACAGTAGCTCATTCAAACCTCAGACGAATCTCAACTAGAACTAACTACTAGATAGAAATAGATAGACAACTCGCAGACGGTTAGTAGACCACAATCAAAAATTAGTAGAAATAAATCGGCCAAGTGCGAGTCGGATTCGCGCACGAAGGGTTCCGTACCATTGAATAGGTACATTGATTGTAATAACGGGCAAAAAGCGGCTAAAAATCACTTTTATTGTATGAGACCAAAAATAGGCAAAAATGACGTTTTTTGTATGGGAGCCCCCCTTAAATATTAATTTTATTTTAATTTTATTATTTATCATTAAAGTAAAAATACAACTGAGTATTTTGTGAATATTTCAAGTGCCTACCTGTTACCATTATTGATATCGAGCAAAAAAGGGCAAGAAAATCGCGTTTGTTGTATGGGAGCCCCCCTTAAATATTTATTTTATTTTGTTTTTAGTATTTTTTGTTATAGCGGCAACAGAAATACATAATTTGTGAAAATTTCAACTCTCTAGCTATAGCCGTTCTTGAGATACAGCCTGGTGACAGACGGACGGATGGACGGACGGACGGACGGACAGCGAAGTCTTAGTAATAGGGTCCCGTTTTTACCCTTTGGGTACGGAACCCTAAAAAAACTGTGATGTTTTATGAAACCACGGTAAAAGTGAAACTTTTTTTCACATTATAGACATTTAACTAAAATTTTTTGGAATAATATTCCAATAAGGGTATAAAAATCGCTTTATCAATCTTACCGCGCGGCCGACCGTCACGCGACATGCAACGCACAGACGAAAAAGTTTGAGACGATGTAATAAAAGTTTCACTTAAACAATTTAAAACTTACAGCATCAAGCTCGTTCAAAGCTCGGACGGCTCTCTTCGGCGCTAGTATCTCAGCCGCGGTCTGCTTCGTGCGACGCAGCTCGGATGTCCACACGGTGAGCGGTTCGCGGACAGCCAGCCCGTTCATGTACTCGGCCAGCGCATGCGCGTAGCTCTCACCGCGGGGCGAGAGGGCCGCGTCGCCGCCGATACGACCGAGCACGTTGTACTCGCTTTCGCCGTGCTGGTGGAATTTATATATTTTTTTAGTAAAGAATAAATATATAAATAATTACAAAGAATTAGTCTAGCTATTCAAAGGGGGAACGCTGCCAGTATCTTCGGAACCTTGCCTAAAGGGACTCCTTTTAATAATATATTTTATTAGTTAATATATTATATTTTTTTTGGTTTTTAGTTTTAGGTTCATTGTTCTTTTATAAATCAACGTTTTAAATCATATTACTTATATAATACCTATATTAATTTTTAATATTAAGTTTTAGTTTGATGTTAAACATTGTTATGTTATGTACAAAGGTCACAAAGGACCTTTGAATACAACAAGAGTAGAAAATAAATAACGAAATATTTTTTTTAATTTTTTTTTGTGCCATACGCCTTAATGGAAATGCCTATGTCTCACATTGAAATAGTACAGTAATAGTACGTACAGTTACGTTTGTATTGTAGTAAAGGATTTAAAATATTTATAATATTATATGTATATAGATTTACAAATATATATCGTAAAAATTATTGTAAGTTCAACATCATGTCTGAAGACAAAATCTTGTTGTGTTGTCGTATTTTATTTACTTAAAGGCTATAAATAATATCGAATTACATAAAGCAGGTATTCTAGAGATAAGACTAAACCATATTCGTATAAGATACTATATTTAAGTACAAGTGGGTGGGCTAGGTCACCGAGTTTAAAATAATAATAAAAATAAATTAATATCACACCTCTTCTGATTAAAGTTCAGTGCCTCAACCAAAATACTTTAAAAACGAATCATATCTAAATATCGAGAGTTTTATATTTAAAAAAATATTTTTTGTTTTAACTTTTATTTCAATAATTACACACATACAATATAAACAGATACCTAACACTCGCACATGTACAGTATTTACACAACATGTTTTTCCAAGTCATAATTACTTAGAAGTACGTATAACTTGTTTACGGATTTCCAAGTGATAGATCGTCAAAGCGGATTCGAATGCTTATCAAATAGTTATATAAGTTTTAATATCAATTCAACTCACCCGAGTGAAGTATAAGGTCTGGGGTAAAGCCCTCATTCCAGACAGATAACCGAGGATTCCAGACTCCTTCTGTCCAGAAACTTTATGCGCCGTTACTATCTCTCCCATGTTTTCGACGCGTACAAAGTTCAGATTGTTTTCCAAATTAGCATCAATTGGTTCATACTGGCGCATATAGTGTTCTAATTTCTTACGCAAGTCATCTATGGCTTCCTCCTCAGTCATAGTCTTATAGTCTGCGGAGTAGCGAAGGATCTCTATTATGTTTCTTTCGAGCAATTCTTGATCCTCGCAAACGCACTCGATGAACAAAATCCTAAAGCCCATATCAGAGATACAGTACTCGTTCAGGTCCCTACGTTGTTCCCTGGTTATGTTGGTGCCATCGAAAATCTGAAACAAGCAAGATTGATCTTGCAACTATATGTATATAAAGACTGTAACTATGTTTATTTTAATAAAACTGGTCTATTAAATTTTATTATAAAACAAACTTTAAGCGAAATAGAATCTTGAAAAGTTATTGTATAATTCTATACCTACTAAAATAAGGCTTATATAATTTTTAATTTTAAAAATAGCTTTATCTAGAATACTAATCTAAGGTCATTAACATTACTTGTTTTTTCTTTTTTAAATATTGCTGATTATTATTTGTTATCGGACAAATATTGCGCATCTAATATGCGTGTTTATCACTTTGCAGTTTGCACTTGTCTTCGCCTTATAAACCTTGCGGTGTTACATTACACAGTGTACAGGGTACATTATATTTGTTGTTGTTCCAGTAAATAGACAATTATAGAGCTATTCTGATCTAATTTATAAGTCTCGACGCTACGTCAGCTTTATTGATGTAATAACAAATGACGCTTAATTCTTACAAACGTAGTTCAAACTTGAAAAACATAGGTCGACCTCTTCAATTGTTATCAGAATATTCTCGAAACAATGTCGCTTGCAGATAATTGTATTGAGTTAGAGGAAACAACATATACAGATGTCCAAACTACGATAAACGTTGTACATGTAGCTAATATTTGTTGGGTACAAACTAAAACATATCTTATACTAGCTTCTGCGCGCGACTTCGTCGGCGTGGACTCCGCTCCTATTGGTCTTAGCGTGATGATATATAGCCTATAGCCTTCCTCGATAAATGGGCTATCTAAAACTGAAATAATTTTTCAAATTGGACCAGTAGATCCTGAGATGAGCGCGTTCAAACAAACAAACAAACAATCAAACAAACAAACTCTTCAGCTTTATTATATTAGTAATTTAGAGATGCGCCGAAAGTTCGGCCGAATATTCGTATTCGGTACATTCGGCATATTTTCTCAAATTCGTATTCGGCCGAATATTCGGTTGATTTGCCGAATAATTACCGAATAATTAAATAGTAAGGTTACTAAATACCTAAGTGTAGTTTATTGCGAAAGTTGTACATAGTTTTTTGGTAAATGAAAGAAACATTCCTTTTTATTACAAGCTTTTATTTAACTTGCAATGTATGTATATTTGTTTGTTCGGGTGAAATCTTGCAACTCAATTTCGAAGCAGATATCTTGAACCAATTGAGCTGAAATTTTGTATACAAGTTCAATATGGATGACAATGCATTGTTAACTTTGTGACGTCATTCTAAATTCAACATGGCGGCATGCCCAAGAGTACGGACTAGTTATTTTTAGTGCACTTCTACAATATGGGTATCAAATGAAAGGCCTTGCTAAGAATAATTCGAATAAAGTGACGTGATAACTAAAAAGTCAAAAATAAATTAACAGTAAAAAACCTTTTTAAAAAACCAGCTTTTTTTTGAATGCACTAAAACGAAAAAAATAAATTTTTACTTTAAAACTTTTAGTATCTACTTATAAAGTTATTACGTAATTTATAAATTTTTTTTTGCATCTGCAATCAGCCCCAGAGCTTTAATCAGATCTTTTGAATTTGCATTAATGTTGAGATTGCACATCCATTGACATTTAATCTCTTATTTTTTTTAACGCTTCTTTGTGTTTAGATTGAAGCTAGTCGCATTCTTTTCAGCCGGAATATGCTGTCATTGGTGTTTATAAGCTTTGCAGCTAGATGGTTCCTATGTACTGTAAGTCTTTCTTTATAGGCCGAAGAAGACCTTTCTATTTCTTCCTTTACTGTCGGGATTTCTAGGTATTCATGAACTTCCGTGTTTCATGTAAACCATGGTGCCTTGCAGAGAGTTTTCAGAACTTTATTCTGGAAGCACTGGAGGATTTCCACATTCGAGTGACTCGCTGATCCCCACAGTTGTATACCGTAAGTCCACACCGGTTTTATAATACATTTGTATATAAGGAGTTTGTTTTCCACACTTAGTGTCGATGGTCTGCCCAGTAGCCAGTACATGTCTACAAACTTTTTATTTGCCTGTTCTTTTTTGGCCTTTATATGATCTCGCCATGTGAGTCGTCTATCCAGGTGTATTCCCAAATATTTAACGGTTGTTTGCTGTGGTAGGATAGTTCCGTCCAGAGTAACAGATGAGCAGTCACCTCTTTTTAGTGCAAACGTAATGTGTACCGATTTTGCTGGGCTTGCTCGGACTCTCCACTTCTTCAGCCATAGCCCAATTTTGTCCAGGCATTCTTGCAGTTTTGTGGATGCTGTATGTGGGTCTTTGTTACAGGAGAGAACTGCAGTATCATCTGCGTAGGTTGCAGTAACTATTTCTTCAGAGATAGGTAGGTCGGCAGTGTAGATTGTATATAAGATGGGACCCAGTACCAAGCTCTGAGGCACTCCTGCTTCTATTTGGTTGATTGATGATAGACAACCCTCGCATTTGACCTGGATTAATCGATCCTGTAGGTAGGACTTCAGTAGCATAAAAGCTGTATTTGGCAGGTATAACTTTAGCTTATATAGTAGGCCTTTGTGCCATACACGGTCAAAGGCTTGTTGAATGTCAAGGAAGACAGCTGAGCAGTATTCTTTCCTCTCCAGCGCTTGCCGCATTGTGTGAGCCACTCTATGTATTTGCTCAATCGTTCCATAATGTGCTCGAAAGCCGAACTGGTGGTCTGGTATTACTTTTTGTTCTTCAAGTATTGGGAGTAGTCGTGTTAGAAGTAGTTTCTCAAAGAATTTTGATAGTAAGGGGAGAAGACTTATGGGCCTGTATGATGTGACTTCTGTAGCGGGCTTTCCTGGTTTGGCTACCATGTTTATAATAGACACTTTCCACAATTTTGGAAAATATTGTATTCTCAATATTGCATTGAAGAGAATTGTAAGCAGAACAATGCCTTTTTTTGGTAATTGTTTAAGAACTTCTGCTGTTATTAAATCAAACCCTGGTGCCTTTTTTGCTTTAGTTTTGTTATAGTTTTTTTTCACTTCTGCCGGTGTAACCGATTTCAGTGGTAAAGACATTTGTTGGTCGCTGTTGAGGAATTCATCGATATCTTCATCTGTCTGTGTGATATCAGGTTCGTTAGGTTTAAACACGTCTTTCAGATAGTTAGCAAATAACTCAGCTTTATCTTGTGGTTTTCGTGACCAATTGCCATTAGGTTGTCTTAGTGGGGGCATGTGTTCTTTTGGCCTTTTTAGTGGATTAGTCATTTTCCAAAGTGAATAGTCCTCTGCTTTGTTTGGTGACAGGGTTTTTAGTTTGTCTTGTAGGGTACTATTTTCATTTTCTTCAAGCATTTCCTTGAGATGTTTTTGCATTTTGTTGAGTGCCTTTTTATCTTGTCTATTCTGGCTGGTGTGCCATTGTCTTCTTAGTCTTCTCTTTTCAGTTATCAGCTCTTGGATTTCCTGGATAATTTATAATTATGATATAAAAGCTTGTAGCGAGATTTACTTGTCTAGATAAACAAGTAAATTAATTGACTTGATGTGATTGATTTAAACTATTAAAATTTTCAAACTAAGGAAATGCGAGTACTCATATCTCGCGATACCGTCTGAGGCTCTTGCAGAGCGTCGTACCGACATATTATACAAACCTGTTTGCCGCGCAAAATTGAACCGAATGATTCGGCCGAACATTCGGTTCGGTTCATTTTGGACCGAATATTCGGCCGAACATTCGTATTCGGTTAAACCTACATTCGGCGCATCTCCAATTAGTATAGATAAGAGGGTTTGCATCAATATTTTTAAATGAATTAATTGTCGAAGTTTTTAACCTGAATATACCTATTCCGCCTATTTATTTAAAGTTTGATATACCAGTTCAGATTAAAAGTCGTTCATTGGAGATTATAGGTCAGTACACGCTACGTACACCTAACATGTGTAAGAATAATACCATTAAATACTTATAAATATTACCCAACCTGAAAATTCTCGTGAAGTGCAGGAAAAACTGCGTGAGCAGTCTACTGTAACATAATAACTTACAGCAACACTATTCCCGTCTTTAAGCCACAGCACGGCGTCCTGTACCGCCTCGCGTGCGCTTTTACGGCGAATGGCTGAACCCTGCTGGTTGTCAGCGCGGAAGATATCATGGCTGCCGTACAAAGCCATATGGCGACGACGGTACTCGCTGCAGTCGAACACTAGAACAATAGATATTGTGGTTATTTTAAGTAGGTACCCATTAGGATAGAACTTTAGACACTGCTTGGACTCGCGTTAGGATATATAAAAATTGTTCAGCTTTAAAATGTAACAAAATAGCATATGCTTCTTCTGAATAATATTGATTTCTAATTCTAAAAAGAAATTGGTAAAATGTGTTGAGAGACTACAATTTTTCCATAAAATTTTCAGTCGACAATAACATGCTGAAATATCTTCTTTCTTCTTCAAATCCTTTTAAATCTATTATCCTTATCACTTTTTGACTTAAATAAGAATAGACTTCATAATTTCAAGTCCTATGTTGGCGTCAATTTTTACATCATAAACTTGATAAAACCTCTATACATAGCATGTTCACCTGCTATATTGTATAGTAGTGTTCGATATAAAAAAAATTATGATTAAAAATTTTAATGTGGTTATTCAAAGGTTATTCAGAAACATTTTGACATAGGTACTAAATTAAAAATTTGATGTAACACATTCTATGTCAACATTTTTTATAAGGTATCTACTTATGTGTATCTAGGACAGCCTATCAGTCTATTTCCGAGACAAGTCAAGATTACCAGCCGTTCAAGCAGGTCAAGGTATGTGAGCAAAATAAAGTCTGCCTCTCCGTATCGGTTTGTTTATACGCCAACTAAATGATCTCATATATGAAATATGACATGTCTAATACAATAATAGTGCCACCTGTTTAACAATCTTTATATCATCTCATTAACTTTTGTTTTCGAATTTTAATTAATAGGTTAATTTTAAAATAGTACCTGTTTCATTATTATTTTTTTCTCTACATTAGTTTGTCCAATTTAGTATAATTCATATATGACATTCATTATGAAAAATTATATTTACCTATAGATATCTGTGCTGCATACATGCATATACTGACTTCCAGGTAAATAGACTTTTTGCATCCCTATGCGATAAATTAAAGTTAATCGATGTCTTGTCCTACTGATTTCTTCTTAAGGTGTTCATCCTTTGACTGTCTTTTAGATGTCTCATGTGGAGCCGTGACTAGAGCCAGGCAACTAGGATAACCAACAGGAGTTAAGTCTTTGGTTGTGTACCCACAAACAGAGAGAGCACGGTTTATCTTTGGTGATAGAAGCAACATTGTTTTTGTTCTAGAACGCTCATTTAAAGAATGTTTAACCTTTAAAACTCATGCTACAACATAGCTCCTATATACCTTTAGTGCTCTCCCCATTCCAGTTGAGGTGCCTGGCTAGGCGGTGAGCCAGCTGGCTTTTGCCTCGCGCCGGCAAACCGACCAGCGCGATCAGCAATGGTGCAAACTGACTGATGCGACGCCTGCGCATCGGCACTGCAACAAAAGAACGTCAAAACATTAATATACTTTATTTATAGTACTAAATGAAACTTATAGTATAAAAAACTACTATTTTTAATATTTAAACAAATCAAAATTTAAAAGGTTTTGTATTTTAATTTCTTTAAGAAGTGTTTTTATTTAGTCAAAGATTTTGAGATAGATTTAATGAACGTTTGATTCTATTCGATATCAAAGCCCTGACGTACAGCAAAACCTCAAGAATCACACGCGATGTTGTGAAAAAATATAATTTCTGAATAATAGTAATTGTAAAGTGTGTTACATTATAATTACAATAAAAAAATTAGTGCTAAACATACAAAAACAACTCTACTTGTAACAATTAATGAAATAAATAAAATTATTCCAAAAAATTAAACTCACTTGGTTGAGATTTCACACCATAAATCATTGCGCTTTTTAAAATTTATACTATTAGAAGAAACAGTTTAATCAAACTAATTATCTACGTCTGAGATACTTTATGACAGTTTAGTTTTTACGACTACTCGTCATATGGAAATGGAAGCTGCAAGTGAAGCTACTTATAGAGGCGTCTGATTTATATTGCAAATAATTTATTGTTACCTCATACTATGACCTTATAATGACATCTGAGGGGTCAGATCGAGAGACACTTTTCATTGGTCGTTCCTATGTGATAGTTCCGCGTAAACAAAAATATTCCATCAATGTATATCGATATCTAGTATCTACTATATATATTTAATATCATCACGTTTAATGGACGTGAAATATTATTTGTCTTATCTGGGTTGTTTTGTCTAGGTATGTTCTGAAATATAGTTATAGTAGCTGAACTAAGGATAGTAACATTATCTATAATTCTATAGTAAAATTTTAACCGGTCTCATTCTACATAAGAGTTTTAACTGAGGTAGGGCACAGCAGGAAATTTCCTACTCAGAATATGGAGGAGCCCGACTGGCGTGCTACCTCGACCTTACAGAAGATCACAACTAAATCATCATGCTGCATAAGCAGAACAGTAACCATTTATAACCAAAGATAAATTTATGGTACAGTGATAAATAATAAAATACGACGCCGCGTTGGCGCAGCGGTCACAGCACTGGATTGCGATTGGCTGTTGTGCGGGCGGTTGCGGGTTCGATCCCCGCACATGACAGCATTTGTATTGGCCATACAGATGTTTGCCGTGGTTTGGGTGTTTGTGCAGTCCTTGTGGATCTCCCCCCGTGCCTCGGAGAGCACGTTAAGCCGTCGGTCCCGGTTGTTATCATGTATATACACCTGATAGCGATCGTTACTCATAGTAGTGAATATATCCACCAACCCGCATTGGAGCAGCGTGGTAGATTAAGCTCCGATCCTTCTCCTACATGGGGAAGAGGCCTATGCCCAACAGTGGGATATTACAAGCTGAATCGATAAATAATAATACAGTTTATTTCTTTGATGTTCAAACAGGTTTCTAGGATGGAGTTGTCCACTGTTTGATTTTCTACAAGCTAAGTCAACGATATGAAGCAATGTGATTGAGATCTTGAGTTAAACAAAGATGAAGAGATAAGGTTGTTACTAGTCAAGCATTAAAATCGGCATAGCATAATATTTCTATGGGGTTTAACTTGGATAGTTTAAGAAGCTGTTCAACCGACTGCTGATAAAGCTACCTATACCCTGGTTAAATATTTGTTTAAAAAAATCTTAAAACGTCTTTATAACTCTTAAAACTGAAAATTGTGCTCGTAAACGACAAAAAACCGATTTCAATTCGATCGATAAGTTATACAAGGTAGGTAGACGAAAAAATAGTCAAATAAATACGCGTTATCAAAGATTACTAAAAAATTAGTCATCAAATGTCGATAATATTTAAATAGGACAACACCTGCTTTTGATTAAAAAAAGAATCATAGAAATCGGTTCACCCTGTACAATGTTCTGACATAACATACTAAAAAAATACAGTCGAATTGAATATCTCCTTTTTTGGGAGTCGGTTAAAAACGTAAAATCTCTGAAATTTCGAACTTTATTTAATAGTCGTTCAGAGTTATTGAGATGCAGGGCTTGCTTTACCTCTTACTAACGGTAATCTAACCTACCCACAGGACCTAACCTATTAGGTTAACATATTCATTAGACATAAGTTTAGTATTTTCGTTTATAATGGTTTCCAAAATAATGTTCAAATAAATTACAGCTAATCATGTGGCAGGTTGTTTTCGCATATGAAGCGTCGCATGCGTATTTATATCTTTGTAATTCAAATAGCTATTTACGTAAAAGTTTAATGTACCTACCAATACCTACTTACGTGATATATATGAATCAACATCATCATTATCATGATATATTTATATATCTATATTTAAGCGATAAAACTGTCGAGTAATTATTACGTTATCGCTTTTATTTTTTTCTTTTGTGTTTTTCCTTACTTTTGTATCTAAGATAATATCTCTTAATCGTGTATAAATATTTGCGTTTGATATAACAAATTATAAAATTTATGTAAATGCTTATTGTTTGTTTGTTATCAGTTTTAAGCTATACCTGTATAATTTTTTTTTTTTTTTGATATAGGAGGTAAATCTTCAAAAAGTGTGTCTGTGTCAAAACACGTGTCAGTTATTGTTGGTAACTAAAGTAGGATTTTTACCCACTAAAACCCTCCACTCTTGCTTTAGTAACCAACACCCCGGAACCGTTAGCCTTAGCATTAGCGTTAGCATTACTTCGAGGTGTTTGGCAAACCACCCTGCCGGTTTTTATCACAGCATGTCCTCCAGTTCCTATTCTTCCTCTTTTTTCTTCTCCTGCAGGACCACTCTCACATACTCGGACATTCTTCGCCAATTTCTGTCGTCGCCATCATCCATGGAATGACTACTTCTACCCTATCAGGAAGCTACGAATATAATTATAAAATAGCATATACCTACATAAACTATTGGTAGCACAGTCGTCGAAATTCGACCATAATTAATTTAAATTATAAGTTTGAACATTACGAGTATTAAATAAGGTTCTGTTGTCGAAGACCTATACCTACTTATAAACAAAAGAGTATATTATATGCATGTGTGTCAAATACATGGTATATAGTGTATATAATGTCTTTTTATTGAATTTGATGTATTTTTATGCATAATTTAAAAAAAATAGTATTCTGCACCCCTTCTCTATATAAACTATGTGTGCGAAATTTCATACTGCTCCGACCACGCAATTTCGTAAAAAGGGTACAAAGTTTTTGCTTCACGTATTAATAATATATAGATTAGTATCCTAAAAATGTCGTTTCTACATCTTGAATTTATTTTCGTCCCCTGTGGTTCCCCTAACTTCTTAGACTACATTTTGATATTTATATCAACTCGTTGCTCAACTGCATATAAATTATTTACAGTTCAAAGTACAAATACTATCATTCTATTTCTGGGATAAATGCCAGGTACATCTGTAAGTAACAATGGGTATGCATCATGTTTCAACTAGGTACTACAAAATACATCAAAATCCGTATAAGCATCATCAAATCATGTATCTACCTGTTCACATAAAACTAAAGGTTATCTTGTTGTTAGCCGACTTCCAAAAAAGGAGGAAGTTCTCAATTCGACTGTATTTTTAATTTTCAATTTTACATTTATGCTTAGCTGTGTGCAGTAAAGAATATATCCAAGCCCTCTCTTCCCGTGGGTGTCGTAAGAGGCGACTACGGGATAACACAGTTCCACCACCACCTTGGAGCTTATAAATCCGACCGATGGCGGGCTAACCATCCAACTGCTGGCTTTGAAATACACAGGCCGAAGACGGGCAGCAGCGTCTTCGGTGCGACAAAGTCAGCCCTGCGGTCACCAACCCGCCTGGCCAGCGTGGTGAGTATGGGCAACACACATTGGCACACACACATGAGTTCACACCATTTTTGGCGCGAACTTGTGGAGGCCTATGTCCAGAAGTGAACGAAGATAGGCTGAAGTGAAGTGACATTTATGCTATGACATATTTTACCAAAAGTCTTTGCAGTTGTTACAATAAACGCTTGACGCTCAACGCAACGGCCCCCAGTAGATTTTCTCCTGTGTTGGGCGTCCGGAATCACACACAATACACAAGCACAAACACCCAGACTACGACAAACATCTATAATTCTATATGGCCAATACAAATGTCTGTCGTGAGCGAGGATCAAATCCGCGACCGCCAGCGCAACAGCCAGTACTGTGACCGCTGCGCCAATGCGTCGACAATACGTAGAATGTTATGAAAGTTGTACCCAAGTGAAGACACTCACGTTTGTTATTGATAAAATTAATACATTTTATATGAAACTCGACCTATGTATGCTCCGGTCGAGACGACCTTAATTCACTGCGAGTAGCAACAAGATATACGAAGCGTGCGGTTGTAATGTCAACCAATAAAAATTGTTTGAACCGGCACGCCTCTCGCATAGTGATGTTGTATGCAAAACAAACTGTTACGTCAATCGATTTAAACACACCTAATAAATATATTACTACAAAGATATGATACGTATAAGTAATTAAAACTAAATGTATTTGATCTCTCAAGTCATATAATGTCGAAAGAAAATATTTTTTCTTTTTGCAAATAATTGCTGATTTTTATCATAAACGATTATTATAAATTATAAAATTATAACATTTGATATATAGGTAAGTATATATTATTACCAACATAATATTATGTATTTATTGTTGTTACCGTTATTGTGTCTATTTTAGTTTTCAATTAGGATACATAGGTACCTAAGTTTTATAAAAATATCTCTACAAGAAATCCATATTACGTTATCTGATAATTAATAAAACTAGTTATTTTGTTTGCTTGTTTGTTCAGACAAATCTATACTAATATTATAAAACTGAAGAGTTTGTTTGTTTGTTTAATCGCGGTAATCTAAGGAACAACTACTTAGTTCGAGTTGATAAATTCTTTTTGTGTTAGATAGTCCATTAATCGAGGAAGGCTATAGCTTATATAAGTATTTCTGTGGTCTGTGAGGTTATAACATCACGATACGGAATTGGAGTGAGCCTTAATAGTAAATGTTACGAAAACGTAAAAAATAATCTTTTTTGAGCGCTTTTGTTGCGTGCGTTTAAAGCGCGGTTAAAGCTACCCAAAAATTATGTAGATATATAGTATGATAGAATGGATCACCATTAAAAGTTCTAAAAAAAGTCCCCGACAGTACCTATATATTTATAATTATTATGTCAATATTTTTTATGTTAATCAATTTGTTGTAAAATAATCCATTATTTGGGAAGGTGGTTTTATAGATATGATATAAATCGCTATCCTAATATTTATCAATCACAAATATTACTTTTTGAGCAAAATTGTCCTTGGCATCATTCGATTTGAATATCTGTACATAGTATAAAACAAAGTCGCTTCCCGCTGTCTGTATGCTTGGATTTTTAAAACTACACAACGGATGTTGATGCGGTATTCTTTAGTAAATAGAGTAATTCCAGGGGAAGGTTTGTATGTGTAATACATGCCAATTATATGTCGCTGTTTCAAAAGTAACCTCTAAAGAAAATATGTTTGTATCGTCTAATGACAAAAAAGCTGTGAACGTTGTATTTAAAGACATTCTGTACTATATTTAGATTATTTAGTATCAGCATTGCACCCGTGTGAACCCGCAGCGGGTCGCTATTGTCATCTATATCTTATTATCTTAGAAGATGGCATACTATCGATACAGTGTTACAGTTTACAGTTTTTTCATGTTTCGCAATATACTATTTAAAGAAAGTTGTTTACCTGTCTAGAAGTTGTAAGTGGCAGGTAAAACGGAGGCTGAAAGATAATATTAGGTACCTGTTTTTAAAAGCCTAACTAACTTCTAATATTTTGTTTACAAAACGGTTATTTAGTTATGCAAGAAACACCTTTCTTGTGGCCTTAACCGAAATTAAGTAAAAAGGCACACTAACAACTTTTGACACAGGGCACTAGGGATTAGCTCTATTGACCTGGATAATGTAACTTATTAAGAGTGGAAGAAATTATTAACTTGATTTTAGTAAATCTTCAAGCCTATCGACCTGCAGAAGCAAAATTTGTCCTATTTACAACATTTAGCACAAAAAATAACCCGATATGCCTCAGCTGGGTACAGGTCAAGTGGGCAATAGGGTAATAGGGGGCACAGAAACACTTCAAGAATAGCTTTATTTTGCCACCAACATACACATCATCATAAACAGCTATCGAACTACTGGATGAATGGAAAATTACTCCAATTTATATTTTTTCTGGGGAAGGATTTTAGGTCACGTTTTGTTTTTAAAATCTATCAATGATATTATAACTATTCGGTTTAATGCTTGATGTCTACTTATTAGTGTAATATTGCTGAGATTAACCATTCATTTTTAAATTAACAAATACATAAGTTTTCGATTTCTAATATAATATTTTTTATATAATAGTTCGCGAAAATCATAAACCTGAAATGTTTCAAAAGCAACACAATCCAAGTCAATTACTATTTAATGTTATGTTAAAAATCTATAATAATTAACAAATATTTACCTACTCTTATATTTAGCTAGTTAGTATACCGTTATCGGCACGTGTTAAAGAATGTGCCTTATTATTAAATAGTTGTTCAAATATTTGGTTATTGACCTCTTTGATTATAGATACATTAACAACTAACACCAAACAACAAACAATATAAACTGAACTAGTTCTATTTTGTCTTCTTTTCTCTCTCCAATAAACACCCAAATATTTGTACCTAATCTAATAGTTATTACTTAGGCCTTTCACCGACAGGCGCCGATTCGTAACGCAGATGCGATCTAAAGGGCGCCACACACGGCGAAGATACTATAGGTAATAATTATGTTATCTTTATAGTAGAAGATCCGAACCTAAATCGACCTTCACCGAGCTGATAATAGAACGAAACATATTTTATCATGAATTTAGTATATTAGAAAACATATTAAAAATGGGTTCGCTAAAAAAATCCTGGGCAGACTATTTTTAATTATTTTTCGAAAAATGATTTTTAATTAAATGTTGCAACATCAGGATAATAAAAAAATTTTGTCCTGACTGAAAGTATAAAACGTATAGAATGTGCAGCCGTTGGGTTGTCTACTATTTACCTGGGCGAACTACTGGGTTGTCAGGTAAACACAGGTATATCGATGCCAGTTACTTTCACTGGATTGGATAATTAAAAAAAATTTATATCATCATAAGCGCTGTTTAATTGCGAACACGTTGATATAGGGTTGTCTGCGAAAATTCCGGTCCTATTAGGGGTTTGCGAATTTTAAAGATTTTAATTTCAACGCGCGTGGAAGTGTGTGACAGAGAGATCCGAGGTAAGTATACTGTGTAATAATAAAGGACCCAACATCGCAGTCGCTTGTGATGGGACCTTGAATAGTTGAAAGTGCGCATGCTCGGTGTGTAAACTATGGAGGGTAGAGGTACCTCTGCTACCCTTCATATAGTAAACAGTGCGTGTTATTTTGGAGCAACTGATATTTCAGTAGCAAAAAAAAAATTAATTAATTACATAATAATTAAATATATTTAATATAATACTAATATATTAAAACCATATAATATCAATATATTGCGTTATAACCATAGTAATATATCTATAACACTTCCACGCGCGTTGAAATTAAAATCTTTAAAATTCGCAAACCCCTAATAGGACCGGAATTTTCGCAGACAACCCTATATCAACGTGTTCGCAATTAAACAGCGCTTATGATGATATAAAATTTTTTTAATTATCCAATCCAGTGAAAGTAACTGGCATCGATATACCTGTGTTTACCTGACAACCCAGTAGTTCGCCCAGGTAAATAGTAGACAACCCAACGGCTGCACATTCTATACGTTTTATACTTTCAGTCAGGACAAAATTTTTTTATTATCCTGATGTTGCAACATTTAATTAAAAATCATTTTTCGAAAAATAATTAAAAATAGTCTGCCCAGGATTTTTTTAGCGAACCCATTTTTAATATGTTTTCTAATATTCTAAATTCATGATAAAATATATTTCGTTCTATTATCAGCTCGGTGAAGGTCGATTTAGGTTCGGATCTTAGACTATTAAACGTGTGTGTAAAACGTGTATGGCGCTCTTTAGATCGCATCTGCGTTACGAATCGGCGCCTGTCGGTGGAAGCCTTTACACTGGAGATCTCATATTTACTTCCAAATAGATGTAGATACTAATCTATACTAATATAATAAAGCTGAAGAGTTTGTTTGTTTGATTGTTTGTTTGTTTGTTTGTTTGTTTGTTTGTTTGTTTGTTTGTTTGTTTGAACGCGCTAATCTCAGGATCTACTGGTCCGATTTGAAAAATTCTTTCAGTGTTAGATAGCCCATTTATCGAGGAAGGCTATAGGCTATATATAATGACGCTAAGACCAATAGAAGCGGAGTCCACGCCGACGAAGTCGCGCGCAGAAGCTAGTAATGTATATTTTAACAACTGGTGGCCCCAAGCACGGTGAACGTTCGCGTGCTGACATCCATTGGACTTTGTACCCTCGCTCAAGGAAACGTACTTACGATCTATTCGAGAGCAGTTAAGCCGCTAGTTTTATATAAACTGGGGTTTATTTATTGGAATTAAGTATATAATCAATGTTATTGAATATTAGACCTAAAATAGAAAAGTATGGGTGAATTCCGTTTAATTAAACAATACCTACAAGTTGTGCTCCTGGTTTTAATGTTTGATAAACATCTAGTTTGACATGTTAAACTTTCATGTTAAGGTGTCAAAATATATCTTTAAAACCAAAAGTGAACAGAATTTATTTATAAAAACTATTATTGGCTCGTTGGGCGACGGATGCCCAACTATTATTAGCGACGTGATCTCAACGTAGTAATGCGTTTGTCAAAAGCGAAATCTGTAAGTAAGATACCTATACTTACCAAAGTATCAACAAAATAAAATAAATTTTGTGAAATAATTAATCTTGATATAAGTAACTATTTCCCAAAAACTTTATTGTTTTACAAAATTACATTTTTTTTTCTCACACAATATGACGAAATGCAAAGATAACTTTATTAATACAAAAGTCTAGGGTATCAATGATGTTCATATGTTCATATACATAAGTATATTTAATAATAATAGGTTCTATGTAATTCTAGCAAAGTAAACGTAGACTAAATTTTTTTATCATTGTGTTATCTCAATTAATGTATTTTTTTATCAAACTTGCCTAATTTGCATACAAATAATGATAAAAAATTAACAAATTATCATACTTGACATCATTGGGAAAGATTTTAAATTGGACTGTCTAATCTAAGTAGAAATCTTAGACATCATGTTTTTTGGTATACGATAATTTTAAGACAACTTTTCTAGAGAATTCTAAAAAATAATTTTCCAACTTAACTTGTAGTTACGGAAAATAATATTTTTGTAATGTTTGCACTCAGGTTTTATGTGACAAAAATACCCGATTAATCTTAACAATAAAGACGCCAAATTATGCAATACAAGGTTATGACACAGTCTAACGATCAGGGTTAATGAATGACGTCAAAGTTCACGCATGCACGCCGTGCAAGCAATTGCACATGCAATCATCGAAGAATCATGACGCTCTATTACTCACTATCACACTACTAGCAGGGTCTACTTTGTTATAGATAACTAAATCTGGAAAACCAAACAAACTAGTCATGTCTCTTTTTGTGCGTAAAATGAAATTTTGAGTGAGTTTCTGAGATAGACTTATAAAAATAGATAAAGTCTAGGATTCTGAGAAGACTGAAGTATGAAATTAATTTCGTCAGTCTGAAAGTTAGGCAAATTATGTAAAATAAATATTTAACATAAATATAAATTTTCTGTGAGGTGTAATATTCAGTATATACACAACAAATGCTGTATCATTCGTATACACAATTACAAACACAGATCACCCCAGTGATTTGTGTTCGTATAAAATGGTTCAAATTCTTTAAAAATTAACATAAGATTAACGTTTAAAAATCTACACTATAAGCATCCAATTTCGTCAGAATATCCACACTATTTTGGACATTTGCCAATCCTCATAGTTACCGGGTTTCTATTTTATTGCCTATCAACACTTTCACGCGAACATACCAATATTGTAGGTCTATGCGATATTGCACATCATTTTTTCATAGAAATTCAAGCGACGTCTAATGACGTTGTGCAAATAGCTGATGACATTAGTATTTAAATATATTGCTCTGACGTACTAAGACGTCGACGTTAAGATACGCTATGCTACAATGGTCACTTTTTTGGTCCAATTTATATATCGAAAACAAACAAAAAATACAAAATATGTATTTTGAACACATTCAGACTTATTTCAATAAAGTAAAATAAATTGATATAACATATATAAGGTCAATATTCCACGTGAACACAGAATCGGCGCACGCACACCCCCGCGACGCGGCACAAGTCGATTAATGTAATAAAACTTCTTAGGCGAAACGACGTATAGTGACGTTGTGCGCTACTAGTGGGTACTTAGTATCAGTACGGAATGCCATCAAAGAAGGCAAAATAAAATCGGTGTGGTGTAGCACTACAATTTTTAGAATTCGATATGTTGTGGCACAGCAACCGAACTTTTAAACATTAGTATGGCCAGACACCGTACCATTACGTTGTGCTCAATAAATCGAGTTTTTGTTGAACGTAATAGTACGTTGTGCCATATCATATCTACCAATATATGACGTACATATACGTTGTTCGCATGAAAGTGTTAACCCAAAATATATTGTTAATTCTCAAAATTTCGCATTTTAATAAGTATAAGCAACGCTTTAGCCTGTTATATTCCGCTGCTGGGCATAGGCCTCATTCCCCATGATATAGAAGGATCAGACGTTAATCCACAACGGTGCTCCAATACGGGTTGGCGGATATATTCCCTACAATGAGTAACTATCGCTATCAGGTGTACATGATAACAACCGGGACCGACGGCTTAACGTGCTCTCCGAGGCACGGTGGGGAGACCCACCAGGACTGCAATTCTAGAGTTAAGCTTAGATTAATTAGTCAGTTTAGCTTAAACTCTTTCTTTTTACTTTGGGGGCTTAAACAAAGTTTTAAAGGTTTTTATTTACTTACTTATTTCTCTTTTTACAATTTTAACTATCACAGATGAGAGTCAAATTTCCAAGACGTGAAACTTTAGTTACTTAATGTAGTAAACATTTTGAATTTTTCTTTTTAGTCGATTTATTTATTATCTTTTCTTAACTCTTCATTACCTCTTGTTCTTCAACAGCGCGTTTGCCAACAATTTTCATAAATAATACATGTAATATAATATATTCCTAAAGTCATGATAAAACTTTAAACAATATTTATTTTAGGCTATTTAACGTATCAACTTTCACTCACAGATAAATTACCAGGGGGCGTGATAAAAGCAAATAAACAACTTTTTATCGTATCTATATTTGGAACCGCTAGGTATGTTTGTAAAAACGATTTAATTTATTATTTATTGAAAATTCTGTAATCTTTTATTTTATTTTATCATTTTTATAATTTTACGCTATTAGGTAACGATAATGACGTAACTGCCAAATATTTTCAACAAATAATCAACTAAAAATTTATCGTTTGTATAACATTATGGCTGGAATATGAAACAATTAATATTTTATGGAACAAAAACGTGACATTCAATCGTCAGTAAGGGTTCATGGTATCAGCACTATCAGCAAAGCAAGCAAGTATCATAACATGTGTAACGTTACTAGACTAATAATAATAATAAGATAAGTATAGACTATAGAGTATTGAATATCAGTTCTAATGTTCACAATTAAAGTTCCTATAACACGAGCAATCCGTTTGACATGGTGACACCTTTCTCCATAATAACTTGTCTGCGATGTAAGCAGTGCTAACTGCAATAGTTGCTTTGTTGATAGATAAGCTACAGTTTGACTGTGGCCTTGTTACTGGGGGCGTGGCACGGCGTGGTCCGACGTCACGGCGACCACAACATGCTCGTTTCACAACTCTAGCCTGTTAACGAACTCATTACGTCTCATCATGGAGATCAATTGGTGAGGCACATGAGTTTACAACAAT
This sequence comes from Melitaea athalia, assembly GCA_905220545.2. NCBI lineage: Eukaryota > Metazoa > Arthropoda > Insecta > Lepidoptera > Nymphalidae > Melitaea > Melitaea athalia. The sequence continues at coordinate 5,727,017 of HG992193.1, forward strand.
CAGCTTGCGATTTAATAGTTAAACAAGTCCATTGCAAATTGCAATTCATTATCACTTAAATTGTCACGATTGTTGTTGATTTTGTTTTCTTTCACAAAAAAATCTTTATTTCGATAGGTGAAAACCATGAAGTGCAAACAAAGACCACAAATATGTTTCAAAATATGCGTTTATGCTTTAGTAACTTTTTCCTATATTTTAAAATTGATTTGATTTCATTTTATTTTATTAGGCGAACAGATCATTAAGGCCTGCAAAATAACAAAACAATCGGGAGTTCCTCAATCCTCATGGATCTATTCCAGAAAGCTTTTTGAAATTGTCTTTTCAAAAGCTGTTCTTCGTTTACAATTATTATGTCATCGTCATTTTAATATTGCGCATTACAGAAGTTGAAGTACCTAATATCATACAAAAATACAACTCGAAAAGTACAATGAGGTAATTTAATGCTTAGCAATGATGCAGCGAAACAATTTTCCCCATATTATTTTTGATATTTTTGTCAATCAAATAAACTTTTAGCATGTTACTAAAGTTATTTATACACTTTACAAACGAAACACTATATACTTCTTGTATGTAGGTATATGAATTCTTATTATTTTCTTTTCTCAAGAGATAATAGAGATAAAAGAACGTCACATAATGAGAGTAATATGAAATATAAGCAGATCAGTTTTGGAATTTGCGGTAGTGGAATCACGGGGACATATTTTTGCTTGATAGCTAACTTGCTACTTATGGATTTTTTGAGTCCATGAACCCCTGTATTGTAAATTTCATCAAAATCTTAAGAGCTGATATAAATTGTTCATGCAACAGTACAGAATTTACTTTTTTCAATTACAATTTTTTTTAAGTGAGGTAGGGCACAGTAGGAAATTTCCTGCTCAAAAAATGGAGCAGCCCGACCGGGGTAGTACCTCGATCTTACAGAAGACCACAGCTAAATAACACTGCTTTCGAGCAGTGTTGTGTTCCTGTTGGTGAGTAAGGTGACCAGAGCTCCTGGGGGAATCGGGGGTAGGGTCGGAAACGCGCTTGCGATACTTCTGGTGTTGCAGGCGTCTACGGTATAGGCTACGGTAATTACTTACCGTGAGCCGTACGCTTGTTTGCCGACTTAGTGATATAAAAAAAAAATTGCTATTCGTTGTCTAAATTTGGATAGCAATTAATTTATACTATTGAAATTGACTATTTCAATACACAAAAACCTTAACTTCTTTTATGTTCCGCATTTCAATATCCCTGAATCGGATTTTAAGCTGAGGTGTTGTTGTGTTAGGTTTGAAAAAAATATTATTACTATTAAAAGTAAAAAGAACCAGAATGAATTATTATTAAGTGATCCATTTCCTTAAGAGGGCTATTACAATTTTTCTTGGATTTGAGCGTTTGACTCGAGTTTTGATGTGTGATTATGGTTTATATAAATCCACAAATTAAAAAAATTATATATGGCCAAGAAAGTTTGATTCGTATTCTTGGAAATGTATTAAATAAATATTTCAATTTGTTTACGTAAATCAGTAAAAACTTTGTCTCTGGAAAGGATGTTTCAGAAAATTTTAGTTTTGGGCATCGTTTCATGCTTTGTTACATTGAAGATATAATAATTTAACTATTTTTAAAAATGTTTATGGTACAACTGTATCTTTTACTTTGGAGTGGTTAATTCAATTTATTATGTTTCATACAGTAATACATCATAAATAATTCTGCAAAACAGAGAGTTACTGATAATATTTCGTCCGAAATTATATTTTTTATCTATGAATATATAATCCAAATTCAAACAAAAAGTAAGTAATTACGAAGCTTACTATGTTACCTTGCTTGAAAAAAAAAATTGTCCATGTAAATGAAATAATAAGTAATGTAAAAATTATTGTATGTAGTGCTAAAATCCTCTATAAATCTCGGGACTCGCGGTCTGTAACTTTAGACAGCGCCAAGCGCTCACGGAGGGAGCACGTATCGCTCGCTGTTGCTGTGTCACGTAATCTCACCAATTTAAGCGAATGTAGCGCAACCTTGGTTCTTAGTCCGAGAGCGCAACCAACACTTTTTGATTATTTATTGAAAAAAGAACATATTTACAAAAAATATGTTTAAAAGTAACAGTGTGATTCCTTTTTTTACCGACTTCAAAAAAGGAGGAGGTTCTCAATTCGACTGTATTTTTTATGTGTGTTACTTCAGAACTTTTGACTGGGTGGACCGATTTCGATCAATTTTGTTTTAATTGAAAGGTGTTGCGTATCATGTGGTCCCATTTAAATTTAATTGAGATTTGACAAGTACTTACTTTTACAGTTATATCTAATAATGCGTTTTTACTTGACTACTTTTTCGTCAACCTACGTTGTATTATACCGCATAACTTTTTACTCGTTGTACCGATTTTGATGATTCTTACTTTAATCGAAAGCTAATACTTGTTTTGTAGTCTTGTTTAAATTAGATCGAGATCTGATAACAACTTTTTGAGTAATCTTTAATAGCGCGTATTTACTTGACTATTTGTGAGTTTTATTACGTTGTACTACTTGTCTATGTAACTGAAGTCAGTTTTTTTATCGTTTGCAAGCAAACACAATTATTAGAGCTTAGGCATTGCAAGCGTTTATAGGCCGCAGTAACAGCAGAATTATTTTCTTGATTTTAATGTTTGTCCCATGGTAAAAGTTATTCAGTTCTATGGTCTAAAATGTACACCATATTATACTTATCTATGGTCTAAAACACTCCTTTAAGTTTATAAAATGATTTTTAAGACCTTATTTCAATAGAATCAAGTTATTTTTATGACCCTATAACCTACTAATTGACAATTATAATTTTTCTAATGAATATTAAAATCAAAACGATGCATGCGCGTCTTAAGTACAATGTTTACAAAATAATTAGGCACAATAGCAAAATATTATACACATATTTATTACTTTAAAAAATTAAAAAAGTAGGACAACAATTTTAATTTTTCACGATTTTTTTAGTATTTAAAATTACAAAATTATTAATGACAATACAAAAAATTAATGTTATTAATTTAAATAATAAAATAATATTTCACGAACTTTATTTAAAAGTAATAATTTAATTTATTTCGGAAACAGTCTCAAGTTGGTTTGGTTCTTGGAATAAGACTCAAAGCGTCTTGCATGTGTGCGTAGCGTACTTCCACGAGACGCACACGTACGCGACCACTGCCGCGCGCCGTCTAATTTACCTAAAACCGAGTACTTCGATTGTGTGATAGCGCTCTTAAGTGACACACATTTCGGACGGGAAAATTTTAATGTAAATTTCCTGATGACTTGCCAAGTGTGTCTTAAAGAGAAATTAATATACTATTGGACTTTGTTTGTGTTTATAGTGTTCTATAACACACAATAACATTTGTTTTTGCACTACACGAGACATGTAGATACCTATACAAATTATATAATTTTATACCTATTGAAAATATATACATAAATACGTATTTATTTGAATAATGTGGATAATATAATATAAAAATAGGCATTTTTAGAAAAGAATAATTACCGCATTTTGTTTTCAATAAGAGTCAGCCTAAACCTCGTTTTAAAAAAATATATGTGTGTTGATATATTGCTGACATATCGATGTTATATAAGATTGATGATTCTACTTAACAATCAAAACAACGTATAATTAACTTAAAAGTAAGTCATTAAAAGTAATCAATACCTTACAAAATAAGTAGGTTTTAAGCACCTTTTAGGACGTTGATCCTAATAACCTATTAATATAATATTTGTTACTGAAACCGTGTTACATTAATCTTTCATTTAAGCTGACATGAGAGAATTAAAATGTCGGCATCTTTGCCAATTTTTATGTAAAAAGTTTTCTTAGAACTTACCATTCGAAAGAGCTTTTTCTTTGTCCTCTATCATGGTGTGGGCAGTGCTAGCTCCGGGCGCCATCACTATTCTCCTCAAGGAAGGTCTCCTCACTAGCGCGATATGCTTAACACGATGCTGTTGCGACTTCCTGCGACGCGACCGAACTCTGTGGAGGCTTCCAATCGACTGGCTGCTAACACCGACGCTTATCACAGACCGGCCCTTATCACTTCGGCAGTGATTGCCAAGCAACCATATAACGGCTGAATAGATTTTACGATATATGAGCCAAATATACAAATACCAATCACCGCGGATGCTCAGTAATGCCATTAAGCGATCTGAAACAAAACAAAAAGCTATATAAGTAATATCCTTATATCCTATAGTAATTGCAGTACTTATGCCGGAAGTGATCATTATTATTCAACGCAATATCTGCTACTAAAATTATCATATGATACATATATAATAAAAAAATGCTTATGTAGGAACTAGTTTTGTTTTTAATAAGTTTTTAATAATAACAATCATATAAATTAATACTTTTTCATGTTATAAACTCTTGCAGCTTCTAAAAGTTTAACATTGTAGCGCAAGTTTAAACTACTGTTATCATTAACAGGTGCTAAAGACGAGTTACTGAACTAAAAAGGAATTTATAAATAACTAGCTTCTGCGCGCGACTTCGTCGGCGTGGAATAGGACCAATTCTGTCATTCATGATTTGTGCGAAACTTTAACCGTTTACGCAGCGGAAGCTCTCAAAAGGAAAAAAACCCGATTTTGAAACATTCTTCATTGGTGCTACGCTCCTATTGGTCTTAGCGTGATGATATATAGGCTATAGCCTTCCTCGATAAATGAGCTATCTAACACCGAAAGAATTTTTCAAATCGGACCAGTAGATCCTGAGATTAGCGCGTTCAAACAAACAAACAAACAAACAAACTCTTCAGCTTTATTATATTAGTATAGATTTAATTACAGATATTGAGAAAACTTCGTTCATAAAAGAAATATAGCTAAAAAAAATTATTGATCTGAAATATATAATAGGTAGGTTACTACCTACACCTATTATACACCTTTTATACAGTGCCAAAAAACCCTTACTAAAAATAGACTGTGGGTCGAGCAAATTTCAAAAAACTGTGATAGCTGAAAATGTTCTCACTTTTAAAAAGCTCTTAGCTCGGAAATCACTACTAATGTTGACATACCTATTTAAATTAAAAATATAGATAAAAATATATAATAAGATTTAAAAATAAAAAAGATGCGTGCGTACAAAGACTACAAAGTACGTACAGATGTCAGAAGTGAAACTTCTTTGGCAAACTAATTTAAAAAAACTAGTGTAAAAAAAACATAAAGCCAAGGTAGCGGTGTTCCCAGGCGGTCACCCATCCAAGTACTGACCGTCATGATGACGCTGCCGCGTTACCGGTCGCTCAAAATTTACCCCTCATGCACCTAAAGAAGTTTCACTTCAAAAAGTCTAAAGAGATCTTTATATCATATTTAGCTTTTAGGAAGTTGTGTTTTGTATATATATTGTTCGATATTTCAATGTGCTAATGTTATATTTCAAGGAAGCTTAAAGATATTTAAAAGGTCATTCCTCTGTCCAGAAATTCATGCTGACTCATTATCCTTTCTAAATTAGGATACACCTTAAACAACTTGTTTCCCTTACTTTATTATAAATACTATCTCCCCTTTGCTGCAGTATACGGAAAAATGATATTTTTAAAGTCATCGGACCGAATCGATTATTTTTTGTTTTAAGTGGTATGCTTTAAGATTAATAATAACAAACAATTTATCTTTATACAAAGAATTTAAGAAGCATTTCTTAACAAAGAATATATTATTTACATATCACTCAATATCACTCAATAAACAAAATAAAACTCTCCATAACGATGAATAAGCAATATTTACATGTTGAAAATACTCGATATGGAGAACGCGTTGGCGCAGAGATCATAACAATGTGCTAGACGTCGCGGGTTCGATCACCGCACGTGACAAATGTTAATGAAGGTTATATAGATATTTCTCATGGTCTGGCCGTTTATATAATACATGTGTATTGTTTGTGTTTCCGGATCCGTCACATAAAAGTAAATCGTAGTGGGTGTCGTTGGCTGTGAGACCTTTATTTATTTTTTATTATTTTAGTAACTAAGGACATTGACTAGCCCGTTGGCGCAGTTTGTAGTGACCCTGCTTTCTGTTCTGGGGGTTGTGGGTTCGATTCCCACCCCGAGTCTGGGTGTAATATACATATTCATTTATATATTTATATATGTATTAATCATAAGTATGTTTATCGAAAAAAAAAGAAATGTAGCTAGACCAAGTCGGCTGTTACCTATAACACAAGCATTAAGTTGCTTACTTTAGGAACAGACGACCGTGTGTGTGTTGTATATATTTATTTATTATTTATTTATTTATTATACAGCAACCAAATGTCATCATGGAAATTCGGCAACAAAATTTAAAATAATAAACACTACTAATGGCAAAAAAGTTTTATGTAATTGCATAGAGTTCCTTAAAATTGACAACGGAACATTAAGCCGATAAAATAAAGCATTTTCATAAGTTTATCATTTTCGCAACTGATATGATGACGTGAGGTTAAATTATAATTACAAAGTCCATACATGTACATTTACACACACAGATACCTATATTAAAATATTTACAAATTGTTATTAACTTTGCAATCATTCTTTATTATTACATCAAGCTATAACACACTTGTTATCATAATAAAACGTTTAGTTGAATCGAATGCTTAACGAAAGGAATACTTTTGCCGTAACTATGAAATACTACTTGCAAACCTTGGAAACGGCATCGACTATAACTAGTGGAACTGGACGGCACACAGAGGAGTATTTACACTAAAAACCTGGCCAGAATTATTTTTTTTAAAATATCATGTGAATATAAAATAAATAAACACTTAGAGTAATTTTTAATATGTTCATTCTTTTAAAATATTAAAATGGTCATGATCATCATCATGATCATAATTTATAAAAAAGTGCTTAATTTTGAAACAAATTAGTCATCAAAGTCAAATTCATCGTCGTTTTTATCATCTTCATCGTTGTCAATTTTTTTTTCTTAACTTGCAATGTATGTATGTATATTGTATCTATGTATGTTTGTTCGGGTGAAATCTTGCAACTCAATTTTGAAGCAGATATCTTCACCCAATTGAGCAGAAATTATTTTACTTTTAATTTATTACTAAATTCGTTCAAATGTCTGGTAAACAAAATGGCGGAAAAAAGCGGAACATTTTCTTTTGTTAATCCCTTTATGAAGGCTTCTACTTTATTTTATGTTAACAGTTAACTACTCGGAAGTACCCGGAACACCTACAAAAACACTATTGTTTACTTAAATTTATCAAAAAAGTAGAGTAGTTTTTATTTTTTTTTATCAATAATTAAATAAAAAAGGATCAATGTGTCTACAGATTAAATGTAACATTATTATTAAAGAACATACTTTCACCTTCCATATAAAATTTTTTTTTACACAAATTGCACATTAAACAAATTAAAACACCACGTGTAATTTGTGTCAAAATTCGAGCCTTGATAAAATATAGACGACGACCGACGGCGACGACTGAGTTCCGACTTCCAGTATGCCGTTCGGGGTAAACAAAAAAATGCGAAAGTAACGGGATATCAAAAACAAATTATCCAGCTGCTAGAAAGAGATGGTTGCATTGAATTTTATAATACTTTGCATTTTTTACTTTTGGCCAGGTTTTTAACGTAAATACTCCTCTGTGCGGCAGTGTGTTTTTGTATATTTTGTTTGAAGCAACAATCTATACTAATAATATAAAACTGAAAAGTTTGTTTGTTTAAATGCACTAATCTCAGGAAGTATTGTTTCGAATTTAAAAAATATTTTTTGTTCGATAGCGCAGAGGAAGGCTACCATAATTATGCATGGTATGCGTAAAGATATACGCTTCAGCCGACAGCCTGTAATATTCCACTGTTGGGCATAGGCCTCATATAGGAGAAGGATCAGAGCTTAATCCACCACGCTGTTCCAATGCGGGTTGGCGGATAGATTCCCTACTATGAGTAGGCAACGATCGCCATCAGGTGTACATGAGAACAACCGGAACCGACAGCTTAACGTACTCTCCGAGGCACGGTGGGGATACCCACAAGGACTGCATAAACACCCAGATCACGGCAAACATATGTATGGCCAATACGAATGTTGTCGTGTGCGGGGATCGAAACCGCCCGCGCAACAGATACAAACCAGTGCTGTGGCCTGTGACCGCTGCGCCAACGCGGCGGCGCGGGCGTGCGTAAAAATATACTCTCATCATTTTTCCATAACGCGCCAAAAAAAGTATAACTTCAAAAAAACACTCAATTTTTTGTTTGAATATAGTATTTGTTTCTACCAATTTCCAGTGAAGAAGTGTTGCGGATTTCTTTTAAATTAATCCAACAACAATATTCTACATCACATTATCACATCAGCCTATCGCAGTCCATTGGTGGACGTAGGCCTTCCCCAGTTCGTACCTCACATGGGATGTACTTTCGCAACCCTCATCCAGCCTCCACCGGCAATCTTACATAGATCATCGGACGTCCCACACTGCGTGTACAACACGCGGTCTTTACTCCAGGACACGTCTGCTCCAACGGCCATCGGTCCTGCGATAGCCTACCCACCAGCTCACTGTCTTTTTAACTTGCTAATACCACAGCGTAAATGTTTCATGGGCTGTGCTAATACTGTGGGCTATGTTGGTTACTGTTGTTCTCTCGCGGATAGTCTCATTTCTGATCTTATCTTTGAGAGAGACCCCAAGCATAGCCCGTTCCATTGCACAATGAGCAAATTGAAACTTGTGGACTCTTTGTAAGTGTTGACGTCTCGGCACCGTACAACACTACAACCACTGTGTAAGCATAATTTCAAAAAGGTTTTTCTATACAGACTGTAGGTACTTATACTCTACGTATAAGGGAGGTTTAGCCCTGCAGTAAGACGTGTACGAGTTTTTGGGACAGCTGGATAGTTCTATAAAGTAATTTTTGAATAACATCTCGTTTGAGTATTTCATTCATTTTTACAATAAATTGTTAAAATTTTTTTTTAATTATTTGTATATATTATGTTTAAAAGGTCACTCACAGTGTCATTCATCAACTAAACAACACGTCGATGTAATTAATGTGTGACCGATAAGTAGGACATCACTACGTACTAATTAATTATTTATTACTACCATTTTATTTGTTCTTAAGTAAATTAGATTTGGAAAGTCAATTTTGATTTTATATCGTCACAAATAAGGGACATTACTGTTTTAAGTTTACTTTCACTGTATTAAAACAATGAATAAAATAAACAATACCTAATATTTAGAATGCTCACGTAGCAAATGCGTGAAACAGATGGACTAATCTATGAGTAACGTTCTTTATTTCTTATACTAATATCGCTTATCTTTCTTGTGAAATATTAATCATTTAAATCTATAAATAAATGCTTCAATCACTCTCCCTCTTCCCTTCACTTTTAGCTACACGCTTTCAGCTACAGTAGAGCGGGGGCGGCCTATTACAACAACCCTTTTAACTAAATTTAAGTGTTATAGTTTTTAACCTTTTTAACTGTATCATCATTATCAGTATCTTTTTTAGTTACATACAATCTCATAGCGCCGTAAATGAGTGGAAAGACGATTGCAATAAAAAAAATTATTTAAACCCGCGGGCTGCAATTTCACGGCCAAGGCTCTACTAGATTCATCTTGTACCTACTTAGGTATACTTTACTTTATTATATTTATGCAAATGGTTGTAAATCGTGGAGTAAAGCCAGAGATATAGGATTTTTTTTTTCAACATGCGAAAAGAAAAAGTTTAGCAGCATTCGGTTTTTAGTAAGTATTATGATATTTGTTAGGCTTTCACATAATCCTAATCGTATAATCTGTTTGTGGCTATTATTTGTGTGCCCGTCATAGAGCGCCCTCGAAACGATCAAATGCAATTGACAATGTTACATGATTACGCTTCAACCTGTATTATCCCACAGCTCGGCATAGGCCTCTTTCCCCATGTGTTCGTGGTCCATTAACCTCTGATCTTCTCCTACATGGAGAAAGAGGCCTATGCCCAGCAATGGGATAATAGTTAATACACGCTGAAGCGACACAAAGCTGTTGATACGTCAAATTGACGGCTTGCAAACTTCTGTAACCAAACTCGTGTAAACTTCTTTACAATAAGTATGGTTTCTTTTTTACCCTTTTTACTCTAATATCTTATCTGTCCTGCTATTCGTTTTCAAGAACTTGTATGTACACGTGTGCTATCCACTCAATTGTCAATGGATAGCACAAGACTTTAAACCCACTAAGTAGGTATCAAATGCTCGAGTTCTTAAAATCTGTATTTAGTCTGATCTGTGTTTCTTACATTAGGATCACGATTCAGCCTCTAATATCCCACTGTTGGGCATAGGCCTCTTCTCCATATAGGAGAAGGATCGGAGCTTAATCCACCACGCTGCTCCAATGCGGGTTGGCGGATATATTCCCTACTATGAGTAACGATCGCTATCAGGTGTACATGATAACAACCGGGACCGACGGCTTAACGTGCTCTCCGGGGAATAATAGGTACTCATAGTACAAAAGTTTTTTCATTGATTAAATTTTTCGTGAATTGACAAACAAACAGCAACGCAATGTTTTATTCGTTAACATTCTTTAATAATCTATACTAATATAATAAAGCTGAAGAGTTTGTTTGTTTGTTTGATTGTTTGTTTGTTTGTTTGTTTGAAAAAATTCTTTCAGTGTTAGATAGCCCATTTATCGAGGAAGGCTATAGGCTATATATTATCACGCTAAGACCAATAGGAGCGGAGTCCACGCCGACGAAGTCGCGCGCAGAAGCTAGTTAGTCAATAAACTGGCTTCTCAAGTTTTACGATCTAACTAGAGACAATGTTTAGTTATTGATTCCGCTCAACTTTATGTTTTTTGATAGAGGAGAATATCTAATCTATACTAATATAATAAAGCCGAAGAGTTTGTTTGTTTGATTGCTTGTTTAAACGCGCTAATCTCAGGATCTACTGGTCCGATTTGAAACATTCTTTTAGTGTTAGATAGCCCATTTATCGAGGAAGGCTATAGGCTATATATCATCACGGTAAGACCAATAGGAGCGTAGCACCAATGAAGAATGTTTCGAAATCGGGGTTTTTTTTTCCTTTTGAGTTTTGAGAGCTTCCGCTGCGTAAACGGTTAAAGTTTCGCACAAATCATGTATGACAGAATTTTGTCCTATTCCACGCGGACGAAGTCGCGCGCAGAAGCTAGTAGATAAAAATTTTGATTTAGTATAATATGCAGTAAATTTCTGTAATTTAATGTCTTGTTATTGCCATGGCGTATAATTTATCATATTACGTATATAAAATTATAAATATCTATTGAACATAGATTGAAATAAGATACTAATTGCAGGATGCGATTACAAGAACAACGAAGTAGTTATACTTTACTGATATATTTGTAGGATATATAATACACAAAGATGGAAAAGTAGAAGAATGATATATGCAAATTGCAAATACATAATTATTGTTTAATCTAAACTGGACCGCAAAGAAATAGAGTCAGTAGTTAGCTTTAAAAAAAATAAAGACTAAATGAAAGAATATTTTAATGTGCCCTGTGTGGTAAAAGAAATAAAGAATAATTAATTCCTGCTTTTTATTTTTAATGAAAGTAAAAAAAAGCGTAGATAGTTATTCCAGTATTTGCTCAAATGTAGATTGGTTACAAATGTGCCGTTTTCACGCATTTTAGTACTTTGTGTTGCCTCAGCGAGCTCGCAATACTGCTGTTATGCGATTTGGCATACTTTCTACAAGGTTTTTGTGACGATGCTGCATATTATGCCATTCCTCTATTAGAGCTTCTCTCATTTCACGTAGCGTGACTGACGGCGGATTCCATCCATAGTCATCTCAGTTCGTCCTATGGATGCTCAATGGTGTTTAAGTCGGGTTTGTGATACCAGGTTCTTGAAAATATGCAAAAACTATCTGGGCTGTAGCCGGAGGTCATTGTCTTGCATAAAAACGGCATTCTCGCCCATGTCCACTAAAAATGGACCAACGTAGTAATTTAGAGTTTCAGTAACATAATTATCTTTCTGCAGTTAATTTTCAATTTTCTATCACCACTAGCTCAGGTCTCAGTGCGGCAGTTTCGCAAGAAATCCCAACCCCACACGTGAACACAGCCTCCACAACTTGTGGAGGCCTATGTCCAGCAGTGGACTGCGATAGGCTGAAGTGAGTGAGTGATAATTTTTTAAAGTTTTATTTCGTTAGAAACCTACATATTAATTTTGCCTGTCATTTGAATTTACCCATTTGGCATCTCTAATAGATAGAGCTTAAAACAGTCGTACGCAAAACATGTTTATGAATTACCTCTTATAGTGTTATAAATATATGTATATTTATCAAAATCGCCGTTGGAAACAAGGTATTATCTACACAAACATAGCAGGCCATCATTTTATATAAATTACGATTAGATATATAAAATTTATTGATTTATACCTTTTTTACATTCAGAGCTGAGCATAGTAACAGAATAAAAATACTCGTATGTAAGCTTCCTTATATATTTAAGTTCTATCAAAACACGTTGATTTTTTCTGAAACCTGTTTATGAAATCGGATGATCTATCCAAACGCAAATATATATAATACTTAAGAGCTCGACGCGGTCTGTAATTATAGCAAGAGGCTGAAAAAATTTCCATGGAAAATCATTAAGTAATACTTACTTAGTTTATTTCTACCACAGATTGCCGATAAAGAGTCATTGGGGCTGTTTTATCTTTTATTTATTTGACTCATTCCAAGTGTGAGTATTCTTATATTTTGTGTGAGGTGATAACTCTTTGTATCGATTCTAGAAGCTCTCTCTCTACTTAATAGCTGTTTCAACTTGATAAATTAACTAGAACGTTTAAGAATGAATTACATATAATATGCAACTAAAAATGCAAACAAGCTTATTAAAATTTATGTATGTAAGTGCGTAGTTTACCGTATATTAATTAGGTACTTACGTGTATAAACATTTAAAAAATTATTATTTCTTACTACAGATTATACCTATATTGGTGCTATGTATAGTTTACATTTTTAATAGTGGTTAGGGGGCCTAAAATTTTAGGAAAAATGTTAAGTTTTTACATGTTATGGTAATCTTTTTTCGACATTTACTCCAATTGGGAGTATTTTAGCATGCATGTGGCATCTTACCTGCCTCAGAAACTAAAGTTTTCCTTCGCAGTAGTGGTCAGAGGAGGTGTGTCTTATAAAATGCACTAAATCGTGGCGCATAGCAGTGCGCCCGTGGATAGCGATGAACGTTTCAATACACATTCGCAATAATTGCCAGCAGACGATCAGATCCAACTTGTTAAACAAAACTTTCCCCCAACATCGCACAGGAAAGATAACACAGTAGTTATACAGTTTTGAGCTGTCCTTTTCTCTGCAGCGATAAAAATAAAATTCAGCGGACGCCTATTTCACCCCGGATCTTATTTTTTTCATTTTAAAACGAAGCAGGACAGACGTCGGTAAATCTTTTCTTTATCGTGGTAGCGTTTGAACAATGTTTACTATGTGGCAGCACAATAATAACGTGGATCCGTGGACTGAAGCTTGAAGCAGTGAAGCTTGGCGAAAGCGAGTATCGTTCTCGTTGGGAGGGATTGGACCGGCGACAAGGCAAACTGACACGAACTGACCCATTCGGGCGACATCGATTCCCGCTCGGCTAGTTTCGGTAACTCGTGTTTATACTCGTATATATTGCTGTCCTTTTTCTTCACTGGTGTTGTATCTGTTTATAAAGTTGTTTACAAACCTCATATAGATGCACAATTGCACATATACCTACTGCAACAACAAATAATACGTAGGTCAGTGGAATGTAGGTGTAACCTACTTGTTGTCTTTACCTTAGTAATATTACATATCACAATAATATTGATACAGCCCGATTAAGTCATTGCATGAAACAATTGGAGTTCAATTCCATTCATATAATCATTTCTCATAAACATTAGATCAATATAAAATAGTAACTATCGCATATCATTAAACTCACAAAACCCTACCTATATAAATACTAGGTAAGCTGATTGTTTTATTTAATATGCAAAATGTACTTAAAAATTAATATTATTTCATTTTTTCCTTATCAAGGAACATTTCACATAGGTACACAAGGTAACAGTCAAGGGCACATTACCCTGTTTATACAGTGGACTAGGATTGGATAGGTGGAGGAGGATTGTATTTGTTGATATTACAGGATATTTGGCTTCCTTGTTCCTACAGTCTTACACTACTAATGTTGTCCAGCAGACAGATATATCTATAGGTACATAACTACATAAGTGCTTTCTGCTGCGGAGGTTGAGGGTTCGATTCTCGCCTCAAGTCTGGGTGTAATGACTGTCATATGTAGGTATATTTATTTACATATAAGAATTTTTTCGAATAAGAAAGTATGTAGCAATATTAGTCGGCTGTTGCCTATAACACAAACATTAAGTTGCTTACCGTAGTTACCATAGGAACAGACAAAAATGTGTGTTTGTGTAGGTATGTTATAGATATTTATTTAATTATTTATTATTAAATTCATAGACACCAAACAACAGTTTACCATTTAAAAATAGTTAAGTAGGTACAATAAACTTTTATTACTAGTTTATTAGAAAGATGCGTTGACGAAATGATCACTGCATCTGGCCATCATTGTGCTAATAATTGCGAGATAATTATGTCTGTAGTTCTGTACCTTATATTACTTTTCTCTATGTTCTGTACCAAACCAGTACTTTGTATTTTTATTTCCAGTTCCCAAAACACTATCTATAGTGCTTAGTAATTACATAACAACTTTAACAAAACGATATATTATGTAGGTATATTTTACTCAAATCGTGTTCTAACTTTTAATTAAATGAAAGTAGAAAAGCGAGCATTTTAATTCATATTTGAACCATTTGCTAGTGTTTTCATTAAACGTAGAATTTTACACCGTTATGTTATAAAATTAGTGATTTGAAGTTATCACACTATTTTACTTTTTTTATATTTCTGTACTGTGATTACAAATAAAATTAACTTATAAAAGAGCAATAACAGATAATGATAATGTTGTAACGGCAAGGTTTAAAATAACTAGACTTTTCGAACCCTGACCGCCTTCCGGAAATTATAAATAAGTCGTCCGCTCTACTTCAAGAATAGGGGCAATGATAAATTGCCAAACATCACTCTACACCTCCGCTCTATTTGATATTTGACACTTTCTACGAGTAAAATGATTTTTAAGGGAAGCTATGCAGAAATCAATTTAAAGAAAATGTGCTCAGTGCTCATTGTGGTTCAGTGACCTACCAATGTAACATTGTTTAAATGTACCCATTAAATTACGTAATCAGAGCAAAATCAGATACGTTTGTGAGACAAAAATAAATATTAGCGTACTTATAGAGAATCAGGCTCCCGTATAGAGAACCTTAAGGCAATGGGGTCAGACTGCCTGCAAAATTGCTGTCATCAAACGCTATCTTCGCAGCTGTTCTGTGAATCTACCATTAAGTACCTATCAAACTAATCGTATTGACAATCTTTTGTTATAGATCCAACGATCAGACTTTACGTTTTTTCTCTTTCGACTTTCAAAAGATTCAGTAAAAAAAACCGCAACCATTTAGATACCTAGTAGGTATGTATCTAGTATTGACAATCGAGAGGTATCATCACGTTATTGAGCTTGTTGGTCAAAATCACCCTTTTTTATGAGTAGAGACCATTCCCAAAAGTCAATGACTCATGCATTATTAAATTATTATACTGCCCGCAGGGTGTGTATGCCAGTAGGTATTAAAAGTTAGTTGTAGACTAAAAATATATTTCGAGGCGATTATAGCATATTACGGCCATTGCGGTTTCTGTTCTTGGAGACCGTATGCAAGAGCGAAACAAGCAAAACGAAAGCGATTTCAGATAATCACCCTGGAAGCTGAATTCGAGAAGTGATTTGAACTGTATGAATTTTGTACACCTCAAGGATTCTCAGAAGCGGAGGAGAATTATTAATTCCTTAACTAAGCACTAATAAAAAAACATGTATTACGACTGCCGCATGAGACAAAGTTGTCGCGACAGGCTTGATAAAAGAGAACTTGTTTGTATTGCGAGTGACGATGGTCTTGACATTCTTTCTGAGGAGACGTCTAGTATTCGAATTTACGTCAATAAATCTTAAAACTTTATAGTTGCTTTTTTAATCGACCGAATCTAAACCAAGAAAGTGCTCGAAGCATCGATTCGCCACTTTCTTGGTGCGTTGGCTCTAGTAGAGCAAAATGCTCTGTAGATTGAAATCAGTAACGCTGAAATTTAAAAACACCTCAATTCCGATCCGCAATTAATTGTGAAAAAATAAGATTATTAAATTACAGCATACAGAAAACAATTAAATAATTCAAATGATATGTAGGTACCTACCTACTTCAATCGAATTATTGTTACGGCACCCAACGACCTATTACCTATACCTATTATACCTACTTGATTTAGCTGCAATCTCAGTTAAAATGACATTTCTCTTCTGATATTGATGGATAAATTAAGTACAAGTGTTGTGTGTAATATTTAGTTTTACTTGTTATTCTTGAGTTGGAGGTTTGGAGCGCTAGGCGTCGCCTTATCGCCGATAACCGGATGTTCGATTTCACTAAAGGCTGATTATGATATTTATTTGAAAGATAAATGATGATTGATATGATTGATTAATATGACTAAGATATTTATTTCAAAAAAAAAAACTTTTTTCTACGGTTCGGGTCTTGGTATGTGTATTGTATTTGTGCATCTCCCCTTTGGACATTACGACAAGATAATTTTTGATGCAATTGTACATACCTACTCATTACACAGGATGGTAATTATTCTAGGAAAGTTATCTGAAAACTTGCATTGGAGCAGAGTATTGTCGATTAAGCTCCAGCATGTCGCCTATGTCAAGGAAAAGGTCCTTAGTTAACATTAAGACATTTACGGACTGCACTGCTATTTGAACTGCTGCTATTGTAGGCTCTTACTTGCTTGCTTCAGTTTCTATATTTGGTAGGTATAAGTATTTGAAAATGACTGTCTAGAGGTAAAACTATACAAATAAATAAAATTGGATTGGAAACTGTTTGTAATATTAAATATACGGTATATATACCAAAATAACATTTTTATAATTTTTGTCTGTCTGTCTGTTTGTTCCGGCTAATCTCTGAAACGGCTGTGTCACAGGCAGATAGCTGGTGTAATAATGAGTAACTTATGCTACTTTACTATTTGATTTTTTTTATATAACTGCGAACTGAACAATAAATATTTTTTTAAATTCCACGCAAACGAAGTCGCGAGCATAGCTTGTCGTCAATAAAAATCGCCATAATACCTATAAGCACTTACAACATAGCAGGTGTAAGAAAAACCAGGTAATCATGAACTTTCCAATACGATAACTTTCATGTAATTTTAATAAGTTTCCTCTGTCTCTAGTCCACTTGTGAGTGCGTGTATAAATTGTTTGGGTTAGTAAAGACTAGTTTACTAAATATTACAATTGATATAAAATACTCTTCAATAGAAATCTATATTAGATTTTTTAAATATTATTAAACAAATTCTATAGTAAGAATGTACCTACATAACAATACTGATTTTGTCAAATCAGTATTGTTATTGTGTATGTACATAATTATATGTATAGATATGTACTACATATATGCCTATATTTAAGTATATGTACACCTCTATGTCCCTTCATTTTTTCACGTCCATTCTTGAAGATTGTCTGGATCTGATTGCTCTGTCAGCGATAAGATCGTCTTCGATGTTGTACCGATAAAGCCATCTTTTGTACAAATTTTGTGTTTTTATTGCATGTGTTTTTACATGAAATGTTTTTTTAAACTACTTATATATTTCAAAGATTTTTTTAATAGACTATTTAAACGATGAATAATACTACATTCTTTTACAATGAATTATGAATTATAATATTATCTTAGATGTAACGCAAAACTTAGTAGGTAAATGATTTCTAAATAATGACAAAATCACAGATTATTTCTTTTTCTTATTGTACTCAGATCGAAGATTGGTATTCTAGGACCTAGATTATAAAATTATGTATAAATATAGTTTACTATTTTATTTACATAGGATAATTTTTTCGAGCTCCTAATCCAAAGGGTGCCACAAAAATCTTATAACTGAAAAACTGCTAAATGGCGGATGTAGAGCTTAAGTAGACATCATAAAATAAAAACTGTAAATATATTTGTACGGGTTACTCCGGCACATAGGTGAGGATTTCGATTCTTACACTGGACAAGTATTGTTATAAAACAAGCAAACATTATTCGTCAGACCTCTGAGATTTAGTTGTTTGTTTTTCTGTTTTTTCAAATTATAAATAGATCACAAAAACATAAAACAAGCTGGCACAATATGTCTCTAAGAAACATAGTTAAAATTTTTAACAAAACCATCACCGCGACGGAAAATATTTGTTAGAGATAGTTTAGTAGAGTACCTAGTTTTTTATTTATAAAAATTACGGACGTATTATTATTGTAAAAAAAATATATTTTCGCTAAGCTCTTTAAATTAATGCATATTATATATCTTAGAAGGTTTATTTAGTTTTTACGTATTAATTAAAATTAAGGAAACGACAAATTCTGACTAAACTGAAAAAGCTGAAAAATATACCTATCGCTCGCCAGACAAAGATCTCTTCTCTTACACAATAGAAACATTTGGTCTAAGAGACGTGGAAGATCTCAATTGATAGTTTTTAACATACAGAATATGCCTAGGTAGGCTTGCCTGCTTATTTTTGGTCATTTCGAATCGAAATTGATATCATAGGTAAGATATTGTAATTACAAAACCAATCATATAGGCTTGCCTAAAGAAAAAATAGCTATGGCCACTTTTCGATAGGCAAGTTATCATAGGCATATTTGTTTATAAATTATATTTGATAAAAAATATGTCTCATCGAGTTATCAGATCGGTGAAGGTCTCCTCTACTAATTGAACTGTAATCCGTAACAACGAAGTAGTCAGTGGTAGCTTTACATTAACTATAGTTAATTTATTAAAAACTAATATAATTTTAATTTATAAATTGTTTCTGAACAATAATAGAATAAAAAAATTCAATTTTGATTGTGGGTTGGTTGACATCTTTATCTTATCAAGAGGAACGATCGTTTTCAGGTGTTTGTTGTAATAACCAAGGTTGACCGACTTACATGACCTCTAGGCTCTAAGGTATCTATTACTAAACAGACTCTAACCCGTGTACTGGCCCAAAATCTAGACACGAAAGTTTGAACAAAATATTCACCACAAACGCTAATAGATATAGAACTGTCATCATTTTTTTTTAATTTAAGCTAACTCTATTGAAAATAAGAGTAAAGTAAAAAAAACAATATATCTTTGCTCCAAAAAACCTCATTTACATCATAATCGAGGTTTACAGTTTTAGGCCTCGATCTCTATTGCATATAAGTAGTTGCGTTAAGGTCAGATACGAATCTGCGATTTATCAAAATTAATATATTCCAATAATTTGGAACGTCACATCCTGCAACGAATATGGCGCTATATTACAAAGACCGTTTAGGTTATTATTTTTATAATCAATCGTTTAGTAGAATGGAATTTTGCAATTATGGATCCAAAATAACTTACCTAATTGATTACTAATTGTAAATTATATTTGTAATTGATTGATATTTGCAATTCGATATGAGGCCTACCAAAATGGACCAATAGGTATATACTTTACTGCATTTTTAAGGTAAAACTTCTTTACGTACGTTTGACTTTGGGAGTATATGCTGGTGAATACGTGACGAGAGCGTTACAAAAAGTGTGATCGGGAGAGACGAATGGAGCAAGAGAGAGAGGTGCGAGCATTACATTTTCTTTCTCTCTTTCTCTCATAGCCTAAGACACAGTGCAGGCCTATTGTGCAGAAGTTTTACTTCAGTCGTTTGGTCTAAACTCTAAAGCACACTCGTTTTTATATATAAAAAACTTTTAAAAAAACCTGTGTGGTTTTATGAAACCACGGTAAAAGTGAAACTTTTTTCACATTATAGACATTAATCGCTTTATCAATCTTACCGCGCGGCCGACCGTCACGCGACATGCAACACACGGACGAAAAAGTGTGAGACGATGACTGTAATAAAAGTTTCACTTTAATTTTTAAATTAGTTTGCTAAAGAAGTTTCACTTCTGACATGTGTACTTTGTACGCAAGCAATTTTTTTTTTAAGTTTGAAGTGTGACTTGCTCTAAAGATCTGGTTTACTTCCTCTGACAAAGCCATTCATTAATTAATGTGCAAGATAAAATTTATTGGTAACCAGTGAAATATAAAGTAAAGAATGGCGTCGGTGTTGGTGTGCTAGTGGTGGTCGGAGTGGGGTCGGTGTGTCTGGAGTCTGTCTCGCTACAATCTACCGACTGTCTCGGTACAGTCTGACGTCTGTCTCAGTACAGTCTGACGTCTGACTCAATACAGTCTGACGTCTGTCTCAATACAGTCTGGCGTCTGTCTCGATACAATCTAGCGACTGTCTCGGTACAGTCTGACGTCTGTCTCGGTACAGTCTGACGTCTATCTCAATACAGTCTGGCGTCTGTCTCGGTACAGTCTAGCGACTGTCTCGATACAATCTAGCGACTGTCTCGATACAGTCTGACGTCTGTCTCAATACAGTCTGGCGTCTGTCTCAAAATAGTCTGAAGTCTGTCTCAATAGAGTCTGACGTCTGTCTCAATACAGTCTGAAAAGTACAGAATGGCGTCGGTGTTGGTGCGCTAGTGGTGGGTCGGTGTGTCTGGAGTCTGTCTCGATACAGTCTGGCGTCTGTCTCGATACAATCTAGCGACTGTCTCGGTACAGTCTGGCGTCTGTTTCGGTAGAGTCTGGCGTCTGTCTCGGTACAGTCTACAATAATAAAGCACAAAGCTACTTATCACTAATCTTATACAAAAAAAAAATTAAAGATGATAAGCGATTCTAATAACGGGTAATGTTAAACAATCTCTAGATACTAGTAACAGCGGGAGCATCCACAAATTAAGGATAGGTATAAAAATCGCTTTATCAATCTTACTGCGGGCGGCCGACCGTCACGTGACATGCAAAACGCAGACGAAAAAGTTTGAGACGATGTAATAAAAGTTTCACTTTTAAAATCCACCAACAGTAGAGCAAAAGCGTTCTACCTATAAAAAAAAGAAGTATAAGTAGTTTAATTAGGCACGTTAATAAACTTACGAGTATAACTAATTGTGTTTGCTCGCAAACGAAAAAAAACGTAGGTACTTCAATTTACATCGACAAGTAGGTAAGTAATACAACGTTGGTAAAACTAAAATCCATTGAATACGCATTATTAGGCACAACTCGAAAAGTACTCGTCAGATCTCGATGGGATCACACGATAAGCACCAGTAAGAGTTATCAAAATCAGTAGGTATATCTAGTAACAAGTTATGAGGTAACATACATACAACATATATAAATACAGTTGAATTGAGAACCTCTTCCTAATTGTGAATACGGTCAAAAACAGAATGTTTCCCGAAGAATTCATACTTCCTCATGACGTTCCGAATTTAAGCCCACGATCATTCTGTTAAGATCTACCTACATATCTATAGTTTCTAACGACTGCGCTATCTCAGGCTCAGCTACTTCGAAATCAATTATTTATTATAGATCTATAAGATGTATGCTTATCACTCAACATTTATAATACATTCCATATCAATACCCAACAGAAATTTAAAATGATAGAGTCACAAATTCAATTACTGCGTGAAAATGGCGGGATGTAAATGTAACAGAAATTAAGAAGTTGTTTCTAATTGTTTAAGCAGTATCTAAAAATAGGATAAAAAAGACAAGGTTAAAATCGAGCTGAATACAGTATCAAAAAAAAAACCAGAAACCTAATCCTTTCACCCATCGGCTTGACACGCATCAGTTGATATAAAGTCCCGAAACAAAGCAATCGCGATTACACACCAATAACACACATTTGCTACTTTTTGCATTTATTAGTTTTAAGATTGTTTGCACTGAATCGCATGTTAAGTTCATTCTTAGAGACGTGTCGAGTAACTCGTTTTGCAAACATTAATTTATGATATTTCCGAGATAACCGTTAACAAACAGTGACATTTTATAACAGGATATTCAGTGTTTTTACTGTGATCGTTGGAGATGTATCTCGGTTTCTTCTTTGTTGTAGGTGGGTATCCTTTTTTAAATTAATACAGATTTATTGTCAAAGAAAATTAAAAAAGGTTAGGTATTTAGCTTGTTTTAAAATAAGTTTATAAGTAAATTACCTCTAAAGATTTAAAGAAAAAAATAATAATGATTTTTGTAATTAACAAAAAGAAACAAAAACCAAATTATTTTTTATTAAGTAAGAAGCGACCAATATAAAACACTAAATTACCAGTAAAATTCATACTTGACCGACACTGAAAAAAAAAATGTTAGAATAAAAAGACTAAACGTATTTCGTTAATAATAAATACGAATCCATTAAAGTTAACTAATTTACTCTTTGTTACAAGAAATGATCATTATAATAACAGTAGCTAGTTATAACATCTCACATACACAAAACCGCTAATATATGCCGTTTAAAATGTACATTTAAAATACGAATAACATTATAAGATGTAAATTCGACTCCCACTTAAATAAATACTGGTTTAGGGATATTTTAATTTTCGTATATATTTTTAAGTTTTAGTAATTTCAAACTCGCTTGTATTCACTGCATACATTTATTTAAAAAAAACAGTCAGGTACACCAAAATTTTATGTATACAAGTAATAATTCTTAAGTTCCAATGATGCGAATACTAACTACAAAATATTAGCATAGATTTGTAATAAACAACAGCCTTAGTAGATATGCATATATTTGAGGAACAGTATGTACTAAGACTAAAGACTTACAAGTTAAAGAATATTACAAATATAGTACCTATCTTTACCAATACTTGTTTAATGCCATTATCGAGAAATTTTTTAGAGTTATAAGCGATTTTTTCAAGTTCAAGATATTCGTGGATCAAGTATAAGGACTAATATATCACCAAGCTTGTTTGAGAGGATCTGGACCAACGATCTACGTAAGATTGCCGGTGTAGGCTGGATGAGGATTGCGGAAAACTGAGATGTCTGGTGCGAATTTGGGGAGGCCTATGTCCAGCAGTGGACTGCAATAGGCTGAAATGACTTACTGACTGACTTGTTTGAGAGATAAAAGCTTTACCGAAATTTTTTAAATAAAAAGTAAGGGTCGACCGAGACAGGTTTTTCGTTCTCGGCCGAGACCGAGACCGAGAATAAATTAAAATCTCGGCGAAATAATTTAAAATGCTCTATTTTTGCATAATATAGTATATTTATGAATGTAATAATAATTTGTTTTAATAAATAGTTTTAATAATCAAAATCGAACAACATGATGTTGTAGCACATAAAAAGCAATTTTTCTGCGTTTTCACCCTTCAAAGAGTGTCGCTTCACGTCGTATATTTGACCAGCTCTACTAAAGAGCTGTTCACTTGCAATAGTAGGCGGTGCTGATAAGAACTTTTTTGCTGCAGGCCTAAGTACTTATTATGGTGAGGTATACAACATTTATGAGTTGTATTTATAAAACATTTGCATTTCTTTGCAGTCTGCTCTCTAACAAAGCTATCAAGCGCTATTTCTATCACAGCACTTGAACTGCTTCGTCACTGGTCATTGGATCATCTCCCAAGTCTAGCAAATCACGAGTTTATCTGTAGTAGCCATGTTTGATGAACTATCAACTAGATGACGATGCACTAGAAACACATATCATCATATCATTTTTTTTACTACGAACAAAATTTAAACAAACTTCCTTCAACTACAATTTTTTTATTTTTTTTTACAACATGACTGTAATCAGACATATTTTTTATCAAATATAATTTATAAATAAATATGCCTATGATAACTTGCCTATCGAAAAATGATGGTGGTGTCTCATCGAGTTATCAGATCGGTGAAGGTCGATGTTCCACGTCTCCTCTACTAAATCGACAGCTCTCTTTCATGCACTGACACCAAGTGACGAATGTGGACGCGCGCAGTATAGCTCGGGAGGCAGCGCTATAGTTGAGCAAGTCATTTTATACCGGCTGAAAATCATAACAATAATAGTTTCCCCCTAACACATAACAGCTCTGAACGTCAGCTGCTCTGATAGCGGTGGAACTAAAGGAGACAGCATGAGAAAGTAATTGGAAAAAAATTTGCTCCAATGAATTTTATACCGAGCGAAAATGTGTTATATTATTGTTTCAATCACATACTTTAAAAAAATAGTCGTCAGCTGTATTGATGAAGGTGGGTTATATGTCAGTCACGTGCATGAACCTCATTGAAAATTTGACAAAAAAAGTAATTTTATACCTTATGAAATTTGTAGATCTAAATTTTTATACTTTTAAAATAATAAAGAAAACCGTCAGCCGTATTTTTGATGGGGGAAAGACCGTCAGTCAGCGTGATAAACATTTTGCACGCTCAATGTACCGATGTAGCCGACCGATGGCGGGATAACCATCCAACTGCTGGCTTTGAAGTACACAGGCCGAAGACGGGCAGCAGCGTCTTCGGTGCGACAAAGCCAGCTCTGCGGTCACCAACCCGCCTGCCCAGCGTGGTGACTATGGGTAAAACACATGAGTTCATGCCATTATTGGCGCGAACTTGTGGAGGTCTATGTCCAGCAGTGGACTGCGATAGGCTGAAATGATGATGATGATGATGATGACGCTCAATGTATTTGAGCGTTGCATTGTCTCTTTGGAAAATAAACTGATGATCTTTACACCCATAAACATTTTTTTTACATTCAAATTATCTTATACTTTGAATTCAATAAGTATAATATCAATTTAGTATAAAAAACACCACATTTTATTAATTAATTTTGTTCCAGTTTCAAATTATATGTATATACAGAAATATATATTTCACGATCACGATCACGATTCAGCCTGTAATATCCCACTGTTGGGCATAGGCCTCTTTCCCATGTAGGAAAAGGATTGGAGCTTATAATCCACCACGCTGCTCCAATGCGTGTTGGCGGATATATTACCTACTATGAGTAACGATCGCTATCAGGTGTAGGTACATGATAACAACCGGGACCGACGGCTTAACGTGCTCTCCGTGGCACGGTGGGGAGACCCACAAGGACTGCACAAACACCCAGACCACGGCAAACATCTGTATGGCCAATACAAATGTTGTCGTGTGCGGGGATCGAACTCGCAACCGCCCGTGCAACAGCCAATCGCAATCCAGTGCTGTGACCGCTGCGCCAACGCGGCGTCACAATGTACCTACATTTATTAGAAACAAAATACTAATTATTTAAAAAAAAATTTGTTAATGAACATAAATAAGAAAAAAAAGCTCAGATTTCTATTGATACATAAATTATTATTTTACTTCTTAATATACATCTTCTTCTGTGTCTGTGTGATATCCATCACTTTCCTTACAATTATCATTAGTGTTGCCCAAATTCAGTCTTGGTCTTGCAGTCTTGGTCTTGTTCTTGCGTTTTTGCAAGACCAAGACCAAGAACAAGACCGCGTATTTTTAGCAAGACCAAGACCAAGACTGACCGTGCAAGACTTGAGCAAGAACAAGACATAGCCTGCAAGACTCTTGCGTCTTGCAGCTAGGACTTAGCGCTATTTCACTCAGTAGTTAGGTGTAACAGTTCGGTGTATAGGTAGGTACGCTTAGGAATTCTATGAGACGCAAAAAACTGTATCAAAGAATATGAAAAACTGGACCTATGCGCATTACGACTAATACCATAAACATAGCGAATAAAAAAATATCTATTAAAATCAAACTGAGTGCATGCATAGTTATGTTTTAACCATCGGCACTTTGATAATGCGGCATCAAAGGTTTTGTACTTACTTCTCAAAGAAATTTGCCGCTTTTCGGAAGTACATGGTTATGATACACGCGCCGCCGGCGGCTTCTTTTGAAATCTAAAACAATCGTTGCCGCCACGCCGAAATCATAACATTTGACACTATTTGATTGCCGCCATAGGGCGTAGGTATACTCATGCAAAATAATTTCGAATTTTAAGAGTACCTACAGGTGTTCCAAAGAATAAATAAGTTTCAGAGTGCTTAGAATGAAAATGAATACATTATACTGATCACGCAAGTAGTATTATGATTAGGATAAAATGGTAAGGATAGGTAGTAGATGTCATATTAATTCATTCTAGTAAGTATATATTATAATACTAGCCGACCCGTGCCCACTTCGTTGGCCGTTATAATCCATTTCACATAAGAAGGGTACGGTGAAATTTGATATGTTCCAATACACTCTCACTATTTTCAGCAAATCAGATAAATATAAATGTTTTAAAATCACCAATTAATTTCTAAGGCAAATAATAATGCTTGATTAGATTGAATTGTTGACACGGCACGTCAGAGGGCGCAGGTTCAAATCCTGCTGGGTCGAAAATTTTGATAATTTTTATCTTTTTCCTTTTGTCTTGTCACTCCTGAATAGTGTAGCTTTCTGTTAGCGAAAGAATTTTCATGATCGGATCAGTATTTGCGAAGATTACCCCGTATATACAAACAAAGTTATAAACTTTACCTCTTTATAATATTAGTATAGATTGATTACTTATATGGTTTTAAACTAATTACTTAGGTACTATTATTGTACATTTAGTCATTATATTTCTTAAGTTTTTACAAGAAAAAATAGCAAAAAGTGTTCAAATATCACCCGTTTAATAAATATTGTAGCCACTTTTAAATATACTTGAAACGTGTAAAAAAATTCTACAAAACTAATAAAATAATATAAAAAGCGTAGGTACTTACCTACTAATAAAATAAAAAGCCTGCGATAAGAGTTTTGTATTACTTACCAGCCCGAATATCTCTGAGAGAGATGATGAGAGTAAGTATTTACTAGCTAATAAATAAAATAAAATGTAAGCTTATAAATCATAAATGTTTATTAAGAAACAGTTACTTCCATGGAAAACGACATATAGGTCAGTTGATTTTTCGAATTTCTTATCAAATCTTCAGTTATTTATTAATCTGCTTGATCTTTACTATGGCTATGTTAATTCAAGCTCACAATGTTCCAATTCTAATACGTTTTTCTAAGATTTAAAGTAAACTTTAATAAATAGTAATAGACTAATAGGTAATTGCAAGACTTGCAAGACTCTTGCTGCAAGACCAAGACCAAGACCAAGACTGGGAGCGCAAGACCAAGACCAAGACCAAGACCAGGTGTATTGGCGCAAGACCAAGACCAAGACTGGCTAAGTCTCGTCTTGTTCTTGCATTTGGGCAACACTAATTATCATCGGAGCTGTCGACGAAGAGAACTTCAATGTACTGTAGAAACCATAGATGGTGATGGACTGATGGTGGAACTTGATCACCGTCGAACCATTTCAAAGTGTATTCATTATTTTCTTCCTTCCATCCGTAATATAACGGTGATAATACTGATGAAACTGACTTATGAGCATGACTCGAAAGATGCGCTATATAGGATGTACGTAATACATGCTGATTGCTGGTATAATTCAGATTGACTTGCAGGGAATATTGCACAGTGAAGTGTACTTTTAAGTGTGAATTTGTCTTTTGGACTTCATTTTATATATTTTGATGAATGTCTCTACTCGTGCTTTATTCACTTTATCTATTGCTTTCAGACCATACATTCTGCATAAAAATTCTTCGATCTTTTTTAGAAGTTGATGTATATTATAATCGTTTATATTTGCTATATCTGTAAATGTTCTTATTAATGATTCTGACTGTCTTAAAATTTCGAACGGTTTTTTCCTCTCCTACAAAAAGCGGGATTAAAGTCGTATCCTGTGAATGCATGAAATCCTGGCAACGATGCGCACAAGCTAGGTCCTAGTACTTCGTACAGTTGAGTAACATCGATATAACGTTGTGCATTTCCAGTTCCGAATAATAAATAAATTTTAAGATTGCTCCGAATATGACTCATAGTCTCCAATAGAATCATTAAAATATCTGTATCAGAACATCTTATTACTACGTTTGTTCTTTGCTTCTTCATGCGTTGTATAATTTAAATTGTGCTCTACGCTTCTTTCTATTTTTTCATTATTTTATAATTCTACCAGAAGGCTAGAAAAATAACTTTTAGGCAAGGTATGTTAGAGTAGTGAGACCTTTACTGCTTGAAATTCCTCGATGCTACAGTACATATTAATATAATTAGAAACCGATACAAAATTAATTAATAAAATGTGGTGTTTTTTATACTAAATTGATATTATACTTATTGAATTCAAAGTGTTAGATAATTTGAATGTAAAAATAATGTTTATGGGTGTAAAGATCATCAGTTTATTTTCCAAAGATACTATGCAACGCTCAAATGCATTGAGCGCGCAAAATGTTTATCACGCTGACTGACGGTCTTTCCCCCATCAAAAATACGGCTGACGGTTTTCTTTATTATTTTAAAAGTATAAAAATTTAGATCTACAAATTTCATAAGGTATAAAATTACTTTTTTTGTCAAATTTTCAATGATGTTCATGCACGTGACTGACATATAACCCACCTTCATCAATACAGCTGACGACTATTTTTTTAAAGTATGTGATTGAAACAATAATATAACACATTTTCGCTCGGTATAAAATTCATTGGAGCAGATTTTTTTCCAATTACTTTCTCATGCTGTCACCTTTAGCTCCACCGCTAGTGCGACAACTGACGCTCACTTTACCGATTTCTGACCATTATACAACAATTTGAAATACAATTTATTCGGTATAAAATTCCTAAAAAAATTACTACGCTACCTCCCGTACTAGTAGATTTGAATCCAATTATCCTATACCTGGGGTCATCAATTAGTTTCGCTCGGGGTCCGTTTGAAGAAATAAAATGACCGTCGCGGTCCGCACATCATTAGGTATATAGAAAAAAATATTTATGAAACAAACGAAATAAAAAATGTATTTTTTACACATAATTATAAAAGAAAAATGACATTTTTAATGCTGAAGACTGTTGAGTATGAAGTTGCGTGGTATAACATTTATATTAAATTATGTACTCTGTAGTGTAAGTTTCTGTGTTCTCGCGGTCCGCACAAAATGGGTCGCGCGGTGGTCCGGATACGGACCGCGGTCCGCCATTTGACGACCCCTGTCCTATACCGTACCTACTTACAACAGTCTCTGTTATGGTCCAGAATCTCGGCGAAAAATCGTCGAGAACCGAGACAGAGTTCTCGGTAGAATTTGTAGCCGAGAATGCCGAGACCAAGACCGAGATCTCGGTCGATCCTTAAAAAAAAGTAAGAAACAAATATTTTTTTCTTACGTATTAGCCTGTAGCCCTGTAATATCCCACTGTTGGGCATAGGCCTCTTTCCCCATGTAGGAGAAGGATCAGAGCTTAATGATGCTGCGTTGGCGCAGCGGTCACAGCACTGGTTTGTGACTGTTGCGCGGGCGGTTGCGGGTTCGATCCCCGCACACGACAACATTAATTTGTATTGGCCATACAGATGTTTGCCGTGGTCTTGGTGTTTGTGCAGTACTTGTGGGTCTCCCCACCGTGCCTCGGCGAGCACGTTAATAATATCGATAATACTGATCATCAAAAATATTCGATATTACATAAAATTAAAGTTTCTATTTTATTTAAATGTTATTATAACTGACCAAAATTTGAAATACCATGAAATGGAACTCACAACCACAACTGTCAGTGTCAGTTAACGCTGACATCTGACGTCTTTCAATCCTGTCACAACTTCACAAGTTCAAAACAAAAACAATGTTCTCAAGAAATGTATTTGCTAAATAAAAAGTTACCTTCTACATAATAATGAAAATAAAGCCTCATCCCAAACTATTTGCCTACTTAATGACGTATTTATAATGTTATAGTCTTCTGATTAATTGAACGCTGCATTCAAAAGTGCGGGAAAATCTAAACTTTGTATTCTTACAAGTTATCAAGAAGTAGGGAATGGTATATTAAATTCAAAGGGCATGAGTTATTTTAGTGTTATGACGTGGCTCAACCTCAATTAGAGGCATAGTAGCGGTTAGAATTCTACACGCTTTGTTGTTGGTATAGTAACCTTGGTAATATAAACCTCGAAGGTAATTTACTTTGTAAACAGTACCGATATAAAATATAGAATAAATTTGAAGAAATTTACTATTTTCCAGCTATAATTATGAGTGAGAATGGTTCTGCACAAAGAGTTGATCTTAAAAACTGGATGAGAGATTTACCTGAACAAATTAGAAATATTCCATTTATATACCTTGCCATTCCAGGTAATTATATTTAACGTTGCTTTGTATTAAATACAACTTAACAATTTAAAACTATTATTTTTTTAAATAAGCAATTGTATCGAAAACTTAAAATGATATTGAGAAATGTATATTAAAAAATAAAATTTGAAAAGAAAACTTTATTTTGAAAAGTTTAATTAAATTTTATGTTTTAAGCAATTACTTGCATAGTAGATGTAAAATAAAGAAATTATAGATTTAAATACAAAAAATATTTCAGTAGGTATACCTAATGATGAGACTTCAATTTTAAAAATGCTTCATTTGTTTTTAATGTTTAAATATAATAATTATGTTTATTTATTTTATTTATTTTAAGATTTGCTGTGTGACTACGGCATAGAATTTAGCCTCCCCCTCTCTTCCCGTGGGTGTCGTAAGAGGCGACTAAGGGATAACATAGTTTCACTACCACCTTGGAACTTAAAAAGCCGACCGATGGCGGGATAGCCATCCAACTGCTGGCTTTGAAGTACACAGGCCGAAGACGAGCAGCAGCGTCTTCGGTGCGACAAAGCTAGCCCTGCGGTCACCAACCCGCCTGCCCAGCGTGGTGACTATGGGTAAAACACATGAGTTCACGCCATTATTGGCGCGAACTTGTGGAGGCCTATGTCCAGCAGTGGACTGCGATAGGCTGAAATGATGATGATGATGATGATGATTATTTATTTTAAAAAATTTCAGGAAGCCATGACTCGATGACATATAGCATTACTAGATCCAGTGGCCTTGCTCCTGATGCAGAACCAATATTGAAAAGATTGTACCCTTTGTTCCAAGGTACGATATTAAGATGGACCATAACACAGTCAATTGATGCCTTACAGCAACTTCTCATAGGCATTAGGTACTTAATTTACTATCCTATTGTATAAGTATATTTTTATATTTTGTTTGTAATCATAAAAATGGGTTAAAATTTTGTCAGTAAATATAACGTACCAGAACTGACATGCTATTTAATTTGCAATGTACTTGTTTAAAAATAAAACACTCATGCAAAATAATATAAAAATAGTAAATACTTATACTGTTATGAAATAAAGATATAAATTTTTAGTCTTTTATATTTATAAAAGACTAAAAATTATTGTTTTATAAGTGAGGTTATTCCATTTGGAATAACCTCACTTATAAAAAAATAATTGAAATAGACTATAATTCCAATAAGAACAATATTACAAATGTTGTAAATACTCTGTTTAAGAAATAATTTTTATAAAAAGTATTTTTAATACTCAATTAATTTTTGTACGTTTCAGGTATTTTGACTTAAGACTAGCAACAAAAAATGGAACGGATAACTTTTTTTTTACTCATGGAGTGTATGCAGCGGAAATATCTCAGCCACTTAATCAAATAAAAAACTTCATAAATGAGCATCCACATGAAGTAAGTTATTATATTCAATTTACTATAATTATTTCTATATATGGCTATTTTATTTATATATATTAATAATCTATTGTTGAAATGAATATAGACATAGGAAACCATGCGAAAAGTATGGCTACATGCTTTAATTTTCTATGGTTTCTCTTGTTAATCGCAATGGCCTGTAAATGGCCAAGTATTTACCTAGGCCTCCAGGCAAGATACACCTTTGTGCTGTTTACTCTTGTTTTCACCTAAAATGGACAGCTTGTATATCTATTCATATTTCATATGTCAGCGTCAATGAAAAATTTACTGTACATTTATCAATTATCTATAAAGGCGATTGCTGTAATTTGCACTGTAATTTGCATATTAATTCTGAATCAATATCGATATTTCATACATAAATATTCCATTGTGTTAAATTATATTAAAATTCAATAAAGTTATGTAATGGATTGTTTATACACATGTTATGTTTATATATGTATAATGTTTATAATCATACTATGTTACTGAGGTAGGGCACAGTAGGAAATATTCTACTCAAAATATGGAACAGCCTGGTGGTGGTAAGACTTTGACCTTACAGAAGATCACAGCTAAATAATACTGCTTTCAAGCAGTGTTGTGTTCTTATGGTGAGTAAGGTGACCAGAGCCTGGGGGGGATTGGGGTTATTCTTGCAGACGCTACAGCTACGTTAATCGCTTTCCATCATGTGAGCAAAAAAATAATAATGTGAGCTTTGTAATTTGAAAAGAATAATATAGTGTTAAACTAACTGACTATCCTTAGCTACTTTGTATATTTAAATTCAAATCAACAACCAATTTCATAGGCATCATTTTTTTATGTGTGTGTCACTTCATAGCTTTTTACTGGGTGTACCGATTTCGATGTTTCTTTTTTAAACGAATGTCGGTGTTTGTATAGTAAATCCATTTAATGTTCATCCATTTAAATTTTATTGAGATCTGAAGAGAGTGAGTACTATTTGAGTTATCTCTAAGAATGCGTATTTATTGGAATATTTTTTCATCTACCTACGTTGTATTACTTGTTGATGTAATTGAAGTCGGTTTTAATTTTTCGTTTGCGAGCAAACACAATTGTTCAGAATTATTATTCTCGTTTACATGTCGTCTGGATATTACAGCACTAGATTAACCATCAAATTATTTTCCTATTCCAGGTTGTCGTATTAGATTTTCAGCATTTCTATAGTTTTACACCAGATGATCATCAAAGGCTTATAAGATTTATACTAAATCTATTTGGGCCACAACTTGTACCGAGGAAGCAAGATTTAGATAGTATTACACTTAATTCACTCTACAGGTTACGAACCCAGGTATTTTTCTTCAATTTTGTTAAGTATAAGTTAGTCATGCTACAAACACTCGTATTATGGAGTAAACTTCTGAATTTAGTAAATAATTTGTCTAATGAATAAGTTATTTTAACCAGTTCTAAAATTATAAAAATAGAACATTCCTTTCTCTCATCGTGAATAAACTTTAAAAGCACCGAATTAAATAAAATAATAATTATCTACTAAGAAACTGTATTATCCAGAAGTAGGTATACTAAATGTAATGCTATTACTCAAAATAATAGAACTACGACTAAAACGGTGAAAGTCGCCAATTTAGAATCGTATGACATCATTTCTTATAATACAGTAATATTTTAAGAACTTACAGTATTGTTTTACGTATAATTATAGGGTGAGGAAAAAGTATGGAAACCCCGGAAAATTCGGAAAACCACGCGGGTTAGTCGTGAAATAAAAGTTCATACCCTAGCTAACTTTTAACAAGGAATTAAACGGTGACCTCTAATTTGACCTTTAACTTCATATTCAAGGTTATTTTAAGGTCGACCTCATTTTTTTAAATTGTATTCCCTATTTTTTTATACGGGAATCAAAAGAACAAATTTTTTTACATCCGAATACGTGTTTACATAAGAGGTTAACGTAACCTCTGAAGGTCAAATAGAGGTCAAAGTATGAACTTAAAAATCTCGCTAGTTTAGTGGTAAAACAAAAACAAAGGTCAAAACCTAGGTAACTTTCAACGAGAAATCCAACGGTGACCTTTGATTTGACCTTGAACTTCATTTTCAAGGTCATTTTATATTTTCTTCTCTCTTCTTTTGATTTAGAAAGAAATTAATTTGATTGAGTCTAGTGGATTAAAAGGCGAATATCTTCAATTCGCCTAGCTGAAACGCTTTAGCAACAGTTGTACTCACAAGCGTTGAAGCAGAACGAGCGTTTTTTGCTGCTAGCTATTTGGCATATAAAGTTAGGAGTCGTTTGGCAGACAAGACTATTAACATGCCATATGTTTTATGCGCAGTTACTTTCAAAATAATGCCTAAACTACCTACATATTGTCTCTTTGTAATCATTTTTATTCTGTTATTATATCTTTTTATTAATCTCTCAATACGTAATTTTGAATACTATATTTTTGTTTCATTTTTTAACCAACTTCAAAAAAGGAGGAGCGGGAAAGGGGCGGGGGCGAAAGGGTTTGCGGGACTGAGACCTCTCAGTCCCGCAAATACCTGGATTAATATTTTGTTGCGGGATTGCATTCCTTAGTGATAAAGAAACTATTTTGTTTCTTGGATAACTCAGAAGATATTTGTATAAGGTAAATCAATTTTCAGGTAATCGTAGTCTATCGGCACCAATCGGTATATTCTACGGGAGAATTCTGGGTACCCCAAATGATACCATCACCATGGCCACAACAGGATAATATCAGCAGCCTGCTCAATTTTCTAAAACATGTAAAACGGCACCCCGGCATGGGTTTTGTGCATCAAGCAGTTCTTACACCAACTCCAGCATTTATTTTGTTTAGGTAAATAAATCTATCAATAGGTTTTTCAAGAATATTTGTTTCTATTAAGTATTGTAATGTACTTGTATTGTCTTGAAAGTGCTATAATATATGCTCTGGTAGTAAAAAAATAGGGGATCGGACAGTAATCAGATTAAAATCTATAATGTACTTAGATAGAATAAATATACTGTTTTACGATTATTTATCGAATAATAATTTATGAAGAAATAAAATGTTGTTTTTTACAATATTATTAATCTGTACTTAAACACCAACTAAAGTGCGTGACGTCATTTGTGGGTTACAAGCCACAGAGTACTTTAGAAAAGAGCAAGCATTGACTGCACGAGTTATTCTATCCGTATGTTCAACGTACTCTGTGCTTTATATACTCTATGTTTATGACCTACAATTGACGTCACCCGCTGTCAGATGTCATAACGTGGCGTTTTGGCGGGATTTTTGAGCAAACAATATTAAAACATGATTTTGAGTACCTAAAAGGCTGTAAATTAATAAAAGTTTATTTTTATGGGTATAAGTATCCATAAAGATTAATTAAAAACACTTTTTGAAAATTTGTCCGATCCCCTATTGTCGCTTCAGCCTGTAATATACCACTGTTGGGCATAGGCCTCTTTCCCCATGTAGGAGAAGGATCAGAGCTTAATCCACCACGCTGTTCCAATGCGGGTTGACGGATATATTCTCTACTATGAGTAACGATCGCTATCAGGTGTACATGATAGCAACCGGGACCGACGGCTTAGCGTGCTCCAAGGCATGGTGGGGAGACCCACAAGGCCTGCACAAACACCCAGACCATGGCAAACATCTGCATGGTCAATACGAATGTTGTCGTGTGCGGGGATCGAACCCGCAACCGCCCGCGCAACAGCCACAAACCATTGCTATGATCGCAACGCCAACGCGGCGTCAAAAAAATTGTAAATAATATATATTTGACGTGGTTACCAATATGTATATTTTATGAATAATGATGTCCTTCTTTTTTAATATATTGTGTAACTTTTTATTGCTAAACTATTTCAGATGGGTATCCACCTTACGTGAGAAATGTGCTAAACCTGTGAAAAACGAAATCTATCCTAAATTATCCGAATTTTCACCAGGAAGGCCAATAGACAGGGATGGGCCAACCCCAGTTAATATCATCATAGCTGATTTTGTTGAAATGGATGATGCCATATTTTCAAAAACAGTCATACAACTTAATTTAAAACTTTTAAGAAATACAGAATTTGTATCTCATAGTTATGGGTAAGATAAGAAAAATATCACTAAGGGCCTATGCAAACCACGTTTTTTAATCGCGCCGTCGACGCGCGTTTCTAAAACGCGCGCCGACAGCGCGTTTGTATCGCGACATACGCGCGTTTGCATCGCGTCTGTATCGCGTGACACGCGCGTCGACGGCGCGTTTTTATCCTACAGAGCAGTTTGTTGGCGTTTGTATCGCGTCACACGCGCGTTTGCATCGCGTCTGTATCGCGTTTAAAAAACGCGGTTTGCATAGGCCCTAAAGCTTTAAATTATTCCGTTAGATATCTTAAGAAACTTATGATTTGTACCTGTATTTTTATTTTGTTTTTACATGTTTTGCTACAGAACTTAAGAACGGAGATTTGTTTTATACAACCATATTTTATTGTACTTGAATATATTTTTTGTAAAGGGAAAATTTTATAAAATAAACAAATATGTACGTTGAAATTAGATG
The DNA here is from genome assembly GCA_905220545.2 of Melitaea athalia. Taxonomy (NCBI): domain Eukaryota; kingdom Metazoa; phylum Arthropoda; class Insecta; order Lepidoptera; family Nymphalidae; genus Melitaea; species Melitaea athalia. The sequence continues at coordinate 5,763,591 of HG992193.1, forward strand.
TTTTCCTCACGATTATAATTGCTTTTTCATCTCAAAAATTTGGTTGTCCAAATGTACTATTAAAAAACTCATCCAATTTTAATCTTTCACATAAATCTTTGAACGACCAATTCTTTCTTTCAAAGTCTTGATTATTGCTATCCAGTGCTGAAAATAGCTTATCTGATAACTCGTCAGATATCTCAATTATTTTACAGATTTTATCCAATCTCGCTAAATTTTCTACAGAAGTTTTCAAATCTGCTATAGTTAGAACTTGTGATTTCCTTTCTTTGATTTCAAATGAATTTTCAGAATCCGTACCGCTTTCGCTATCTAGTTTATCAAAAATATCGGGAACAGTTCCACCTCTGTCATAATTACTTATAGTAGTGTCTGTGTTAACAGCACGTACATTTTCCGATCCAGTTTTATTTAATGATGATATTCCAAGTGATAACTTATTAATAATATTTTTAAGAACTTTCTTTTGCAGATCTTCCTTTGAAGGTATTGATCTAATATCCGTACTAGTTGTATTACTTCCAAAGTCACTAGCTTTATATTCTAAATTGATTTCATTATAATTACTTGTACATGGCTCAAAGGCTTTAATTCCAATACCGATCGTACAATTATTGTCACAATCAGGTCCGTTGTTAAGTCTGACGTTATTCTGATCATCTTTACTATCTATTAGACTATTGTTATTATTTGAATTTGAAAGAAAATTAGGAGATATATTATTTGTAAAAGGGACACTGGGATCGAGTGATTGAGAATTTGTGCTTTCTTGAATACCATCTTCTGCTAACATTGTGTGATAGTTAGGTAAATCCTCTACAATTTCAGCCCCATTGCATTCAGAAACTGGAATAAGTGTCTGAATATGGTTAACCCTTATTTTTTCTGCATAACATCTATTATTTATAATTTCGTTCTGTGGTTTTAAATCAATTTCTTGAAATATTATATCACTTAGGGGTACGCTTAAACAACTTTTATCTTGTTCAGTACTATTTCTTTGCAATCCTTGTTCATAACATTTATTCTCAAAAGTTACACAATCACCGCACATTGAGCTATTTTTGCAGATTATATTAAGTTTCTGTTTTACACCATTTTCTATGTTCATTTGGTTTTCTACGTATTCATCGTCATATTTACTTTGATTTTGTCCTTGTGGTAAATTATCTGTTTTATGTATCATTTTACACTTTGCAATATCTTTGTCTACACTTTCGTGACTTCTAGAAAAACTTGTCCTATTTTTAGGTGCCGTAAATGCTAAGCAACTATGGTAAAATGGCTCAATTTCTTTTACTCTTGGTTTATAGACGTTTACATCATCATTCCATATTTCAAAAATCTCATTTTTTTCCTTTTCATCAACTCGACTCGAGTGCAGTAATGCCTGATTAGTTTTTAACTGTTGTTGCTTTGAAAATTTTGTCTTTAAATCATCATCCCGGGGCGTACTTAATAATGCTTTTGTTCTTCTTTGAATCTTATAATTCGACTTAACCAACATGTTATTATTGTGTACCGGCATATTTAGTTCTTGAAATAATTTGTTAGATAAAAATAGATCGTTTCGTATTTTAGATATAAAATTTAAGTGGTAGCACTTTTCTGAGTACAATATTGTATCTACTACTCGGCAAGCGTAGGAAAATTCGTTTTCATACCAACAAATTAGCTTAAAAAAGTTCGGTGTTAACTGTAGACTTGAATTTTCGTCAAGAATGCAAGAATTAATGTCGCCTAAAAAGTCAGACGACACTGCTTCATCGCTAGACGTTTTTATGATATTTTTCATAGTTGATTGGCTTTCTTTTTCAATCTTCTTAATTATTTCGTCGATTGTTGTATATTGATTTAGCCTGAAATTAGACTAATCTTATAAAAAGGTTAATATAATAAAAAAATCTCTGAAAAATTTTGTCTGTACCTAAAACGGTATTTACGATGTTACATACTTTCTTATAACTAATTTTTTATACAACTAGGTCGGCAAACGAGCTGCTCACCTAATGGTAAGCAATTACCGTAGCTTATACAGATGCTTGCAACATCAGAATTCAGAAGTATCACAAGCTTGTTGCCGACCCTACCCCCAATCCCCCCAGGAGCTCTGGTCACCTTACTCACCACAGGAACACAACACTGGTTGAAAGCAGTATTATTTAGCTGTGATCTTCTGTAAGGTCGAGATACTTCCTCAGTCGGACTGCTCAAGATTTTGAGCAGGATAATTCCCGCTGTGCATAAATTTCTATTAACCGAAAAACTTTTCTCACCGTATAGTTACGTCAAGTACGGAAACGTTAACAATGGGCACTCGGAAAGCGAGTCCGATCATTTTGTCCTTGACCTGCGGTATTATTTTACCGAGAGCCTTACATGCTCCAGTTGCAGCTGGGATAATATTCTGATGAATGCTTCTGTGGTCACGCCAATGCTACAAACAATATTATCATTTATTTTTAAAAGTTCATGGTCAAAAATACTATGATTTATACGGTGAGGCGACCCGTGACCAAACGTTTCCAACAGAGCCCAAATATCGCGAACTTAAAATGACCATCAAGTCAATATGGAAATACGGATATTTACCATAGTAAATATTCGTATTTACATATTGATTTATAAATCATAGTATCATACTACATTTGTTATCTATCTATATATGTATTAATAATTTAAAAAAGTCATAAATAACGACACGTGAAACTGAGGAAGACGATTTATTGAACAATTCAAAATAACGAAGATTTTATCTGCTAGAGCCTGAAATTTATGCTTCAAAATGTACTTATGTTATTAATAAAATGTTTTACAAAACAGTAATTTTCTAAGTATTTTAAATATATATATTTTTAAATAAGAATTTCACCTTTCCTCTTAAACATAGGCCGTCTAATGGTTTAAGGGAAGGCGTCATTGCGTGTATGCTTGTTATGAATCCTTCCACTACTCCGTAATTGTCTTCCAAAACTTTTATAAGTGGAGCCAAACAATACAATGTGCTGGACGCACAGGATATTACTTTTTGTTCTGAAAATTTTATATGGTTTGTATTTATATTACCGTTGTATACAAAATTAAAGAAATAATTCAGATGAACATATAAATAAATTTAGTAGTAAGATTCTATTAACATGGTTACTTCTATTACGAAAATTATTCGAGCTCCGCAAAGCGAAAATAATGAACATGGTAAAGATCCCGTTTTCGAATAATTTTCGTAAATTTAGTAGTGTTACATATATCCAAATTATAATTTTAAAATTTTATTAGGAGCTTAACACTACTAATACTATAAATAGGAAAGTTTGGTAACATGGTATTTTTTACTCAACCAGGCTGGCTAAAAGGGGTGTGCGTACAATTTGGTACAAATATAGGACTGCGATAGTCACTTATACCAGTAAAAGGTACGGTTCCCGTGCAATGGTACAAACATAATTGTGTTCCCAAACAAACGAAAAAAACTGACTACAATTAGACATCGGCAACTAATACGCCCCAAGTAGTCAGTTAAACAGTTAATCAAAGGTGCATTAATAGGGATAACACAAAACTACTCAGATCTCAATTAAATTTGAATAGAACCACAGAAGCACCAGCTTGCTATTTAAAAAATATTCAACGAAATCGGGGCACCAAGTAAAACGTTATAAGGTAACACAAAAAAAATGTGGTCGAATACTTCTTCCTTTTTTTTCACGATTCAGCCTGTAATACCCCACTGTTGGGTATAGGCCTCTTCCCCATGTAGGAGAAGGATCGGAGCTTAAGAGTGCGCATAACCCGAGCAAAAAATCAGATTTCAACCGCGCGCCCGTGAGTAATTGATGAAACAAAATATACACAAAGCCTCGTGTCAGAGTGCGATAGACGATATAGTTTTGAGCGCATTACTAATGTAAAAAACGACAAAAATCTTATTTTATTTATAATTCCGAAACTAAAAGTAATTACATTAAATGCCTAGGCATTGACTTTACTCATATTTAAATGTAATTAGACGCCGCGTTGGCGCAGCGGTCACAGCACTGGACTGTTGGCCATAGGCCTCTTCCCCATGTAGGAGAAGGATCGGAGCTTAATCCACCATGCTGCTCCAATACGGGTTGGCGGATATATTCCCTACTATGAGTAACGATCGCTATCAGGTGTACATGATAACAACCGGGACCGACGGCTTAACGTGCCAGTGCTGTGACCGCTGCGCCAACGCGGCGTGTTGTCTTATTAAGCTAATAAATATGTATATTTGTTAACCTCTTGCGGAATATGAGACCATAAATTAATAATCTGTGGCTCCTGTGACAAAAGTTATACAAGTCGAAAATCATCATTTTACAGGAGAGAAAAAGGTTTCAAAAATATTTTGTTCGTGAACTAACTTGGCTAGGTTCGATTGGAGTACTTATCTTCTTTTGTGGAGTAAAACACTCTCTTTCAATATTCTTTTTTTTTTCTTTGGTAAAAAAATATTGAGTTGTTTCTTTTTCACAATTATTTTATTACTCTCTTCTTCACATAAATTTCCTGAATTTTACCAGTTTACGAAAGTTTTAGGTTCAAAAGGATTTAACTCTAGCTACATTGTATTCATGAGAAATGTACTGAAATGAATTACGAAATTAAACACAACCGCACATAAAGACAAAGCACGAAAAATAAGTGTTGAATACTTCCAATGATTCATTACTGACAAAGAGGTCCAACGTGACAAATATATATTTTCATGAATGTGTTATCACTTATCAGTTATATCACTTTCCAAAAAGTAGATAAGTATATTTGCAAACTAGCAGATAGATGAGATAGAAGAACGTTAATTAGACCAAAAATTCGTTATTTTTTTGATAATATCCCATGTTAAAATCACAAAAAGGATATATCTCGACTTATACCACTCATCACAGGAGGCACAGATATTATTTGTTAGATATTTTGATAAGATATTGTTTACAAGTTCAAGAACCTTTCTTATCTCATATCTCTATCTCAGCCACATTTGTCTCCTATATAATTACTAGTACTTAGTACCGGTCGACTATATAGCAGGAAAATAGACTACATATACAGTAGATATTAATATTATATAATACCAATATAACTAATTGTTAGTAAATATTTTTTCAAATGAGTTGTAAAAATAACGTCCTTCAAAATATGAGGATAGTAAAATATGAATTAAATCCTTTCTATTATTATGCAAATTTTTAAATTTTTATTACGCATGCCTGAAGTAAAAAGTAAAAACGTTATATTATAGGACGATTGGCAATTCCAATAATCCTAATTTATCAGACTTCGCTAATAAAGGTATAATGACTTCGTATGTTTAAAATGAATTTTATAATAATCTAATAGTATTAGCTCACGTAATTTGAGAATGCAAAGATACCATGAAAATTTACTTACCAAACCAAAAAAATTTACTCGTGTGTCCTAGGAGTCCGGTAAACACATACATGGCCTACCTAAAACGATGAGTTGAGCCGATGAGCGGGAATCGAACCCGCAACCACCAGCGTAACGTATTATATATCTAGTGTCGTTTAAAATTTTGACAAATAATCATAAGTGTAATAAATCATAACCTGTACTAATTTTGTCTTCGTTGACGCCTATTATCATCATAGGAATATCTGTACTAGGAGCTGTTACTATGACTCTCTTTACGCTATCACTTGCCAGGTGACCCTTAAAAGTAAGAAGAACGATAACTAGGAATATTATAACACGTAAAATGATATAAATATGTTGTAGATGGTCAATCCTTTTCTATAAGTGTAATGAATAAGAAGATTATCGTTGCTAGAACGCTTAATTCACACATAATGGCCCTCAGTAATAAGGTACACAAATAACAGATGAACAAATACAAATATCTTCATATTTTCACAAACATTGCAATATTTTTCATGAGCAGAATCGAAAGCGCGTCCGTTAGCGCAGCAGCCAGGATTATAACCACAGTGCCAACATGTCGCCAATTATATATATAAGTATCCTTAAAATATCTAATTTAATAATTGCTAAGTTTGTCACAATAAAATCAATACCCACTACAATTATATAGAAATACTAGATTACTAGCTGTGCTCGCGACTTGGTCCGCGTGGAATAGTGACTACATGTTCAACATGATTCTTTAAACTGGCATAACTATTTTATTTATAAACCGATCGACATGAAACAAACACTAAATCCACAATTCTCCATGTAGAAGAAGGATTGGAGCTTAATCCACCGCGCTGCTCCACTGCGGGTTGGCGGATATGTTCCCGACTATGAGTAACGATAATTATGAGATATGATAACAACCGGGACCGACGGCTTATAATGTGCTCTCTGAGGCACTGTAGGGAGACCCACAAGAACAGACAACCAAACCGAAAAGAAATATTTGTACAAATACAAGCGTCCATCCTGAGCGGGAATCGAACCCACAAACCGTCGGTATTTTAGGCGACTACACGCACGACTACACCAGAGCAGCTTCTTAGTCATAAATAATTATTCCTGACATGATAAAAAACAGCTTATTTCATCAAGTGCTTCTCGCGTTATTTTGCTATCATCAGCAGTACCTACATCCAAATTTGTATATGAGTAATTAAGCGCTTCCCGTATGTTTCTTTTTGTGAGAATAAAACACAACCGCCTTGGAGGCGTGCAATATAATGAATTCAGTTAAGTACATCAAACGAGATAATATGAAATCAAATACCGAAGCCTTTTCAAGGTTTGCGAACATTCCAGAAGCTTCGACTACATATTGCACACCAGCGGCCTGCCATGGTATATTCGATGGTATTTTCTCATGAAACACCTGAATTTTGATACCTATCAGCGGCGATAAAGAAATAAACGTAACGTAAGTTCAATATTTACAGTATAAAATGCGTTATCAAAAAGATAAATAAAAAATACCGTCAATAATAATTTCATTTGCGGTAAAACTTGCGTCATTTTTAAATCGTCCATGAGTTGAATCAAATTTTATAAGGTAACAAATATAATCTATATCGACTGCGGGATCATTTATTGCTGATACCTGTTTAAGTAAAAAAAAATTAAAATGTATCTGAACCTTTACTATATGACCGTATATTTAAATTATTTAATATATTTTACCTGTAAATCATTATTTTGAAAGCATTTCCTAAAAGTAATTCTGCCTATGCGACCAAAGCCATTTATTCCAACATTTATTACCATTTTCGGTCGAAATATATTATAATTTACTCTCATATAGGAAAATACAGGACTTAAAACTAATTTTGAATAATCCGCCAAAGAGTATATAACCACTACGTTTTATAATCCGCTAATGAAACAACCGTGAGCACAGAGCAACGAAATAGACAGCACAGATAATGTTCAATACATTATGGGCAATTTTTCACAAATCCGAAGTGCTTATAAAATCTTCATAAAAAGTCTGGCAATTAGGTATATACGTATTATTGAGATAAGAAAACTTTGAATTGGTCGTAAAATAATAAATTGAAATAATATAGTATACATTTATGTTTTTATATTCTATACGATATAATTTTAAAACAGACAAACTGTCATAGACTAGTCCTTTCGCAGACGCAGTTGAAGACACAGAGAAACACTCGTTACTATATCATTCATTTACTATATCATTATATGACAGTTGCATAAACTACTATTAAATACAGTTTGCCTGATATAAAGATAATATCTTATATTATATTATTACTAGCGACCCGCCCCGGCTTCGCACGGGTGAAATACTGATTCTAAGGGCCGAGTTCACCGACTATCATTTAACCAATGTTTGAGTAATCAGCCGATGAATTTCTAAACATCGGTTATGCACCCGGTCAAGTATTAACTGTTCACCACGAATATTTTAACCGTGGTTACTAAATCAGGCAATCACCATACGCTCAGAATGAATGAACCAATAATGAACGAATGCTATAAGTCTACTCATTAGGAAAGTCACATAGTTCTATTTAGTCGACACTAGTTTGGATGACATCTATATTTAGTAGCATAAAATAAAACGCTTTCAACTTGAGAAGGTCGAGAACGCATTGGAAACTGTTAACTCAGCATGTAGTGTCCAATTTGACTGGGTAATAACGTCATGGCACGGAGCTGTGATTGTCAAAAAAAAAATGTTATTGTTTCTTTGCACGTGTTTATTCTCTCGTCTATTATATTCTCCGTGTTGATTATTATTTTGTTGTGTTGTGAGCATTGATGTATAAATAAGTTGTGAGTGTTTATTTTTTAAATTACGGTTTCATCCCAAATTAGATTAGCCATTTTGAAAGAACAATTAAAGCAATAAGAAATAAAGACCCAAAAACTTATGGATAGTTAGTAATTTTTTTAGGTGTTATACCTGCATGTAGGTATATTGTATTGGTAATAAAAATGTTCAGGGACAAGAAAAAAATTATTTTATTGTTGATATTATATTTTATTTGTTTATTGTTACATACATTACATACTTTTTAAACAAGACTGGTAATAATTTGATATTAATGATCTCCTGCTGGGATTGAAATTTCTAACATTATTACATACAGAGCGCTGTATTTTTCCCTGGTGTAATATTTCTTCCCATGGTACTGGCAAGTCTAGACTCAGGACGTCTAAAGGCATTAGATCTCCTCTCATTAGTAGGATGTTGTGTAATACTTACTGTATTGAGACTGCGTGTTTATCTATTATCAAAAACTCTTTGAACTAATAACGTAATGTTGCGACTGTTCTAAAGTCACAGCAATCTGTTGAGCAGATGTTAAAATATGGCATTAACGGACGGTTAAACGATGCTGTAGAGCTCGGTTATAGTAATCGGCTGTTTAAGGGCTGTAAACACTGGTTAACGTGTGGTGAACATTAAAAATGATTTAATCAGTTGTTTAAATGATAAACGGCCGTTTTAAAAGTCGGTGAACTCCACCCTAAATATACTACAGAATGTCTTTATATACAAAGTTCACAGATTTTTTGTCATTAGACAATACAAACATGTTTTCTTTAGAGGTTACTCTTGAATTGATAAATTATGGTTAGTCTAATCCTATCCAACCTAATGTACTTATTATAAATGCGGTTTAAAAATACAAAAGTACGAACAAAATTACCGACGAAACCGTTATGTCCCTGCATTTTAAAACTAATATCTTCGAAAATATTCATTTAAATTATATAGCTGTAAAGAGCCATATTGATCTACATATACTACTACTATACTATATACTAAATGCACAATGCATTTATGGTACTTAATTGGATAAGGATCAATGCTATATTGCTTAAAATCGCTTCGTAAATAAGCCATTATTTCTTGTTAAAAGTAAAGGATAAACAATGGTTATTGTGGGTTATCCCTATGAGATACATACACATATACCATTGCGGACTTTTTTGTAGACCTTTTTAAGGTGTAAAATACTGTAGTATATTATTTTGATCTATCTCGTAGGGTTCAGCCAGCATTTGCTATGTAAGCGCAAAAATGTGTTTATTTACGAATTCACATTAGAAACCTCTAAAATTATCAGTGTTCCTCTACTATATTATGCATGTATTATACATATAAACCTTCCTTTTGAATCACTCCATCTATTTAAAAAAAAACTTCATCAAAATCCGTTGCATAGTTTTAAAGATTAAAGCACATATAGGGACAGCACTTATTTGTTTAAAAATTAAAAAAAAATTACATAAACAAATGTTTTCTCTAATATGGCCAATGGAGTGTATGAGCTTGTATCCTCCCTGCAAAGATTTATACTTAAATGACTTTATCGCGTTAATTTAATCTATCCTGTATCAACAACCGTGTAATCACTGGATCTGTATATAAAAAATCTCATAAACCTCATAAAAACATGGATGCATTAGACCAAATTCTCATACCGGAGAGGCTATGAGATCTATTAGAATTTGGTCTGCATTTGTCCATGTTTTATAAGGTCTATGAGATTTTCTTCCATAATCCATATGGATGTATCATCAGCGCGTAATAACGTAAAGTTTGTTACCCTTAGCAAAGAAAAAAGGTCATACACTCTTAAAAGATTACAACTGTGAAATTTGTATCCAATTCCATATAGCGTACTTCCCTCGAAGCTATAACAATAATTATACAGACGGACAAACAAAAATAAAAATAATTAATTTTCTGCATATTATCTCTGGTGTAGAGGCAACGGCCAATTGCAATTTCATTATAAGTAATATGTATAGAAAGCTGAAAATCACGAAGTATGAAGAAGATGGAAGGAGTCCGAACGTAATGTTAAAACGTCAAACGTAATGGTCTCAATTTAGGCGACTACTAACTGACAACTGTTAATTCTAATTTTTGCCGAAGAGCGTCACTGCTGATTATAGGGTACCTACTCGCTTAAACCAATTAAAATCAAGATTCACGAGCTTCTAGCGCAGCCACTAGCAAGTGACAGAAAAGAGAACTAAATAACTGGTTACATTATTTTATTTATACCATGAATAATAAAACTACAGTCTTCTGTTACAACTACAGTCTACTGTCTTCTACAGGTCTCATAAAGTTTTGGATACTGTTTACTCCTCTAGTCCTCGTGTAGTCGTGTATATTATATACATTTACTAGCTGACCCCGCAAAAGTTGTTTTGCCATATATTTGTTAACGCCCCCGCAACCCCACTTGTGGGTGGAATTTCGTAAAATCCGTTCTTAGCTGACCTCTACTCTGCGTAAGGAATATTCTTACCAAATTTCAAGGGTGGAAATCTCTTTTATATATATATAGATAATCACAACGGTTAAAATTTCATCATACCTATCTACAAATATAATATAGAAATTCGTTTAAATTAATAAACTGTCTGTATTCCATAGTCTTTGAGAAGTTGATTATAAAAGTAGCATGTTGTCTATATTCAAGCATAGTTCCATTCTTTCATTCAATACTTTGTCGGTTTGTCCTTCAACTGACATTTCCATTCTCAATCTTGCGGAGTTAGGACGTGTCATCTGTCGTGTTATTCTGATTCCACTTAAGTTTATTACGGTATGTAATATATCATATTTTTATAATCTTATTCGAATATATTTTTCTGTAACTGTCTTATATATAGTGAGTTGTGTTTATATTATATAAATAATTACCGAATTACGTCATAATTTCTACATACGTGACCCATCACTTGTCCCATGTCAAACAATTTTTCGTCTGAATTGATATAATTGTTCTATTATAAATGTTATACGTGTTCTTAAAAGACTATTGGAGTTCGTATGAGATATTTGTTGACAGTTCGCGACGAATCTGTGTGACCTTAATTTGACCTTTACTTGCCGGCATAGCGGGCAACATCTATATCGAGGGTTAGTTACAAAACCGGGTTGAGCTTCGAAAAAAAAGATTCTTCTTTTATTTGAGTTGCATAAATATGTATATATACTTATTAAATAAGTAATTTTGTAAAACTATGGTATTAAAATATATTTTACAAGTAGGTACCGGCGATTAAGTGTTGTTTGATGTTTTTTTTTCTTGTCCTTTTTGCTAATAGATATTACAGGTAAATAGTAACTTAACCTTAAAAATAATAAAAAGTAAATTTTTATTTTCAGTAAATATGTCGAAAATCGGAATCAACGGATTTGGCCGCATTGGTCGTCTGGTGCTTCGTGCTTCCATTGAAAAGGGAGCTCAGGTTGTAGCTATCAACGACCCCTTCATTGGCCTGGACTACATGGTCTACCTGTTCAAGTACGATTCCACTCATGGACGTTTCAAGGGAACTGTTGAAGCTGGTGATGGCCATCTCATTGTAAATGGAAACAAAATTGCAGTCTTCTCTGAAAGGGATCCTAAAGCTATTCCATGGGGTAAGGCTGGAGCTGAGTATGTCGTAGAATCAACCGGTGTCTTCACAACCACAGATAAGGCATCTGCTCATTTGGAAGGTGGTGCTAAGAAAGTCATAATCTCTGCTCCCAGTGCTGACGCACCCATGTTTGTTGTTGGTGTTAACTTGGAAGCCTACGATCCATCATACAAAGTCATCTCCAATGCTTCCTGCACAACCAACTGTTTGGCTCCCCTTGCCAAGGTCATCCATGACAACTTTGAAATTGTTGAGGGTTTGATGACCACTGTCCATGCTACTACTGCTACCCAGAAGACTGTTGACGGACCCTCTGGCAAGTTATGGCGTGATGGTCGTGGTGCCCAACAAAATATCATTCCTGCTTCAACTGGTGCCGCTAAAGCTGTAGGCAAAGTTATTCCTGCTCTCAATGGTAAACTCACTGGTATGGCCTTCCGTGTGCCAGTTCCTAATGTATCTGTAGTTGACCTTACTGTGCGTCTTGGCAAACCAGCCAGCTACGATGCCATCAAGCAAAAGGTTAAGGAAGCAGCTGAAGGACCCTTGAAGGGTATTCTTGGATACACCGAAGACCAAGTTGTATCTACTGACTTTGTTGGTGATTCCCACTCTTCTATCTTTGATGCTGCTGCTGGTATATCTCTAAACGACAAATTTGTCAAGCTTATCAGCTGGTACGACAATGAATATGGCTACTCTAGCCGTGTCATCGATCTCATCAAATACATCCAAACCAAGGATTAAATTACTACATTCATTGAAGAGATATGATTGTGTAATGTCGAGATTAACGACGCTTATAATTATTTTAAGTTTTTAAGCGTAGATGTGAATTATATTCTAAATTATTGTACTACTTTGAGGTATGTTTTGATAGTATACATCACCTGTAATTGTACATTAGAATAACATGTTGAACACAAGTCATTATAAGGACAATTAAATTATTATACAATAATTGTTTCTTTTAATTTTTTATCCATTATAAATAATTTTATTTTATATTTAATAAATATAAATCATTAAAATATTATAAATGGTAAAATGATAGTTTTATTGTTATGAACCCTAATGAGTAATGAATGTAACTTAAAAGATTACTGTTCAAAAGTGAAAATGTTAATTTTGAGTGTAAATAATTTAAATTGAAAACGCAACATGTATTTTTCTTTTTTCAAAAGATGTAAATGTAATATACTGCAAATTTTTCTATCTAATATTGAATAAAAGAGAACAAATAAGTTAGATTGCATGGAATAAGAAAAGTTTTTCTTATAGTATTCTCTATTTCATCTTCAGATATGATAATTATAGACATTGCATTAAAATAAATGAGGAAATAATTATTAAACTATAAAATACATGCCAGAAAATTTGATTTAAGTTTATATTTATTTAATAACAAAAACTGGCTCTTTGGTTTACTAGATGCCTCTTGCAGTTTTACAAACATTACTAACTAAACAATCAAATGTTGATGAATGCTGAGCCTTCTTCTGTTTTCTTAATTTTTTTATACCAGTAATAGTTGCTTTTAAGATTAAAAAAGACCCGCTAACATACAATTACTTTTTAATATGTTATTTTTTCCTCGAACATTCTTATTCTTGAGAAAAAAAAATCAGATCAAAGATATTTATTCTCATAAGAATTTACATTCACTTATATGAGAAATACATTAGAAATAATACATTTTTAAATGTGTGTCGGTATACACAATAGTTCAACAGCACATTACCTATACGATATCGTCAAAAAAGCAAAAAAAGCGTGGGTAGAAAAGAACTATATTGATGGTAGGTAAGACCAGTAACTTTATAGGAACAAAACGATAAGCGACGAAACACAAATAGTCAAATACCTAATGCCCCGTCCATACGCTTGGTGTTCGCCACGAACACGAACAAAGTTCCAAACATCGACCACAATCATCAAACACAAACAGTCGTCCTCACGCTTGACGAACGTGTATTTTGTGGATCGGCAAACATGGCGGACGAATAACGCGGCGGCATGGCGGACGGATAAAATCTATAATGTACTTAATACTAGTAAAATAAATATACTGTACTACTACTGTAACTAACTACTACTCTACTAGTAAAATAAATATACTGTTTTACGATTATTTATCGAATAATAATTTAATATAATTCATTTAAATATTTTTAAATGATAAAAATAAAACCTTTACATGACGTCACACAAACAATATTAAAACATGGTTTTGAGTACCTAAAAGGCTGTAAATAACGCGCCAAAAACTGCGACAAGTAATGTATGTACTCTAAGCTGCGACAAGTCCACCACCCGTGATACTCGCGCGCATACTGATCGCTGGCCAAACGTGTGGATACACCGCGAACTGTTTGCCAAACATCCTTTGATCTGTGAAGAAAAACCGACACCGATGCCGAACACTGCCGAACACAAACACGAACAGGCGAACAACGACAAACACCCATCCACACGTCCGTTTTTGCTGTTTGCTGTTCGCTGTTCGCCATTGTTCGTCAAGCGTGTGGATGGGGCTTCAGACAAAGAAACAAAAAACATATAATTAGGTATATATACAGAATGTCCCGCGACAAAGTGCAACCCCGAAAGAGGGTGAAACTAGACCATAAATTATCGACAAAAAAATGAAATAAAATTTTTTTTTTTATTTTTTATTGACGAATTAAGATTTTTATATATCTTACGTAGACTCTATGTACAAAAAATGATGATTTCTGTGCGTGTTTTTTGGGATACAGGCGTAATAAATTTTTTATTTGAATGGCTTTATGGTAAGAAATCATAAAATTTCCTGGTATTGGGGGCATAATTCTGAGAAAATTAGAGATTATTGAAAAAAAACAATCATAAAAAATGCATTTTTTTTTCACAAGAAGCATAGTTAAAGTCATAATGCCACTTTTTTGTACGCTAATTGTTATTTTATCCTTACCGCCAAGTACGTGGCATAATATTTTATTTTATTTTAAAGTAATCGACCTACTACTTTGGAAGAAATCATCATTTTTTGTACATAGAGTCTACGTAAGATATAAAAATCTTAATTTGTGAATAAGAAATGAAATATTTTTTTTAAGTTTTTTCTATATTTTTTGTCGATAATTTATGGTCTAGTTTCACCCCCTTTCGGGTTGCACTTTATCGCGGGACATTCTGTATATCCACAAATGTAACCAGCTGCGGCCAGACGAAATCTTCTATATAAATAAAAATGAATGTTGCTAAGCGCATAACTCGAGAATGGCTTGACTAATATTCGGCTAATTAATTTTTTGTATGTTCCAAGGCCTACGGATGGTTTTATAAAAAATAATAATAATAACCAATTGAAAAATCCTTTTTGTGTTGGGGTTGGGCAGTTTCATTTCCTGAAAAAGTCTAGACTATATATAACATTTAGTGCTATTTTTTCTCAAATTTACGCGGGTGAAACCGCGGAGCTCAGCAAGTCTCTCTATATATAAAAATGAATTGCTGAATGTGTTGCTAAGCGCAAATCTCGAGAGCAGCTGAACCAGTTTCTCTAATTCTTTTTTTATCATATTTCTTGAAGTACGAGGATGGTTCTTACGGACAGAAAAATTTAAAAAATTCCCTGAAAAAGTCTAAAAACAACAGTTTTCTATATTCCCATTATCCCATACAAAAAATTCGCAACAATACTTAAAAGTCAATTTGAACTTTAATACCATACAATAAAGTTTAAGTGTTAGTGGAGGGGCTTCGGGAAGGCAGATTAATTGAGTGACGTTATAGTCAATATTTGTCAATATTTTTAAAATATTCTTTTAATTTTTATAATTTTTTTTTATCTTATTATTATCTGACCCGGTGTGACAAATTAAAAAAAAATCAAAATTAAAGAATCGACTGTTAGGCGGTACAGAGTTCGCCGGGTCAGCTAGTTCTAAATAAGAATAATTATTTATGTAATTTTTTCAATTTATTTATTTAAAAGGTTTAAATTATTTATTTCTGTAATCTGTATTAATGACACATATTCTGCACCTATAATAAATAATGGCTGCGATCATGTCGGGCAGCTGTCAATGACATATTCGTTGCTTCTGCTTCGTGTAAATTTTGTGATGTAAAATTTACAAATCCGTCTTTTTATCAATGAATATGTTTTACATTAACAGATAATGGTTATTCAAGTTTTTTGGGTATTTTATTACAAACTGTAAGAGTTTTTATCACTACATAACTGTGTATTTTTATTATAATGGAGGATCTCAATTTGACAGAGACCGAAATGAGATATTTCGGTGATTTGTTTTTATGTTGCGACGAAGAATCAAACGGGAAAATACCGATTCTAAAGGCCACAGAATTATTTAGATCTTCTAACATACCCAATGATGTATTACGACAGGTAATTTATATCTATATCGCTTAATAAACTGCGTTTTGTTAACAAATATTTAATGAATTGTCTTAATTACATCTTACAGATCATGGACATAAGTGTGGCACCCAATACCTGTAGCTCATTGAATCACATGAATAGAAAACAATTTTATTCTGCATTAAAATTAATAGCAGCTTTTCAAACAAATATGTCTTTAAAACCTGAACTACTTTCGACGCCACTAGACCTTCCTCTTCCAAGGTTTACATGGGCACTTAATTCGGATGCTAACGCCGATTTAATACAGTTATCTAATTCTCCAAAAGAGCAGCATATATCAAAAAGGCAAAGGAATTTCGTTGACAATCTCGGAGAATATGAACCCATAGGCTTACTATCGAACCTGTCTGACGGTGATGTACCCCAAGCGCTGTCTCACGATGCCACTGAGGCTCTAAGTACTGATTCTGAAATGGAATCTGAAACTACATCACAAAGATCGGGATCTTGTGGGGTGAGTAAGCATTATATTATAGTAGTCTAAAGTTATGATAATATTCAATTTAGGATGAGTATATTCAGGAAAATTATGTAAAATTTCAAATCTTTCATAGATTATACATTTCATACATTGTTTATAATAAAATGTGTAGATATATATATAGAATGCAAAAAAATGCTTCCACACTTTTTAATCTTATCAATGTTTACTGCCTAGATACCAAAGTGAAAACTATGCCAAAATTTCTAGGGTTATTACCGTTTTCAAGAAATATTCATATCTTTAGTAACTCTGTTAGCTACCTGAAAATGTTTTAAATTCGCAGTGTTATCAGTAGGTTAACTGACGTCTCTCGTTATAATGGGATTTGATAAGGATACAATGTCAAATATTTTGCTATAATGAGTCTAATTACCCTGAATAACATATTGTTGTACTTAATAAATACTACTAACGAAAATTTAATTTTAGTTACTTGTACTTTATTAGTATTAAAATTCACATTTATTTAAAGAATAATTGTAGAGTTTCTTGCTAATTCTTCTCTGTAAAAACTACATTCCGATTCGGTCGTCTTCACTTTTAAGTATATTTCATTAATTAAAAAAAAAATTTGATTTTAATTTGTAGAATGATAAAAAAGGTTTTTGACCTACTTGATAGAGTAATTTTTGATTTTGACTAACTTGAATTGCATATACTCGTATTCTTAATAATAATCAATTTTATATTTTCATTACTTGATTTTAAACAGTAAAATAGTTACAAAAATGCTTATCTATAAAAGATTTATTTGGTATTTGACATCTTTATTTTTATAAAGATTTATGTATAGATACATATATCATATATTCGAATGTACAGTAAAATAAATAATTAAACTGGCCATTGTTAACTTGAAAACTCCTAAGACTCATACCATACTATGTAATAGCCTATAAACTATTCTCATAACAGATGCTCTAATTGAAAAGAAATTGTTCAAATTGAAGTAGTGGTAAAATAAACAGATGCTATGGTGTAATTAAATTGACAACCATTTTAGTGTTACAGTGCAAAAAAAGATTGATTAACGCCAATTGAACTGTTATTAATGTTTATATAAATATTTATTTACGGTCTAGTCTTTCGTCCTTGTGAAGCTCCGTCATGGTTAAGAGAGCATCTAAAACTAATGGTTCCAGTTTTTATAATTATACTATAATAATACTTAATAATGATTGTTACGGGTAATATGGAAATTGTCCAACTTGTAGTGAAGCATTGTGGTAGAATATGCTTTTATATTCTACAATTCTTTTGGATTATGTTAGTGTACATTTATTATTATGACATATTTCTCCTAACTAAATATAATATGTAAATGATAATAATGTTTGTCATTAAAGATTAATTATAATTATTAATTATATAAAAGTTCCTATTTATTTTAGTAAAAGTTTAAAGCTTTCTAAATCATCGATCGTCTTAAGATTAAAGAACATTGATAGATAAATATGAGGATTTTAATAAATGGAGCTACGTTCATTGGTATTTGATTTCTTAGAATTTGCTAAAAATATAATGTATTATGTATCTTTTGATGGTGACATCTCTGTCATGTCATGATGTCTTCATGATAAAATGTAAATAGTCTCTTTGCCTTTGCGTACAAAACACTGGCATCCATATTCAGTTTTGCATACCAAGTTATCTTTGTGATGTCTTCAACGTTAAACCTCATTAATATCTGAAAAATTTCTTGACTAAATGCCGGTAAAAGCTCTAAATTAACAATGACCTCTTATCATTTTAGACTTGCATCTTAGGATTTATAAGTAAAAATTAGTTTTTATCACAATTATAACCTTCACTGTTATCATACATATAATAAAAATGTAAATGTAATGTTTGTGCACGCTAATCTAAGAAACGTCTTATCCGATTAAGATGCGGTTTTCATTAACATATTGTGGTAAGCTTCACTTAACATTTAGTGTTTGTTTCATGTCAATCATTTTATAAATAAAAACATTTAGTGTTTGTTTCATGTCAATCATTTTATAAATAAAAAAGTTATGCCAATTTAAAGAATCACATTAAACATGTAAATACCCAAACGACAGTGTTTATAATCCAAAATAAACCAAAAGATGTATCCAAAAAATGCTGTCCAAAGTCACTATTCTACGCATACGAAGTTGTGGGCACAGCTAGTCTATACTAATATAATAAAGCTGAAGAGTTTGTTTGTTTGATTGTTTGTTTGTTTGTTTGTTTGAACGCGCTAATCTCAGGATCTACTGGTCCGATTTGAAAAATTCTTTCAGTGTTAGATAGCCCATTTATCGAGGAAGGCTATAGGCTATATATCATCACGCTAAGACCAATAGGAGCGGATTCCAAGCCGACGAAGTCGCGCGCAGAAGCTAGTATACTATATAGATGTACAAAATACTGTAATAGTTAATTAAATAAGTTATCTACATCAGAAGATAAAAATATTTCGATAATTTATTATGTTGATGTTTATCCTTTAATACCTTATTATTGAAAGTAATTTTTAATGTCGAATTATATAATGTTAATAACAGAGAAGAGCGAACGCTGGTTCACCCTGGAGCACTGCAAGTGAAAGCCCAACCCCAACAAATAGTGTAGCGGAACGGGTCCATCCTGTATGGGAACACAGTGCAACAGGACGTGGTGTGTGGCCCACAAACACTGCTGAAGAACATACTAGACTCTTAGGTAAGTGTGACATTAGAGAAATCATCTGTGCTATCTTGGCTTTAGTAAATGACATTAATCCTAATTAATAATAAGGAAGAATGATATATATAAAAAAGATACATAAACCAAAACTATTTATATACATTCATAAATTAAACAATTTGCAATATAGATTCTGATTTTCAGATCCGATAGTGATCATGCGTTAATAAATAATATATTAATGTATTTATTACATACATTTTACTTGTAAAATGGTGGAAAAATAAGTCTCTTTACTCTACTTATACTAACTAGTAGCTACTACTATTTTACTACTTTTTTATAATTATATTATTTATACTACAGTAAACAGATATTATGGATTCAAATGAAATTTATTTATTCAACGAGTAGTTAATGTACTTCAACAACATAAGTAAAATTATTTGTGCATATTATATTTTTGTATTGTACGAGGTAGGTGTAAAGATTTTTTAAAGGAAAACCATTAAAATTACCTATTTTATATTATAATATGTTGGGATATGTTTCAGCGTGTTAACATCATGATACTTCAATTCTTTATCATCAGTAAATGGTTGCATCATTTTCTATAATGCGTATTTTGAAAGACAATTTATTTGCTGCTCACAGCTCATTGGACGAAATGACTGACTTTTTAAAATTGATAAAATGTAGACAGATATCGCCGCGTTGGCGCAGCGGTCACAGCACTGGATTGTGATTGGCTGTTGCGTGGGCGGTTGCGGGTTCGATTCCCGCACACGACAACATTTGTATTGGCCATACAGATGTTTGCCGTGGTCTCGGTGTTTGTGTAGTCCTTGTGGGTCTCCCCACCGTGCCTCGGAGAGCACGTTAAGCCGTCGGTCCCGGTTGTTATCATGTACACCGGTACACCTGATAGCGATCGTTACTCATAGTAGGAAATATATCCGCCAACCCGCATTGGAGCAGCGTGGTGGATTAAGCTCCGATCCTTCTCCTACATGGGGAAGAGGCCTATGCCCAACAGTGGGATATTAGAGGCTGAATTGTGATCGAGACAGATATGCTGTGTTCGATTATTGTTGATTTTTTCAGGAATTGTATTTCCTTTTGTGCTATGAAAGTATTTATTTTAAATTACCAATTTAATGTTTGTTGTAAATTAGATCTTGTATTTCAATACATATCCAAAAAGTTAAAAATTTGCAAAATTAATGACAGATTTTTAAAAAATGTATGAGCAAGACGAATTTTACTAATATTACTAATAAATTCGACGCGTTGGCGCAGCGGTCACAGCTCTGGCTGTGCGCTAGCGGTCGCGGCTTCGATCCCCGCTCACGACACACATTTGTATTGGCCATACAGTTGTTTGTCGTGGTCTGGGCGTTTATGCTTGTGTATTGTGTGTTTCCGAACCAGGAACACAGGAGAAAATCCTACTGGGGGCCGTTGAGCGTGAAGCGTTTATTATTATTATGACAATGAACAAAAGAAAAGATTTTATTCCGATTCCTACGAAATCGAAAGTTGCGCGCGGAAAGCCGCGAGGCTAGGCTAGTATAAAATATTTGTACTATGGCTGACTATTCTATTGTAAAAGCACTACGTTTTTACGTAATTTCCTTACGCGTTTAAGATTTCTCCACTATCTACCTACCTTTAAAATAATTACTTTCACTTGCATTCAAAAATGAGTAAATGTGAGCAAGTTATGTTCGTTTTCATTCTAGCTGTGGTTAGGGTACTTTGTTTTTTATTCTTTAACTTTATTAAAGTAATCTCTTTAATCTCATAAAAAGCTAAATGATAAACATATATTGGTGAATGTACATATAATATAATTAATCCTGCTGATGTTTGCATAATAATATGAGTGATATTTAGGAAATACGACTCTTTAATATGAGGTCTATAAAATCAATTAAATTCAAGCAATTAAAAATTATGTTTAACTTTTAAAATTACTTTGATGTAATGAGGAATGTATCATCTTTGAGGAGCTTAAATTGTTTTAGAGTTGTTATAAGAAAAGTATCATTTTTAATATTTTAAATACCATTTGAAATAGAACCATTTCAAATCCAATGATTTTTCTTTTGTTTGAGAGGGACTTTTAACCAAATTAAAGCTATTATTAAGTGATAAAAACTTTTACTATGTTTTCCTGCTAAGCTACCGCCAGTGAAAATATACCATGGCTAGTGTTGCAGGCGTCCAAAGGTCATAGTAACCGCTTAACGTCAGTTGGGTAGTATTTATGTTGCCTCCTTATCACGATTCAGCCTGTAATATCCCGATGTAACGATCGCTATCAGGTGTATATTATGGTAACAACCGGGACCGACGGCTTAACGTGCTCTCCGAGGCACGGTGGGGAGACCCACAAGGACTGCACAAACACCCAGACCACGGCAAACATCTGTATGTGTTGCCTCCTTATATTTCCTACTAAGTATTTAAAAAAATTAAGATTTAAAATAATAATGATAAAAATTAAATAAATGGTAATTCCAGGCACGGAAGAGGAGTCTTCAGACCGACACTCATCGGAAGAGGAGGGCGAGGCGGAAGGGGACGTGTTCGCGATCAGCGAGGCGCAAGCGCGGCACTACGCGGCTCAGTTCGCGCAACTGCGGCCCGAGCGCGGCTTGCTCTCCGGACAGACTGCTAGGCATGTAATATTTATACAGTATTGTGGAGTCGTATAGACCCCGCTATATATACAGTAGTGTGTGGGGTCGTATAGACCCCACGGTATTTATTAGTGATGTAACGAATGTTGGATTTATCACATTCGCGATTGCGAATGCGAATAATTATCCACAACATTTGCGATTGCGACTTTTCAAATAAAGTCTGTTTAAAATATATGAAATTTTCTATAGGTTAACCAAACATATTTGAACCAAGTAAGGGTGAGTGACCTAATTTTGTTATATTGAAGGGGTTAACGAGTGGCCTTTACCACCTGATGGTAAATGTTTACCGTCGCTTATACATATCTGTTTTAGAAGACGCACGAGTCAGTCGCCGGCGTTTAAGAAAAATATGTCTCATGAAAAACCTCAGGAGGTAGGTCATTCCACAGTTTGTACGTAGGCGGAAAAAAGTAGCGAGAAGATCAAGTCAGTATGAATGATATCTAGTTCTGTGGCAAAGGATGCGATTGTAAAAACATAACGGTGGTTCCATATAGAAAGAAAGAAAAAAAGAAAAGTCCTTCAAATCACTCCCCATTATACAGTCGGTATAAACATACAGAGAAACATAACTCGATAAGTAGTAGAAAATTATTTTTATTTTTATTTACTGCAACTTTTTATTCAGTTTCACTATCTATACGACTACAATAATAGCTTGCGGACATTTTAGTTAAATTTAATTAAAGTTTCCGTATTAAAATCTAAAATATCAATTATTAGCTTCAGAGTCAGGGTAGGGCAAATTCGACTTTTTCCACCGTGGGTACGCCCATGTTTTCAGCCATTGAATTTTCTCTCCAAGTGATCCCGAATTTGTACTTTATTCGTTATCTACCTCAAGGATCCCAATACTTTTATTAATGTTCAATGAAACATTCTGAAAACGGCACTACAATACAAGGGGCCTTAAGGAGAAACGCGCAAATGATGTCTACGACGGGTTAAATTGGACGAAACTACGTCTGCCTTATTCGGAGTCCTGCTCCTAGAAGGTCTCGATTTCAAATATAAATTGTAATCTGTCTCGCCACTACCACGCAAAGCATGTTAACAGGCACTCTCGTACAGGCACTGTAAAAGGCATCACTCGTACTTTCATCAGCATAGCAACGAATATTGCTGTTTTGCAATATCTCGTAACGTCGCACAATAAACAGTGTGGGTGAAAGTACTGAACCATGAGTAACTTCAGCGTTCGGGATCGGAAAAAAATATTAATACAAATATTAGCTGAAATCAAACCCACACACACGGCCGGCGTCATATTTTATATATTTTATTAGAATATATAAGTAAATAACAAATAAAAATCTTATCAGTAGTATTATGGTTCCACATGCATCATCATAGAATAAAATAAAAACATTTACCAAATATTCGCATTGTTTCGCGCGAATGCTAATGCGAATATTGAAAAATCGCGAATATTGAAAAAACGCGAATATTGAAAAATCGCGAATATTGAAAAAACGCGAATATTGAAAAATCGCGAATATTGAAAAAACGCGAATATTGAAAAATCGCGAATATTGAAAAAACGCGAATATTGAAAAAACGCGAATATTGAAAAATCGCGAATATTGAAAAATCGCGAATATTGAAAAATCGCGAATATTGAAAAAACGCGAATATTGAAAAATCGCGAATATTGAAAAATCGCGAATATTGAAAAATCGCGAATATTGAAAAAACGCGAATATTGAAAAAACGCGAATATTGAAAAATCGCGAATATTCGTACATCACTAGTATGTACTATGTATACAGTACGTGTGGGGTCGTATAGACCCCATAGTATCTATACATCAGTTGAGTGTGTGCGGGTCGTATAGAATCGTGATATGTATACTGTGTGTGAGGTTGTATAGATCCCTTTTATGTACGTATACAGAAGTGTGTTTACATATAATGGAATGTTGTGTTTTGTTGCAGTGAAAATTTGTTTATAACTAAAGATTATGAGGTGTTTTGCGAGTCATATAATTTTATAATATACTAGCTTCTGCGCGCGACTTCGTCGGCGTGGACTCCGCTCCTATTGGTCTTAGCGTGATGATACATAGCCTTAAGCCTTCCTCGATAAATGGGCTATCTAACAGTGAAAGAATTTTTCAAATCGGCCCAGTAGTTCCAGAGATTACCGCGTTCAAACAAACAAAGAAACAAACAAACTCTTCAGCTTTATATATTAGTATTTAATATGTAGTTGTATTTTAACATTCTTTTACTATCCTATTTGCCGAGTAAAATAGTGATTCAAGCTGAGAGATTGATATTGTTTTCAATTGGTAAACGAAAACATTAATTTTCTGTTACAGGTTGTTCTTCGAAAAGTCGCGACTCTCTGTTCCAGATTTAAGGAAAATCTGGCTATTATCTGATATAACAAAGGACGGTATGCTCACATTGGAGGAATTCAGCATAGCAATGCATTTGATCGTTCTGAGGCGGAACAATATCCCTGTGCCAGATGTGTTGCCCGCTTGCCTCTTGCCCAAAGTGGACTCCAACTTTTCCCAGCAGGCCATCACAACCGATTTAGTCGACCTGGGTGCCGACATGTTCAGCTCGGGAACTTCGGCCGACTTTAACTTCGCACCCAAACTGGAAAACAACGATCCGTATGAGAGCAAAGTAAAGAAAACTGAAGACCGACCGCCCTCCCTGTCCCCGCCGAAACCGGAACCGCAGGCGAACAAGGAGTGGACTAAATTCGTCGACTCGCCCACATCGAGCGTGTCGAGCCCCGGCCCGAAGCCGGTCAACTTCGATTTCCACAAGTCTGCTCTCGAGAGGGATCCGAAGATCTTTCACCCGGTGGCGCTTCGCGTCACTCCGGACGCGAACGCGTTGCCCGAAGACGCTCGTGTTAGTACGTCGCCGCGTCGGGATGACTTCGCGCTCGCCTTCGAGCCTCCCAGCCCGAAGCGACAAAACTCAACCGAGCCGGCGGCCAACGGGAGCGAGATTAAATCGATCCAGCGCCCGCAGCCGAAGAAGCCCGTAAAGAGTGTCGGGGTGTTGCCTCCGCCTCCCGCGCGTGAGTCGGTCGCCACCGTGGACGAGGGTCCGCAGTCGCTGCAGTACGCGCCCAAGAAGGAGCCCCCGCCGCCGCCGCCGCCGCGGCCTCTCCGCAACCACGCGCGCTCCAGCTCGCTGGACCTCACGCGACTGAAGGGCGCGCCCCCGCCGCCGCAGCCTCCCCCGCGCTCCTCCCCCTCCGGCCCCTCGCCCCCGCGCCGGCCCCCCGCGCGCGACGAGCCCGCCTTCCCTCCGGACGCCTTCGACACAAACTACGATGAGCCCGTTTACGCGCCAAAAATGCACGGCGCCTTCGAGGTGTACCGGAAGCCGTCTCGTGAATCATCGGGCGAGCCGGAACCTGATGTGAAGGCGCTGAGGGAGCAAAACGCCGTACTGCACCGCGTGTGTCGCGCCCTAATGGCGGAATTGGCTGACGTGACACGCGAGCGCGAGGCGCTGCGCGTGCGCCTCGACGCGCACTCCACACCCGTCTAGTCACACACAACCCCTCCCCCCAACTCCCCTCTTCCCTATCCATCAACGTTCGACACCCTCCCGCCCGGTATTCCCCCGGTATATTTATTTTAACCACGTTCACGTTATCGATCCGTGTAATCTCAAGAGTATTTTCATATTTGTTATAATCTGTGCGAATTCTTTTCGATCCTAACGGATAACGCTCTCCCGTCCGGTAGGCTCCTGTATATTTATTTTAACTCGTTCACGATCACGATCACGATCCGTGTAATCTAATAAAAATATTTTTGTATTCATTCGTTCTATTCTATGCGATTTCTTTAAGACGTTGTTGTACTCGTGAACGGCTTAAGCGTATTCGGTCCTAACGGATAACGAAATATAAATTTTGATAGAGCGTTTCAAATGTTAAATGTTTAAAGAATTCTCAGAAACGTTAGTTACATTTAAACGTCAGTTTAGTTGTAAATTAAAATAATTAGAGTGCTAAGAATTATTCGCGTTTTCTTTGAGAAAATTAAAAAGATCGTTGCAATCGTTGCATCGTTTAAAGAATTTGAGACGCAACTTAAAAATAGCTAAATTTAATTGAAGAGGCTATAGAATTTTGTAATGATTTTAATATATTCTCGTCATTGTTCCTTCTATAAATTTCCAAAAACATTTCGCTTTTTTTTTAAATCATCTCACTTATACGACACGGTCTGGACCGACCTGTATGATATTTTATATATCCCTTAAATTTTATTATTTGTATAAACTTGTAGAATTGGTTCAACAAAATAACTACCTCAAAATTTTTACATAATTGTAGATGTTTCTAGCTTTGCCGAATATTTCGTAATAGTAATATTACTGAAACTGTTTCAAATAGGCTCATTTGAAATAAATAAAAAACATCCAATCTTACTACCCTCAAAGCCAATCTTTGATCATTTCAAACGTTTCTAAAACTATTCTACTGGTAAGTTGTAATCTGATCTTTATAGCACAATTATGAAAATGGATTAAATTATTTCTATAAAACACAAACAAAGGTATGGCATTTAAGTATTTATATATTTAAATTATCTGCTTCCGTGAACATATTTAAATATAAGTAGTTATTTTTATATATTGAAAAAAAAAGTGGCGCTAGAATTGCTTAAATTGCATTCCTAATATTATTGTTTTTACGCTTTATTGTAAAAAATATAAAAAGAAAAAACGATGAAATAAAAAATCTTAATTAAAATAATATGTGAATGTTGTATATTATCGTTAGAATTAGCTTCTGTAAATGTAAAAGATGGAAAGACTTAAGATTTTGAAATGCGGTTTACATGGGATTTGTATGTAGATAGATAATGATTGTCTTATTGCCATTAAAATATCTCATATTATGTATAAAATATTTAATATTTTCGTCTGGCAACTATTGATCGCTGAGAACTCAGGCATTAATATAAGTGATGTTATGAAAGATTAAATATTACATTATTAGAATAGTGAAACAAAGTGTGAAACAACTTGTACGATATAAGATTATTGTAAAAGTATTTATCGTTTATTTTAGTCATATTTTAAGAACATCATACTTTATTGAAACCTATTAATCGAAACCATGTAAATATTATTTTCTATCCCATTGCGTATTTTTGGTACCTATCTACTGTAAGCTTTATGACCTCACAAATCTCTATTTCGGTCCAATTTTTGTAAAACTAACAATGTTCACCATTATATTTACCTATTTATGTTAAAAATATGCATATGATTGTAGTAAACTATGGTACAATAAAATAATTTCAAAATTATATATTTTTCATTTTACATCGAAGGATGCAACTGCCAATCAACTCTATCGAACAACTATCTAACTGTCCAGTTTGAGTAATCGCATAATTTAAGTTTAAAGAATTGTCTGGTAAAAAACAAACTTCCATAAGTACAAAAGTTTAAGAAAAGTGTTTTTGGATATAATTTATTAATGATACTGTTTAGATTAGAATAACTAAATTTTGTTTTAGAGTTACGACTTTATTGTGCGTCTGTTATAGAGTTGACTAAATTTTGTTTTAGAATTACGCCTTTATTGTGCGTCAGTTATAGAGTTAACTATCCCGGTTAATGGGTTGGGTTATAGGTACCTTAATTCATATAAATTTCACAGTATGTGGTGTATTGAATATAAATTTTTGAAAACAAAATAAAATACGAGTATTTTACTAATTTACAATAAACATTTTTAATATCCATCGCACGGTATTTATAACTACTTTCAGAAAATTAAGATTAGGTCGATAGGGCACAAAATCACCAAGGTGGCGAATTCCGAGTTAGTGTTTTTGAAAAAAATACTTAATAGATACTAACTTGAAAATTTGATTAAATAATTGCTACGATACTATTCTTGAAATGTTTAAGATGAGCAAGCATAAAAGTAATATTTGTGTTGATTACAGTGAATTTAAGAAGGCATATCAACGAATTTCGTCATTTCGGGAACAATTTTTAATATTATATTTAAAAATAACAGTTTCAAAATATGACTTCTTCCTGTAGCCAAATGACAGAATCATCAACATTGATTGAAAATAAATGAACAATTTGTAGAAAATTACGCATAATTACCAGTTAAGTTTGATTATAATGCTACTTCAGAGTAAAGTTACGATTTTCAAGTATAAAGTTTAATATAGGTATACTAGATTATGAATAGTATTTCAATTTAAATTACATGCGATTATAACAAGTTTGATGTCTCCGTAGTATTTCCGTAATGATTTATTTAAGAATATTTTAAATTTGTGGTAAATATCGATTTCAAGAGGTGTTCCCGAAAATGATTTAGTGTATTTAGATGTTCACTGAATGATACAGTAACGATTCATCGACAGTCGATGACGATATTTTCATAAATAAATGCAAAAATTTAGTTCTTTTTTAACTTTTTATTAAATTGCTACCAAAGTTTTTTATGTAAACAATGAAAATAATATTTATAACATTCTTATATAAGTTTTTAACTCCAGTCTTAAAATGACATTTTCATTACCTTTAACAGTTGCACATTAAACTTTTGAGAAGTAATAGTAACTACAACAAGAAAACTTAAATAAAAGGTAACAAAATATATTATAAAGAAATTTAAATAAACTCAAAGAACAAAATTTTGCATGAATGGAATCAACAAAATTAAATAAACAATAGTTATTATTATAATCAGACCTTTTCAATAATAATAATCTCGACTTTTTTGCTTTTTAAGTAAAGGTTTAGGAAATTGTTCATGAGTAACATACGATACACCTGTTGGGTCTAATTTAAATAGTTACTTTTGTACTGTTACGCACATATTTTTGGAAAGTAACCTTAAGTTGTCCATAGTCTTCAACAGATATTTCACTTACGCCAATATATCTACAAAAGACACTTGTTTTTTGGGTGGTACTTTAATTAAAAGGTTTATCCCAGGAGAAATTAAGTTAGCATGCAGGTTTTCTTTGTCTGCCCCATGAGATGTGCCAGCTTTAACACTATTATTTTTTCCCTCTGTACTTTTTGACGCTTTTTTACATCTTTTTCCTAGTTTTTCCTTTATTTTTCAGCTTATTTTTTTTTTTCGGTAGTAAGCCCTGTCTTTATCGCGTTTAGTTTCTCTTTGTTCATCAGTCATATTATCCGGAAACATTCTTATTCTTGCATTGGCTTTTTCTTCTTTGGCGAAAATATGCCTACTATCTTTTTTAGTTGTTTTTAGGTCTATTCTACTTCTTTTAATATTTTTTTTGTTTCTATGCTTGATGCAAATATGTTATGTAGCTATCATTTATATTATAGCATTGTTTAATAATGCTTGAGTGTTTAAATAGTCATCTTAACACTATCATCATTTAGGGAACACGTCATCACATCCGGGAACGGTTCCAAAATGACCGTTCACGGAATGACGTTTTTAAATAGTCGTGCGTTTTATGCCAGCATCAGACATCTTGAACACAATAGTCCAAAGTAAATGTCAAGTAAACAATGGTAGCTTTAATTAATTATTCTTACAAAAACTGCGTTTTGAATATTACAATCAATTGTACGTGTTCCCGTTATGATGTACAATTGATGTACGGTATGTAGATTGTAAATAGAAACGTTCTTACCACTTAAATTATAAATAATTTGACGAAAAAACAAACAGCGCCCACCACACACACATTCGCTCTCTACAACAGCACAATACCGCCAAAATCGGGTTCAGTAAAAAAAAGTTTTGCTTGGATATGATTGTGTTCACTAATATGACGTACATTGTCTCGGACAAACTTTGAGGCAAATTTCGTGTTCTAAATAATTTTATTATGTAAGTAATGGGTTTAAAAAAATGTTTTTGAGGAGATTAATATTCTTGTTAGACACGAAAAAGAGTTAAAATTTAATTTTTCTCAGAGCTACAGTAATTTGATTGTACGATACAGCACTTGGGGACCCGTTCTCGAAATGATTTTTTACACAATTATTTTATTATAATAATGAAATTAATTTATTTTCTATGCAGGTAATTTGGTGTACAAATAAGTCAAATCGATTTGAATGGTGTCAAATGTGCATTAGATGAATTTAGTTACGATTGTATTTTTTATTCATTTCCAAACACAATAGGGTATTCCACTATGTTTGAAAAAGTACTTCAAAATGTTGATTTTCTAATAAAAAGCCACAAAAAAATATATTTCGGCAAAATAAAGACGCTTTCATGCCGTACAATTAAATTAAATTTTAAACCTTTTTTATTACCGCGAAAACGCTACAGCCATTTTGGTGACGTAATATGTGCAATAACAAAAGTGTATGACGTATGTAAGAGAGTAACATAACCTACAATTACTATGACAACCATCAACAAATTAGTAATGAAGGCATATTATTTCAGTTGGAACAAGATATGAAGAGTTATTATACGAAAGAACACAACTATTACTCCTTGAAGTTAAAATTGATAGATATTATTGATATAGATAGATGTTGACAGCACTGACAGAACTTTGTTATTGCCCGTATGACGTCACACCATGGCGGCTCGTGTTTTAGGTCACGTGATATACAGATTAAAATATACGACTTTTAATTTCAATATAATAAATCAATAATGTGCTTTTATGATTCCAAATCAAAATATTTAGGCGTATTTCTATATAAATTTTAATTTTTATCAAATTTTATAATTTATTTTTCACTACGGAAAGTACCCTATTTTCCACCTTGGTGATTTTGAACCATAGAGACACGAATTCGAACCATCTAAAAAATTATGTAGGTGCCTTTTAACGATTTTTAAATCTTTTTCGTGTATATTTGACCGAGATCTGAAAAGTAGTTTTTTAGTAATAGGGGTATCTATTTTTTCGACTGCCTACGTTCCTGATGTTCTTGTTTTATTACTATTTGATGTAAATTGGAGTCAGTTTTTTTTTTTTTGTTTTAACAATTATTTCTACCTATTATTCAAATGTCAAATTTAGTTAGGGTGGATTTACAGCAAACGAACAAAGAGCTAGAGCTAGAACAAGATCATTCTTTCTTGATCTTCGAACACTCGTATTCATATATATATAACTAGCCGACCCGTGCCCACTTCGTTGGGCGTTATAATCCATTTCACATAAGAAGGGTACGGTGAAATTTGATATGTTCCAATACACTCTCACTATTTTCAGCAAATCAGATAAATATAAATGTTTTAAAATCACCAATTAATTTCTAAGGCAAATAATAATGCTTGATTAGATTGAATTGTTGACACGGCACGTCAGAGGGCGCAGGTTCAAATCCTGCTGATTTAAAATCTTTATATATTTTTATCTTTTTCCTTTTATCTTGTCACTCCTGAATAGTGTAGCTTTCTGTTAGCGAAAGAATTTTCATGATCGGATCAGTATTTGCGAAGATTACCCCGTATATACAAACAAAGTTATAAACTTTACCTCTTTATAATATTAGTATAGACAACGAAAGAATGTTCTACGCCTGTTTACACTAAAAGAATTTGATAAGAATTTGATGTAGTGGGGATAGAATGAGCATTCGCTCGTCTGATCATCTCATGTAAATCGACCATTACAGTTGATTCGATTGACTTATCAGAGACGAAAAGAAACATGAATACCAAACAAGTTCGATGTATTCGACTCAATAACAAATTTCGAATAACTCGAAAATTAGAGTATTCAAAAAAGGTACTTTTTATTACTATTCAATTCGAGCATGATTAGCGCTCAATTTAAGTACAATGAGATCACTTGAAAATATTCATTTGGTAGCGATAATAATCGTACGCATTGTAATCTGTTAACTATCGTTATCAAAAAATCGATATTTCGATAAAAGATACCAGCAGTATTGATGAGCCGTATACACAATACGCATAACACTGCATTTTTCGTCTTTATTGATACAACTAGGTATAAGTTAGAACTGTTTAAAGTATATTAATTATCATAATTAGCTTCTGTCCGCGACTTCGTCGTTCGTCGTTTATCCGCGATTCTGTATGTATACCTACATGATTTTTGTGAAACTTTAACTGTTTGCACAGCGCACACATCGAAAGCTCTAAAAAAAAAAACGATTTTGAAACACTTCAATGGTGCTCCGCTCCTATTAGTCTTAGTGTGATGATACATAATGTAGCCTATAGCCTTCCTCGATAAATGGGTTATCTAACACTGAAAGAATTTTTCAAATCGGACTAGTAGTTCCTGAGCTTAGCGCGTTCAAACAAACAAACAAACTCTTCAGCTTTATAATATTACTAGCTTCTGCGCGCGACTTCGTCCCCGTGGAATAGGACCAATTCTGTCATACATAATTTGTGCGAAACTTTAAGTTTACGCAGCGGAAGCTCTCTAAAGGAAAAAAAAACCGATTTTGAAACATTCTTCATTGGTGCTACGCTCCTATCTGTCTTAGCGTGATGATATATAGCCTATAGCCTTCCTCAATAAATGGGCTATCTAACACTGAAAGATTTTTTCAAATCGGTCCAGTAGATCCTGAGATTAGCGCGTTCAAACAAACAAACAATCAAACAAAAAAACTTCAGCTTTATTATATTAGTATAGATAAGTATAGATTACTCGATGTTTTAGTTTTCGTGTAGGTACTTATATGTATAGTAGAAAACTTTAAACGGTTCTAATGTATTACTAAGTTTTTTTTTTGTTTCTTTGTTTAACAATATTAAGATGTACATGTAGTGATATATGAAAATTAAGCAGTGGCTATATTAATTTTAAATTTTACGCTCGTTAAAATATTATAATATTCAAATTATACAGTGTACGTGTCTCTTTATGTTTTGACAAGTATCGAGTAAGCCCCGAGGATGAGGACAGTTGTTCATATAACGAGACTCGCACCGCTTCGGACAGCGACCGCGCCACGAGTCACGAGTCACGACTCCTCAGTCCTCACTAATTTCCCTCCCTTTCCTTCTGATAGTATCGCGCATACCTGCCGGTGCTGACGCTGAGTGCCGACCTTTTTGTTTGTAGTTTGTAGCAGGCAGCAGGGAGCTCTCCCCGCCAGTGTTGCCAACTTAGTGGATTTTCCACTAGATCTGGTGGTTTGGACACCCCTCTTGGCGGGAAAAAATTGGTTTTAGTGGCTAGTGGATTTTTTAGTGGTTTAGGTTTGTTACAGTTAGTGGTAAGCTTCGGAGCTTACCACTAAAAATGATTTAGTATTTTTCTAGTATTTGTTTAAAAATACTTAAAGATTTAGTCACATTTACGATATCTCTATTAGTTTTACTGCACTCTAACGCAAATTTAGAGCGATTATTTAGTATTATGAATGTGGTCAAGACGAAACAGAGAAACCGAATGAAATTTGATTACACGCTAAAGGAAATGCTGCAATAAATAATTATATAATACTCAAGACCTTGGATTGGGGGGACGAGGCATCAACGTCAACGGCGAATACATCTCTCATCTTCGTTTCGCCGACGATATCGTCATATTTGCGAAGACGTTGGATGAGCTAGGCCAGATGCTGTCCGGCCTAAATGAATCCTTCCGACGAGTTGGTCTCGGTATGAACTTGGACAAACGTCAACCAAATCATACCGAGACCGTTATCGGTCGATGTTACACTTCTCGAAGTTGTTCAGGATTATGTTTACCTAGGCCATACAATTCAACTAGGCCGCAACAACGTCGAGAAGGAGGCCAATAGGAGGATCCGGTTGGGCTGGGCGGCATTTGGCGGGCTTCGCCGAGTCTTCACTTTGAAGATTCCGCAATGCTTAAAGACAAAAGTCTACGATCAATGCGTCCTGCCTGTGTTAACATATGGCGCCGAGACGTGGACACTGAAGAGGGGACTGGTTCACAAGTTTAAAGTCGCTCAACGTGCAATGGAACGGGCTATGCTTGGGATTTCTCTCAAAGATAGAATAGAAATGAGGCTATCCGCCCGCGAGAGCACGAAAGTAACCGACATAGCCCACAGAATTTGCAAGTTGAAGTGGCAGTGGGCTGGTCACTTGTGTCACAGGACTGATGGCCGTTGGAGAAGACGTGTCCTGGAATGGAGACCGCGTCATCTACGAAAGATTGGTGTAGGCTGGATGAGGATTGCGGAAAACCGGGATGTCTGGCGCAAACTTGGGGAGGCTTATGTTCAGTAGTGGACTGCAATAGGCTGAAGTGATGAAGTGAATACCTAATGCCGTAGTTCAAGAAATTGACAGTAAGAATTTTATTATATGCAAAGTGCAGATGAAGCTGATTCCTCAGAATACGATCTTCTTTAGTTAGGTAGTTATGACATTGTAACCTGTTTCTTTTTTTTCTGTACAAGTACATTAATTGTTTCCTGTAGTACGTAACATAAATAATTATTTTATTTCATGATAATAATTACGTTGTTGTTGTTTTTATTATTTTTAGGTAGGTAGCCGTTGTCTTTGGGTTTTTTAGTGGAATTCTGGTGGTTTGAGAGGCCGCTAAGTTTTAGTGGTTTCTGGTGGTTTACACGGCCTCATTTGGTGGATTGGTAAAAATAAAGTTGGCAACACTGCTCCCCGCGGAGTGGCGGCTGATCGCAGCATAACGTCTATAGACGCGTTACAGTGTACACGTACAGCGTTTGTAGAAAACCCGCGCGAAAATATTTACGATATAATGCAATTTGTTATGTGACTAATTAACAAAATTAAAAATGCGGTGTTTAATTTTATTATTTTTCTCTGTGACCCTTGTTTTCGAAACGGCCGCTGAGGCTTCTGTGAGGACATGTGAACCTATTAAAGTGGCGATGTGTAAGAACATTGGATACAACCAAACTGGAATGCCGAACTTGGCTCGACATACACTTCAAGCAGATGCTGATGTGACGCTTCAAACTTTTAGTCCACTAGTACAATACGGGTGTTCATCACAGTTACATTTATTTTTGTGCTCGGTTTATGTTCCCATGTGCACCGATAAGGTTGCGTTACCTATTGGACCTTGTAGAGGTCTATGTGAGAGTGTTTACGCAAGATGTTATCCGGTCCTAAGAGGTTTCGGTTTCCCGTGGCCGGCAGAATTAGACTGTTCTCTATTCCCAGCTGAGAATAATCACGAACATATGTGTATGGAAGGTCCAGGTGAACGTGCGCCACCTTTAGGAACCATCCCACTTGACGCAACCAATACAGTCGGTAGAGGTGCTTGCAGGCAACTTGTGAAACCAAATAGTTGGGTTTGGGTGAGAGGATCTGGTCGATGTGCACAATTCTGTGACGCAGAAGTACTATGGGAAAGCGGTGAACGCAAAGCGGCAGAAGTGTGGCTGGCGACGTGGGCTGCATTGAGTTTTGCATGTACCCTTGCGGCTGTAGGGGCACAATTGGCCTGTGGAGATAGAGGTGGAGCCGGTGAAAGAGCTCTGGTGCTGGTAGCACTTTGCAGATGTGCAGCCGCAGCCGGATGGGGCGTTCGTGCTGCAGCCGGCCGCACGGCAGCCGGTTGTGCCAAGGACTCTACGTCGCCAACACGGATGTTACTTGCACATGATGGATTAGCCAACCCTAATTGTGCTGTCGTCTTCTTATTGCTCTATTACTTCGGCTTAGCAGCTTCGGTTTGGTAAGTTTTTCATATTATTTATTTAAAATATACTAATATAAAAGATAAGAAATAAATAAATAATTTAAATACATTTGTAATGAAAACCATCTGCGTTACAAACTTGAAACCAAGCATGTATGACCTACCTACTTTGTATGCTTGTGGCTACAAGCTTATTCTTATTAAATAATAATTTATGGGAACAATTTAAAATATTGTGGATGAAATATTTTTATACTTGTAAAATTAAAATATGTACTTTGCAAAAGGACCGTCAAGAATAAAACTTTTTATATTATGAATAGTTGAATACTCACAAAAAATCGCAAAACGAACAATAGGAATCCCCTGGAAGACCAGTCCAAAACTACAATGGTCTTTTTACACCTTTGGATTTCTGATACGGTCTGCTCCATTGAATCCATCCTGTCTGCAAATAAATCTTAACTTTTGTCACCAATAAATTATGTTCAACTTAGGCATAAAATTGAAACAACATTTTGTGCACGATTCTAACAAATACAAGAAAGAAACTTAGGTATTGAAACAAAATTTTAAAATAAAAAATTATGTTAGTTTAACGTCAGGAAGCTGACTAAATTAAAAGACACATTTGAATATGAATAGTAAAGCTCAAATTTCTCGAAAAGCTACTGGAGTTTACCTTTTGTTTCACAGCAATAAGTTACGCTCTGTAAAAATTTAAAGCAAATGGACTTATTGTCCAGTTATGTTGCGTCGAACATGGAAATTAACGTTCATGACCGGCATGCTTTGATCTTTCTTTGCACTATCTGTCATTTAAGTAAAACTAACGAATACCTAAATAATTTAACATTATTTTCAGTTCAGTAACAAGTCCTCGGTCAAAATTTTATTTAAACGAACAGGTTTTGTAACTATTAACATAAATCATAAAAGTTCTTTGAAAAACTGTTTCTGATTTTTTTCTCGTGGAAAAGACGGGCCATAAAAACGAAGGAATTGAGAACTAAAATAAACGAGGTTCAATAAATCACTTCACAGGCAACTACACTAGTCAAAAGCGGGCACACAACACGACTTGGAATCCAATAGCAATTGCGTCCCAGAAATATTTTTACATTTGTTACAAAAGATGACGGAATTATAGAATGTTTATATAATATATATATTTTTTTATGTAACTAGGTTGGCAAACAAGCGTACGGCTCACCTGATGGTAAGACCGTAGCCTATAGACGCCTGCAACACCAGAAGCATCGCAAGCGCGTTGCCGAACCTATCCCCCCCCCCCTCAGGAGCTCTGGTCACCTTACTCACCAACAGGAACACAATACTGCTTGAAAACAGTATTATTTAGCTGTGGTCTTCTGTAAGGTCGAGGTACTACCCCAGTCGGGCTGCTCCAATTTTGAGCAGGAATTTTCCTGCTGTGCCCTACCTCAGTTCATGTTTATATCATTCATTCAGTTCATGTTTGTTGTTGTTCAGTTCATGTTTATATAATTATTTGCTTTTATTAGTTGCATATTACTCATATGTTATTTATTAGAAAGACACGATATAAACAACGATTTTGGTAGTCATTATAAACGGTTTGAAAAAAAATAGCTACATATACTAAAAACGTATCTTCGAGGCTCATACACACACACATCAGCCTGTCGCAGTCCACTGCTGGACATAGGCCTCCAAAAGTTCGCGTCAAAAATGGAGCGAACTCATGTGTTTTGCCCATAGTCACCACGCTGGGCAGGCGGGTTGGTGACCGCAGGGCTTTGTCACACCGAAGACGATGCTGCCCGTCTTCGGCCTGTGTATTTGAAAGCCAGCAGTTGGATGGTTATCCCGCCATCGGTCGGCTATTTAAGTTCCAAGGTGGTAGTGGAACTGTGTTATCCCTTAGTCGCCTCTTACGACACCTACGGGAAAAGAGGGGGTGGCTATATTCTTTACGGCCGTAACCACACACCACTTAGAGCCTCATAACTACGTAACAAAAATTAAATTTTCTTTTATCAGAGTTTTGTAACAGGGCATTAATCAGCATAAATACTTAGAATATCGCATGTCTTTAAATTCTTTGTACCTACCGTTAGGAAGTACTTAATACCCTTCGAAAATAGCAGCACCCTCGATCGTTCTTCTTAGGACCGGAGGACTTTTATTTCATTTCTTTGAATGTATGTTAAGGACGCTAATTGTAGGTTTGTAGGAGTTCTATGCGCTCATAAACTTCCTTTAGGATTCCATAGTTAAATGAATTAAACGGACTCCATTTTAAGTAGAGCTGTTTGTCGTAAAAAGTAGTCAGTGTAAATGTTTGTGCGTGTGTTTAAATGTATTGATTTATGTAACATTATTATATTATTATCGCTTTCAATGACAAAATAACGTTATTAAAATCTTTTTTCAGTAGTATCTTCTACTTCAAATGATATATTCTGAACTTTTATTCAATTACCTACTTTAAAGAAATTCTTATATGTATTTCTCTTATAACGAATAAAAAATGTTGCGTTATACTATTTTTAAATTTTACAACACTAATAAAGTTTCAACATTTTACATATTTTAATCAACAATTCTCTCAAATGACACCTAATTATTACCGTCACCTCGTCTCAGAGACTCGTTCAGTTTACAGTTTATGGCGGACGTTATTAATTTCTGAGAAATACTCATTTTCTTATAGATCCAGCTCGTTATGATAACTTCACGTAGATTTATGTTCAGCGGTGTTCTTTCATATCGTATCTGATGGGCCCTCCCGACAGATATTAATGCTCGCTGTTGATAGTTGTGCTGTGTCTGGTATTTTTATTTAAATGTGTTTACGTGATCATTTTTTACGCTCCGACAGTTTAGATTGCTAAATTTAATTTTAAGCGGTTACAAAATAAATGTTAAACAAGCTAAGGAAGAAGAACGTGGAAGGAGATGGCCAGCATTTATAGGAACATTGGCACATTTACTTTTACATAATACTAGTAGCGTCTCACGTTTTCACCTGAATTATTTCTGGTTTCGTGGAAATGTCGGCATAAAAAGTAGCCTATATGATAATCTTGATCGCTATCAATTTAGGTACGTAAATTGTTGCGGTGGGCGAATATATCCGGCTAACCGGCTAGGTACAAGGTTAGCCGAATATCCGGTATCCGGTATCCGGTATCCGGATACGGACCGGATCCGTTTCATCTCTAGATATTAGGTACTAAGTGCGTCTGTCAAGTTTACACAAGAGCAGTTCGTGGTACGGATTGTGATGAGTAGGTACTCATTAATAATATTATGAAAAATATCATCAATCATTTTGCCAGTTTGGCTGAAGGTTCATCAATTCATCCAGTAATTACACTTTTTAAAATATTAATATTAGCATTTTAATATTTAGCAAACCGATATTTTAACCTACTTTCGATGTTATAGTTTTAACACAATGCTATGAGCCTACTCGTACCGTAATGCTTTACCTATAACTAACATTCCATAATGCACATAATGTGCATTACTAAATAAATTCATAATAAAAAGTCTAACAAGATTAAGATTAATAGAAAACCGAAATTCTTTATGTATCAAATATTATTTTAAATGAATGGTAGGGAAATGTATGATTGTTAATTTTAATTAGGGATTAAAAAAATAATGATTTCCTATCATTAAAAACGTTATTATGTTACTAAGTACAGGTAAATTAAAGAAACAATGTCTATAACTATGACAGCGTGACCTCAAGAACCTTAAATCATAAAGTTTGCGAGCGAAAGTTGCCATTATGAATCTATCTATTCGTCTGTCGTATAATCATACGGATAGATTTCTTGTTTATGCAACGAGTGCAGTATAATGACATATCAGAACTAGTTAGCTGGCACTGTATATTGTGGTCTGAACGTAATGAGAAATACCAAATTGGTTTTGAATCCACGCGAAGGCCCTATTCAACGCGGTGCAATGATCTGTAACGCTTGGTGCACATGGTTTTTATAGGCACTACTATGAAAAACTTATAAAAATTACACATTTACAATTACAACGAATATTACAGATGGTAAGTATACCTATATGTATTTCATGTAATTTTGAACATATTTTAACATTTTATAATTATTTAATAATTGTAATTGAAAATACAATCTAAAATATTTAATCTGATTTATTGTTGTAAATTCAGACATTTGATTAACGCCATTTTATTTTACGATATTTTAATATATCATTTTCCGTGTTTTTGTAACCCGACCTTAATAGTACGGAGCATAATCGTTTTAGTTTAGAAAATTCAAAACTCTGCTCGTGTATCATTATTATGCTATTCGTAAATAACAGTAATTTTATTTTCATTTAGAGGGAGTACCGGAGTCGAGGTTCCTGAGATAAAGTAATGTGTTATGTTACATCTGGTTGTTCGTGAATATTACGTTAGAATTTTTTGTATAATAATTTAATAGCATAGTGAGATTTGACATGTGTATACAAATTGTTAGAAGTTAGCAGAGTAAAGTTTGTATGCAATCAAAAACTTCATGGGATATTAATGTATCTAACTCACAAAGTAAAAAACAGCTTTAGGTTTAAAAATGTTTTATAAATAACAAAATATTGAATATATTGTATCCGATATTCAAAATACATTAACTAATTTCGCAACGTTGGTACCTCTGATATGTAATCATGGTGCAGTTCATAATTTCTTGTTTATTTTAAATTTCGTTGCGGCAGCCGATGTAATCTTCACGAACTCTCCGCCTTGCATCGAATGGTATGCTCGTTAGTAGGGCTGCGCCAGAATACGGTATAAATTATTAAACTATCGATAAAACGGAATTTCGATTCAGCCTGTAATATCCCACTGTTGGGGCATAGGCCTCTTCCCCATGTAGGAGAAGGATCGGAGCTTAATCCACCACGCTGCTCCAATGCGGGTTGGCAGATAATTATATTCCCTACTATGAGTAACGATCGCTATCAGGTGTATATGATAACAACCGGGACCGACGGCTTAACGTGCTCTCCGAGGCACGGTGGGGAGACCCACAAGGACTGCACAAACACCCAGACCACAGCAAACATCTGTATGGCCAATACAAATGTTGTCGTGTGCGGGAATCGAACCCACAACCGCCCGCGCAACAGCCAATCGCAATCCAGCGCTGTAAC
The DNA here is from genome assembly GCA_905220545.2 of Melitaea athalia. Lineage (NCBI taxonomy): Eukaryota > Metazoa > Arthropoda > Insecta > Lepidoptera > Nymphalidae > Melitaea > Melitaea athalia. The sequence goes on from HG992193.1 coordinate 5,804,489, forward strand.
CGCTGCGCCATCGCGGCGTCATAAATAAAACGGAATTTACTACTAAATAATTAAATATAATAAAATTAAAAAGAAAACACGTGTTACATTAATACTGTAATGATGGAATATAGAACTATTTTTATCATAGGTAGTATACCTACATGTTTACTGAATTTTGTAGTATTGATGTAAAGTACCTATATGATATAAGGTATACCTACTTGTAATCACTAAGAAATTAATTAATTTCATAATTATGCACAAATTCATTTACTGTTATTATTATTAGGTTTTTATATTGCTTATACGAGTAGTTAAAATTTTTAATAATGAAAATATACAAACAATCGACAATACAACCAACATTGATCAGCACTATAAGAAGAGATTCGATCCCCTGCGCCCGCGCCGTAATTGGGATGCTAATCAGATGCTGAACTCGTGTCATCTCTTATCCACTTATAGAAGGATATGCCGTCTCTCTCGCTCAAAGACCGCATCGAAGGCGGAGGGTCTTCAATCATCCGGCAATAAGCACGGACGTCGTTCCCTGAGGCTCGCTCCATCGTAATCACTGTAGTTTGCACTGGCAGAATAATTTTCATTCGTAACAACCAGGCGATACATCGAATGACGAGCTCGCAAATCCTTGTTCCAACTTTCAATTTATGAATCGATTATTATCTATTATACTGTTTTTCATTATTATGATTAAGACTGTAAGTTAATTTTCTATTTCGCTAGCTGTTTCTGTTTATTTCTTTTGAATTTTAAGCCTTATTGAAATGTTAAAATAAATTCACTGGTTATTGAAAAGGTTTCATTATTTTAATTTAATGATACTGTTTGTTTGTGTCTTTGTTATCTAGAAACTTTTTATATCATATTTCTAAATTATTTCTTAACAATGCAGGTATCCGTGCATGCAGTCCATACCAACCTATACGTATTATAAAAAACAGTTTGCATAAACGCTCTAACCTCAGACTGCCTGTCTGATAAAAAACTTTGCAGATTGTGGGCTGTAAAAGATCACTCTACGATTCATATAAAGAGCGGTGCACTAACCATAAAGTTATCGCCTTGTTACATAATAAAACTGATATGATATTTTATCTCTGTTTGCGTTATAAATCTACGATAAACATTTAGGACACTAACAATCAAAGCTTTCGTTTCGTAAGTCCTAGATCAGTGGCTACGCAGAACAAACAGCTTCCTTTGCCGGTTTTGCTTTAGTTGGAAACCGAGATCGAGGGATAGTCCGAGAAGTAAAATAGCCGACGGTCGTGTTCACCTTCGGAACACAAAGGAACCGAGAAAGGATTCTGCATATCTGTTGCGGTGATCACGCCGCCTGAGATGCTATCGAACTATACTCATTATTGGAACTCGCTTTCTTGGTCACAGTATACCCGAAAGTGGTAGAGGCGACAATGTTTTATTTGTATTGTGTTAAATATAATTATGACTGGGATTTTTTGTTATTATCTCTCTCTCTCTAAGCTCTTGTAGATTAAGAATAAAGTCGACTTATTTTTTTTTACAATCGTTTATATTCTATTTAATGTAATATTTTTGGGTTACATTAAAAAAATTAGACATGTTTACATTCATTTTTAATTTGTAACTGTAACATTTTTTTAAATAGCAACCCTTTTTTGTTATCACGCCAGAGATTAATTTAAATTTTTTGAGTGTACTGTAGTAAATCAGGCTTGTTACCACGATGCACGCTCTGAGATACCCACAACACGGCTCCGCTCGCGGCGGCGATACGATCTCCATTGTTATACAATACTCGCTCGACTTTGAACTTAGGTTACACTATTTATCACTTTCTCCCTCACGTGTTTAGTTACCGTAATCTGTAATATAATCTTTACAATCCTGTTTTACGAGATTGGTCGCATACGAGTATGGTCGCTGTCAAAACGTAATAGGATTCTTGAAGTGTGAGAAGGTGATTTTATTACGGTCATTTTTTTTTATATATATGGCATTATCCTATTATAAAACGGTCTCTGCAACAGCTTGTGATCCACGAATGCCCCTTAAACTTAAGGGGAAAATCTACAAAACGATCTTATAAGACCTGTCATAATGTATGGGTCAGAATGTTGGGCAACGAAAGTGACGGATGAAAGAAGAGTGCACGCAGCCGAGATGATAATGCTAAGATGGATGTGTGGAGTAACGAGGAAAGACCAAATTAGAAATGAGTATATAAGGGGAAGTTTGAAAGTAGCACCCGTGACAGAGAAAATGAGGAGCAGAAGGTTAGCATGGTATGGGCATGTAATGAGGAGGGATGAAAGCTATATTGGTAAAAGAATGTTAGGGATGAATGTCGAAGGACGAAGAGCGATCGGCAGGCCAAGAAAGCAATGGATGGATTGTGTGAGTGAGGACATGAGAAATAAAGGAGTAAGCGCTGAAGTGACGAATAATAGGGAGGAATGGAAGAGAAGAACATGTTGTGCCGATCCTATTACATAAGTGGGATAAGGGCAGGGAGATGATGATGATTATCCTATTATAAAATATATTCGACAATCTGATGCTCTTACAGACAATTTATTTACATACAAACAGAAATATTTTTGATTGATTTTTTGACTTAATGTCGTTAACAATATATAACTGGTTCCCATTATGTAATTAAATGAGGCTTATTTAAGGCGAAGGCGAAGTTCCACGTAAAATCGTGTACTGAAGGCCAACCGAATTATACCTCGGCAGTGGGTGGGCTGGCCTCTGAAACAACCTCGTTTGTTGGTTTTCGATGATGGATAGCTGTGTAATTAAGGACGGTTATACGTAGACCCGCCTCGGAACTGGATGCTTGACAGAAAATTTTAAAATTAATGTTAATGTCTAGGTAGGCAGCAATCAACTCCTTATTATCTTTAGTAAATTGCTGCAAATACAAAACAAGATCTTGTTATGAATTACGCATAAAGACTTGCTACGTAATTTCTGTTATAATAGAATAAATTGCCCATTTTATTGGTTTACGGAATGCGTTTCTTATTTAAAGAAAGCTATCAGCGTTCCTGCTTAAGCTATTATTATCGATTTTTTTTTTAAAATAAAGTATGGATATTCAAACTTTATATCTAAATGGAATCAAGTTATATATAAAATAACTTGATGTCTACCAAAAAAAATGTATAATTTCAAAAAAAAAGTTGTCATTTGCCGCAGTTTACAATTACGACTACAGTTTTACTACTATGAGTCGTAATTTAGTAATATTTGAAAGACTTTCTTCTAAGTTTAAATAAAAACAGCATTTTGCTTAAACGTATTTCCTATAAAATATAATCAACAGTAGTTTCAGATTGCGATTAAAAACAAATAGGCAAATTGTTCCTCTTAATAATACAAAATGTTTTGTTTGAAATGTATACTGTCTAGTGAGCAATCTCAAGTCGCTAATGTAAGTGAAAGCTCTTATCGGGAATACAACAATGAGATCGCATGCACAGCGTAACTCCAAGAATCAGGGGTGACCATAATAATGTACCTACTTAAAAAGTTAAAAGTGTAACATTAATGTACCATAATTATTTTATTATCTACTAGTAAGTCTTAAATTTTCGTTAAAGGAAGCCAAAATAGTTGATCAGTTTTAGTAGCAAAACTTAATATATTTTTTAAATTAGGCTTATATTTTTATTTCAAACTTTTATTAGTTAGTTAATTAATTCCTGTCACGGTCATAAATAAAGTTTCAGGATTCATTTAAATCTAAAAGAGTCACAAAAATAGCGTCACCCTACATGAACGGATGCGCATGTGTTTAGCGCCTACTCCCACAAACAAGAGAGGCGACCACTGAGTTGTTTTAAAAGCTTTAAAAGCTTTCACAGCTCATTTTCACACCGGCAACACCATCCCTAGAAATTTCCGTTAAGATAAAACATTTGTAATTTATTCGATTTTTCGTTCGCATTTAAAGCCTTTACGTCCTTTTCAATTCCTATTTATTCCCTTTTATTAATTATCTAATTATTAATCGTTAAGAAAATACTTTTATCATTCATCAAGTTCAAACATATTTTTTTTTAACTTGTAGTGGACACTTCATGTAATTAAAGTTTGATTTAACATTGTTTATTAATTAATTTAATTGATTCATTATTTTTAGTTTTGGGAGAAAAAAATATAAACAAGTATATATAGCAGGAATCGACTTAAATATTTTGTTTGTTACAATTCAAAGCAATAAATATTCCTAAACGACCGATTCAATTCTCAAAACAGTAAATCGTGTGTTCTAAACAAAACAAGAACCTATTCCTCACATGACCCAGACGGTTTTAGTGTTTTCAATTTTAGATTTTCTACAGGGTTAGTTTCTTTCTCAGAAAACGGCCTTTGTTAGTAAATTTTTCGTTTTGGAAGAATACGACAAGTTGAAATGTTGCGTCGTTCAGTTAAATAAAAGAGGGATTGTGGCGGGGCTTGGGGAACAGGTAGGCTTTTTTGTCTCTCAGCCGGGGTACGGCTGGTGGAAAAAAATATGTGTGTAGACTCGTGCAAAGTGAATGTTTTGTATACATGTGCGGTTATCCTTATTATTAATATTTGTAACTGAGGTTGCTATAGATGTAATCTAAAATACTGATATTCAGGTACATTTTTGAATTCAATGAAAAAAATACATATAGTGAAAAAAAATTACAAAGATTTTATACATAATATTAACCTTGTATTACAGTACTATATTTTGGAATCTCAAATAGGTACTCTAAAATTAATTTTTTTCTGTTAAATTTAAGCATTGAATTTTTTGTTCGTAGAAACATGTTTAATTCTGTAACGTTTAAAGACATTCATAAATTAATGAATCCTAAATAAGAAAACTATTTTAAATATACGAATGCGTTGCCATGTTCTTGTTTAATTCTAAAAATACCCACAGCCACACAACTACACAAGTCACACTGTAACATGATATTTGGAAGCTGCAATAACTCATGTCTACACAACGTTTATTTTGTACTCATTATAAGCCGTAATATTATACTAAAGTTGCATTATATGAATTTAAAACGTGTATGTATTTCTTGAAATAGGTGATTTTACGTTTCCAAAATGGCTCCCGTTAAATAACAGCCATGGCGCGGGGATCGGTCCTAAACAAACAGTGATTTCCATTAATGTCTGACGGACGGGCGGACATAGGCGCATATATTTATTGATTTATTGATCGTAAGCAGAAATCCCGACAGTCGTAATTTAAACATGGAGCCGAAGCCGCCCGAAATGCTTTGGGATGCGTCGGACAGGATAATGTTTGGACAGGCTCATGATAAAATGTTTGATCATCTTTTTTTTAATATAAATAAACATGAAATACGCAAGCTCTATTTCATTGATATTGTACGATCTAATCTTCCTATAAACTATGTTTATTCGTTTTAATATATATAAGTACCTATATGTTTTATTATATTTTAGTTATATCAAAATAACTTACATGATTGTACGGTGGTATTTTTTATAAAGCGAAAGATATTAAGTTCGAAAACTTTTACGGCGTAAAGTACTATGTAGTGCTTAAACATTTTATTATTTTTAAAGTACATATTAAATACACGATCTACTCAATACCGTTCTTGTTCCACCAACTCTCGCTTCCCGCTAAGCAGATGCACATGTCTACGCCGCGGGATACAACTATCTATGGCTTTTGTTGTTATCTCCGTCTTTTTCACACTCAAATTAATTTCATTTGGGGGAAAAGGGATAAAAGACCTTGTTTTACAAATTATTTTACAGCAGAGATATTTTTACGTCGTGTCTTACGATCTAAGATAACACGGACTAACTAGAATATGAATTCTTCTTAATTTGTGTTTGTAATGTAATAATAAATATATATATCGTTATTTTTAACTGCGTACTATTTATTATAAAGACAGTGTTAACAGATAAGATCGTAATCCGATGTATAATTTATAGACTAGTAGATATGTGCTTAGTTATGTAAATAATAATGATATTTTTTTGTAAGCATTCTGTTTTAATTTATACCTATTTTATACCTTAATAAGCAATTCATTGTTATATGAGGTAAATATCTAAGTTTGATTGTTACGTATTTTACAATATTTAACTAAATAATAAATTGAAACGTGCTCAAATTTCTTATCCTCTCGACTTACATGATTACATCGTTATCTTTTACATAAAACATCGTGATTCAATATTTATGCGTCTCCCTTTTTCAACAATACAATTCGAGTCAGCTTATTATGTTTCGAAAGAAATAAGAGTCGATTGTATGTAAAATAATGTTCATAAATTCGATTAAACGAGATCGTACATAGAGCGGGGTCAACGCATTCAGGTTGTGCTTATGTACCTATAATTATATTTTATGATGTTGGCCAATTTAGGAAACGAGATTTTGAGCCTCGTTAGTTTTTGATCTGGATTTGTTGAATACTTAAATAAATCGCCCAAGTGCGAGTCGGACTCGCGCACGAAGGGTTCCGTACCATTGACTAGGTAAATTGATTGTAATAACGGGAAAAAGCGGCACTTTTATTGTATGAGAGCAAAAATAGGCAAAAATGACGTTTTTTGTATGGGAGCCCCCCTTCAATATTAATTTTATTATTTATTATTAAAGTAAAAATACAACTGAGTATTTTGTGAATATTTCAAGTGCCTACCTGTTGCCATTATTGATATCGAGCAAAAAAGGGCAAGAAAATCGCGTTTGTTGTATGGGAGCCCCACCTTAAATATTTATTTTATTTTGTTTTTATTTTTTGTTGTTATAGCGGCAACAGAAATACACAATTTGTGAAAATTTCAACTCTCTAGCTATAGCCGTTCTTGAGATACCTGGTGACAGACGGACGGACGGACGGACGGACGGACGGACGGACGGACGGACGGACGGACAGCGAAGTCTTAGTAATAGGGTCCCGTTTTTGCCCTTTGGGTACGGAACCCTAAAAAGTACATACATTGTATAAAATTTAATAATTACTGTCAACTGTTATATACCTAAGTAATATGTAATAACAAGTAAGTAGAATATAATTGTAGGTAAATTGACTGCCCTAATACGCAAATGAGAAAGTTGTAGGTTCAAATCTGGTTATTTTAACAATATTGATATAGGATAGTATAGATTATTCAGATCAAAATACTAAGCTATTGACTATGAATAAAAGAATTAGATGATTTTTTTTATTTTATTTTTTTTATTACATAACAAAGCATTCATTTCATATAATTTTACCATTTAATATAAAACTTTACTCTCAAAGTTTCATTGCAGTTATAATATATAATTATGTATGTAGATTGTAGAATGTAGATACCCAGTAAAAAAGTATATTAATAAGTGTAATACATATAAATAGTAAGTATTATTATTAGCCATAATTTAATAACAACTAAACTTTATGAACCACATCGAGTGATAAAGGCAATGGAGTTTATATTATGAGATTCGTCTAACATGCGAGCCGTGTGAAGAACGCGTTAAATCTAATGCCCCGTCCATACGCTTGGTGTTCGTCACGAACACGAACAAAGTTCCAAACATCGACCACAATCATCAAACACAAACAGTCGTCCTCACGCTTGACGAACGTGTTAGTATTTTGTAGATCGGCAAACATGGCGGACGAATAACGCGGCGGCATGGCGGACGGATAAAATCTATAATGTACTTAATACTACTAAAATAAATATACTGTACTACTACTGTAACTAACTACTACTGTACTAGTAAAATAAATATACTGTTTTACGATTATTTATCGAATAATAATTTAATATAATTCATTTAAATATTTTTAAATGAAGAAATAAAACCTTTACATGACGTCACACAAACAATATTAAAACATGATTTTGAGTATCTAAAATGCTGTAAACAACGCGCCAAAAACTGCGACAAGTAATGTATGTACTATAAGCCGCGACACGTCCACCACCCGTGAAGCTCGCGCGCATAATGATCGCTGGCCAAACGTGTGGATACACCGCGAACTGTTTGCCAAACATCCTTTGATCTGTGAAGAAAAACCGACACCGATGCCGAACACTGCCGAACACAAACACGAACAGGCGAACAACGACAAACACCCATCCACACGTCCGTTTTTGCTGTTTGCTGTTCGCTGTTCGCCATTGTTCGTCAAGCGTGTGGATGGGGCTTTAAGCCCGTGGCGAATTTTGATGCGCGAACAACGCATACCATACCTACACATCAACTAACACTTAGGTGTTGAATAAAAAACAAATTAACAAATATTAAAGCCATTTTTATTTTTATAACACATTAAATAATAAGATGTAATGATGTGACTACGATAAAAATCTATCATTTGTTTTTGGTGCTTTAGAAAAAGTAAGAATTAACATTAATTATCTTAAAAAGAGCAAGATTTAATTGATTTATATAACTAAACTAAACTCAATAATCTCATTAAAATTATATTCACTGCTAAACTACCTATTACAATTTCACATGATACTTTTTAAAATATTTTATTAATTCAATAAAGCAACAATTAACTTATATTAAAAGAACTTAACTAAAAGATTATCTTTTTAAGATTTAATTTAATTAAGTATTAAAATCTACAATTAAATCTCAGTTGTATTATCTGCATGTGTCATAATTAAATAGTGTTGATGTACGGTCGTAACAAGTTCACGGCTTGCGTTATTACTTAATTCAGGAACAATTTATGTTCCGTGAATTTCACAAGGCTACAGACCAACACATTATCAAATCTATTTAATAAAAAAACGAGTTTGCTTTAGACCACACGACTAAAGTAAAACTTCTTTAGCTCCGTCTAACTTATATCGGCCTCTCAACTTCCGTTCGTCTCGCCCGATCACACTTTTCGTAACGCTCTCATCACGCATTCACCAGCTTACTCCACAAGTCAAGCGTGCGTAAAGAAGTTTTACTTCCAAACTTCAAAAGGAAAACTACAGTGACTGATATATTGTGTGTCTATTTAAATTAATCGTCTTAGTATCTAAATTTTAATTTTGATGATCTCCAAGCTGTACGGTAAAAAGACTATCGTAAAAAATATGTTTGAGCTATAATATAATAGTCTTTATACAATAACCTAGGGACACTTTTAGACAATGAGTTTTAGAATTGCTGTCGGTTTCCGGTTGGGAGCTCCACTGTGCTTTAAACACAGATGTCCGTGCGGAAAGATGGTAGAAAGAATTCTTTCGGACTACACTGCCTTTCCTTCAACAAGAGTTCGGGTAGGTTTTCCCGTAACAGCTTTAAGAGCAGCAGCTGCGGCGGAAAAAGCTGCCATCTTTGTGCCGTTTGCAGTATGTTGTGAAGATTCAACTCCTTATTGCCTCCACTGGCTACAAGAGGGCTGGTGCATTTATTGCCCAGAGAATCGGCACAGTGATTAAACGGGGAAATGCTGCCAGCGTTCTTTGCATAATTCCACGCGGACATGATTTGTACCGGAACTATTTGTAAATATTTAGTTCATCGTAAATATGTATAACTTATAAGTAATATTGTAAAATTTCGAAATAAATGTATATCAATTTAAATATTACACAAATATGTATATTACTTACAAGTTACAGTTTTTACGTAAGAATATAAATGTTTAAAGCAGATGAGAATTAATAGGATCCCGTTAGAAGTAAAATTCTACTCGTACTTAGTATTAGAAGATATAAGTTCTCTACATAGATAATGCTTTAATTTAAAACACCTAGTTGAACCTAGTGTTGAATAATTTCGCAATAAAAGTTGAGCAAGCGACCGGTTGTTAGTTTATGAATATGATATATTATAAACAGCTCTCGTGGCAAGTTTTGCTTATTTATAGAATGAATGTTTGCGTCTAATTGTTCCGCGTAATGATTTTATGATGCAAACTTTTTTATGTTTTGTTTTAGGTATAAATTGTTACAATGGATTCGATTTAAAATGTTTACTAATTTATTTATTAAATTGGAGTCACACAAAATCAATTTACGTAAGTGATCTTTTTCTATTTCTTGCACTTATTGATTGATTTCTATTTTTTTTTGTAATTAAATATTTTAATTTTTTTAATATAAATATTATAACTGGAAATATATGTGTATTAGGTATAATATGTATTATTTTTAAATAGGTAAATGTAAGAAAACATTAAAAATTATGAGCACAAAGTCAGCTCTATCTTGGAACATTTTTAAAATGTCATTTATCTGTCTCATAATTAGCAAAATGCTAATTGCTCCACACATCAGCTTGTTTCGCATCGAATAAAATATGACTCTAATAATACACCTAAACACAGATTGTGTAAGTCGGCGACTTTGAACTGTATTTTGCATTCCGCGGCGGCACCATCAAAGCTGTAATCACGGCCGCCATTGATCTACAACAAAACTTTCAGACGAACAGCGCTAAAATGTTTAAATGGTTCACAATAAAAGTTCTAAATATTAAAAGGCACAGAATAAATTTAATTAGCTTAGAGTCTGAAAGACTATAACTATACGTACTAGTAGACGCAAATAATAAGTACAAATTGTTATCTTATAAATCAATTGAAAAATACGCAATGTGCAAATAAGTTTGTTTATAAGTTCTTTTGTTTTATCTTCGTCTACTTTCAACTTCGGTTTGAGGAAAAGCTACTGTACCTGTATGTTAAGAATTATACTTATAATATATAGTTATATACTATTTCATATCTCAGTAATAATGATAAGTACTGTGACTATATAAAAATACGTCACTTATGTACAATAATGTCTGCAACGCTGCAGAAATGTCGGATATGCAAAATAACAATCGTGTCAAGTCCTGTCCTGTGAACTCCGTGGTAGTAACAGCATTAATTGTGACCTTGAAAATTGAGAAACTCATACAAAAAGTGTGTGTAATATCATTATAATAATAATGGTGTCTATCGAACGCAGTCTTAGCGTTCACAATTTTTTCTAGTATCGTTTTCTATCGGGTAACGAGGCGTGGTGCGATGATTGTGACGTGATTGACGGCGAGGCGCGCTGTGACGACTTGACGAGTTCGACGAGCGTTTCACAACAGTCTTGTTTATTGTATCGCTAACGTTGTCACAGATAATATAGCCTGACGTTCTTAAACTCCTGCTTTTTAAATTAATGAAATTAAACAGATTTTAAAATAAATATGTATTAGAATAAATTTTATTTTATTTTCGATTTTTACTTGTAATTTTCTATTTTATTTATTTTTAAGTTATTTCTATAATCAAATATACTCTACATAGTAACACTAACGTAATTAAGAAAAAAAAAACAATAAATTTGTTTTATTACTACAATTATGTACTTATACAATAAAAATTAAAGCACGAAAACGCGGAAAGGATAAAGTTATCATATAAAGACATATAAATCTTATATTTTTTGTAACTGATTCTCGCTATGATTTATTAAATTTAAATTAATATTGTGTAACCGTAGTTGTGATCCTTTTTTGTTCCTTCATCTCGTGGGAAAACATAGGTACTCTAAATTTCATTAAGATTACTCGAATCCCTTGGGACCTTAAAAGCCCGTTATCATATCTCACAAGCAATAGTGGTTGCGAACTCAGCCGCCCGTATCGAACACATCAAGAGCATTACAGGGAGATAAATTGTCTTACCCAATTTTATCAAAAACACACGGTGCTCATTTAATCACCGATTAATTGATGATAAAATGGAATAAATAATAAGAAACATTATATAAATGTAGAGTCTCTTTCAGAGTATTGTTTTGTGTCGCCAATTTCCTCCAACAGAACCTACATTCCAAATCAGTGGTAGTTTCACAATAATCTTTCTGTTTGGCATTGTTATTCCCAGCTGTTTTAGCCAGTGTCTTCCTTTCAACTATCTATCACGATTCAGCCTGTAATATCCCACTGTTGGGGCATAGGCCTCTTCCCCATGTAGGAGAAGGATCGGAGCTTAATCCACCACGCTGCTCCAATGCGGGTTGGCAGATATATTCCCTACTATGAGTAACGATCGCTATCAGGTGTACATGTTAACAACCGGGACCGACGGCTTAACGTGCTCTCCGAGGCACGGTGGTGAGACCCACAAGGACTGCACAAACACCCAGACCACAGCAAACCTCTGTATGGCCAATACAAATGTTGTCGTGTGCGGGAATCAAACCCACAACCGCCCGCGCAACAGCCAGTCGCAATCCAGCGCTGTAACCGCTGCGCCAACGCGGCGTCTTTCAACTATCACTTCTACTTAACTCGATCTTGTAGATTTTGGTAGTTTCACAATAACTATTAATAATAATAATAATAATAAAAACTCTTTATTGTACACCAAAGAAAATGAGCAAAAACACAAAAATAAAAACAGGAGATAAGTACAAAAGGCGGCCTTATCGCTAATGAGCGATCTCTTCCAGGCAACCTTTGGGCAGAGAAAATGGTATAAACAAATGTAGATGGTCTAGGTGTACAGTTTTATCAAAATACATACAATATATTTAAACCAATAAATAATAAAAAAAAAAAAAAAAATAAATAAAAAATAGAAAAATAAAAATAAAGAAGATGTACGTACATAGCATATGTATATAAATGCAAAGTTTTAATAGACATACATAAACGTATATACAAAATAACGAATCATTGTGATACGATTCAAAGCGAAGCCACTTGAACTGGGGATAATATGTGACTAGATAGAATGATTATAACTGAAGGAAATAGTGCTTAAGAGACTTCTTAAAAATTGGAAGAGATTCAGCGCGTCTTATAGGCAAAGGTAGGGAGTTCCAAAGCCGAGCAGCTTGGACAGTAAATGATTTCGAATAGAACGTAGTGACGTGTGGAGGAATTTTAAGAAGTAAACTAACATCGGAGCGAAGGCTTCGCTCATGAGACTCGCCAAGATACTTAAAACGTTCTCGTAGGTAAGAAGGAGTAGCAGGATTAAATAATATGCAATATAACAAAGTAAGTATGTGAGTATTCCTGCGACTATTATTAATTAATGAAAAAATTAGACTATGTTAAATGACAAAGTGAGTTTGAAATCTACTTCAATAAAGACATTTTTGATTTAGATTTGATTGTAACATAAATATTTAAACTTAAAGACGTTACGTTTCAGATGTTTACAAATATTTTCCGAATTGTATAAGTAGGTATCATATGCTACTACTTTTTTTGATTGATTAAACAAAGATTAAGAAAAGTATGAAATATTGTAAATCAATATTAATATATTTCACTGTATTTCGAAATATAATTTATATACATTATTTAATAGAAGTGCATATTTTGGTAGAGTTTATTCTTGATCACGAAAATAGATAGTAGGTACCTACTTCTTACTTTATGATATTTTTGGTATGTATTCTATTTTTACTTGTGAAGCTTAAAATTTAATGTTACATTATATTATAATACAATATTATAAAACCTGATATCAAAAGTTTACACTAATTTTATTAATGCAAAGGGCTTGTTTCACCGGTCGCCGTTTAGCTATCTGAAGTATGACGGCATCCAAGTGATAAAAGTTTATGATGTTTCTTTTTCACCATCGAATTCCAATTTACTTACGAGATACTTTATTCGCAATTTGAATCTAAAAGTTACGCTTCAGCCTGTAATATCCCATTGTTGAGCATAGGCCTCTTTCCTCATGTAGGAGAAGGATCAGAGCTTAATCCACCACGCTGCTCCAATGCGGGTTGGCGGATATATTCCCTACTATGAGTAGGTAACGATCTAAAAGTTGTAGTTTAATAATTAAGATAAACAGGCCCTAATGGCCTATTTTATTCTCCTGCTATAAAAGTGCTGTGTGGTTACGGCACTAAGAATGTAGCCACCCCCTCTCTTCCCGTGGGTGTCGTAAGAGGCGACTAAGGGATATAACACAGTTCTACTACCACCTTGGAACTTAAAAAGCCGACGGATGGCGGGATAACCATCCATGCTGGTTTTGAAATACACAGGCCGAAGACGGGCAGCAGCGTCTTCGGTGCGACAAAGCCAGCCCTGCGGTCACCAACCCGCCTGCCCAGCGTGGTGACTATGGGCAACACACATGAGTTCGCGTCATAATGTCGGGCGCGAACTTGTGGAGGCCTATGTCCAACAGTGGACTGTGATAGGCTGAAGTGGCTATAAAAGTCTATTCGTAACTTATGTGTAAGATAAACTTTAACTAAGTATACGTCCAGTAAAACAGGTCCATAGTATTGTATAATATTTTGAACTAACTGTCCAATCTCGTAAACCACAAAGCTATAAAGCGTTAGGGTTGTATTAATTTTATTCTCAACCTTAACTCACGGTATGTAATTATGTATTACTCGATTTTTAAATTAAAAATGACGTCTCGCTGCGCCTGCGTCGCTGTTCTTACGGACATCGAAACTTTAATCACCTGATAAATATTACCGATAAAGGTACACAAGGGTCCTCGAAAAACAAACTCAGCGGGGTCCGACTCCAAGTTTAAACTATGGACAAGACAAATGGAATGACATATGGGATCGATAGTTTGTTTTTTCCTAGATCCACCTTTTCGTGCTTATAAATAATTCAGGATTGTTCTTATTCTCATTTCTCTCTTATTATAAATGACGTACATAGACATGTTGACATTTTATTTAAATGGAAAGAAAAAAAATGTCACGTTATACTTTTCGTTGAATTGGAAATTGACATTTAGAATGTTAGCAGTTGAAATATTTTATTCAAACATAGGCCATAATTATGTATCTACGATGTACATAATTATGTATGACACTCATTTAAACGGAAAGACGTTACAGAATAACTTTTTTTTATTGAAATGTGTTTAGGAAACATTAATTGTTATTGCATAGAGCCATAGAGTATTTATTGCAACGCGACGCGTTGATGTCTTTTATACGTTTGATGTATATTTTTCATTATTTTTCGTATTTTGAATTTTATTTATTAACATACAGATAAATAAGTAAAGTATTTTCTTTTATCTTTTTAGTTTTTATTTGTTTTATACCAGTTACTTCATTAATAAATGTTCATACCTGTATCTTATAGGTAATAATGTTGAAAGAATTAATATAAAAAAGCAGAATAGTAATCACAGTTGTTCATTTTACTAAAAGTTTCCGTTTAAAGGTTGCTTGAAACCTTTCTTTTGATATTTTGTGAAAAGATACTTTTAGCATTTATAGTATTTAATGTACTATAGAAGTTATTCAATAACGCGGGAAAAACTGCAGGTCGTATAGTATATTATAAAGACATAATCTCAGCACATTTATTCTAAACGGACACAATTTATGTATTGTCTGCAATGTATCTACTGCGAAAAAATAAATGTACCCGTTCAATAATTGTGTTTGCTCGCAAACGAAAAAAACCGACTTCAATTACATCGACAAGCAATGACCTTCTTGTTTATAGAAGGTCATTGTCGACAAGTAACGCGTAATAAGACGAAAAAATAGTCAAGTAAATACGCGCTATTAAAGATTACTCAAAAAGTTGTAATCAGATCTCGATTTAATTTGAACAAGACTACATGACAAGTATTAGCTTTCGATTAAAGTAAGAATCATCAAAATCGGTACACCGAGTAAAAAGTTATGCGACATAATACAACGTAGGTCGACGAAAAAGTAGTCAAGTAAATACGCATTATTAGGTATAACTGTAAAAGTACTTGTCAGATCTCAATTAAATTAAAATGGGACCACATGACACCTTACACCTTTCATATAAAACAAAATTGATCGAAATCGGTCCACCCAGTTAAAAGTTCTGAGCTAACCATACATAAAAAAAAATAAAAAAAATACAGTCTAATTGAGAACCTCAATGAAAATCCAAGCAATAATATTAGTGTCATAAAATAAAAATAAAAGTGTTTTAAATAAGATTTCTATTGTGGAAGTTATTAAATGCATCTTATTAATAAAACTTTTAAGGCTTTCTATACTTACTCATAGTATTTCTTATCATTAAGCCTTCACATGTATGAACGTTTTTTTTTGCACTTCAATTAAAAAAATCGTTTAAAAATAATTAATTTTGTGTTAAAGATATTGCAAACAACGTTTGGTAATTATTTTATCAATTGAAATATAATTATATGGTAAGTGGTTTCTTTTAGCGAATTTTAATTAATTTAATAAACAGAACTATTGTAATAATGTAGACAACTTTTAAAACGTTTTAAATTCATTTTACATTTGCATTTAAAATGTTTAACAAGCAAAAGTTTCCTAAATACCTTACATTATTAAATATTAACAATTGATGAAAATATATGACGGTAGTCATACAATTTAACAGGTGCGAAAGACGGCGGCTACATGGCGCTAAGTGGAACGTGCACCGGACGCAGTCAACCGTAACGATGCTCCCCACCGAGCGATCGCCTTTATAAGCAACCGCGCTGTTGAGTCGGCAGATTCCGCCTCCGCGCTCCGACCCGTTCGGACGTGTTTGTGCTGCTCTCTCGCTCGTCGCTCGCACACCCCTGTGCCCGCCGACCACTCGCGTCCGCTTCTCCGAAGCGTCGACCGCGCCACGTGGCGACCACCCGGTCGCCGTATCGCTCTATGCTAGAGCCATCCGCTGTAGTTCCGCACTACGAACTTTTGTGCTAGGTCAGTGTAGTTCAGTGATCGTGCTAGTCAAAGGACTGTGTCAAGTGAGTGCACTCGGACTGTATAGTGCACGGATTGTTCAGTGTTTCCGCGGACGCGGGCCCGCTCCTCCCGGAGCCGACCAACACACCCGGATTACCAGGTTAGTCTTAGGGACTCACCTCTGTCACCTACGGGCAGAGCTCATTAGGGTTCACACCGTAGGCACACAACTCCCCTGCCACCGGCAGGGGAGATACATCTCTTTATCTCTCCCCCGTGTCCACTAGGGACACATCTCATTATGGAGCGACTCCTAAAGTTGCTCGCCACCCGGTTCCCGGAGGTCCTTGCAGCCCTGAATCGCGAACTAAGCGAACAGGACGCGGCCTCTGAAACGCCCACTGCCACCGTCTTGGGTTCGATTCCCGACGGACCGGCTTCCCCCGACTCGGTAGACATGATTACCGAGAGTGAAAGTGAGTCGGACAGTGACGACTCACGTTCGGAGACACGCTCGAGGTCGGCTTCACCGACCGAGAGCTCCAATGATGGTTTCGAGACCGTCATAAACAAGAAAGCCATTAAGAAAAAGCGAAAGGTTGTCTCTACGAGTCCACTGCCGGACACAAAGAGACCCGCCACTAGCAAAGCCCGCCGCACGCCCCCCGCTTCGCCTACCCCCGCGCCTAACGCAACCCCCGCGCCTAACGCTATCACCGCGCCTAACGCGACCCCCGCCACCCCGGCTAACGCCAAGTCGGTATCGCCGAAGAAACCCCCGCCCATCTACATCCAGGACTTACGGTCCTGGAACGACATTTCGGCCAAGATAAAGGCCAGAAAAATTAACTTCACCCACGCGCAATCTACAGCGCAGGGTATAAGAGTCACCGTTCCGGACTCTGAATCCCACCGCCAGCTATCTAAGCTTCTCAGAGCCGAGAAAATCGGTTATCACACACACGCACTTGACGATGAACGTCAGCTGCGTGTCGTCATCCGCGGGCTCCCCAAAGAGATCGACGTCGCTTCGATCCATGAGGACCTCAAAGCCCAAGACCTCCCCGTCAAGGAAGTACACAGGATGTACAACCTTCGCACCAAAGAACCATATAACATGGTTCTGTGCATCCTTGATCTCTCCCCGCAAGGGAAAGAGATTTATAACCTAAAAACTGTGTGTCACCTATCCGGGCTCACAGTTGAAAAACCCCTTAAGCGTGGCATCCCCGGACAATGCCACAATTGTTAGAAATACGGGCATTCCGCCCGTAACTGTTTCACGAGGCCTAGGTGCGTAAAGTGCCTAGGGGACCACAGTACGACGGACTGTCCTCGTAAAGTCCCAGACCCACTAGTTCCCCCAAGCTGCGTTCTCTGTAACACACAGGGACACCCAGCGAACTACCGCGGCTGCCCTAAGGCCCCGCGAAGACGCCCACGGGGTAAAAACCCCCAGAAGAACTCGAACACGAGTTCCAAACCCTCCCCAACCTCCGCCGAGTCCCAGCCGGCAAAAACAACTACCCCGTCTGCCCCTTCCACGGAGCAAACAATTCCTCAGGCGGTAACTAACGCCTCGATCCCCCCCACTGACCCCTCAGGTTAACATTCCCCTAGGAGCCTGGTCCGTACCGTTGGTAACAAACGGTAAAACTGGAACTTCTCCGACAACATCGGAACCACTAACAAAAAGCCAACTGCTTAACATGAAGGCTTACCTAGATAGCGTGCGGGCAGACCTAGACAGCGTGCGTGCTAATCTAAACAACATGTCAGCTCAAATAGAGCAATCCCTTCGTTGTTCTTAATGGCTACCGCTAGTAGGAATAAACCGCGATCGCTCAGCGTTGTTACTTTCAACGCAAACGGCCTTATCCGACAAATTGACTTAGTACGTCAATTTCTTAGGGACCACCCCGTCGACGTCATGTTAGTGCAGGAAACCTTCCTCAAGCCTTCAATTAGAGATCCTAGGATAGCTAATTATCGGCTTGTTAGGAATGACAGAGACTCCGCCCGCGGGGGAACTGTCATTTACTATAAGAATTCTTTGCACTGCATTCCGCTCGACCCACCCACGCTTCGCAACATCGAGGTGTCAATGTGTCGAGTCAGCTTGACGGGCCATCAGCCCATAACCATTGTCTCAGCCTACTGCTCTCCGAGCAAACCCCTCTTAGAAAGTGACATCAGATCACTACTCTCGTTGGACGTCGCGGTCCTTCTGGCCGGCGACTTGAATAGTAAGCACCCCCGCTGGAATTCCCGCAGAATGAATGACAAAGGTAGAGAACTAGACAGACTGACTTCACTGCCGACCTTCGACTTCGAAGTGATCGCCCCTATAGCACCCACTCATTACCCCGCCATTAACGGAGCCAGACCCGACATACTCGACATAGCGATCTTGAGGGGAGTAACCTTACAGTTACGAACCATAGAGACGTTATCCGAGTTAGACTCTGACCATCGCCCTGTCCTAATCCAGCTAGGACCAGATACAGATCTCCCCCAACCCACTAAAATCATAGTAGATTTTAAGAAGCTCGACATAGAGTTAAATAACATCGACTCCAACGAGAATTTAAATAGAATACCCGACACAATTTACTCCGTAGATGTTGCGAAAGCAGCCGCGTTAAACCTCACCTCTTTCATTAAAGAAAAGATCGATTACTGCTCTAGGGAAATTCCTAATCGCCCTGGAGAGCGATGGGAACTCCCGGAGGAGTTAAAAGATCTGATTAGGCGCAAAAATGCGCAGACTAGAGCCCATGACACATACCCGACTGACGACAACCGGAGGAGACTCCGTGCCCTACAGAGGGAGGTGAAAGCACGCTTCGCCGAACTCAGGGATGACCGCCACAGTAGATGCCTCGGAGAGCTCACGCCTTCGCACACCGCTTACTGGTCGCTAGCGCGAAATCTCCGAAGCGACACTGTCACCACAATACCCCCGTTATTACGCCCGAACCTCCCACCAGCTTTCGACGACCTGGATAAGGCCGAGTGTCTTGCTAGTAGCCTGGAGAGCCAATGCTCCCCAAGCACTGAGCCGATCGATCAAAGTCACCTCCTAAAGGTTGACTTTGAAGTAGAACGCAAGGCGGCTTCACCGCCTACGGACGAACCACTCCCTCCGACGACCGTCGAGGAGGTTGAATCGATCTTGAAAGGTCTTCACGCCAAAAAGTCTCCGGGACCCGACCAGATTTCTAATAAGACCATTAAGCGTCTTCCTAAGCGGCTCCTCGCCCTACTTGTAATAATTTACAACTCTCTCCTGGCTAGCTGCTCCTTTCCCGACCAGTGGAAAGAGGCAATCGTAGTAGGTATTCATAAACCTGGTAAACCCAGGAACCTCCCTACCAGCTATCGTCCTATAAGTCTTCTCAATACACTCGGCAAAGTGTACGAGAAAATAATCCTATTCAGACTTAAAAAAGCCACGGAGAATATGACACCTCCGCTCATTAACGAGCAGTTCGGATTCCGAGCCGGACATTCCTCAGTTCACCAAGTGCACCGCATCACCGAACACATCCTATCCAGTTTCGCCATTTCAAGAGCCCACTCAACGGGTGCTCTCTTCTTCGATATAGCGAAAGCATTCGACAAAGTCTGGCACAACGGCTTAATTTACAAGCTGTATCAACTAAAAATACCAGACAGACTCGTGCTCATCATACGGGACTACTTGTCGAATCGCACATTCCGCTATCGAGTCGAAGGCACGTTATCGTCGCCTCGGCCGATACGCGCCGGCGTCCCCCAGGGATCCATACTCTCTCCGTTCCTGTACTCACTATACACGAACGACATTCCCATACCCAACCCCAGATCAGCTACTAAGCTAGCTCTCTTCGCAGACGACACTGCAATCTTCACGACCTCCACCTCAGTAGACGTGATGTCCAGACGCCTCCAAACTGCAACCACCGCACTAGGCGAGTGGTTCAGGAAGTGGAGAATCGAGGTCAATGCCGAAAAAAGCTCAGCGGTGCACTTCACCAGAAACCCAAAGCTCATTCTTGGGAGACAAGGGCGACCAAAGATAATTAAACTCTTCGGGACACCGATCCCATGGCAAAAAGAAGCCAAATACCTCGGAGTCACTCTAGACAGAAAATTAAATTTCAGATCCCACATTACCCGCGTTCGTAACAGAGCCGCTTTCGTACTCAGTAGGTTATATATGATGCTATGCGGAAAGAGTAAAATGTCTCTTAGAAATAAGACGACATTATACAAACTCTGCGTTCGTCCTATCATGACCTACGCGAGTCCAGTCTTTGCCCACTGTCGCCCCGCCTACATCGAACGTCTGCAAGCATTGCAGAATCGCTTCCTACGTATGGCCACGGCCTCACCGTGGTACGTACGCAACGTAGATCTCCACAAAGACTTCAAGATCGATTCAATCTCCAAGCATCTCAAAATACTTTCTACAAAGTATTTCGAGAGAGCAAGTCGACACCCTAACCCTCTTGTAGCAGAGGCCTGCACCTACGTAGGTAGAGGAAATATACAGACCAGACTTAGACGTCCTAAGCACGTCCTGACAGACCCCGACGATAGGATTACCCTCGCAAACACCCCCTTCACAGGGAATACACACAATACACACACACACCGTCCTCGCCGGCGAAGACGAGGTCCCCCGCGTTAAAACGGCTCGAACACGCTTAGGCGTATCGACCGTCTATAACTCGCCACAGCGCTCCGCATAGCGCCTCCTCCATCCCGACGACGTTCTAAGCCGAGGTGCGATCTCACTAGGAGACACCCTTAGGACGAACGTCACCCCCGTGCCCTCCAAAAGGGCCCACATCTTCCTTCGCGGCCGGTGTCTATGTACCCGGCCCCTCTCACCGGTGACGCTGTAAAGGCCAGTAGGGCCAACAGCAACTATCATTTCGAAAAAAAAAAAAAAAAAAAAAATGAGTCGGCACGCATTTCAAACGAATGCGTCCTGGTGCACGGACCACTGTCTTTTGACAGTCAGTACTGCCCAGCTATTGGATGTGGAACGTTGTCCCAGACAATTAGTACTGTCCTTATTGCGGTGGGTGTGGGGAAACTCTGTCTATGACAGTCAGTACCGCCCTATGTGACCGCCCTTACTCTCACTTTACTAGTTATTCAATTAGTCTTATTTTATTTCTGTATTTCTAGATTATAACTGATTGTTCGACTGAAATAAATTGCCATATGCGAATTTCCCTTCTGATGTCCGAGCCAAACCCGACATCAGAAGTGGGATACTGTTCTCGTGCCCACTAAGAGTGTTACTAGTGAGTAATTTATTTCGCGATGCCACGAGAGTCGCGTTCGCGTAGTCCCGAAGAATTATCGTGCAATCAAAGCACAAGTCGAGTCGTCATCATCATCAGTCATTGCTGACGCCATCTTCCGCATATTTAATACTTACTAATTTTCTGATTAGTCAGTCGTCATTTTTTGACGGGATTATTGTAAGGGAATAAGCGGTTATTGTTTAATTTTTGTGCGGCTAACGTTGCTACAAATACGCGGCGTATGAATAGTTAAAGTGTGTATCGTGAATGGATAACTGTAGATTTGAAAAAAAGTGTTTAATTGAGGGTTTTCGGTTTTTTTTTCTATATTTGATTGATTTATTTAAACTGTTTAAAAGTTTTTTTAGTTGTTCTGTTTAAGAACGTTTAAATTACAGAGAGTTAATTGATAACACCTTGGTACAATCGTAAGCCTATTAACCTTTTGAGCGCCACGCCTCAAATCCATTTCCGTGCCCTATACGCCAAGGCATAAATTAAACAAAAATACCTACGAAAAAAATAGTGCTGCCAAGAGTCGTTATCGAGTACCACAAAGTGACTTGTTTATGTTGATTTTTATGCAATAAATGACTACTTATATAATCTAGGATGGTTTATTCTTTCAATATTTTTCTTTTATTATCTTGCACTCGTTATATATACTTACAATAACATAAATAAAAAACAAACATTACAAAAAAAATCATAGTAAAGCACAACACCATTCTCTATCGTCATGACGTCATTGTCACAACTGGAAGACTACGGCGCAGCTGACCTACGGTTTTAAAACTTCCATAGAGACATGTTAGAGATGTGCTGTGTGTGCCGCACGCTGTATATCGATTTCGAATCGAATCTATATATAAATGAAAAGTAATTTTAAAAAAAATAACCGAATTCAAATTTGTAATTTTTTTTATTATATAATAAATAATTGAAAAGGGAGTAATAAAACTTCAATATTTTAAAAAATCTAAATTACTTACCTAAATACGAGTATGCCTATTGCCTACTATTTATTAAATCCAGCTTTAACAAAGTAAAACTACAATACCATACAATATTATAATAAAAATATTTAATATGTCATAATGTTTCTTAACATCTCGCAATAACGGCTATTTGCGCATTATTGTTACTCATTTAAGAAGACAATAGACGCACCGGTCATAAAACATTTTGTACTGCATTTTGACAGAACTCCTTACTTTCAAACAACAATGGCTCTTGATGTACAGCGATAAAGGTGAGAATTACATTAAAAATCTTTTTTGAGACCATAAATTATATGGAATTCTCAAAAGTTATAGAAAAAAATGTTTTTTGCAATCGTGGGAATGTTTTTAAAAAGTTTATGCAAATATTGCGTTTTAAAATTTCGTTTCTTTTTTGCTATCGTTTTTAGAAGTGTCGTAAAAATCCTAATAATATTAGTTTAATATAATGTAATTCACGTGAAATTCGTTCAATGAAATATTGAAGTTGTTATTAAAATAGAATATATTTAAAAAATCCTTTGTAATGGAAAGATTGTTGTAAATCTATGTTTTTTAGTCTAGTACGATTTTAAACAACTTTTGTCTTATAGAGGTTAAACTAGATTTATAATAATTATATAAATTCATATCTTACATTTATATTTGTGCCTCTTGCGTCACATCACTAGCGGTCTGCTATAGACGACAATGGCGTACAGGACATATCATTTACGTGGAATAAGAATGCATGTTTTTATTTCAATGTTTCTCAGTACGTGTAGCTCTAAAAGACTGGTTTTTTATACTCAAATGTTGCAGGGATATTCTATTTTGAGAGACGTTGAATTAAAATACTAAAAATATTTTTTTAATAATTTTATTTAATATTTTGGTGGTCCGGGTTTTTTGTCACATATAGACGTCGTTGGCGCACAGAGCTCGCAAGTGCTTGTCACGTATATGTGTCTTTGGCGTTCAAAAGGTTAAAGCAATAGTTGTAGGTAACCTCAGATTAATAATTTTGTTTATGAGTAGGTAACTATTAAAAATTCTTACTGTACTCTGTCCATTCGTTTATTCAAGAAGAATTTTCAGTCGATTTAATGAAATATTTTTAGTTTAAAAATATTAAATATTCCTTTATTAGTTATTTTCGTTAATTACGTAGCTAGTTTGTTAAATAAATAAGTAGACAGGTAAACTTGATTTAGACTTTGACACTAACGCGTGAGTAGTTACATTTTAAGGCATTTGCCAAGGAGTGAATAGATTACTTAACAAGAGTTACTATTCTTTACTATTGGTTTGAAATTAAATTCGAAGATTTTGACTTAATTCTTTGCAATGACTTCGAATTATTTTTAAACTTATCGTATTCCAGGAACTATTTCATAGTGTGTGCTTGATTGTTTATGAATAGGATACCTCACTCAATCAATCAAAATCGTCAATAAAGTATTGACGTTACTGTAGCCGTAATTTATAGGCGCGAGCTGCCAATGCGAGAAATCCTAAGTTTAGAAGGGGTATAATGGATTTCAGTGAATGAGATATATTTCTATCTATACAAAAAAAATTATTAAATAACTCTAGGAAACAAGTCTTGCAAATAAAACTAAATAATAAAATGCTAGTGAAACAGAATAGCTATCATTATCATCGTCTCATAATTTATCAGAATTTATGGCTATGATCCGATAGTTCCGTCAGAGAGACATGCTTTTTAATATCCTATCGGCGATTTTGTTTTGTTACAAAAGGAGGAGCGTAAATCGTAATCAAAGCTTGATCCGAAGTATCGAGGCCCTTTTCGCGTAATAGAAGTTCTCGTAGGTAGTCGGTATACCCTTGAAAGCTTTAAATTGTAAACGTACTTACAAATTTGCTCACGATAGGTTAAGGAAAATGCCAGCAAGTCATGTACCAGACGATATTGATGTAATTTATGATCTTGTTGATAATGATGATGTTCAAGTTTAAGTAGAGAGAGAGACTAGAGTGAATGACTCTATCGACCGTAATGTGTTCAACCGTACCAGTGTAGTTATTCGTAGTCGTAGCCCGGTAGAATTGTCTCATGGGGCAACCCAAGAGTCCAGTGCGTTTAACTCTGGCGGAGGTCGTGGTCTGTTGAGAGCGTAGCGTGTAGTCACAAGAGGTGACTGACACGGGTGATCCATTCGATGGATATGCGTACTGAGATGTATGTGACTGACACATGTACTGTGATTGCTCTTCGTCTAGAGAGCCGTGGTGTTAGAGGTCTTTACTCGAGGATTTTGCAAGCTTGGTTGTAACTTGTTGTAGAAGTAAACGTGTGTGTATAGTTTTGGTTGTGACGACGTCGATGGTACATGGCTGTGGTAATTGTGTGAAGTGATTAGTTATAATTGGTTTAACGCCATTTATGATTCAGATTGAAGTTCTTGAAACAAACTAAATTTAGAACCTAAATACAAGATTATCGCTATCTGTTAAAATAGTTGTCTGGTAATAGAACCTATAGGTATGTTCACGATCGTTTACGAAAGATTCCTCTTACTTATGTAGCTGCTGAGATTGTAGATTTGTTTAATGTTGATGAGTATGAGATGTAGATTTGTTTAATGTTGATGAGTAAATAGGGCCCATACCATGGCTATTTGGTCGTATCACATGAGGTGATGACGATATGTGTTGGTCGTATCACATGAGGTGATGACGATATGTATTGGTCGTATCACAAGAGGTGATGACGATATGTGTTGGTCGTATCACAAGAGGTGATGACGATATAGGTGGTAATAGTAGTTGTCGTTTGTTGAGCGTTGTATGTGATCTTAATGTGTCAATAATAAAACTTAATTTTTTAATTACGGCTAGAGGAACCTTTCGTCTGTGAAGGGATAAGATCGATTGGTAGTTTTTTTGTAATTAAAGATTGACTGATGAAGCACAGAATGTAATTTCACGTTAAGGTCAGGTAGGCCGAGATTCTAAAGATGCTTTAAAATTGTTCGTCTTGTTACATTCACACGAGGGCGTGTGCTAGCAAGATGGTCGTGACTTGCCCTTTATTACTTATATAGTTTATTAATTGAGGTGAAACAGATCCACACTGACCTATACTGGCCTATTCTGATAATAATTAGTTAATTCTTCGGTTTAATGGCTTTCAGTTGTGCCAAAGAGCATTGTCGATTTTGCTAATAAGTAATCCCAGAATGATTCTGATACTATGACTGTCAACTGATACTATGTCTGCCCACTCTAAGATGAATGGTAAATTGAGTGAAAAAAGAGAGATGGTAAAAAAAAGGATAGAGAGATATATGGTAAAAAAAAAGTGTGAAAAAAAAAAGGTAAACAAAGTGTGAGTCGTTGCTAAAGGGGTGTATATCTAGTCTAGCATTAAAAAACTACAGGGAATTGATCTAGTCTAGCTTGCTATAGGGATCAATGTCCAGTCTAGCACAATCCGGGCCAGTATGGTCTCTTCTGCTGTTGTGGGAGACTATCCATGATTCACTGTAGGGGTCTCGCCTGCTTTTAGTGGGCGACGACTCAGACAAGACTGTTTGTAATGATGAGTGATGCGCTGCAGGAATCTCACCTGCTTTAGTGGGTGACGATTTAGACCAGCATGTTTAAACTGTAGGGGTTTTCCTGACCTATGGTAAACCTAGACCAGTGATATATAATGATGATATGTGTAATTATGAGTGATGCGCTGCAGGAATCTCACCTGCTTTAGTGGGTGACGATTTAGACCAGCATGTTTAAACTGTAGGGGTTTTCCTATGGTAAACCTAGACCAGTAATATATAATGATGATATGTAATGATGATATGTAATGATGACATGTAATGATGAAATGTAATGGTGACATGTAATGTTGATATATAATGATGATATGTAATGATGACATGTAATGTTGACATGTAATGATGAAATGTAATGGTGACATGTAATGTTGATATATAATGATGACATGTAATGATGACATGTAATGTTGATATGTGATGATGATGATGATATGTAATGATGATATGTAATGTTGATGATGATAATAATGGGAATTAATGAGTCCTTTTCTTTTTAGATTAATCAATGCACTCGAGGGCGAGTGATTTGTCAGAATGGCCGTGACGGTAGTCATACAATTTAACAGGTGCGAAAGACGGCGGCTACATGGCGCTAAGTGGAACGTGCACCGGACGCAGTCAACCGTAACGATGCTCCCCACCGAGCGATCGCCTTTATAAGCAACCGCGCTGTTGAGTCGGCACGCATTTCAAACGAATGCGTCCTGGTGCACGGACCACTGTCTTTTGACAGTCAGTACTGCCCAGCTATTGGATGTGGAACGTTGTCCCATACAATTAGTACTGTCCTTATTGCGGTGGGTGTGGGGAAACTCTGTCTATGACAGTCAGTACCGCCCTATGTGACCGCCCTTACTCTCACTTTACTAGTTATTCAATTAGTCTTATTTTATTTCTGTATTTCTAGATTATAACTGATTGTTCGACTGAAATAAATTGCCAAATGCGAATTTCCCTTCTGATGTCCGAGCCAAACCCGACATATATTAAATTACTATGTGTTATTGTTTATGTTTACCTACTGTATACTTATATTTTATTATGTACGTATAATATTTCTATGAAGTGACGTTATGTTGGACTTTTGATTAAAAATAAATAATACGTAGCTAGGCTAAGTTGAGAGCGTGATATGGAATGTGAAAGTTTGTATCTAGAAGCTCTGTCGTTTTTAAAATTAAATGCATTACCATAAAATTTTAAAGAATCGAAATATAACTTAGACTACTGTTTCGAAAAAGTAAATGTCAGATTTAACGTATTTTAAATGTAATATCTGAGGTAAAATATAATAAGGAATATTTAATTCATAACTCAGCATATATCAAATGTGTATTTTTAAATGACATATATAATTAGTTCTATGTAATTGGATCCACAAGCAAGTGTTATTCATAAGAAAAAAAAATACGCTGCAGAAAGACAAACTTATCGAAAAACGTTTTCGGTATTAAATAAAAAGTTATCATCAAAACATATGGTCTATATTTAACAATAAAACGCCCTTATAAAAGCCGCTTTCGACATGATCTCAGAATTAAGGATTCCAAAGCAGAAAATCTAATTTGAATAAATTTCAGAGACCAGAGAGGACTGAATTCGTATTCGTTCAGACTAAATTGGATTCAATATTATGGTGAAAAGGTTTAAATCACAATAACATTCTAATTCTTGAGTCATTCTCGTTAGTCGCGTAACATCAGTTGTCAAATAACTACCGACTGTTTGTTTACGGAAAATCACTCTCTAGATAAATACGATACGTTCTATAATTCAATGAGTAATTATGGCGTTTAAGATGTTTCCTTTTCAATGAATCCATCTTGTTAGTGGGCTTATTGTTGACCGCGTGGTGTTCTGTCCTTGACTAACAAACATAATTTCATATATCTATCTCTCTCGCGTTGTTAAAGCAAGGTCGGCTCGTTATAAGCTCTTAACGAGAGTTGAAGGAAAAGCACGAGCCTTTCTAAGGTTCTCAAACCACAATTGGTACGCCTTTTTTGTAAGTATTTTTTACATTAATGATACTTAAAGTAGAAAAAGTATTATTAGGTATAGTTACTTTAAATAAGCTTGAGTACACAACGTAGTTATGATCTTTTAAAGTTTTTATTGTCGTAACGAATAAAACCAGTAAAGTACATATCAGGAACTCATTACAATTATTTATATCAACCATATGGAACATATCCACTTCATATTTAAAAAAATTATCAAAATTCGTGACATAGGTACTTTGGAATTAACATTGAATTATCTAAATTCTTATATGTAGCCGTAAAAAATGGGTCTCCCCTTTAGGGTTCAGAGCGGACGCTAGTCCTAAGAGTGTATAGCAGTATCATTCCTCGGCTAAGAACGTCTCCGGACACTAAAGTGTGTTATAGGTAATATACGGGTACGAGCATAAATATCTTTCTTTGGCAGATATACAGGACCAAATCTCTGACTTCAACAATCTGACATCTACAACTATAAAAGACTTCTACACACTTTTACAATTTTATCTTATATATTTTGAGAAACTACATTTTTAATAACATCGCCAGATACTTAAAGTTTGGGAACCAATCGGTAGGCTGCGCAGGCTTGTATCGCACGTGTCCCGTTCACACCTACGACAGACACATAACCTCATCTCCCTCACACTAATGCCTCTGTCTCTCTCGCCTATAGACACCATTCCGTCACGGTTCTACGGATAATAATTTAAAAAAATCCGCACCTCGAATCGGAAGATAATAAAATTTATTTAATTACATTTTTGTTTGTATAGCTTTTAGTTAAAAAAAAACCAACTCCTTAAATATGATCCAAGTGCCAATAATAATTTACTATTTATCCTTCTCCTTCATTGCGAAAGAGGACTTTGCCCAGTTGTGGGATGTTACAGGCTGAATCGTATTTTTCAATTACCTCCTCAACAAATGCCTCACTTTTGACTAAAATTTTTTGCTTTTATTTTTAAAGGTACTGGATGTAAAATACCTATTTATATTATTTTGCACATAGTTAAACTAAAATATATTTAATATGTTCCATATGTTTGTAATCACTTAAATCAATTTACAAAATCAATTACAAGATTTAAAAAAAAATCGATAAGCAATAATGGATTGTCCCAAAATATAGAACCAAGTTCATGGAAATTGTACTTATTTATAATGGAGGCAATGCTCCTGTGGAACAAAAATAAGACGAATGAAAAAGTGGTTTTTCTATAGAAAACGACTCGCCATCGACTCGTTACCAATCGATTCTAGATACCATATTTGTATCGACTTTTATTTGTTACGCGTAATTCGATTTACACGTATTTTGATAACGTTTTGTTTCGCATCACTAATTAAAATCAACTTTAAGTTATTCGATTGAAAAAGTTTACTTTGGAAACTATTGGAATATCGATGCAAAAAGAATGTAACTTGGTTTCTTGATAAGGTACCGGTGTCGAGCTTTTGTTTAAATTGTCAATCAAACAATGTATGTAATATTATTGTTGCTGCAACTTCTGACATTTATAAGCAGAGACAACTTTTTTTGTTAATACATATTTAATAGTATAAGATTATTTGTCTATGCATTTTCATTACCATAACGTCCTTAACCAATTATATTAGAAGTAAAAAAACTTAATTGCCAACAAAAATAACATACAAAACATACTTCATAAAATAAAATAAAATAAAACAAGTTTAATAATCTTTAAAACAAGATCCGATTCGACAAACTACATAATAAAATATTTAAATGTGTAATAAACTTGAGCAATATAGGACCGGTGCGGCGCGTCAATCCGTCAAACGGTAATCACCTATTATAAAACGGTGAAGAGGCAAACCGAAATAACTAGACAAGCTGACAAGCAGCAACACTCTCGAACAATCTTGACGTCCATTGGATACACAGATTGGATATTACAATGAACATCGTAGACCTCGACGGGTTAAGAGGAGTAGGTACTATTTATATAGGTACACAGATTATAATTATTTATCAAAACAATTAAGACAAAAAAAAGAAAAGTCAAAATCATTCAAAAAAAAAAAAAACATTTTATTAAATCGGCACTGTAATATTTGAGTTTTTTTTCTTTCATCAGTAAAATGCTACCTTTTCACTGTGTATAACTGCATACTTAGGCAATATTTAAATGGGAGAAAACGGAGCACTATCTTAGTGTAGTCCACGCAGGCGAAGCCACAGGCGGCAAGCTAGTAAAAGTAAAATTTATACTGTATCGTTAATTACAGGCTATTGTCAGTTTTTCTTAGTAGAGTCATCGTTCCAGACCAGCGCCAGCGGCTGTTTCGTGTCATAACTACCAACATGAATCTTTTCTTTTATTGTGTTTGCTCGCAAACGAAAAAAAAACCGACTTCAATTACATCGACAAGTAATACAACGTAGACGAAAAAATAGTCATGTAAATAGGCGTTATCAAATATTACTCAAAAAGTAGTCATCAGATCTCTATCAAACTTATGGGACCACAAGACAAGCATTATTTAACTGAGGTAGGGCACAGCAGGAAATTTCCTGCTCAAAATATGGAGCCCGACTGGGGTAGTACCTCGACCTTACAGAAGACCACAGCTAAATAATACTGTTTTCAAGCAGTATTGTGTTCCTGTTGGTTATTAAGGTGACCAGAGCTCCTGAGGGGGATTGGGGATAGGGTCAGCAACGCGCTTGCGATGCTTCTGGTGTTTTAGACGTCTTTAGGCTACAGTCTTGCCATCAGGTGAGCCGTACGCTTGTTTGCCGACCTAGTTACATAAAAAAAAAATAATATTTAGCATTCGATTAAATAAGAGCACTGCACACTGGTTTGTAGCTGTTGCGCGGGCGGTTGCGGGTTCGGTCCCCACACACGACAACATTTGTATTAACCATACAGATGTTTGCCGTGGTCTGGGTGTTTGTGCAGTCCTTGTGGGTATCCCACCGTGCCTCGGAGAGCACGTTAAGCCGTCGGTCCCGGTTGTGTACACCTGATAGCGATTGTTACCCATAGTAGGGAGTATATCCGCCAACCCGCATTGGTGCTGCGTGGTGGATTAAGCTCTGATCCTTCTCCTACATGGGGAAAGAGGCCTATGCCCAACAGTGGGATATTACAGGCTGAAGCGAATATTAAATTTTACAGTAGTTTGCTATGTATTTCAGCGATGTACTTCAGGCGAGGATAAATCGCCCCTGACAAAATTGAAGAAATTGGATCAAAATATTGTTATACTACATTATATAATTTTCGGTTTATTTGTGTTATCAATTGCTATGAGGATGGGAAACTAGAAGGTAATTGAGTTTTACTGGAGTAAGACGAAAATGTGTCAACGAATTATCATAACAAGATTTTGGTTTTTGTGGGCTCCGAACAGTCGACTGGACTGAGAAGTGACTCGGCTGATTTATTACGATTATTTAAAAGTAACTAAAAAAGCACCTCAAGATTTTTAAGTAGATAAAATTTTGTAGGCACCAATTTCTATTACATATATATTTTTTTTGTTTATGCTTTAATTCTAATATATTTTTGGTATCTGTAATATATTTCAGTATTTAATTAAATAAATATAAATTCTTTTACTTCATTATTAATATTTTCTTTATTCAATTACTGTAAGAAAGTTTATGGAGACCTTAAATTGGTACTAAGTAGAGATTATTAACAAAGACGTCGAAATATGTACAATATTTTAGTAACTTATTCGAATAACAGTTTTTAAAAGTTTCATTTAAGTAAATTGGATAAAATTATGTACATAATGAATCTACTTAATGTGATTCATGGTAGAGCTGTCGCCAATCAGCGGTGAGATAAACATAAAAAGAAATGTAAATACAAGTAACTAGCTTCTGCGCGCGACTTCGTCGGCGTGGACTCCGCTCCTATTGGTCTTAGCGTGATGATACATAGCCTATAGCCTTCCTCGATAAATGGGCTTTCTAACACTGAAAGAATTTTTCAAATCGGCCCAGTAGAACCAGAGATTACCGCGTTCAAACAAACAAAACAAACAAACAAACAAACAATCAAACAAACTCTTCAGCTTTATATATTAGTATAGATTAGTATAGATTTGTATGCAATAGGCTCGTTTCGTAAACCTAGCCGACGACTATTATGTGAATATCATTTGTGAAGCAGTGTTTGATTAAAATAACGACCAATTTCAGAAAAATCTACTAATAATATTGGTCCGTTTTAAGAGTAAAGTATACATATATCTACATATAATTATGTTTAAAAAAGTTTTAGCCCGACAAAACAAATCCACTATCATAAAAGATATTTAGAATTTTAAAACGCTTTTAAAATTATTAATTCAACTGTTTGAATTTCTATTTTATTTCTTATATCCTTCAATTTAATTTTGTTAAGTGTATATACAGTGAAACCTGGTTAATTGGGATCTCAAGGGACCAAAAATTTTGTACCATTTAAAGAGGTTTTCATTTAACCAGTTTTCCAATTAGACAGGTTTAAAATTTAGTTGTCTCATTTACAGAGGCCCCCGCCCAATGAGGTCAAAATGTACCGTTCTTCCATTTAAAAATGGTGAAAATGTTAATAAAAATTCTTATTATTGGTGTTATGAATGAAGTGTAGGTATGTATTTATTATTAATTTAAAAAAACAATACAATATAACAGTATAATTTATGACTTAAAGTAATCGGTTATGGTTGTTTGTATTTGATTGCTAGTTGCTTAAACCTTTTTCTCGATAGAATAAATTTGATCAAAAAATAGTCTAAAATTTGAGATAGTATTACAATTGTACTGACGAACAAAGCACGTGCGAAAGAAATTGAAATGTTTATAAACAATCGTGTTGAAACATATCCCAACCTGATAAATTGTCTCACTTATAAAGGGAATTGTGCTCCAGAGTCCCAATTATAGAGGTAAACATCGAAGAAATCCTAGACATCAAATCTCATTTAACCAGTTTCGAAAAGTCCCATTAACAGAGGTAATTCGATGAAAAAGTGTCGGGACCTCATTGTAGTTCTCAATAGTAGAGGTTTCTCATTTATCCAGGTCCCACTTAACCAGGTTTCACTGTATATGAAGATTGGTATACAGTCAAACCTGGATAAGCGAGAGTTCAAGGGAGCACAATCTCATTCTCGCTTATAGAGGTTTCTCACTAACCCGAGTTTCTCGCTAATGCAGGTACATGGGTAGCGTTTCTCTCTTATAGGGGTACGCAGCAATAACAAGTCATAGCACTTTATAGAGTCTTTTGATTTTATAATTTTATAATAGGTGGATTCTGGTAAATTAAACTCCCTCTGAATTTCATTTCACGATTTTTCGGATTCAAACGCATTCACTATTTTAAGTTTATCACTTAATGACAGTATAGTACACGGCCGTAAATAATGCACATCGACTTTTAGAAAGAGACAATCAGCTAATTTGAACTTTGTAGAGCGTTATCTCTGACGCACATTACCTATGAGACGTATCGGACTGTCAGTATTTCATATGACAGATCTAATAGTGTAAGAACCCAGTTCCCAGATCACCTGTCATATTTTTTTGAAGGACAAAATATATTAAATTCAAATTCAAAATATTTTATTCAGCATAAAATTATTACAATTTCTTACTGAACGTCATGAGTCTCTAGTTCGGAAAGAAAAAGCCTCTGACCTGAGAAGAACTGGCGAAAGAAACTCAGCGGGACTAATATCATTTTTTTTAATCATGTTTTTTTTTCAAAGCAGATTGAAATTTACAATAATTTTATAGGTTGAAATAGCCTGGCGGCGACCACATCATTCCCAAGGCGTACTGTCTTCTATAAAATCGTTAATCGAATAATATCCTTTAGTACACAAACGTTCTTTCACAATTTTTTTAAATTTGGCTGCTTTATATACGTAAAATGTTATTAACCAGCTATTTTAGTATTTATCGCCAGACACTAATTATATTACTATATTTTAAAACCTGTAGAAAATATTTTAGCAACTCTTTATACTACGATGTATACTGTAATGTTTTGTCAATCAGAAATAAGGAAGTCTGGGGTCTGGGATCTTGGACTATAACGCTCTACGAAGTCGAAATTAGCCGATTGTCTCTTTCCAAAGGTCGATGTGCAATATTTATGGCCGGGTACTATACTTTAATTTTCCGTTTTGACATGATGCAGAACAGAACTTACCTTCATAATTGATTAACTATAAACTGAGTAAGTCCGACAAACAGGACGGTATACAGGCACACGTGTGCATTCGAAAAAAATGGAAAGAAAGGGAAAGAATGCGATAAAATAACAACGTTATTTAGTTCCACGAAATAGAAAAGGTACAATATTGACGAGAAAAAAATACAAAAACAATGGTAGGAAGTTTCACGAAAGTTAAGAATGAGTCATAAAATAGCAGATGTTTAATTTGTAATTTTTTTTTTCATTTGTTACTCTCCTAAATAATATAAATAAAGATTGACTGTCACTTATAGAGGTATAGATAAGTAGCAGTCTCACTTACGGAGGTCCATGAGGGAAAAACGACTCTCTCTTACAGAGGTTTCTGTTTCTCGCTAATAGAGGTTTTGGGAGCTTAAAATGACGGGTCCTGGCTATTACTCTCACTTATAGAGTTTTCTCACTAATCCAGTTCTCACTTATCCAGGTTTGACTGTATATTTTGTTCGACTTTAGTGCTCCCTGGATCCGACTTCGTCTCATGCCGAGGTGCGATCTCGCTAGAAGACAGGATGAACGGCCTTCCCGAGCCCTCTAGTAGGGCTCCCCTTTTCTATCACTGCTGTGTCTCAGTACCCGGCCACACCAACCGGTGACGCTGCACACTTTTTTTTCTTTTTTTTTTCTAAACAAGTTTTTAATGCTGATAAACTGTTCACAAAAGGTTTTTATCCGTCGATAATAAACAAAAACTTCGTTTAGAATGAGGTCTGCTTAAAACGAAAAATTACTAAAAATACAACAGTTGTAACTAGATGCAGGCAGAGAAACATAAAGAAGGATCGTTAAGACGATCGTAACAATAAAATGTAACACCCACTGCACTATTTAGGTGAACGGACTTATTTATTGCTTTAAACGAGATGCCATTCCACTATTTCCATAACGTTATTTATACGAGCTAGATATATCGTATCTCCACGAAAGTTTTATGTTTTCCATGTATAAAAATACGTTATTCATATCAAACTAGGTACCTACCTTCACACGACATACAAAATAATAGAAACGACTCATCCATAAGGTATCGAGAACTTAATAGACATACAATAGACATATTTTGATATTTTCTAGAGCCTATTTTTAAGCATAAAAAATTAAAATACTTGTTTTTAATATAAATTGATTGTCAATTAAGTGTTGTTTTGAAAACGCCTGAACTAGTTCGAGATAATTCTGTACCTTCTTTATATTGGATTAAAGTTGAGTGAGTTCTGAAAACGATTTTAATAGCATTCGTTATAAAACAAACAAAAATAGTCGGCACTAAAACCGTATTTACGTTGATGATGTCTAATAATAAATGATTAATTTTACTACTCGTATTTTATATTTTATCGAAACGCCTAGTTCTTCGACGTTGTTATGACTTACGAAGTTTATTACACACTCGAAATAATTTTTGGCTTCGGCGTCCGCTGATGATGCATGAGGAGGGACCCGGTTTATTTCGGGAGATCGTAAAATCGATTATCCGTTCAATTCGTATACGTCCCCGGCGCGCGTCTGCACTGCTTCGAAACAGGATGCACTATTTCTGTTACACGCCGTTTTGACAGGGACCCATGTATGATATTAATGTGCACTGGATGTTGAAATGGGCTTTTAATGCTCCAGATACAAGCCACAAAATAAAAAAGAGAGAAGACATATTCGTTGCAAACTAAACTATATAATTTTGTACTTAATATTATTGTTAACTTCTTATGCACTGTAACTTAAAAAATGCGTATAAAAATCGCGTGTAATTAATCAGCATTTATGAATATTGATATCTGTCCGAGGCATTTACCTTTAATGTAAATAAAAATATGCACCTTTAAATGCATCCCCAAAACGGCGAACAACTTCACAGCAGGTGGCTAAATATGGATGCAGTTAAATTGAACGGGCCATATTGACCAATTACATTAGACCTGGCTTAGTCTTCCAAACCCTTTTTCTATAGTCTTTTTGTTTCCGATCGAAGGTCTGCAACACTGGTCGTTTACTTGCTAAAGTCGATATTCGATCAATGTTTTCAAGATGATTGATGGAAGTGTGGATAATAAATGAGCTTATTATAATTTATAACTCACTGGTGATAAAAATACTCAAATGAGGTTTCTTTCGTAAACGAATGTTTGATTCGTAAATATAATGTAAACGATACACGTAGGTAATATATGCTTATTTTAATATAATCTTGATTAAAATTGCTGGTAATGTTATGGCATAGAAAAAACTCTTCATAAGCTTAACCTGTCTACGGCATTACAACATACGCTAGTTTCTCCTTCCTGAATTTTTTCGCTGCGTTTCTGTAAAGGTATTTATTTACCACTCTACCATATTCTTTGAACTAATAAATATTGATCGATTGCAGTACAGCGAACTGCAACGTATATATGTAGCTTAGAAGAAAACCAGTTCGAACTTTAAGTCATTAGCTGAATAGTAGGACGACTTTTATAATTTATAGTCACGTGTAATGTTAATTGGGTACATGTAGGTGGTGGGTATTTTCCCAAAAAAATCCTTTACTATTCTAATTATAATTGTTAAAATATTCAAGATAACACTAATTAAAAAGTAATAAAAATGTTTTAGCATCTTTTTAACTTAACTATAGTCAAATTTTAGATGTCATTTTTCTTAAGTACCTAATCATCGTGCTATGAATAGTCCGTAAATTATGTTCTGTAAAACGAGACTAAATTCAAGAGGTGAAACGAAGCTGAGGCCGAACAGCGTATGTCATGTAGACATTTACGATGTCCGACAGATTTGAAATAAGAATATGAATGTAAGCGGCGTGTGTGGCCCCGTGAACTTTACGTTTAAAAAGTATATTTTTTATTTCAAATCGTTTTGAGAAAAGATGTTTATTATTTTCTTAAAATTTATTAGTTTAAAAAAGTGCAAAAGCACCAACGAGAGCCTATAAGCCACTATACTAAAATTTAGCGCCTTAGCGGTAAACTTTAGATATTGCTTAGAAATATGAGCATTGATTTTTAACCCCTTTCAATGCAGTATATTTATGAAAAGGACAAAATACATTATGAAAGAATT
Organism: Melitaea athalia; assembly: GCA_905220545.2. Classification (NCBI taxonomy): domain Eukaryota; kingdom Metazoa; phylum Arthropoda; class Insecta; order Lepidoptera; family Nymphalidae; genus Melitaea; species Melitaea athalia. Next base: position 5,842,263 of record HG992193.1, read on the forward strand.
AATAAAGATTAATGACAATATTGTATTTTGTTAGCTATAAACAAAGGTTTAATAATAAGGTCCTACAAATTTAAAAAAGAGTCGTGTTTATTTTCTATGACATGTAAAACAAAAATGTCCTTTTCATCTAACCTTTCCCCTATACTATAATATGTTTTTAAAAGTAACATACACTTTTCGTTTTCCAATTTAATAGCGTGAAAGGAATCGCTTCTTCTGATAATATTATTATCATTTAATGGGCACTCGAGGCGCGACATGACGCCACATAAAAACAAAAAAATAAAATTTTAAAAGCTGCAGACCATTCACGCCTCGGTCGTAATAACATTTGCATTTCCAGATCGACATTTCAAAATTGTCTATATTGTAGGTGTATCGGTCGGCAGGGACACGTCCAATGCCCGCACTACCGTCCTGGGACAATCTCCCACGTAATTGACGTACGTCCTTGTAGCAACTTGCGCTGGCTACGTACGTCACCACGCACCCCTGAATGCGTATGTACGTTACTACGAACTCGAAGACCCGTAAGGCGTTGTCAAACAGAAACTAATCACTTCACTTTATCTTGATCCGCAGGTTTCGGCTCTTGATTTGTTTCTTCCTTGTTGCCTCTTCAACGGCTGTGTTGCGACTGAAAACTGAACCCGAAATTTCCCGTTTATATACGTTTCGAGTTGCGTAATATTTTTAATGTTGCATAATCATTTTAAAATTGCGTAACTATTTCAATATTGCGTAATAATTTCATAACAATTTCTTAAGAAAGCGGCCAATCGTTCTTTACATGTCTTGACTCGTTGAGACGCGTATCGACGTGACTCGTTTACATGTCTTGACTCGTTGAGACGCGTATCGACGTGACTCGTTGCCGACAGCGATTAATCATACCTATGTGTTTCGTCGCCGACAGTCTCCCCCTCGTGCGTCGCACCATCCTTCTGGCTCGGCGACACTCCTGGCACCAGCAGCACCATTCTTGAACTGGGTCTTGATCGCTGACTTTAGTCCCAATACCCAGAAGCGTTGTCGTATTTCGTTCATCACTGTTGCATGATTTCCATGATTAAAGTAGCAGTGGAATTCTTTAATGATAAGTCGTGTTATCTTGTCCTTGCTATCGAGCACGATGGGTCGCTTGTAGTCTCTTGTCACACCCTGTATCGCGTCGATCCTTCCTTTTAATCGCAGGAGACCTTCTTCTAGTACTACGTCGAGCTTTTTCAATTTGCTGCTGCCCTCTAATTGCTTCCCTTGCTGCAGACACTTGATGTCATCTCTGAAGCTTCCTTCTTGGCTTCTCTTTAGCAATAGAGTTTCAGCTTGCTCTAGTAGTCCAGGGTCCAGTGGTATGTTTTTCCTTTCTGTTGTTTTCGAAGACTTCTGTTGTTTCTTGACAGTCTTCACCTTTCTTCCTTGCTTTATCTTCCACATGGGATCTTCTTTGCAGACGTTGACCTTCTTTCTTCTTTTGCAGAGTTGTAGGAACTGCAGTACTCTTGCTGTGGCTCGTCGAAGTCTTCTCCACGAGGAGAACCTCTCGGGGTCTGGTGATGGATGAAAGGTGCTTGCTGCTGCCACGACGTTCGCTGCCTTTTCTTCGCCGGTGGTTTCCTTCTTGAAGCTTCTTGGTGCTGGCCAATGTGCTTCTTCTAGTTTCAGGAAGCTTGGTCCCGTATACCAGCGGTGATTGCAATCGAAGTGTTTCGGTACGTCGCGTGTTGCATCATCTGCAGGGTTCTGCGCCGTAGGCACCCATCTCCAATCTTGCGGTTTGGTAAGATCTTCTATCTCCGCTAAGCGATGAGCCACGAACGTCTTGAAAGTTCTTGGGTCCGTCTTTATCCAAGAAAGTACGATGCTGGAGTCTGTCCAAAATGTCTTTTTGGCTACCTTCAGATCCATTTCCTTCTCTACTGAATGTGCCAGTCTGCTTCCTAGGAGGGCTGCTTGTAGTTCGAGTCTTGGGATGGACACCGGTTTTAGTGGAGCGACTCTTGCCTTTGCCGCTACTAAGCTGACATGGTAAGTTCCATTCCCATCTTCTGTCCTCCAATAAACTACCGCTGCATACGTAGATTCGCTCGCATCCGTGAACGTGTGCAGCTCCCCCTCAGTGCAATGTGGCGCCAGGCATCTCGGAACCTCTAGGTCTTGTAGCAGCTTCATGTTCTCTAGGTAAGTCTTCCATGCTTCGTACTCCTTCCCTTCTATTTCATCATCCCAACCGACGCCACTTCGCCAAATGCTCTGAAGCAGCTTTTTGCCCTGGATGAGAACCGGTGCTGCTAGTCCCAATGGATCGAAGGTTGACATTACTGCACTGGTCACTTTTCTCTTCGTAGGCACTTGAAGTCCTTTGGCTATTTCCTCTGGCGTGTTCCGGAGGTTTGCCCTGAATCCGATGGAATCTCTTCTCGTGAACCAGCGGAGTCCCAATGTTTTCTCTTCTTCTTCTCCAAGGTCTACTTCTGTCTTTTCTTCGCCGTCAGTCTTCAGGTGTTGCAGCAGTTCAGGTTGGTTTGACGCCCATCCCCTGAGTTCGAAGCCTGCCTTCTTGTGTATGAGGTCTACCTGCGCTGTCACTCTTCTGAAGTTTTCTTCTGAATGGAAGCTATGCAGATAGTCGTCCATGTAATGGTTCAGTTCGACTGCCCTTACTGCTTCTGGATACTGTTCTTTGTAGTCCGCTGCGTTTCGGTTCTTGACATAGATTGCTGTACTCGGAGATGATGTTGCGCCGAAGATAACCGATGTCATTCTGTACTTTTTTGGCGGAACGTCTCGACGATCCCCGCGCCACAGGAACCTCAGGCTATCTCTGTCTTCTGGCCTAATACGAACTTGAAGGAACATTTCCTTGATGTCGGCTGCAACTGCCAGCGGTCCTTGTCTAAACCTTAGTAGTATCCCGAAGAGTGACTGCAACAGATCTGGTCCTGGTAGTAGAGCATCGTTTAGGCTTCTTCCTTTCGACTTGGCTGCAGCGTCGAAGACGATCCTTATCTTCTTCTTTAATGGATGTACCACGGAGAAGTGAGGGAGGTACCATTTCTTCTTGGAGTCTTCTTGTCCCACAGGTGCTTCTTCTGCATACTTGTTGTCGATAAGATGCTGGATTTTCTTGATGTATTCTGCCTTCAGCTGAGGGTCCTTATCCATCTTCCTTTCGATGTTGAACAACCGGTTCCTTGCGGACGTATAGCTTTCAGGCATCTGTTCATCTTCATTTTTCCATAAGAGTCCAGCTTCGAATCGTCCATCGTTCAGTCTTCTGCAGGTCTTCTCTAGGATGGCGAGTGCTCTTCCTTCTGAGTCCGTACTGGCTCTTCGCGGTTGTACACCAAGCGCCTCGATCGCGAAGCGATCCTTGATGGCTTGATGCATCTCCTCTTCTGGTGTGCTGACGTGTAGACATGAGTTCAGAAAGTGAACTGCTCTTACAGCCCCGACGTCTGACCCATGAAGTACCCATCCTAGTTCTGTTCTTGAAGCAACTGGTTCTCCTGGTTTCCCTCTTCTTATTTCTTGAGTCACTATCAGCTCCCAGTTATCTTGACCAATGAGCAGCTGTGGTGACTCCCCTTCATAATATAGAGAGTCGGCAATCTTCTTCAAATGTTGGCATTCTTTTATTCTCTTCTTTTCTAGGAACTGAGGAGCAAGTTTCAACTCGTCGATAGTCCAGACTCTCTTCAAGGTTTTCTTGTTTCCTTGATGAACCCCCTTTACTGTAAGGTCCAGCATCTGAGAATCCTTCTTTCTAATTAACTTGCCTCCTACTGTCTCGATTACTAGTTCCTTTTTATTGCCTTGGGCGCCGACTTCTTCTGCCACCTTTTGGTCAATAAGTGACACCGTTGACCCTTCATCCAACAGGGCCAATATCTTTTTTGATCCTTTCGACCCGAAGACTTTTACTGGAACTATCTTCAGGTATGCCCTTGTACTATTGACTGTATTCACCGATGCCATGACGCTTGATACTTCTTCCGTCTCAGTCTTTTCATCTTCCGAGGTCCTGTCTTCGATGTGCAGCAGATGATGATGCCACCTCTTGCATTCCTTGCACGGTGGTTTTCTACAGCTCTCCTTTCGATGTCTCCCTTGAAGACATTTGAAGCAAACCCGACTTCTCTTCACCGTTGCCCACCGATCCTGCACCGACGCCTTCTGGAACTTCTGACAGTCGACGAGGAAGTGTCCACCTTCACACATAGGACAACTCTTCGCACTTGGCTGCCTTAAATCCTTTTCTTTGAAGTCCTTCTGCCTTGTTGAATGCGCCGCTTGTCGATGAGTCTTCTTGAATCCAATCCTCTCTTCTGAAGTCGCGAAGGCTCCACACTTGTCTGCTTCTATGTTCAGGAACTTGGAGACCATTGTCAGATCAGAGAAGTCACTTTCTTCTGATGCTGTAGTGAAGTCGTACCATCGGAACTTGAGAATCATTGGCATCTTCTCTATGATTTGTTTCACCATCTCCGGTGAATGCAGGTACTGTGGTTTCTTCAAACCCCTTATTGCTGCTACGCTGTTGTTGATCTGGCTTGCGAAGACGCATATATCCCTAGGGTTTTCGGATATCTTTGGTAACGCCTTGACCTTATCCAATTCCGCCAGCACCAATGCGTCAGGTCTTCCGTATCTTCTTTTGAGGGCCTGCATCACTTCTAACGGAGATGCTTCCGAGTACAGCAGGCTCTTGATAGCTTCTCTCGCATTGCCCTTTATTGCTCTTCTCAGTCGAGCCATATTTTGTACTTCGTTGAACATCGGTGCTGTATCTTCATAAACAACCTTGAAGGCCAACCACTCGCTGCTGTTTCCATCGAAGTAGGGTAATTCGTGGATATACTGCGGCTGTGCTGCTGGCCCTCCTCTTGTGGTAAGGGCTTCCTTCAACACCGTTGCTAACGCTTGAATTTCGCTCGTACCTCCTTTCGTTGAGGAGATCTCTTCAGGCTTCAACTTCTGAGGATCTTCTGGCTTCACCTTCTGAAGCTCTTCTGGCTTTACCTTCTGAGGCTCTTCTGGAGGTTGCTGACCTCGTTGCTCAGGTTGCTCCATGTTGTCCTGTTCCAGTACCGATGTCTCGATCCAGTTCTGAACTTGTGCTGTTCTGTCTTCCTGGTCTTCATCCACCGAGTCCTCATCTTCATACTGTGCCAACTCCCATCTGATACGGGCTAGATTCAACTCTAGGCGTGCTAATTCTTCTCTGGCTATCAGCTCACGTCTTCTGGCTGAGGAGCTCGTGGTCTTCGTAGACCTGGCTTGACGACTGACTCCCTTTAGCAGGGTTGTGGCAGACCTGCAACCACCCTTGTCCGGAAAATCCACTGGAGTCTTCTTGGTCGTCTCCTTTCGTGCGGCTTCATTCTTCTGTCCGTTCTTCTCGGACGCCGCCGTGATCACAGTCGCCGCCGTAATCGTCGTCGTAGTGCCTTCTGTGTTCGTAGTACCTGAATTGCTCGAATCCGACGTATTTACTGCTCTTGATGACCCTGACGCTGACGCAGACGTGACCCCTTCTGATCCCGATCCTTGTTCTGTCGCGTCCTTATCCGAAGGACGGGACACGGGATATGAGGGAGCATCCTTCTGCGACCTGGTTACTGGCATCTTGACGCAGTTTCCTTATCTTCAGGATTCTTCAGTACTCTTCTGCAGGGATCCGGCTCGAAGGACCAACTGTATCGGTCGGCAGGGACACGTCCAATGCCCGCACTACCGTCCTGGGACAATCTCCCACGTAATTGACGTACGTCCTTGTAGCAACTTGCGCTGGCTACGTACGTCACCACGCACCCCTGAATGCGTATGTACGTTACTACGAACTCGAAGACCCGTAAGGCGTTGTCAAACAGAAACTAATCACTTCACTTTATCTTGATCCGCAGGTTTCGGCTCTTGATTTGTTTCTTCCTTGTTGCCTCTTCAACGGCTGTGTTGCGACTGAAAACTGAACCCGAAATTTCCCGTTTATATACGTTTCGAGTTGCGTAATATTTTTAATGTTGCATAATCATTTTAAAATTGCGTAACTATTTCAATATTGCGTAATAATTTCATAACAATTTCTTAAGAAAGCGGCCAATCGTTCTTTACATGTCTTGACTCGTTGAGACGCGTATCGACGTGACTCGTTTACATGTCTTGACTCGTTGAGACGCGTATCGACGTGACTCGTTGCCGACAGCGATTAATCATACCTATGTGTTTCGTCGCCGACAGTAGGCTAAAGTCTAAATAAGTACTCCGATTGATATTTATAAAAAAAAACCTAACCATGTCGATTTTGGAAAATAAATACGTTTAGCGCTCTTACACACGAACGGCACGTTGCCAACGGCAGAGGTCAACGGCAGCCGTCGACTGCCGTCGAGCGCCGTCAGCGGCAGTCGACTGCAGCCGTTGACTGCCGTCGAGCGCCGTCAGCGGCAGCCGTCGACTGCCGTCGAGCGCCGTCCGAGGCGCGCCGTCGCCTGCAGTCCGCTGCCGTTGGGAACATGCCGCTCACACGTCGGCTCTCTTAGTAAAGGAGCCAGTTGCAAAATGAATTCCGAAGAAGAAATACTGTTATTGTTTTTAAACGGTTTTATTTAGCTTGACCAGCTTGGTATTTATTTATTTTTTTGTTTATTTGTGTGTTTGGGTCAAATTTAGTAATTGGAATTTTACCCCCTTCCTCATGACAGATTGATCTGATATTTGGTACACATTCTTAATCTTGATGAAAATACAACATAGTATATTTCTTATGGTTCTAAATCCAATATGGCCGCCAATACAAAATGGCGGATCACATAACTTCACAACAACCTCTATATTGGTATCAAATGAAAAGGCTTGGTTGGTAGAATACAGCTCACTATGAAAAATCCAAGATGGCCGCCGCCACAAAATGGCGGATTACACATTTTCAACAAATACCTCAATATGAGTATCAAATGAAAGGGCTTGATTGGTAGAATAGAGCCCACTATGAAAAATCCAAGATGGCCGCCGCTACAAAATGGCGTATTACATATTTTCCACAAATTCCTCAATATGGGTATCGAATGAAAGGGCTCAATTGGTAGAATAGAGCTCACTACGAAAAATCCAAGATGGCCGCCGCTACAAAATGGCGGATTACATATTTTCCACAAATTCCTCAATATGGGTATCGACTATAGAATGAAAAGGCTCGATTGGTAGAATAGGGCTGACTATGAAAAATCCAAGATGGCTGCCGCCTCAAAATGGTGGATTACATATTTTCTACTAATACCTCAATATGGAAATCAAATGAAAGGGCTTGATTGGTAGAATACAGTTTATTAGACTGTGTAGGTATATTTATTACTAATCTAAAAACTACTCGACGAAACTAAAAATTTGAAACGATGGGCACGTGAAATTTCTATCATAATGTTTACTCTGTAATATACGCGCTCTGGATACGCCCAACGATTTTATATTTGTCTGATCAATACCCCAGATTGATGAGAAGATTGGTGCGATCTGGTAGCTAGGACTTACCGAATTATTTTTTAGTTTTTAGTCCATAACCTAAATACATCATTTTGCAATAAAACCGAATAACATAAAACATTTTTTAGTTTATTTTGTTACTTCGTCGCCGCCGAGAAAAACGAAAAATAAAAAAACGTTCAGTGTGGGTTCAAGAAATACTAATCAATAGAGATCAAGATGGGAATTTTTTTACACTCTATCCACTTTTACGAAGAAACGAGCAAAAGTTTTTTAATTATTTTCGGATGTGCTTCTTTTGATGAGCTGACGGCTATTTTAAAAAGTTCAATATCTCGCCAAGATTGAATTAATAATTATAAAAATTAAAAAAAAATTAAAATACTGAGCTAGTAAAAAAACATGTTTTAAAAAAATGGTCGGTTTATTAAAAGTTGATTTTGATTTTTTTAACCATTGTTATTAAAATAGAAGTAACTAATAATTAATATGTATTATTGTTCCTATAGGTAGTAATTGTATTTTGTTTCAACTTAAAATGGTGATAAATGATGTTGATCTCGTTAAAAAAATAATCTAAATTACTTATATATTTTTATTATTTATATTTCACTACATATTATAAAACAAAGTCTCTTCCCGCTGTCCGTCTGTCTGTATAAATATGCTTAGATCTTTAAAATTACGCAACGGATTTTGATGCGGTTTTCTTTAATAAGTAGAGTGATTCTAGAGGAAGGTTCATAATTATGTATAATACATGCATAATACAGTAAAGGAACACTGATAGTTTTAAAGTTTTCTAATGTGATATCGTAAATAAACACATTTTTTGCGCTTATTATTGCAAATATTTATTTTATACTAGCTGACCCGGCGAACTTCGTACTGCCTAACAGTCGATTCTTTAATTTTTAATTTTTTTAATACTTATCCTTCCCGGAACCCCTCTACTAACACTTAAACCTTATGGTGTGGTATTAAAGTTCAAATTGACTTTTAAGTATTATTACGAATTTTTTGTATAGGAATATAGAAAAGTGTTGTTTTTAGACTTTTTCAAGCAATTTTTTAAATTTTTCTCTCCGTAAGAACTATCCTTGTACTTCAAAGAATATTATAAAAAAAGAATTAGCGAAATCGGTTCAGCCGATCTCGAGATTTGCGCTTAGCAATATATTCAGCTATTCATTTTTATATATATAGAGATTTTATATTTAGTATCAGCATTGCACCCGTGCGAAGCCGGAGCGGGTCGCTAGTATGCTTATATTATAAAGAGGAAATATAATAGCCGTCAGCTCATCAAAAGAAGCAATGGACCACTGAAAATAATTAAAAAACTTTTGCTCGTTTCTTCGTAAAAGTGGATAGAGTGTTAAATGCCCATCTTGATCTCTATTGATTAGTATTTCTTGAACCCACACTGAACGTGTTTTTATTTTTCGTTTTTCTCGGCGGCGACGAAGTAAAAACAATAACAGTGTTTCTTCTTCGGAATTCATTTTGTAACTGGCTCCTTTACTACGAGAGCGTTGACTGTGCGGCATGTTCTCAACGGCAGAGGACTGCAGACGACGGCGCGCCGCCAACGGCGCTCGACGGCAGTCGACGGCTGCCGCTGACGGCGCTCGACGGCAGTCGACGGCTGCAGTCGACTGCCGCTGACGGCACTCGACGGCAGTCGACGGCTGCCGTCGACCTCTGCCGTTGGCAACGTGCCGTTCGTGTGTGGGAGCGCTTAGGTGTACGACTATTACTACATGTACATACCTATTTACATATAGGTCTTAAAGCTAAAGAAGAACCTCTGATTTTTTATGAACAAGTACGACATACATAATAATAAATAAAGTCAAAAATAATAGAAGTCCACTTACGTATAAAAATATTGCATATACTTATGGTCGATTTACATCAGACGAGCGAATGCTCATTCTATCCCCACTACATCAAATTCTTATCAAATTCTTTTAGTGTAAACAGGCGTAGAGCATTTTTTCGTTGTTATATATATGAATACGAGTGTTCGAAGATCAAGAAAGAATGCTCTTGTTTTAGCTCTAGCTCTTTGTTCGTTTGGTCTAAAACTCTAAATCCACCCTTAGTCATAGACATTAATTTGGTCTACCATTTTACAAGTTTCGTGTTTTAATAATTTTAGCTTATAAGGCTTTTTGCGGCACTAAGCATTTCTTCGACAGAAAGTTCCAACAATGATTCCGTCCGTACCTAATTATAATATTATACATTGCAAATCGTTCAAACATTAGTAAAATGTTATCCGACATGTGTTGGACGGAGGCCGGATCAAACATGCGAGTGGCCGAGCAAACATCACTGTTTGGACTAGCGCCACTTTTGGTTCTGTTCAAATAGAGACTGTTGTTTGCTCAAGTGCCAGTGACACGCCACTGCGGGGAACTTAAACCAATTTAAAAGTACCTTTATGAATCCTTCAGGTGTTCACTTAAATGAAAGTATTTTACACAGTTAGACGCGCACCGCGGCTCAACTTACGGTGGCTAAAGTTAAAAACAAGGCGAAACACTTAAGACTTGTTCCCTTGCGAGGATTTACCTGTCACAAATTTTAACAAGCTTAAGTAAGGGTTCTTGGGGATAAATAATCTTGGAACTTAATCCGAGCTCATATATAAAAGGTCACATTTCAAAGTTCTTCTTCTAAATTATATTTGTAACTAGCTGACCCGGCGAACTTCGTACCGCCTAACAGTAGATTCAATTTTTTTAAATACTTATCCTTCCCGGAACCCCTCCTCTAACACTTAAACTTTATGCTATGGTATTAAAGTTCAAATTGACTTAAGTATTATTACGAATCTTTTGTATGGGAATATAGAAAAGTGTTGTTTTAGACTTTTTCAGGGAATTTTTTAAAATTTTCTCTCCGTAACAACCATCCTCGTACTTCAAGGAATATTATAAAAAAAGAATTAGCGAAATCGGTTTAGCCGCTCTCGAGATTTGCGCTTAGCAACACATTTAGCGATTCATTTTTATAGAGAAGATAACATGCACAATACTATATTGTACTCATTTATAGAGTACTGGCATCCCACCCCGGCTTCGCACGAGTACCTATTTAACAAAAATATGACCAAAAAAAAAAAAATTCCCGTTTTTTTCTGAAAATACAATATAGCCTATGCACAGCTCTGCCACTCGCGGATAATGTAGCTTCCCAACAGTGAAAGAGTTTTTCAAATCGGTTCAATAGTTTTGGAGCATATTCAACGCAAACAAACAATCAAATCTTTAATATTAGTATAGATGAAAAGCTTTAAAACCTGTGTTTTCGCTAATTTAATTTCGTTTGGCTTTTTAAATAAACCCTGAAAAAACAATTAGTGTTTTCAAATAACATAATATACTATGTATAACATAATATACATATTATATACTTAGGTAGGTACCTAAGTAATTTTACAGGAGGGCCGACTATATTTAACAGACTTCCAAAAAAGGAGGAGATTCTCAATTCGATTGTATTTTTTATGGATGTTAGATCAGAACTTTTTACTGGGTGGAGCGATTTCGATGAATTTTGTTTTAATTGAAGGGTGTTGCGTGTCATGTCATCATGTGGTCCCATTTAAATTTAAATGAGATCTGACAAGTACTTTTAGAGTTATATCTAATAATGCGTATTTAGGTACTTGACTATTTTGTCGTCGACCTACGCTTGACTATTTTGTCGCCGATCTACGTTGTATCATACCACATAACTTTTCACTGGGAATACTAATTTTGATGATTATTATTGGGGTCGAAAGCTGATGCTTATCTTGTAGTCCCATTTAAATTTGATCTAGATATGATGACTGCTTTTTGAGTTATCTCTGATAACGTGTACATACTTGACAATTTTTTCGTCTACTTACATTGTAATACTGGTCGATGTAGTTGAAGTATCTTTTTTTCGTTTGTGAGCAAACACATTCACTAAAAAGTCTATTTATTGAATATAATAAAAAAAGTATAACATTAAACTGTGCACCTACACCTTCAATGTATCATCTTAACCTTAAAAATATAGATTGGCAACCGTTAAAACAAATGATATGTCCTTTAAAAATTTATAAAATTATAATAAATAATATTCATAATTGTTATGATAAAGCAGAAATAAAATTTAAATTGCGTAATAATAAAAATAGACTTATCAATCATTGGATAAATAAAAGTATTATTAAAGCATGTGAACATAGGGATCAACTATTCAAAAAATGGCTCACAGATCCAACAAATAAAGTCTTAAAACAAAAGTACAACGTATCTAGAAACTATGCAAATAAATTAATTAATAAAACAAAAAATCAAGAAATTCATAATGATATAAATCAAAATAAAAATAATCCAAGAAAACTATGGCAAATACTAAACGAAATCGCTGGTAGATCAAAAAGTCTTTCCGATACAATAATTTTAAACGCGTTTCTAAAGAATTACGACACAACGGTCAATATTGCCAATAAATTTGCAGACACTTTTGCCAACAGTGTAAATAAAATTGTTCCGAAGTGTAATATAAAACTACTAGATAAAAATTCATATGTCTTGCCTAAAAATTTATGCTATAGATACCAAAAAGTAACAGCTGAAACAGTTTTGAAAGAAATAAAATCATTAAACAAAAACAAAGCACCAGGCTTAGATAAAATCAGAGCACAAGATCTAAAAATTATAAATACTGAAATTGCAGAACCACTATCTCATTTTATTAATACAACTATCAAACAAGGTATTTATCCTAATGAACTAAAAACTGGAATAGTAAAGCCTATACATAAAAAAGGAAGCCAGGGCATCTATGACAACTATCGCCCAATCACCATACTTTCTGCGATAGATAAAATAGTAGAAAAAGTTATTTCAAAACAAATTCACTCATTTTATAAAGATAACAATATAATAACAAATAAACAATTTGGATTTCAATCAGGTAAGAGCTCAACCCAATTACTCTCAAAATTTACAGATAATATTTATAAATACCTCAACGACAAAAAACACGTTCTGGTAGTTTTTATTGACTATAGTAAAGCCTTTGACACGCTAAAACATGACATTCTTATCGAGAAACTTAATGACTGTGGTATACAAGGCCCCTTAAACAACTGGTGTCAAGACTACCTTAATAATAGATCATATGTGGTGAAGGTTAGCAATATTTTCAGTAAAAACATACGAGTATTAGACGGAACAGCGCAGGGCTCCGTACTTGGCCCCTTGCATTATATAACCTACGTTAATGATGTCGTCAATCTAATATCTAATTGTGAAATTTATCAGTTTGCTGACGACACCTGTCTTATAGCTGCAAATAACGATCTAGATGCAGCTCTGAGGGACTTACAAACGGATTTCACCCTGTTGTTAAAGTGGTCACATGATGTAGGACTTGTTCTAAATTCCGATAAAACTAAACTAATGTACATCAGTTCTACCCAAAATAGGAAACCACATAGCAATTTAAAACTAATAGCACACAGTCACCAATGTCTTCACGCTAATCTCCACAACTGTTCTTGTAAGCCAGTTGAAATAGTCAATAAACAAAAATATCTAGGACTTGTAATTGACGATCGACTAAAATGGACTGAACACATTAATTACGTAAGTGATAAGCTGCGTACTATATTGGCTAAAATAACTATAATTAAAAGAAAAATTCCATATAAAATTCTATTAAACCTATATAAAGCTTTAGGCGAAACAACTATATTTTACGGCCTGAGTAGCTATGGTAGAACGTGTAAATCAAACCTTGATACAATATATAACCTACAAATACGAATTATGAAAGCTATAATACCTAAGAAAATTAAAACCTGTTACGAAAATGATTATCACGAGCTCTTTTATTATTGTAACATAATACCAATACACGATCAGGTCAAATACATATTACTGCTTGAGCAATTTCATAATGGTGAACACCAACATATAATCAAGCGTACCTACCAAACACGTAGTGCATCTCAAGTCGAACTAAAAGTACCGAGATACAATAATCTCTATGGCAAACAGCTACTACAATATCAAATACCAAAATTAATAAACGACCTACCATCTACACTAAAAAATGAAATCACTAAAACAAATATAAAATACAAATTAAAAAAATACTTTCTATCGTTAATAAAAAAAAAATAAATAAACAAAAAAATTAAATAAAAAATACATAATATGAATTAATATCCTACAACGTAAATCACCCCGTGTGTACCCACAAGCTACTGCGACTACATTATTTTGTAATAATGGATTCGATCATTTGTAAAACTTGGACGGTAGTATTTAAAAATGTTGTTATTGTGGTTAATATTAACTTGTTGTATGCTATCATTGCTATGATTTATTTTTAATATTGTGAGCGTATGATGTCGAATGCCGGTGTGCGGATAAATCAACATTGATTTTTGTCACACCGATAAATAGTAAGTTTCTAGTTAAGATTCCTTTGTATGTAAATAAAATAAATAAATAAATCTCCTTTACCCTAAGGTTGCCTGGAAGAGATTGCTTTCAAGCAATAAGGCCGCCTTTTGTACATTTTTTTAATAATCGCTGTTAATGTTGCTTATTTATTCTGTTTCTTGTTTGGTGTACAATAAAGTGTAAAATAAATAAATAAAGTGTAATTATTACTTATTATTTACTTTTTTGAATATCTTTATATCTCAATAAAAACTTTGTTCGAGATAAGTACCTATCGTAAATAATAATGTTATACTTAATTTGACCTGCTAATTATATTCTTAATTAAATGAGTCTAATTTTCACCCACAGTACCTCATCAACCCTTTTGAAGAATTTTAACAATAGTTACATTAAAGTTTCCTCATATGGTATGATAGGTCTTGAATAGTTAACACACCACCTGCTATCAACAGCTGAGTTTTTTATTCACGGCTGGATCAACAATTTAAATTAATCATAATGTCTTGAATACCTTACCTTAAAATTATTTAAATAGATTAATATTTAACAGTTATTTAACAGTTCTGAGAATCATCCATTTGAATTTAATTAAATAGTAGTTTTGGTATTTTGAAATTAATTAATATCCAGTCTTGAAACGGGGACATATTCACATACAGCTAACAGATGGCACTGCGACGAATCATAATTAATTAGATCGTTATACGAACGAACGTCTTCTTTTGTGTATCGCTAGATATATAGAAAGATCGAGAACAAAAAGTTCACAAGAATAATAAAATTAAGATAATTATAAGTCGTTTCATTCTATTAACATAACTTTTCGTAAAAAGAGCATTTAATAACATACATAATTATGTATAACTAGACTTAAGTAGGTAATTAATTGACTTATAATTTAAAATATATAAGTGAATCAATTTATTACGTTTTAAACAAGTCGAAACTGCTCTAGTTTTTCTGTAACATTTATTTAGTAATGTGTATGATTATGAATTTTTTATTTCATCAGCTTTAAATAAAACCCTTAAATAAATAATAGCTCTGGTCACTTTACTCGCCAACAGAAACACAACACTGCTTGAAAACAGTGTTATTTTGCTGTGATCTTCTGTAAGATCGAGGTACTACTCCAGTCGGGCTGCTCCATATTTTGAGCAGGAAATTTCCTGCTGTGCCCTACCTCTATCATATTATATTTTGACTTTTTATGTTATACTTTACTTTGTTTTTATACGAAGCCTAATTTATATTATTTCCAGGTGGGTGGTAGCAGCCGGAGCTTGGCGGGCGAGTGTACTACGTCCTCCTGCCACCCCTGGAGCCAGGAACGACCGCCACTCCTCATTGCTGCAGTTAGCAGCCTGGGGAGTTCCTGCTGCATTAGCAGCGGCAGTTCTAGTTACGAGAGACGTAGACGCTGATGAGCTTACAGGTAATATTATTATTACATCTTAAGTTAAAACCAATTACCAGTAGGTAGGTATGTTTTAGTTGTTAACGTTTATAAGCACTTATTACTAATTGTTTACTCTAAATTTTAAATAAAATATGACCGAATGTTTACGTTTATTATTTTTGGGAAATTGATTAAGAATAACTAAACACTTAATCTAAATGTTATTTTAGTTATCATTACACTCACAAATCACAATAAGAAGATCGAAACTTGAAAGAAAGCTTAGGGTACATAAATAAGCTACAATCACATCATTGTTAAAGAAAGCTATACTAAATTAAACTACAAATATACATATAATGTGACTTTTTATATAACATAGGTACGAACGTTCTAAATTGTTTGATTCCCATGCTAGACAAATACAAAGAAATTCCATTCCAAGCAGCATGAATGGTTTGAGACCTATTATTTTAGTACACCGAATCAATACAACCTAATACACATCCGTATCGGAATATCACAATCAATCTTGGCGATTCTTACTTATATACTCCTTTTATTGTTGAGTCGGCGGTATTTTCAAAGCGATTAAATCTTGTACGAGTGCACGGGAGCACGCATTCAAGCGTTCGTATTGAGTGTTCTGTAGAACCGCACCATTGCATTGTAGTGAGTAGTGACTACGTGTGTTCTCAATGAGACGCTGACTTGGTTGTATGCGATTAATGAAGTTCGTTATTAGTTTACAAAAATACGCTAATACCTTAAAGAATCAATTGAACTTTTAATATATACCTACCTATTTGAGAGAACTATTACCTACTCTTTTAAAAGTAGATTATGTGTTTAAACACATACGTATACTCATAAAGATATTATATATAATTATACATACGGTATAATAGTGTGAATACTATTTTCGTAAAAAAACTTTGTTAAAATTAAATACATGGGTGTAGTTATATCTATTTATTTCGCTAAATTTTGTGTAATCTTTTTATTTATCATTGAAAAATTTAAGTTAATATTCAAACAAAATTTATTTAATTCGTAACTAATTATATTTAAAGATAAAAGAAAAATTATAATTAAAATTATCACCACATAGGATTTGAAAAGACTCACATTTATGTAAAAAAAAACAAAGCGGTGTATTTGTAGGTACCGCTATTATCATACAAAAATTTCTTATCATATACATAAGCTCGGGGAGTATTAAATCCTTTATTTAAACGGACACACAGTCATTTGAAGAGTACCGCTCTGATAATATTCTATAAAGTCGGAATTAATACCGCAAAACGTAAATATATAAAAACAGAAATAAAAAGGCCGACTATAGATAAAAGTAACAAGAACGTTTTTACTCCAAAGAAGTAAAATAAACATGCGTTAGCCTTTAAAGACTGCGCTTATTCATATAAAGTAAATGTAAACAATAATTATTTCAAAAGCGACTAAATAAAATAATCCTCTGAAGGAGTCTTATAAAATTACGTCAAGATTAAAGTTTCAGGTTGCCGACACGAAATGCCCGATAAGAGGATTAGGACTTGTCACTTCGGTCAGGTTATCTTTAGAGTTAGTTATAATCCTCGATACATTTTATTTTTATCCCCTTAAAACCCAGCTGCGGTCGTGTCGAACACTACACAGACCGATTCTCAGGCATATTGCAGTTTCAATCATATCCAGGGTATTGTTCTTTTATTTTTATTATTTCCCCTTCCATTATAGCGAGCGAAAGAAATGCGCGGCCATTATTCGAGCCGTTAAATACGACACCTTTCCTCCTCGCACGCTCGTATTTCAATTTTAAATCGGCTCTTTTTAACCACTGCCTTATTAATGCAGCCTTTTTTCTCGCCGTCTGTTTGTGTAGGTGTTCGCATTGAGAGCTGCTTTATTGGAAATTGGAATGTTATTCTTTTCGGAAGAACGAGTCGGTATCCGTTAAATGAGCGAAATGTAAATATATTTTTTTAATATTTCAGGTACATGCTTTGTGGGGAACCAGTCGAGTAAGTCTTTACTGGCATTGGTCATCGTCCCCGAAGCTATATGTTTGCTACTGGGCAGCGTTTTCCTCGCTTCTGGTCTCCGGGCGGTGCTTCGTCGTCCTGTGCCATTACCTGCTCCAGCAACGCTTCTGAACACGCCGCCTCAAGCCCACACTGATCAAAGTCTCCTAAGATTAGGAGCGTTTGCTGCTCTATATGCAGTGCCTTCGGCGTGTATACTAGCAACGTGGATATATGAGTATATATTGAGAGAAGACTGGTTAGCTGCACCCGTACCTTCATCAGAGCCATCTACACAGCCACAACCATCGTTATGGGTGTTCCTATTCCGTATTTTCGCAACGCAAATACTTGGAGTCATGGTAGCAGTATGGATAGCAACGCCGAGATTGAAAGCGCTCTGGAGAAGGTTAACAGGGCCGAGGAAGCCAGTATTGGCTAAATGCCCGGCGGGTCCACCACCAACACCCCTAACGTTACACTGTTACGCAACACATTCCCACACATTAAGCCGCCACTCGCAGAAATATGCAACATATAGACCGCCACAGCAACAATCTTACAGAAAACCTCGCCACTACCACTACTCAACCGGGGAAACGATCCTATGATCGTATGGCGCCAAGTAATAATTTAAAAATAGTTATTCAAAATGCATTTATTACATTACCTAGTGAATGAATCGACAAAAATGTGTTTTTTGAGAAACAGTGCCATTACATAATATTAAAAACTATTTAAAAACTTATTTGTAAGTCGGATACGTTAGGAAGATTTGTACATAATTAGGTATATATGTAGTTTTTCCAATAGAATTTAAGTGCCTACAGTAAATTATAGGTTGCAAAGTAATTGTACATACATTTTACCCACCTCGCATTCTTCAATAGTTGTTATTTATTTCATAATGTAATTACTACAAATATTTCAATATTTATAGTCCTTGGTAAAAGTTGAAGACGCCAGTCAGTCAGTCAGTTAACTAATTCAGCCTATTGCAGTCCACTGCTGGACATAGGCCTCCCCAAGTTGAAGACGTAAAATGTAATTATTTATTAATATTATAAGGATGAAACGATGTCAAGTGCCTTGTGTTTGTAATTTTATATACTTACCTGTAATATTGAATAAAATCTTTATGGCTGTAACAAAATGACTCACAACAATGCTTTGCTTTTATTTCAAATTTATAATAATTTACAATATAAAATTATTACCTGACAAATGAATATGAATAAAGATCAGAAATATTTTTATTTAATTTTTGCTTTACTGGTATTAGCATTTACGTCAAGAGTACAATAATCAATCGATCAATACATATTATATTAATAAAAATGTAACGGGTCGCTTACTACATTTAAGATATATGCGAAAAAATATTATTGGGACCTTTTTCAACGCAAATAGCAACAAAAACAATGATTGTCAGAATTTTTGTCTGTTTTTCTGTGCGTTTGTGCACGCTAATCTCAGAAACGGCTTATCCGATTTAGATGTGGTTTTTACTAATATAGTGGCAAGCTTAGCTAAACATTTTGTTTTATGTCAATCGGTTCATAAAAAGTTATGCCAATTTAAAGAATCACGTTGAATATGTATAGTTAGTTCAAGTCATCTTTGCGCGCGGCTCTATGTGTGCGTGCGCTTGTAATTATACAACTTTAATTTGCGTAGCAGTGACGCGACCGCCGCCCGTCATTCGAATCTTAGACCAATATATTACAATGTACTCTGTGACCAATATACAACGTTTACCCACACATATACCCGCGCGCAAAGATGAGTTGAACTTAGTATAGTCACTATTCCACGCGGACGAAGTCGCGAGCACAGCTAGTAATTATAATAAAATACTAATAATTTATGTTCTTTTTGTATGTAAAATGTTATTAAATAAAATAAGTAAGTACAGTTAAAGTGAAATGATTCATTGTAAAAAAATTCACAACATTAGATATATAATTTTTGTTTGTAAATAAAAGTGAACGTATGAATATAAACTTTGACATATTTTTTTACTAGAAAGAATGTATATACAATAAGTCTAAAACCTGTAAATATAAAAAAAGTATCACTAAGTTAACGATTTTCTATGTACATAATAAAAATAAATAAATAAACAATACAACGATTTTCATTTTAATCTCAGACTAAATTACTTTACTACGACCGAAGCTACTGGAAGGCTAGGCCTCCTCATAGCCAGGCTAAAACTAACTACTAAAAAAAGCTTTTACCTGAATTAACTAAGGCAATAACATAGAGGTTTAATTTTCTTACAGCTTAAAGATATTATAGACCTGAGTATTTGATATGAATTTCATTTTAATACCTTTACGCGTTCATCAGAAAAGGGGTATTAACTAGTACCGACCCGCGCCCACTTCGTTGGGCGTTAATTATCTTTGTGATGCAATTATGTTGTGTAGTTCTTAGTACTGTTTTATTAGGTTCATTGTTTAGAATTCGACGTATAAAATCGTAATAATATCGTGTATTTATTATTTTAAATTACAGAACCAAATAATCTATACATATGTCGGGGAATCAATACAGATAGTTATTAATGTCGGTACCTGCGATATTCACCTACCCTACATCATTTTATTATTCGAGTTATTCTGTCATGCATAAAACGAACGGTGCAACCGCGGCTCAGGCAGTCTTGGCTCTGGCTTGGCGCGGTGCACTTGTGTATCCTGCTAGTAGCTTAACCTCGACTCTTCTAATAGTTAGTTTGTGTACACGAATTAATTGTTACTGATTGGGCAACTCGACCGGTGGTGGTGAGTGCCAATGCGCATTGTTAGGCGGCGCCGCCGTAAACCAACACTCGGGTCACAAGTCCCGGGCACTGCGTCGAGTTGTCTCTCTGCCACGCGATAGACGGTACCCGCTCGGTGAGTCCATTGAATACTAAGTAGTGTAATTATGTTGTTTTAAATTACATTGTGAATTAACCAGGCCATCCGTCCTACTCCTCACTTCTGATTCCTACATCAGAAGTGGGATACTGTTCTCGTGCCCACTAAGAGTGTTACTAGTGAGTAATTTATTTCATGATGCCACGAGAATCGCGTTCGCGTAGTCCCGTGTAGATCGAAGCGCAAGTCGAGTCGTCATCATTTAAACCGATTTAGTAGTAATAGTAACCTGTCTCTTCATAAACTTTTACTTAGTATGACTGAGGAATAGACTAAGCTCAAAATTAAAAAAAAATATTTAATATCGCGAGCGTAGTCGTGTACTTAAAGTTAATTCGGAGTTTGGGTTTCTTTGTTTAAGTTCTATTTTTAGCAAATGTGCAAGGTAGTTGCAACATTTGGTGATGAAAATATCGAGGTACTGTATTTTACTGTATTTTAGTTCTTTTCGGTCGTTCTGTTTTATTCTTACCGGTGTACAAGTGGTTTTTGTTCAGTGTTCGATTACGTAATTCGAGTTACCGGTTATTTGTTGAATTTAGTTTTATTGTGATACGTAAGGTAGTTGTGTAGTGATTAATTTTGCTAATAGATTTTGCGATTCAGTTTTTGTTTCGATTCAGTCACAATGTCAGACCGTAAGCGTAATCGTAGTGCGAGCCGTCGCGGTAGTCGCAGCGACAGTCGTTTAAGGAAGATGCCAGAAGGTCATGTACCAATTGAGTTTATAGATGAAGATCTTAATGGTGAACATTTTAGTGATGTGACAGAAAACTGATGTAAGCGCTCTAAAGACTGTAGTGTGTAGTCATCAAGAGGATGATACACTGTGATGAATGTGTGATCCAGGAGGGATACACTGTGACGTGATCCAAGAGGGATACGCGTGGATTGTGGAGCAATTGTAATTGCTGGTTGGAAGGGTGGCTTACATAGTTGTAGGTGTTGTAGAAAATGAATTGGTTATTGAAAGTTTGATTTACGTTGGTACATGACTCTGCGTAGCTATATTTTCGTTAAGTTTTTGTGGTTACCCACTTGTTTGTGATAAAGTGTTAATATCGTCTTAGCTTGAGTATTTCCGATTACCCTCTGTAACGGATATTTTTGTCTTTACGTCTACTATCTTACACGATATTTTAACTAATATTATTTGTCGAAGTACCGAAAGAGCGTAAAGTTAGAGACACCATCTTCCGAATAGTTAATATTAATTTTCTGATTAGTCAGTCACCATTTTCATCATCTATTGATGGGATTATTGTAATTTGTAATTGTATGAACAGCTATTGTTTAGTTACGTAGTTTTAATTACGTGGCGTATAAGTGATTACTGTGATAATAATTAATTCGATATAGTTAAAACACACACGTATCGTGAACTATAGATTAGAAGTGAGAAATGAGTGTTTCATTGAGGGTTTTAGTCTTTTTCTACCTTTGATTGATTTTTTTTTAAAACTGTTTAAAAGTTGTTTTAGTTGTTCTGTTTAAGAACGTTTAAATTACAGAGAGTTAATTGATAACACCTAATTGGTGCAATCGTAAACTTGTTACAACAATAGTTGTAGGTAGGTAACCTCAGATTAATAATTTTGTTTATGAGTAGGTGACCATTAAAAATTCTTACTATATTCTGTCCATTCGTTTGTTTTCTGTTAACAGTTCAAGAAAGTTTGAAATTAGAGACTCCCTCACACGATACCAATTTGATTTGAAATAATAATCGATTTTGTATATAAGTAGAATTTTCAATCGACTCAATGAAATATTTTCAGTTTAAGAATATTAATTATTCCTTTAGATACTAGTTATTTTAGTTAATTACGTAGCTAGTTTGTTAAATAAGTAGACAGGTATGTCATTTTCTAAGTATATTTACTCATACCTCTTGATGTAGAATTGATTTAGACTTTGTTAACCACGCGTTTTAAAGTTAAATGTCACTAACGCGTGAGCAGTTACATTTTAAGGCAGTCGTTGTAGGTAACTGTTAAAAGTCTTGATACGAGTATGTTTCCATCTGTTCTAATAATTATTGTGTAACTTTGGGAAGCAAGGGTTGTAAATGGAGCTATATGATTTCGCTACTTCCTTCATAGGGACAGTTAGGCTTTTTAATATCCTATTGGCGATTTTGTTCTGTTACAAAATGAGGACCGTCATCAAACGAAACTTGATCCGAAATATTGAGGCCCTTTTCGCGTATTAGAAGTTCTCGAAGGTAATCGGTATACCCTTAAAGCTTAAATTGTCAACGTACCTACAAATTTGCTCACGAAAAGTTAAGAGAAATGCCAGCACGTCATGTACCAGACGATATTGATGTAATTTATGATCTTGTTGATAATGATGATGTTTAAGTAGAGGGAGAGACTCGAGTGAACGACTCTATCGACCGTAATGTGTTCAACCGTACCAGTATAGTTATTTAGTATTCGTAGCCCTGTAGAAGGTGTCTCTTGGGGCAACCCAAGAGTTCATGGGTGCGCGGTGTGCGTTTAACTCTGGCGGAGGTCGTGGTGTTTGATACCGTAGCGTGTAGTCACAAGAGGTGACTGACACGGGTGATCCATTCGATGGATATGTGTACTGAGATGTATGTGACTGACACATGTACTGTGATTGCTCTTCGTCTAAAGAGCCGTAGTGTTAGAGGTCTTTACTCGAGGACTTTGCAAGCTTGGTTGTAACTTGTTGTAGAAGTAAACGTGCGTGTATAGTTTTGGTTGTGATGACGTCGATGGTACATGGCTGTGGTATTTGTGTAAAGTGATTAGTTATAATTGGTTTAACGACATTTATGATTCAGATTAAAGTTCTTGAAACATTTAAAATAGTTGTCTGGTAATAGAACCTATAGGTATGTTCACGTCTTCACGATCAATTACGAAAGATTCCTCTTACTTATGTACGTTGTTAGATTTTTTAAATGTTGATGAGTAAATAGAGCACATACTATGGCTATTTGGTCGTATCACATGAGGTGAGGACGATATGTATTGGTCGTATCATAAGAGGTGATGACGATATGTGTTGGTCGTATCACAAGAGGTGATGACGATATAGGTGGTAATAGTAGTTGTCGTTTGTTGAGCGTTGTATGTGATCTTAATGTGTCAATAATAAAACTTTATTTTTTTAATTACGGCTAGAGGAACCTTTCGTCTTTGAAGGGATAAGATCGATTGGTAGTTTTTTTTAATTAAAGATTGACTGATGAAGCAAAGAATGTAATTTCACGTTAAGAACAGGTAGGCCGAGATGCTAAAGATGCTTTTAATTTGATCGTCTTGTTTACATTCACACGAGGGCGTGTGCTATCAGGATGGTCGTGACTTGCCCTTAATTACTTATATAGTTTATTAATTGAGGTGAAACAGGTTCACACTGACCTATACTGGCCTATTCTGATAATAATTAGTTAATTTTTTGGTCTAATGGCTTTCAGTTGTGCCAACAAAGAGCATTGTCGATTTTGCTAATAAGTAATCACATATGATACTATGACTGTCAACTGATACTATGACTGCCAACTGATACTATGACTGTCAACTGTGATACTATATACTATGTCTGCCCTCTCATACTGACTCGGAACTAACGACGGTACTTAAGAGATGAATAGTAAATTGAATGAAAAAAAAAAAGTGAGGTGGTTAAACATTTGATGGACAAACAATCGGGGCTAGTAAGGTCTCTCCTGCTGTTCTGGGAGACGATCCATGTTACGCTGTAGGGGTCTCGCCTGCTTTAGTGGGCGACGATTCCGACCAGCCTGTTTTACATTAGTATGGTCTCTTCTGCTGTTGTGGGAGACGATCCATGATTCACTGTAGGGGTCTCGCCTGCTTTTAGTGGGCGACGACTCGGACCAGACTTTTTGTAATGATGAGTCTCGCCTGCTTTTAGTGGGCGACGACTCAGACCAGACTGTTTGTAATGATGAGTGTAACGCTGTAGGAGTCTCGCCTGCTTTTAGTGGGCGACGACTCAGACCAGACTGTTTGTAATGATGAGTGATGCGCTGCAGGAATCTCACCTGTTTGAACTATAGGGGTTTTCATATTTTAAACCTAGATCAGCGTTACTTACCATATTGATATGACTGTAATGATAATGATGTTAACCATATTAAATGTGACTGGTGTGACTGATTGACTTACTAACTGAAACCAATTGTTTCTAGTCCAAAGGGTCAGTGTGTACCGGACCAGATATTAAGATGTTGATTAGATTTTTGTCAGGATAGTCGAGCGATATTTTGTTTTTTTGATTAAAAATACCTAAGGTTGTAATAAATAGCGCGCGAGGACGCGCTCACGTCAGAATGGCCGTGTCGGGGAATCAATACAGATAGTTATTAATGTCGGTACCTGCGATATTCACCTACCCTAATCATTTTATTATTCGAGTTATTCTGTCATGCATAAAACGAACGGTGCAACCGCGGCTCAGGCAGTCTTGGCTCTGGCTTGGCGCGGTGCACTTGTGTATCCTGCTAGTAGCTTAACCTCGACTCTTCTAATAGTTAGTTTGTGTACACGAATTAATTGTTACTGATTGGGCAACTCGACCGGTGGTGGTGAGTGCCAATGCGCATTGTTAGGCGGCGCCGCCGTAAACCAACACTCGGGTCACAAGTCCCGGGCACTGCGTCGAGTTGTCTCTCTGCCACGCGATAGACGGTACCCGCTCGGTGAGTCCATTGAATACTAAGTAGTGTAATTATGTTGTTTTAAATTACATTGTGAATTAACCAGGCCATCCGTCCTACTCCTCACTTCTGATTCCTACACATATAATAAAATGGTAGGAAAGTCAAAACTGTACATTGAATATTTTTTTTAAAGAATACTTGGGGTGTGATCTACAATCGATACCGAAGCCAAAAATATAGTTTTCAGAATTTTTGTCTGTTTGTCTGTTTGTCTGTATGTATGTCCGGGGTAAACTCAAAAAGTACTGCATGGATTTACTTCAAATTTGGCACGAATATTAGTAAGAAGTCGGGTCAGAACATAGGCTACATATTATCACGCTATCACCTACGGAGAACGAGCAGTGAACGCACGCAGACGACGTCGCGAGCAGCAGCTAGTTATAAATAAAATGTTGCTCCATCGCCATCTATCAAAAAGCGAAAAAACTTCGTCGTCGGTAGTGTAAAATAAGACGAAATAAAATAAATAGTAGTAGTAGTAAATAAATAGCGATAGATGGCGTTTTTTTCTCTGTCATTTTGATAATATATTTTAATATTTTTCTTATTTACTGATTTTTTTGTAAAATTACAATAAAATATAGCCTATGTCACTCCTGAATAGTGTAGCTTTTTGTTAGTGACAGAATTTTCATGATCGGATCAGTATTTGCGAAGATTACCCCCGATATACAAACAAAGTTATAAACTTTATCTCTTTATAATATTAGTATAGATATTTTTATTATATGATTTAACTAAAAATTTATACTTTTCGAAATTTTTCCTTTATCTGTGCTGTAACACGTTGCTTCGAACCAAATTTCAAGATTCTGAGTTCACGGTAAGTATCCTGTAGGTTTTGATTCCTTTGCGAGTAGTTGCGAGTCAAAATATCTTATACTATTAAACGAGCAATTCTTGTATATATGTATATATATATTTTCTGAATCTCGGAATCGGCTCCAACGATTTTCGTGAAATTTAGTATGCAGGGGATTTCGGGGGCGAAAAATTGATCTAGCTAGGATTCATTAAAAAAAATGTCGCTTTATCCCTGTCGAATGTAAAATTAAAGCTAGTCGCCAACAGATGGCGTCGCTAGTAAGTTAGATCGCGCAAGCAAAATTTCGTACCAGAATGATAAGTATGAACTCAACTTTAAATAAATTAACCAATATTGAACCCTATTGACAGTGTATCATTTTAACCCTCAAGAACTCCTCAGAGTACAAGTTTGTTCATAGTGGTCCTTCTAGCTGGATGTGTTCGTCCGATTTTTTGACGTCATCACTTGCGGACGGTGGTTTGCCGTTGCAAACGCAAGTACAGGAGCGGTTCGACGCGAGTAAAGCATCAACCAGCTTCAGAAGGTGCCTTCAGTGGAAGGCGCATTCAGGAATTACGGTGGGCGGAACCACCCAAGGAAGCAGTTCATCATCAGCAGTGCTTGAGGAGTCGGCACATTGGCATCATCTACAGTACAGTGAGTGAATTATCCATCTGTGAGTACTTTCATACAGTTTTCAACCTTAAGTTTATCAAGATAAAAGTTAAAGTGTAAAATCATTAGTTGAAAAATTTGGACTTGTAAAATTTAAACGTTTTTAATTTTAACACATAGAAGAAATTTGAAAGATTTGGGACTTAGAAAATTTAAGTGCATGTTAGTTAAGACTTAGAATAATTTCAATAAAAACGAAGGTACGGGGAACCTATGCCCAATTTTATTTTTTTAAAGAGTTTTGAAAACACTTAGAAAATTTTCGCTAAAAGTAACTTGTAATTTTTTTCTGTTTTGAGAAGTAACTTGTAAGTTTTTTTGTTTTGTCACTTGGAAGTTTATAATTGTTAAATTTTAATTTAAATTACTATAATGGAATCTTTAATTAATTTTCAAGGAGATATAACTTCACGCATTAGTAAAGCCAGAATTAATTTTAAAAAGTCTCCTAAAGAGCGCATTATTAAAGAATATGTCGAAAATCGACTTGAGGCGTTAGACCAATTATGGTTTGAATTTTTATCCGGACATAAAGAGCTTATGCGTAGCGCCAATCCTAAAGAATTAAATAGTTCTAGTTACATTTCAAATGATGTTTACGACAAAACCGAAGACATTTATATTTCATATAAAACGGAGTTAAAGTTGGCACTAAAGAATTTTAACGAAAGTGCTACTAATGTTAACTCTTATTGTGAGAAATCTATGAGTAATGTAAAGTACCCTAAAATCAATATTCCTAACTTCTCTGGGAATTATTCTGAATGGACAACGTTCAAGCAAATGTTCACATCATTAATAATAAATAATTCTTCCTTTGATGATGTACAAAAACTTCATTATTTAAAAAGTTATCTTGTAGGCGATGCTGAACAGTTGCTTAGACACGTTCCCATAGATAATGGTAATTTTACTCGTTCTTGGCAACTATTACAGGAACGTTATAATAATAAAAAATACATTTGTCATCAAACTTTGAAGAGACTTTTGAGCCAGAAAAACCTTCAAGTTGAATCGGCCGATGGTTTGAGAGACCTCGTTGATACTACCAATACATGTTTAGCCACACTTCAAAGTTTGGGAATCGATACAGAGTCGTGGGATGTATTGTTGATTCACATCCTCACGTTGAAATTGGATCCAGAGACCAGACGTCAGTGGGAGTTTCATGTAACCAAAACTATCTCTTCTGAAGAACTTCCCACTTATAAACAATTTACTGAATTTTTATCTGAAACATTCCGCGCCGTGGAGTGTCTTGATCCAAAATCAACAAAAACCCAATCTAATAGTAGCAAGATGAAAGCACTACATGTAACTAATACTAATGTATCTTGTCCATTATGTTCTGATGATCATAAGTTATATAATTGTAAACAGTTTCATAAATCCAAAGTAGACGATCGTCGTAAGTTTGTTTACGACAACAATATCTGTTTCAACTGCATGGGCGGTAGTCATTCTGCCAAAGAATGCCATAGCAATTCACGGTGTCGCATTTGTAAACAAAAACATCATTCACTTCTTCATCCTGGGGGTAAAAACACTGCCAATAATGTTGGAGACAACATGCCAAACAAGAGTGTTGTCGCATCTTCAAACGATCCTACCACTTCAAACAATTCAGCATCATTGGTCTCCTGTTTCTCGACAGGTAAAATATTTCAGCAGGTCTTGCTAGCCACTGCGGTAGTCAAGGTCACAGCGAGAAATGGGGAAGATTACAAATTAAGAGCATTATTAGATCAGGGCTCGCAGTCATCTTTCATAACGGAGTCCGCAGTACAATTCCTAGGCTTAAAGAAAAGACCCACCACTAATCACATTGCAGGTTTAGGTGGAGGAAAGGATGTGGTATCAAAGGCCGCAGTCGATTTAACGTTAAAATCCTTATATGATCCCACTGTAAAAATTCCAGTGAGCGCACATGTTATCAAATGCATAACGTCTCCATTACCGGCTGAGAAAGTCGAACCAATGGAGTGGTTAGAACTAAAAAAATTATCGCTAGCAGATCCCGAATATCACACACCCAACAGAATCGACATTCTCTTGGGAGCTGAAGTATATACAAAAATACTTCGTGCAGGAATAAAACGAGGACCGCTTGGTACACCACTGGCCCAAGCAACATGTTTAGGTTGGATTCTCTCTGGAGAAATCGAATCAAATACCAAGCCCACTTGTAACATAAACGTAATGCATTGTCGTTGCACATCAGATTTAAAAAGATTCTGGGAACTTGAATCAGATATTCAACTACCCAAAGAAAAACTATTCACAGATGAAGAGAAATTCTGTGAACAACACTTTGAAACCAACACCCGTAGAGAGAGCGACGGTAGATATATTGTTCGCCTTCCACTTAAAATTGAAGTTCCTCAAGTCACTTCTTCTCGAGATATTGCAGTAAATCGTCTGAAATCACTTGAACGTCAGTTACACAAGAATAAAACACTAAGAGTAAAATATCAAGAAGTAATTGATGAGTATCTAAAGTTAAATCATATGGAACTTATATCTACAGAAGAAATAAATAATCCTAAAGCCATATACTTACCTCACCACGCTGTGGTTCGTAATGCCACACCACTAAAGTAAGAATAGTCTTCGATGCGTCCTGCAAAGGAAAAAACAATATGTCATTAAATGATCAACTGGCAATAGGACCTACCTTGCAGCCTGAACTACGGCACATCATAATGCGTTGGAGGTCACCCTCAATTTGCATGTCAGCCGATATTGTTAAGATGTACCGTCAGGTGAAGACCGACAATCGTGACAATGATTTCCAGAGAATTCTGTGGAGAGAAAATCCTAAATTAGAAATGAAACATTACAAACTTACCCGTGTTACTTTCGGCACAGCGTCTGCTCCATATCTAGCAGTTAAGGCACTGCAGCAGGTAGCTCACGATGATGGTGCTGATTATCCAATGGCGGCTGAAAGAACACTAAAAGATTTCTATGTTGATGACTTCCTGAGTGGCTGTGAAAGTGTCAAACAAGGATATGAAATATTTACACAAATGAATGAACTATTAGGAAAGGCAAAATTCAAACTTCAAAAATGGAATAGCAATAGCAATGAACTCTTAGAATTAATGAAAGGGAAGGAAAAGGATAAGGAAAAAGGAAAAGAATCAGAAATTGAGGAATAATTAAGAATCAAGGAAGACGAATTAATAAAAATAATGGGACTTACCTGGAACCGACGCGACGACACCTTTCGTTATTCAGTTAATCTCCCGACGTTGCAGCAACCTGTAACTAAAAGGATGATTATTTCGGATATATCTCGTCTCTACGACCCATTAGGATGGGTAGGACCTAGTTTAATAATAGCAAAAATTATGATCCAAAAGCTGTGGTTAGCAGGATTAACCTGGGACGAGATTGTTCCAAATGATCTTTTGAACGAGTGGTTAACTTACCGCGAAGAACAATTAAAGTTACGTGAAATCCGAATACCAAGATGGATCGGTACTCACACAGATGATCACGAAGTTGAAATTCACGGCTTCTGTGATGCATCGAAGTCAGCATACGCCGCAGTTGTGTATGTACGAGTAATTGATTCTGAAAGAAACATAAACTTGTCTTTAATCACCGCAAAGACAAAGGTAGCTCCAGTGAAACAAGTCTCCATTCCGAGGTTAGAGTTATGCGGAGCTGTACTGTTAAGCAAATTATTAATGGAAGTAGCAACGGTTTTTAATATCGAAAAACGCAATATACACGCATGGACTGACTCAACTGTCGTCCTTGCATGGTTGAACAACCATCCAAGTAAATGGAGCGTGTTTGTGGCCAACCGTGTATCAGAAATTCATACAAACCTCGATCCTCAAAACTGGTCACACGTTACATCCAAACAAAACCCCGCAGACTGTGCGTCGCGAGGTTTACATCCATCTGAACTACTAAACTCCAAACTTTGGTTCAGTGGACCGGAATTTCTCTATCATAAGAATATCACGTATAATAAACCTAAAATTACAGTAACAGACTTGGAAGCATTAAAAATCAAAACAAATTGTGCTATAGTGGAACATAAAGCAGACATATGGGATAAATATTCATCGCTTACTAAAATGACTAGAATAATTGCATACTGTAAGAGATTTATAAATAATTGTAAAAATAAAAATAAAAATAATGTAAAATATATCACAGCTAAAGAGTTGAAGGAAGCACTTCATTTTTGTATAACTAAAGATCAAACAAATCATTTCGCAGAAGAACTTAAACTAATATCACAGAAAAGGGACTTACCTAAAGGCAATAAACTTCGCTCATTAAATCCGTTCATTGATCCTGATAATATCTTGAGAGTAGGAGGCAGATTAGGTCTTTCAGACCTCGGTTATAATAGAAAACATCCAATTTTAATGCCGAAACAGTCTCATTTAACCCAACTTATCATAGCTGATGCCCACAACCAAACACTTCATGGTGGACCGCAACTTACACTAAACTATATACAAACTAAGTATTGGATTATCGGAGCGAAACAGTTAGTTAAATCACACTACCGCAAATGTGTGACTTGTGTTAAGAACGCAGCAGTCACAAAGGCTCCTTTCATGGGACAGGTACCCACTGTCAGAACAACCCCCACACGTGCATTTAAACACAGTGGTGTTGATTACGCGGGACCAATCCAACTGAGAACAACCAAAGGTCGAGGTCACAAATCCTACAAAGGATACATCGCCTTATTCATCTGTATGGCAACTAAAGCCATACACTTAGAAGTCGTAAGTGACTTAACTACGGAAGGTTTCTTACAAGCCTTTAAACGTTTTGTGGCCAGACGAGGTGGTTGTTCGCATCTGTGGAGCGATAACGCCACCAACTTTATCGGAGCATCAGGAGAACTAAAGAAATGCGCTATCTCAGAACGCAAACAGATGCTCTCTGAAGTCGCTGCATCGCTGGCAACAAATGATTGTGAATGGCATTTCATACCTGCCCATTCGCCTAACTTCGGCGGATTATGGGAAGCCGGAGTCAAATCGGTGAAACATCACCTCAAGAGGACAATTGGAAATTCAACTTTGACGTACGAAGAAATGGCGACAGTCCTCAGTCAGATAGAGGCTTGCCTCAATTCTCGCCCCCTGTCGGTAATTACAAGCCAATCAGAGATTGGCAATATTTTAACTCCCGGACACTTTCTTATTGGTGAACCATTGATAACTGCGCCAGATCATGATGTTGGGTCGTTGAACGTAAGTTCTTTGAGAAGGTGGCAATACACTCAACGTATGCTCCAATCATTTTGGCAGCAATGGTCAAACGAGTATCTTAACAAATTCCTGCTGAGATATAAATGGAACAAGAACAATCCCCAACCAAAATTGGATGATGTTGTAGTAGTCAAGGAGGACGGTTTACCTCCATCGCGTTGGCTCTTTGGCAGAGTAATCGCCACCTATCCAGGTGCAGATAATATAGTCCGAGTAGTAGATTTAAAAACTAAGGGTGGTGTTATAAAACGGCCAACTCAAAAATTGTGCATATTACCTGTCGCCGAATAAACTTAAATGTAAAGTTGGTATTGTTATGTTTTTTTTTTTTTTTTTCTTCTAAATAGTAATCTTTGTAAACTTAAGACAACATATGAAACAAAATGTAATTTGAAGAACAAGGCATAACCTTGTTCTTGGTGGGCGGTATGTCGAATGTAAAATTAAAGCTAGTCGCCAACAGATGGCGTCGCTAGTAAGTTAGATCGCGCAAGCAAAATTTCGTACCAGAATGATAAGTATGAACTCAACTTTAAATAAATTAACCAATATTGAACCCTATTGACAGTGTATCATTTTAACCCTCAAGAACTCCTCAGAGTACAAGTTCGTACAATCCCTGTTTTTAGGCAATGAAAAAATATCATTAGAATACGAAGCTTAAATTCACTACTGTCATCATAGCTGTAATGGCGTAATTAGGAAATCGGCGGGTGTCAAATCGTGTTGACCCGGGTTCGAATCTCAGTTTCCAGATTAATTATTTTTCTTTTTTTTTTTTTTAATTTCACTCGTGATTTATTATTTAAATAAAATTAAAATATAAAAATACCGAGAGAAAAAAAAAGAAAAATAAAATGAAAATACCGAGCAAGGCTCGGTCACCCAGGTACTGTGTCTTAAATTGCTGTTTCTTTTGATAGCGTTGACATAGAAGTTTAATTTTCTTACAGCTTAAAGATATTATAGACCTGAGTATTTGATATCAATTTCATTTTAATACCTTTACGCGTTCATCAGAAAAGGGTTGTTTAAGTTTAAAATTATTGAAAATATTTTTATTATATTTAACTAAAAATTTATACTTTTCGCAATTTTTCCTTTATCTGTGCTGTAGCACAAAAGACGTTGCGAAAAGAAAAGACGTTAATTGCTTCGTACCAAAATTTCAAGATTCTGAGTTCACGGGAAGTACCCTGTAGGTTTTGATTCCCTTGCGAGTGTCGAAAATTTGCAGCATAAACGGCTGTATCTTTTGATTGCATTGGCTTAGAAGTTTAATTTTTTCACAACTTCAAGGAACAGTAGACTTGAGTATTTGATATGAATTTCAGCTTGATACCTCCACGCGTTTCTGAGAAAAAGGGTCTTGACAGACAGACGGACAACAAAAGTGATCCTATAGAGGTTCCGTTATTTTCCTTTTGAGGTGCGGAGTAGATCAGATAATACACATAAATCACGCCTCTTTCCCTTAGAGGTAGGCAGGGACCACTTCTTTCCACTTGCTACGATCCTTACATACTTGTTTCACTCCGTCCACTTTCATTATTCCTTTCATACATGCTCTTCGGTTTAGGGTACTCTTGACCTGGCCTTTTTTCATGACGTCTCTAATTTAGTCTCGAAACGTCCGCCTAGGTCTACCCCTTCCAACACTTCCATTCACACTCGCCTTATATACTTTTTTCGTCAATCGTTCTTCATTCATTCTCTCGACATGGTCAAACCATCTCAGCATACCTTTCTCAATTTTTGTCACTACATCTTCTTTCAGACCACAACGTTTCCTTATTATTTCACTATTTCTTATCCTGTCACTCAGTTTAACCTATCATACTTCTTAACGCTCTCATCTCAACTGCATTTATTCTGCTTTCATGTTTCTTCTGCCATACCCAACTTTCACTTCCATACATGAGTGTTGGAACCAACACCCTCCCATGCACAGCCAAACGAGCTTTGTTAGACAGCTTCCGACTGCTCATAAAGAAGTGCAAGCTCCATTCACCAAGTTTCCTGCATTCACTCTTCTTTCAATATCATTCTCAGATAACTGTTTAAGAATGAATACTCTGAATTACTCCTGGATAAAGTTTTCAAAAGTTGTGCTACTATTAAGGATGCTATTAATATATATTTTACTGAACAGTTATGTAATTACATGCATTGCTTTTTTTTTAATAAGCGATTCAATTTTATTGAAATCGGGGCGTCGTTGAAATCTCGCCTAGGGCGTCGATAGTTCTAAAACCGGCACTGGGTGGGAGTTAAAATTGTTTTCTCTATGAACTCCGTTTGTGACAGTCTTAATCGTGTAAGAAAATAGTTCGTATTTACCGATCAAATGATTGACTAAATCATTAAATTAAGTTCCTAAAACAATTTATTTGTCTACTCGTGTCTTTCTTATACTGTTTATAACATATTCAAATTAGAACGAATATCCGTAACATTTTACAAAAGGGTCTAATTCATAGTTGTAGAAATATTATAAATAAGACTTTTTATGCTTTGCTTTTTATGCTTTGGAGGTCTAAAAATGTGATTGTTTTAATGAGGATCCGTAACGTTTTTAGTTGAGAATGCAGATTTATAGAACTAAGAAATCCTTAACATAC
Source organism: Melitaea athalia (assembly GCA_905220545.2). Lineage (NCBI taxonomy): Eukaryota > Metazoa > Arthropoda > Insecta > Lepidoptera > Nymphalidae > Melitaea > Melitaea athalia. The sequence goes on from HG992193.1 coordinate 5,876,641, forward strand.
ATTACAAAAATTTTTGTTCTACGACAAAAATTGACGAAGTTATGATCAAATTACTAGCGGAGTTTACTAACCGGCCGGCGCGGAAGGCTGTGACGTCACTCGGACGTTCAATGCCAGTTAGCCCATAGTAGCGACAAGCTGCGATGGTGTTTTCATTTAAACTATCTGTCCTACAAAAGATTTGTAAGGACATAATTTGTAGCAAATTGCTTTTCCTACAAATATATTCATATAACTTTTTGCCGAAATTTAAAAATTAAAGAGAGATAAGAGTCATAAGCAAAAAAGTGATAAAATTTCTATAAAGATTTTCTTTTTTGCTCTATAACTTTTTTTTATACATTTCACAAAAAATACCTCAGACCAGTCTTGTAGATGGTTTTTTGAGAAAAAATTTTCTCTACAATTTTTTGAATTTCATTCATTTAAAACGCTGTTACAGCGCTCCAAAGTTGACCGAGTTCGTCAATGCTCATGAGAATGAAAATTACTTAACTTAGTTTTATGATCCGGAGTGAGTTTTATGAGTCGGAGTGATGCCACACGCATCCCGCATACACTGATCCCGCTTACAGGACGACGCGTTGGTGCAGCGGTCACAGCACTAGCTGTTGCGCTAGCAGTCGCTGTCGCGGGTTCGATCCGCGCACATGACAAAAAATTGGTATTGGCCATACAGATGTTTGTCATGGTCTGGGCGTTTGTGGTTGTGTATTGTGTGTGTTTCCGGACCCCCGACACAGGAGAAAATCCTACTGGGGGCCGTTGAGTGTGAAACGTTTGTTATTTATTATTATTAATACTGACGTAGCGGCAGAAACGGCATAATGTTTATAACTTAATATCTTCGTAAGTAATGGTCCGATTTGGATAACTAAAAAAGAAATATCTTTCTTATATCATAGAGAATAACGTGGATACTAGTTTTATTGAATTTGCTATAACTTTATTGATCCTCATTATACATATGTGTAGAAGAGTACTTTTGAGTCTCAACCCGTTTCGGAAATGATACTAATGTTTTCCAAAAATGCGTTGACTTCTCTTAATCTTCTTCGAATGTATCTACTTAGGTAATCAAATATCTCATAAATCATAATTTTTTAACGTGGTATTCCCAGTAGGCCTACCCCACAGACAGCTTATGCCAATGAATAAGTAAAGTTGTAGGCAGGGATTTAACAAAAAAATTTAAGAATATATTTACAATAAAAAAAGGATCATAAAACTAAGTTAAGCATTTCGTTTTGACCGGATTCTCATGGGCATTGACGAACCCGGTCAACTTTGGAGCGGTGTAACAGCGTTTTAAATGAAGGAAATTCAAAAAATTGTAGAGAAAAATTTCCTCAAAAAACCATCTACAAGACTGGTCAGAGGTATTTTTTTTGTGAAATGTATAAAAAAAAAGTTATAGAGCAAAAAAGAAAATGTTTATAGAAATTTTCTCACTTTTTTGCTTATAACTTCTTCAATTTTTAAATTTCGGCAAAAAGTTATATGAACATATTTGTAGGCAAAGCAATTTGCTACAAATTATGTCCTTACAAATTTTTTGTAGGACAGATAGTTTAAATGAAAACACCATCGCAGCTTGTCGCTGCTATGGGTATGGGCTATGGGCTAACTGGCATGGAACGTCCGAGTGACGTCACACGCATCGGCATCCCGCGTACACTGACGTAGCGGCAGGAACGGCATAATGTTTATAACTTAATATCTTCGTAAGTAATGGTCCGATTTGGATAATTCAAAAAGAAATATCATTCTTATGTCATAGAGAATAACGTGGATACTTGTTCTATTGAATTTGCTAGAACTTTACTGATCCCCATTTACCATGGGATCTCAGTCTAATAGTTCATACTTTATATCTGTCAGGGTCTTTTTCCGCCATTCGTTGACTTCAGACGTGGCTTTGGCCGTTTATTACATCGGATTGAAATTTATAAATTCAGACCAGGCTGTATGGACTATTAAAGTTTTTTGCCTTTGCACATTGGGGATAAATTGTAAAATTTAAAATTTCAGATCTGTCAAGGTCAACGTCAAGTGTCATACTGTTACTGTAATGTGACATTTTTATGTTAATTTTTAACTCAGGATAGAAATAATTTTGATAAAAATATCAGAAATCAGAATAAATATTTTAAATAATGTCTCCATTTAATAATATTTCTCGTTTAAGTAATTTTATAACTGGTAGTTATAAAAATATATTACTAGGAAGGTAAGAATGAGGTTATGACGCTTTTGTGTTTATGTTTGAAATGCACGCTAAAAATAACGACGACGAGAGCTTCTTTTAAATATGTTATAGAATAATAGCCGAAATTACTTCAATTACTTTTTTAATGTACAATTTATTACAAATTGTTAGAACCTATTATATATTGCTTTAATGTTTTATAGAATCTAACATAGAATATTTTGATTCTATTTTTAGAACAACTTGGCTTAATCAAACGCAAATATGTAATTATACGAAAAAATCAGCTGAAGCGAAGTTAGGAATTGAAAAACCAAAGAGGCCATTGACACCGTTTTTTAAATTTATGACGCAAATGCGACCCGCACTTCTCGCCAAAAACCCTGGAATTAGCTCTAAAGAGGCTATAGCATGGAGTTCAAAACATTGGCAAGAATTAGATAATGAGGTTAGTAAATTTACAAAATTATTTCATTTTGTATTTAATTTAAATAAAACTAGACACCTTAAAGTTAGTGTTAATTTTATTTAGTACAACTAGTAATGACGGTAAATTATTGTAAGTATATTATATTATTTATAGACAAAGGCGCAAATGTTAAAAGAATATGAAAAAGATGTGGAAGATTACAAAAAAATCAAAGTAATATATGAGTCCTCACTTACTGAGCAGCAAAAAGAGGATATTAAAAGAGTCAAGGAAGAAATGGCTGTGGCTAAAGAAAAAAGAAGGTTAAAAGCTGTAAGTTACCAAACAGTAATAATTAAAAAGTAAAATCAGTTACACAGCCAGTCTATACACAGGAGCATAATTATATTTTTTTAATCAGCTTTAGTCTTATATATTACTGTATGAAAGGTTTAAAAAAAAACAGTAAACAAGCTAAATATATTCTCTGTATTCTTAAAAATGTAATACAACAATGAAATAAGGAATAAAGAACAAAACTAGTGTGCTTTAGACCACACGACTGAAGTAAAACTTCTTTAATGGCCTCTATAGTAATATACGAAACATAACTCTCTCTCTCTCTGTATCTTCACTAACTTATATCTCCCTCTCAACTTCCATTCGTCTCGCCCGATCACACTTTTCGTAACGCTCTCGTCACACATTCACCAGCTTATTCCCTGAGTCAAGTGGTGCATAAAGAAGTTTTGCTTCAAAAATAGTGACAAACATAAGTGATAAAAAATAGGAAAAATGCTATGCTATTGAAAATTAAGTAAAGAAAAAATTGACATAAAAGAGTAGTAAGAAACAACTTTTGAAAGAAATCTCAAATTGTCCTTTATCATTACAAATGTATAATATCTGAGGTATAGAATATGTTTTAGTAATATACAGATTTTCAACTCCTAACTGCGTTCCTTGAAACTGGGTTCTAACTGGGTTCTTCTAACTGGGTTCTGTGGGTGTTATAGTACACATTCTGCAGGAAAAACAATCCGTCCTGTTTTAAATTTGACTTTGTTTAAATAGGTGAGAAAAAATATAAGTAGAAAAATTTGCTAGGAATTACTTTTTTTTAACCCTCCATTTGAAGTAACACAGGAGTCGAACCAACTGTATAAATGTGTGTACATAACTAAAAAAAATCTACCATTAATTCAAAATTACTATAAAACGAGAATATAGTATTATTATAGTATAGTTGCATTATTAAAAAATATATATGTTTATGTAGTCAGTAGTGGTTTTTTAGCACTTGTCATTGGCAAAATCATCAGCGAAAAGCTGATGGAGTCCATAGACTTTAAAGAAGAAGAATACAGTCAATTATAATAATATTGGATTGTCTATTTATATTAAATTTGCATGAATTCAAAGTCACGGGACAAATAAGTAAAAAAATAATGCATAATATGTTCCTTAGGAATATAAAGAAATGGGCCGGCCGAAGAAACCAATGTCTTCCTATTTTCTCTATGCGCAATCAAGAAATGAAACAATTACGAGTAACAATTTGAAAGAATATCAAGAACGAGTTAAGAAGGACTGGCTGAAACTACCCGAGAGTGAGAGGACCAGATATGAAAAACAGGCACGAGAGCTTATGAATAAGTATAAGTATGACAACAAAACTTATTAACTCATTCTAAATGTTATTTTGCATAAAAGATTTAGTATTCCTAATGGGTATAGTTTAATTTTGAAGTAAATGAGTATATTTTAAAATTTAGTGTGGTAAATGTGTGATAGAATATGACCATTTTATCTGGAAAATTTTGACAATTTTTTTTTGTTTGTAATACAAAATATCAAAATAGAAATAATAAATCCTAAAGTATAAAAAGTAACTATGGTTCATACTCTGACCAGACCAATAATTTACTGTTAATTTGTTTGCAGGAAAGATTTAGAAGCATGGGAATTAAAAATGTTATCAATTGGTCGTTCTGATCTCGTCCGTCAAAAGCCCTTACGACAGAAAAAGACAAAGTCTACAAAAGATTCACAATAGGAACTCGGGTGCTCTGACGTATCTGTTCAAACTTTATATACAGAATCTAGTAATAAGGGAAGTATTTATAGTGTAACAAATCAAGATACAACAGAAAATAAAATAAACAAAGAAACTGTTCTTCCAAACACCACTGTTTCAAACAAAAAAAGTAGTGTTAGCAACAACAAACCATTGGAAAATGAACGTCAGAGCACGGGTGACCAAGAAACTGTTAATGATAATCCTAAACAATCAGAAAATACCTCAATAAAAGAAGATCGAAAAAGTAAGACAATTATGACTAGTATTAAAAGCTTCTTTAAATTTTAGTTGTTATTTGTATTTAGTTTGACGTAGTATTGACATAATTTATGTAAGGGTTTTCAATGTAAGAATTCGTTTTCTTATTAAATAGTTATATTACTTCATAAAAATTTATGCATTTATTTTGTTGTTTTTATTTTATTATACACCTCATTTTCATATTATTCATTTCAACTTAAAACAAAAAACGGTTTTCAGTTTTTAAACTACAAATCCCATCCTACTTATAGCACTCATCTGTTCACAGCAGGGTATTTAATCTTAGTACTAGAAAACGAGGGCAAGAATCCAAATTTACAAAACTCGCATACAGATGGCGTTAGCAGACGGCACTGACAAAAAGTTTACACTTGGCAGCATTAGATGTCGCTTTCACACAAAATATTAAATTATTAAAGGTCAAAACAATTTAATTCCTGTGTGAAGTGTCAACTGCAAAAATGGCCGCTATTTATTAATATTATATTTATATGAATCACATCAATTCACACAGTTTTTAGATCGTAGCATGTGTTTTTTTGTGTGAACATTTCCTTTTCCATTTAATCTAAATTCTATATAAATTAAGTATGAACAGGACTCGTTTCAAGTGGTTGTATGTGCAGATAATTTTGTTAATGAACTTTGATTACTAAAGAGAATTTTGATTGAAAAGCTGTGAATCCCGATTCGAAAACAACGCAGGTTTGTATCAGATTAATATACTAGTCTTAACCCACCCAGTAATTATGTAACCTAATTAACCTAACCTAAATAAACCGTCTTCATCAAATCTACGTTAGAAAATTAAAACCGACAATAACAATGGAATAACTTACTAGGTACTACAACTGAAGAATAAGTCAAACAAGAATCTCATAAACCCAGTTCGCAGTAGCACTAATACATAATCATTGGGATCCAATATTCTCTAAAATAAAGGCTACTTTGCTGTACAATAATATATTTCAAATTAATTTCAGGTTTTTTGCACAAGTTTCCAAATCCGGAGAAGAATAATGTGTTATTTAATTCATGGGTCTGTTCTGTTGGTGGTGATATATTGGGACTTGAAAACAACCATATTTTCAAATATCGCCGTATATGTCACAAACATTAAGAAGAAAAATATTTGTGCCGATATAAAAGACTTAGCAATATAGCTGTACCAACATTGAACATGCCAGGTAATTCCTTTCATCACAATATTATTTTAATTTGAAGTTTAATTGCTTATGTTTTTTATCAGTTTGTTCAAACATATTTGGTCTAAAATTGGATATAATACAATATATATTGTATATCTGAAGTTTGTCTAAAACCTTTATCAAAATTGTTCTAGCATTGCATTACATATTATAGTTCTATTATTTTAAAACTATATGTAACCCTCAAATGAAATGACAAAATCTGATCAGAAGCATATAAGATGAATATAATTATTTATTATTATTCTCTTATTAATTTCAGTGTCTCAAAATGAAGAAACCCCGAAAATTGTTGTCAGCAAGCGAAAACACAACTTTTCGATGCCTCCTGAACAAGCTTTACGTAAAAATTTAGTTTAATTGGCCAATAAGCTGAATAAATGCCGGAATAAAAATTATATGCAACAAACGGGAATGTGATGATGATAACGATAAGTTTAAAAGTAAGGCAAAAAAGTATTTCCACAAATGTTTTAAACGAAAAAATAAATAATTAATATCAACTATCCACTTCGCGTTTTATTTATTGCTTCCTAATTCTATACTTTTTATAGTAAAAATAAACTCTTCTTTAATTTATAATTTCAATAATTTTATAGAATTAAAAAAGAAAAATAATTTCTTTTTAAATTCTATAAAATTTATTGAAATTATAAATTAAAGAAGAGTTTATCAGTAGAGGATCACTAAATAAGTAAATACCTATATATATAGAGCTATATCGCTATATACCTATATATATAGCTATATAGTGATTAACTCCAAAACTCGCATAGAGATGGCGTTGCTCCGTATGGCTCATTAAAACCATCGAGATTGATCTCTATTCCCTACTATTACAATGTACTCTGTGGTTCACAGTATGTTCTAGTATAAGGTGTCTTTGTGTATACTTTTCATGGACTTAATACCTACTAACAGGACAGAGTACTCTGAAAATTTGTATTTACGAAAATGAACACTAAGTCAATGAATTAAGTATTATATTCGGTTGCGCATTATACAAATGTAAAAACGAGCCGAGAGAGATAGTCACAACGGAGGCCTTGTGTCTCGTTCTTTCATATTGCCAGCATAAAAATGTTTCTAATCAAAAATTATGGCTGACCTAAAACTCCATTGAAACAATTGTATTTAAATGTTATTTTAACAATTGTAAGTCAGTAAATCATAATTAAAATTAATTTCTTTAAATATATTCTTAGATAAAAAGAAAACATAAATTATTATTTTGCCTATTTCTTTTTTTTCTTACGGTAACTCTCGTAAACATCACAGTGGATATTGTTTAAGACTGTAATAAAACTGAATATAATGCTTAACACCTTGTGTTAGTGTTCATTTTCATATAAACAAATTTCCATCGACAACTATGGTGACCATGCGTCACTTTATTCACTTTTATTGATATTAAAGAAATGTTTGTGTTATAAATACTATTTGTTGTTCAAATAAAAATAAAATATTAAATTTAAATTAATTGTAATGACATTATTTGGACTGTATTTACTTGCCAACTGTAACAAATATAGCATTAGGGTAAATTAATAAATAAATAACTCGTACTATTTGTATTGTTTACTAGCTGTGCCCGCGACTTCGTCCGCGTGGAATAGTGACTTTGGACAGCATTTTTTTAATACATGTTTTGGTTTATTTTGGATTATAAGCACCGTCGTTTGGTTATTTACATGTTCAACGTGATTCTTTAAATTGGCATAACTTTTTATTTATGAACTGATTGACATAAAACAAACACTAAATGTTAAATGCAGCCTAGCACAATATATTAGTGAAAACTACACCAAAATTGGATAAGCCGTTTATGAGACGACAGACAAACACATTTCTGAAACAGACAAAAATTCTAACAATCATTGTTTTGTGTGCTATTTGCGTTGATAAAGATCCCAATAATATTGTTTCTATATATCTTCCATGTACAGAAAGCGATCTGTTACATTTTTATTATACATATTATGTATTGATTTTGTAATCCATCCCTTGTGCAAATGTTTGTATATTGACATGAAAAACAAATAATAAATGTAATAATATAATATTTATTATTTATTCATTATGAATAAATCTAATAATATAATAATAGTCGTCAATACTGGTGTCAGATTTTTCAAGTTTCCAAATCTTAATGTCACCCTATTAGAAAGGGACACAAGGCCTCCGTACTAACTATCTCTGTCGGCTCGTTTTTCAGCTGCGAGTGCTCTGTCCTGTTAGTAGGTATTAAGTCCATGATACTTTTAGATCTCATCAGAGACAAGGATTTATTTATAGTAATCAATTACAGTTACTATAGTTTGTCTATAAAGTCGTGACATTAATGTTTGAGGAACTAACATTAATCATGTGTCTGGCAACACCAAACATAAGTACTTTCGCTGTCAATACTATCATCGAGTTAACAGTTTTCCTTTATTTTTCTTTATTCATTTGATTAAACTGCAAAAAATTAAGACCAATCTTCGCAGAAGAGTTTCAAAAATGAGTAAAGTAAATCGGAGTGGCACGCGGGAAGTGATTTTTAAAGTTTTCCAGCGATGTTTGGCGGAGTTCGAAGCTGGACGAATTTTGTGTGATCTGGACGATGTTTATGGGCGAACAGCATCTATGACGGTATGTAATCGTGTTATTGTTTGTGTTTAACCTGCCTGAATTTAAAAATTTACATAATTTACGTTTTGGAGACCAAAAAAGGCATTGTTTACATTGCAAATTTTTAGGTTAGATGAGACAGAGTATATAGGTCACATTATAGTACGACGAATTTTTTGATACTTAAGGATATAATATAACTTAGTCTCAAGTTTTCCAATTTTAAATTTGAATCAATTGCTTCATGTCAGTAACTTATATTTCCATTCCATTAACATTTTTTAAACTTATCTTTTTCAGGAAAATCAAAGAGTACAGTTAGACGGATAGTCAACGAAGGCTTTAAAAATGATGGAAAGTTTGAAACTCCTAGGAAACATAGGAAAGGCCGGCCAAAGAAAGAAATGGATAATTTTAGATTTTTGAATCCGATGATAAGTGAAAGAAGTGCTGCTGTTGTCGCTTCTTACTTGAAATGTTAATTCGTCTCTATATTTTTGTATAATGTTCTGTCTCGTTCATAATAATCCTTTTCTATTTTTTTTACAAGTTTGCAACAATTTTCTAGTTTTCAACTGTGATGTTATTAAATGCTTCTTCTGTCAATTGTTTCACGTCACGAGACCCAATATTACTTGCAGCTACCTTTTTTTGTGCCGAAATTAGCTATATTGGGTTTAGATCACAGTGGTATGGTGGAAGCCGAACTACTGTATACCCATGTTCTCCCAAAATAGTATTTATCTCATATATAGGATTTGGTTTTTTATTTTTTACTCAAGTTAATACATTCCTTAGCGATGAATCAAATGGAATATTATTTTCTAATAACCATAATTTTATATCATCGACACGAGTACTGGTGTTTTGTGTTTTGTTTGTAATTACTGAATGGTAAGGAGCATTGTCAAAAACAATAAAATAGATGGCTCGTGTAGGTTGGGAATAAGTTTTTCCGTAATCCTTTTAGTGAATTTATTCGCATTCATTTCAGAGTGATAATCTTCTATTTTATTTTTCCACTAAATAAGAGTAGACAGTTTGGTACAAAGCCTTTTTCACTTCCAGCATGTACAGTATGAGTCGGGAATATAACTCTCATCAATATAACTAATATTTTTTTGCAATTCTTCTTTTAAATTTCTGTTTTATACGATAATATTTAGATAATCCTCTCTTTTTGCTGTAATGTCTACTTTTTCATTCAAAGCAGATCTATTTCATTGATATTTCTTTATAAATAAAACAAACAAAATATGATATGTGTCTTATTTATTTACTCATTTTACCTAAACGAACTGACATTTTCGCATCTATTCACTCTCAGACTCATGTTTTTAATAGTAGGTAAATAAAATATTGCAAGTATCAAAGTCATTTATGTCATACTATACAGTGTTGCTATGTGTTTGCTACGTGTTATTAACAGCGCCCTCATTAAATTTCACGACTTTATAGACAGACTATAATTACTAGCCGACCTGTCGTTATAATCCATTTCACATAAGAAGGGTACCGTGAAATTCGATATGTTCCAATACACTCTCACTATTTTCAGCAAATCAGATAAATATAAATGTTTTAAAATCACCAATTAATTTCTAAGGCAAATAATAATGCTTGATTAGATTGAATTGTTGACACGGCACGTCAGAGGGCGCAGGTTCAAATCCTGCTGATTTAAAATCTTTATATATTTTTATCTTTTTCCTTTTATCTTGTCACTCCTGAATAGTGTAGCTTTCTGTTAGCGAAAGAATTTTCATGATCGGATCAGTATTTGCGAAGATTACCCCGTATATACAAAGTTATAAACTTTACCTCTTTATAATATTAGTATAGATTAAGTATTCTATAGTACTTTTAATTATAATTAGGTAGATTTGTCTTTTTGACTATAAATAATAATGTAAATAAAGTATGTAAGCCTTGATAAAATTCATTAATTGTGGTTACGGCACTAAAGAATGTAGCCACCCCCTCTTCCCTGGTGTCGTAAGAGGCGACTAAGGGATAAAGTTCCACTACCACCTTGGAACTTAAAAAGCTGACGGATGGCGGGATAACCATCCATGCTGGCTTTGAAATACACAGGCCAAAACGGGGCAGCAGCGTCTTCGGTGCGACAAAGCCAGCTAGCCCTGCGGTCACCAACCCGCCTGCCCAGCGTGGTGACTATGGGCAAAACACATAAGTTCGCGTCATAATGTCGGGCGCGAACTTGTGGAGGCCTATGTCCAAGAGTGGACTGTGATAGGCTGTAGTGGTGGTGGTGGTGGCCACTATTCATTTAGTTCATTCAACATCAGTTTAATTTAATCTTATAATTATTCTTGTCATTATACATATCTTATACTATTAAACGAGCAATTCTTGTATATATATATATATATTTTCTGAATCTCGGAATCGGCTCCAACGATTTTCGTGAAATTTAGTATGCAGGGGATTTCGGAGGCGAAAAATTGATCTAGCTAGGATTCATTTAAAAAAAATGTCGTTTTATCCCTGTTTTTAAGCAATGAAAAAATATCATTAGAATACGAAGCTTAATTTCACTACGCGTCAACATAGCTTTAATGGCGTAATTAGTTAATCGGCGGGTCTCAAATCGTGTTGACCCGGGTTCGAATCTCAGTCTCCAGATTGATTTTTTTTTCTTTTTTTTTTTAAATTTCACTCGTGATTTATTATTTAAATAAAATTAAAATATAAAAATACCGAGAAAAAAAAAACAAAAAATAAAATGAAAATACCGAGCGAGGCTCGGTCACCCAGGTACTAAAATATTGTACCTTGTAATTGTTTTTATATTCTTTGCATAACAGTAACAAAAGTAAGTTATATGGTTAGTATAAAACTTGAAATCAAGAGAGTCGTGTGAAAAGTTTCACACACAAGTATGGCTCTCGAGGAAAACATACTGAGAAATCAGACATAGAAGAGGCTTAGTGTTAGAAAACAGATTGCCATGAAGCAGAAAATTAAAAAAAAAGTATAAAACTAATATTGTATTCTTTTTACAGTATCCTTATACGGGCGGTGGAATAAAATACAAGAAAAACATTGTTAGAGCCATTTTTATTTGAAAAGTTTGTTACAAAATATAATTAAAATAAATCATTTATTTATATTTTATTGTATATTTACAACAACAGGCAATCAGCTGGTACAATATGAATTAAAATAATAAATATGAATCAGTATTACGACTAAAAGCATATTATATCAAGCATTATACATAAAATTGAATACATAGATTAAATGTGAATATTATTTTTCCTAAATCTTTGGTTTGATGCCAGCTTCAGTGTCTGTTGTACTTTGATTATAAAATTCTGCAAGAACCCATAACATGATATAAGTCATAACATACATGCTTTATATATAACAAGTGCCTATAAGTTACGTTGAGCAAAGAAGCTAAGTTATATGAAATTGCCAATTGAAGGTTAGAAACTCTTTTTCAGTCACAAACTGCCATGATACACATATTCACTGTTAAGTATCTTTAAATAGCAGTATTACTGGCTTTATAACTTTTTAAATAATGCTAATAATAATAAATATTGGAAGAAATGTTTGTAATAATTTCAACTAAATTTGTATAAAACTTTTTAGCGATGATATTAAATTAAAAATAAAATAAAAATTGTGACTAACAATTAATTTTTTTTGTGAAAATGTATGTTTTTAAAAACTTTCTTACACAAATTTAATTAAAATAAAAATTATTTTGACATAAAAATACACAAAATTTGCATTGAAAGTATAGAAAAGATACAAAAATAGAGAAGTATTCTTTATAATAAATGCGACAAGTGGAACATGTAATTACATGTAGCTTTACATTCCCAATGTTCCCCATAGAAAAACATCACAGCACACATTGTATGGTAAGAATAAATAAATAGGTAATAAAAAATGCATATTCCCAAAATATCTGACGCACACAATATAACTACTTTTTGATAATACAAAAACTTCTATTTCACTATGTACAAACTTACAAATTTAAAACTATAATGGCAATATGTGACTAAAACGCACACTTGTCACAACTTCTCACTTACATAAAAAGGCACAAGCAATCAAACTATGATACATTCCCAGTAACCTTAGCTTGTTTATAATGAAAATGTTCAGTCACCAAAATGCCTTCGAAAAAAATATTCCATCCTACATATTGCTTCTTATACTCTGACAAAGTGATTGTACACAAATAGTAACAAATAAAAACACACAAACATCATGCGAAAACGCACTAATCCATTCTGTGATAGCCGTGATCCTCCGTGCTCTAGTGGCTGAAATCCCATTTAATAACAGAAGGATATTGGCGAAGTTAGAAGTTGGTTGTTTCGGGAACCAAATTAGTTTTGTTGTGACATACAATAATAACGGAAGGAAGAAGTACGTGTTATCAAAAGTTACTAGTGATAAACTATGAAACAATTGAATTAACAATGACAATACCACTATATCGTACTTGTAGCTAAATAGTTTTTCCATTAACGGTGTCGACTGCGTAGGCTCAGATGTAGCAGGCAGAAAAGCTGCTATGTCATTACTAGCATTGACATCTCCATCACTTCTTGCAAAATTCTCGTGATTCGTTGACATAAAACCGATTGGTTCTTCTGTATTTATTACACCATTGTTAAGGAGACACTTGTTGGAAATGCTGCTTTCTTGGAACACGAAATCTTCATGGATTGGTTCAGATATTGGCGCTTTAAACGAAGGGTCTGTAAAAAGAAACAAGTGCAATTTTAAAAATAAAAATAAAAATTAAAATACTTACAATATTTTTAGATAAATACCTTTGCTAACTTCGTTCCCATTTTTTCCTGATATAAGTTGAAGTCTGTTATGAGAATTCTCTAATATTTTTCTTCTTCGTGCTTCACGACGTGCTAATGCTGCATCAGCCATATTGACAATTTGACAAAATTTTACAAAGTGTTACCAGTTACCACTACTTTAGTTTATACAAAGTTTATAGTTTATACCATAGATATAATAAACTTCCCTCAAAGGTTTATACTTATGTGACTATAAATATTATTATACAATGAGGATCCGTAACGTTTTTAGTTGAGAATGCAGATTTATAGAACTAAGAAATCCTTAACATACAGTGCAAAAATTTTTGTTCTACGACAAAAATTGACGAAGTTATGATCAAATTACTAGCGGAGTTTACTAACCGGCCGGCGCGGAAGGCTGTGACGTCACTCGGACGTTCCATGCCAGTTAGCCCATAGTAGCGACAAGCTGCGATGGTGTTTTCATTTAAACTATCTGTCCTACAAAAAATTTGTAAGGACATAATTTGTAGCAAATTGCTTTGCCTACAAATATGTTCATATAACTTTTTGCCGAAATTTAAAAATTAAAGAAGTTATAAGCAAAAAAGTGATAAAATTTCTATAAAGATTTTCTTTTTTGCTCTATAACTTTTTTTTATACATTTCACAAAAAAATACCGCTGACCAGTCTTGTAGATGGTTTTTTGAGGAAAATTTTTCTCTACAATTTTTTGAATTTCATTCATTTAAAACGCTGTTACAGCGCTCTAAAGTTGACCGGGTTCGTCAATGCTCATGAGAATCCGGTCAAAACGAAATGTTTAACTTAGTTTTATGATCCGGAGTGAGTTTTATGAGTCACATGCATCCCGCATACACTGATCCCGCTTACATGACGACGCGTTGGCGCAGCGGTCACAGAACTAGCTGTTGCGCTAGCAGTCGCGGGTTCGATCCGCGCACATGACAAAAATTTGTATTGGCCATACAGATGTTTGTCATGGTCTAGACGTTTGTTGTTGTGTATTGTGTGTGTTTCCGGACCCCCGACACAGGAGAAAATCCTACTGGGGGCCGTTGAGTGTGAAACGTTTATTATTTATTATTATTATTACTGACTGACGTAGCGGCAGGAACGGCATAATGTTTATAACTTAATATCTTCGTAAGTAATGGTCCGATTTGGATAATTCAAAAAGAAATATCATTCTTATGTCATAGAGAATAACGTGGATACTAGTTCTATTGAATTTGCTATAACTTTATTGATCCTCATTATAATATGTGTAGAAGAGTACTTTTGAGTCTCAACCAGTTTCGGAAATACTAATGTTTTCCGAAAATGCGTTGACTTCTCTTAATCTTCTTCGAATGTATCTACTTAGGTAATCAAATATCTCATAAATCATATTTTTTTAACGTGGTATTCCCAGTAGGCCTACCCCACAGACAGCTTATGCCAATGAATAAGTAAAGTTGTAGGCTGGTATTTAACAAAAAAATTTTAAGAATATATTTACAATAAAAAAAGGATCATAAAACTAAGTTAAGCATTTCGTTTTGACCGGATTCTCATGAGCATTGACGAACCCGGTCTACTTTGGAGCGCTGTAACAGCGTTTGAAATGAATGAAATTCAAAAAATTGTAGAGAAAAATTTTCCTCAAAAAACCATCTACAAGATTGGTCTGAGGTATTTTTTTTGTGAAATGTATAAAAAAAAGTTATAGAGCAATAAAGATAATTTCTATAAAAAATTTCTCACTTTTTTGCTTATAACTTCTTTAATTTTTAAATTTCGGCAAAGTTATATGAACATATTTGTAGGCAAAGCAATTTGCTACAAATTATGTCCTTACAAATTTTTTGTAGGACAGATAGTTTAAATGAAAACACCATCGCAGCTTGTCGCTACTATGGGCCAACTGGCATGGAACGTCCGAGTGACGTCACACGCATCCCGCGTACACTGACGTAGCGGCAGGAACGGCTTAATGTTTATAACTTAATATCTTCGTAAGTAATGGTCCGATTTGGATAATTCAAAAAGAAATATCATTCTTATGTCATAGAGAATAACGTGGATACTAGTTCTATTGAATTTGCTAGAACTTTACTGATCCTCATTATACAAATTCAAGTTCCACATTTAATTTTCATTATTATCGTGTTTTTTTAAATTTACATACAGAAAAGCTAGAGAACGACGACGTAGAAAATTAAAAACGCCTTGGTAAGGTTTGATAAAAACTAAAATGTATAGAAAATACACCTAACCTAAATATTCTGATTTGGAATCATAAAAGCACATTATTGATTTATTATATTGAAATTAAAAGTCGTATATTTTAATCTGTATATCACGTGACCTAAAACACGAGCCGCCACGGTGTGACGTGACGTCATACGGGCAATAACAAAGTTCTGTCAGTGCTGTCAACAGCTAGGGTACATGTCTAATATCTGTAATATCACAGAGTACATTGTAAATTTGTAATAGTCTGTAATATCCACAGAGTACAATAACTATACGGGAAAAGAGAGCCAACTCCGCTATTTTTTTTGCAAGTATGGAAAGTAGCGCCTCTGGTGGATGTTTGGTGCAAACTACGATGCCATAACCTATATATAGGTATATATAAGTACCTACCTATTATACGTACCTTAGTTATTTTATTTAATTAGTTTTCCTGTATCGAATCAGGTTTGTTAAAGTAATAAAATCTATTACAAATCAGTCCCGCAAAAGGAGTGATTTATGTAATGGATTTTATGTTTAGCAAACCTGATGATAGATATGATATTTACATACTTAAAGAAAAAGTAAGAACAGTTTAAAATAAAACAATTGATTAAAACTTAATATCATTTATTTTTATAGTTCATATAAAACACAAACTTACCAAAAACACAAAAACAACCTAAAACTCAACAATATCAAACAAAAACTTATATGAATTTAAATTCAAAACGAGAGCTCATCGGATTACACACTTGAAAATCGTTTTCACTTTTGAAAATTTGCAGTCATCAAATTACTTAAAAGTACAATACTTTATTAATAAATATTCTACATAGTTATTTACAATAAAATATAATTACAAATAGTTTTGCTACAAAAGTACCTATCTTATTCTTTTTTCACATATTAAATGTCAAAATTCAAAAACTTCGTGTTCGTTTTAGTTTTATATTGTTGCTAGATTATTATTTTCATTTCCCACATATTTTGTATTTATTTAGTTGAAAGAACCGCCAATTACATTTATATAGGGTATATAATTGATTTTTTGAACTTCAATTCATTTCAAATGTATTTAAAAGTGATTAAATTTTTAATTTGTATCTGTAGGCCCAGTAAAGGTAGTTTTTAAACACCCTTAAGCGCAATATACTATAACAACTGGCAACATCCATATTTATCAACAATTTGATACGAGTAGAAGCGACATCTATAAAAAGAGTGCTTAATTACAGAACTGTTTTACCACAAATTGACACCAAACAATCACCAGATGCCGCTTTGATCGATTACATAGAGTGTACCCCCCCTGGTAATATCTATCAATTTTAACTTCAAGGAGTAATAGTTGTGTTTTTTCGTATAATAACTCTTCATATCTTGTTCCAACTGAAATAATATGCATTCATTACTAATTTGTTGATGGCTGGTAGGTTATGTTACTGTCTTACATACGTCATACAGTTTTGTTATTGCACATATTACGTCACCAAAATGGCTGTAGCGTTTTCGCGGTAATAAAAAAGGTTTAAAATTTAAATCAATTTTATGGCATGAAAGCGTGTTTATTTTGCCGAAATATATTTTTTTTGTGGCTTTTTATTAGAAAATTAACATTTTGAAGTACTTTTTCAAACATAGTGGAATACCCTGGCCTATTGTGATTTACATTTTGTTAGTTGGCAACACTAACAACGCCAGAAAAGAATTGTTGTTTGGCGCCTTTACGGGGCCGGTTGGTTTTTGTGATAAAATACTTGAAAAGTGCGAACGAAAGTTCGCTACTAACGTTAAAATGGGCGATAAAGGAGAAGGAGGTAAAAATATAATAAACCATAAAACAATTTAAATGTTTTCTGCAGAGCATTATTATGCTTATTCTTGACAGACCGTTTATCATTTTTTTTGGTTATCGGGATTGATGTATCTTCTTTAACAGCTTATATTATTGCATGTTTTTGCTTATAGAAACGTTTGATGATGCCGTGGAAGAGAGAGTTATTAACGAAGAGTACAAAATATGGAAGAAAAATACTCCATTCTTGTATGACCTGGTCATGACACACGCTTTGGAATGGCCTTCTTTGACGGCACAGTGGCTTCCCGATGTAACTAGGCCTGAAGGAAAAGATTATTCCGTTCACAGGTACCGAAATTATCTTCGAAAGAAGCTAGAGCCTTTATAGGCAACAAGTATTAGCTTTCTTTGTTGTACTTTTTTACATCATAACAAAATTTTTACACTCGTTTAATTTTTTCCGTAGGCTAATTCTGGGTACACACACATCAGATGAACAAAATCATCTACTGATTGCTAGCGTCCAACTCCCAAATGAAGATGCACAGTTTGATGCCAGTCATTATGATAATGATAAGGGTGGTAAGGTTTAAACAACTTTATCTCATTGAAAACTATTGGTATATCACGATTCAGCGTGTAACATCCCACTGCTTGGCATAGGCCTCTTTTTCCATGTAGGAGAAGGGTCTCAGTTTTAACTGAAGTGGGGCACAGCATTAATTTTCCTGCTCATAATCTGGAGCAGCCCGACTGGGGTAGTACCTCGATCTTACAGAAGATCACAGCTAAATAATACTGCTTTCAAATAGTGTTGTGTTCTTGTTTGTGAGTAAGGTGTCCAGAGCTCCTGGGGGCTTGGGGATAGGGTTGACAACACGCTTGCGATGCTTCTGGTTTTGCAGGTGTCTATAGTAACAGGTAGCTACGGTAATCTCTTACCATCAGGTGACCCGTACGCTTGTTTGTAGACCAAATCGTATAAAAAAAGAAAAAGGGTTAGAGCTGAACCCACCACACTGCTCAACTCTGGGTTGATGAATAAATTCCTTACTCTGAGTAACAATCGCTACCATCTATCTATGATAATTACCGGGTCCAACAGTTACCATGTTTTCCGAGGCACGGTGGACAGACACCCACAAGGATAGATAACCAGACTGCAAAGAAATATTTGTACAAATACAAATATCTATCCCGTGTGCGAATCGAACCCGCAATCACCAGTGTGTGAGTGCCCACACAGTGCTTGCACCTGTACACCAGAGTAATGTCATACTTTATATCTATCACTGTTAACTATATGACACCCATATAAAAAGATATGGTTAAGGTACTACATAGTATTTTCTTTTTCAACAGAATTTGGTGGTTTTGGGTCTGTATCGGGCAAAATAGACATAGAAATTAAGATTAATCATGAGGGCGAAGTGAATAGAGCTCGGTACATGCCACAGAACCCTTGCGTTATTGCTACGAAGACACCATCATCTGATGTTCTAGTATTTGATTACACCAAGCATCCCTCTAAACCTGAACCCTCTGGGGAATGTCATCCTGATCTCAGGTAAATATTTCTGATTCAAAATTATGTCATTTAAATAATGATATAACTTCATAGTATTTGATTACACCAAGCATCCCTCTAAACCTGAACCCTCTGGGGAATGTCATCCTGATCTCAGGTAAATATTTCTGATTCAAAATTATGTCAATTAAATAATGATATAACTTCATGACACATAATTGTGTTTGCTCGCAAACAAAAAAAAACCGACTTCAATTACATCGACAAGTAATATGTAAGCCGACGAAAAAAAATTAACAAACGTACTAGTTGTCACTACGATTTTTGAGTGTTCCCTCGATTTCTCTGGGATTCCATCATCAGATCCTGGTTTCCTTATCATGGTACCTAAGTTGGTATATCTACTTTCCAACAAAAAAAGAATTATCAAAATCGGTTCATAAACGACGAAGTTATGCCCGAACACAAGTACAAGTATATACGGTCGAATTGAGTGAGTCCTTTTTTGAAGTCTGATAAAAATACATTCATTCATATTTATGATTTTGTATATTATACTGAGTAAATACTGGTAATTTCATTTAGATAATGTCCAGCTATTTTTTTTATTTAAATGTTTTGTTTGTACTGTTGAGGATAAAATTGTCCTAAAGATTTTGGGATTATAAACATTTTTAAAATCATATCAAAATTTTTCGGTCCAGCGGGATTTGAATCCGCGCCTCCTGACGTGCCGTGTCAGCGCTCTGCCAACAGAGCTATGGATCCACATCAAGCTGGGTCGAAATTCTTGATATGATGATTTTAGTTTTTAAGCAAACCTTGGCGCCGTCTATAGTGAGTTCTTTACAGACCCCGCTACTCAAAGATTTCATATTACAATGAATTCTTTTGACAAGAGACGATACCATGCTATCATTAATTCGTTTTATTTTTTATTTTTGTGTTACCCACACATGAGGAAATTATAAACATTTTAAAAATCATCCACATCAAGCTGGGTCGAAATTCTTGATATGATGATTTAATTTTTAAGCAAACCTTGGCGCCATCTAAAAAAAATTTTTGATATGATTTTAAAAATGTTTATAATTTCCTCATGTGTGGGTGGTATTGTTAAACATTCAAAGCATGGGGCCTGGGGGGGGGGGGAGATAAGGTTCAGTAGTTACGTTGTCCAACATTATTCATCTAAGTTTCGCTTCAAATCATCATTTTTAATGCGCACGGCCAAGGACTGGAATTCCCTGCCGGCGTCTGTATTTCCGAGCACATATAACCCGAACTTGTTTAAAGCGCGAGTGAAAAGGCTTCTTCTGGGCGAGCTCGCTCCATCTTCGACCTCGTCTCTGCTCTTGAGCTAGAGTGGGGTCAAGAGTAAGCCCATAGTATAATAAAAAAAAAAAAAGATTTTAAGCACATTCAATAATATATAATATGTATAATATGTATCTATGTCTGTGTATGAGTGTAAGTATGTATGTATGTATGTATGTATATGTGTATGTATGTATGTATGTATGTGTGTATGTATGTGCGTATGTATGTATGTATGTATGTATGTGTTTAATTATTTGAATATTTACTATAAATTGTTTGTAGCCTGTACACCTACGCTGACGCTATACCATTTCCTTTGCCCTAAGGTTGCCTGGAAGAGATCGCTTTTTAGCGATAAGGCCGCCTTTTGTACCTAATGATATATTGTTAAAAGTTTCTTTGTATTATTTCTGTCTTTGGTGTACAATAAAGTGTATTATTATTATTATTATTATTATTATTATTATAATAATAAAGCAATATTAATTCCATCGTTTTAGGTTTTTACAATCCAAATGTGTAAAATTAGGGTACTTTTACACATAAAAATCTTAGGTTAAACCTCTTAAGCCTTCATTTGTGTTTACGCTTCAGTTTGTAACATTCCACTAGGCATAGGAGTCTTTCTCCATGTAGAAGGATCGGAGCTTAATCCAACACGCTGCTCCAGGGCAGATTGGGCGGATCATTTCTGTTTATCATGACATAACTCCATCTACTTCTTTCTTATTACTCCTGTGTTTCCTCTTTCTATTAGCCCTGACCACTAAGCAATGTGTAATAAAAATGTGCATCTTTTGCCTTTATGCCTGATTAGCTAGTAAGCAAATTTGTGATATACAAAATAGAAATAATACATTACACATTTTTTCCTAGACTACGTGGTCATCAAAAGGAAGGCTATGGCCTCTCGTGGAACCCCAACCTCAATGGCTATCTCCTTTCAGCTAGGTAAGCTATAATTAGTAATGAAAACTGCAAAATTGCTGTATACATATAAACTAAATATTTCTTGAAAAAAAAAAATCTTAATGCAATGTTCAGAAAATAGCATTGATCACAAGATTGTCTCATAATAAATAATAAACATTTCACACTCAGTGCCTTTGTATAATGTCCTGTATTATGGAGCCACATAGCTACAAATACGCAGACAATAAAAATTTATGTCTGCTCACAGGTAAAAATTTGTAATACGTGAGGATTGAACACGAAACTGTTAGAGATTTGTTTTTTGTACCAAACCATTTAGTCTCGAACATAAATATATAAATAAATGCTTCAAACTCAACGGCCCCCACTAGGATCTTGTGTCATAGTCCGATAAACACTATACAAGAGCGCAAACGCCCAGACCACGACAAACTAATATCTGGCCAAAACAAATGTTAGCCATTTGTGAAAATCGAATCCGCGACGACTACCACAAGCCAGTACTGTGATTGTTGCGCTAACACGTTGTCAAACGTTAATATTCGTCTCTTCAAAATCAAAAATAACATCAACAACATCTTACAAATTTAGGTTTTATCATTAAAAGTGAAGCTACCACAGATTCGGAATATATTCTGCAGAGAAGAATCTGCAAGAAACTGCAGTTACAAAAATGTGTTTTAATATAAAATTGCTAATATCTCGCGTGAAATAGAGAATACGTTTTGATATGAAAACGGTGCTCAAATCATAATTGTTTAATTACAGTGATGATCACACGATCTGCCTGTGGGACATCAACGCGACGCCCAAGGAGGGCCGAGTGATAGAGGCCAAATCCGTGTTCACCGGCCACACAGCAGTGGTGGAGGACGTCGCCTGGCATCTTTTGCATGAGTCCCTGTTCGGTTCCGTTGCTGACGATCAGAAGCTCATGATTTGGGATACTAGGTCGTTGTTATTTATTCAATTTTACAACTAGGTCTGTAAACAAGCATGTGTCTCACCTGATGGTAAGCGATTACCTAAGCTTATAGAAGCCTGCAACACAAAGAGCATCGCAAGCCCAGTGCTAACCTTACAATCCCTTTCAGAAGTTCATGATTTGGGATACTAGGTTGTTGTTATTTGTTCAATTTTGCAACTAGGTTGGTATAAAAGCATATGTCTGACCTGGTGGTAAGCAATTACCTTAGCTTATAGAAGCCTGCAACACAAGAAGCATCGCAAGCCTATTGTAACAGGGATGGTAACATCCCTCCCAGAAGGTCGGTAATAATAAAATAGAAATAGGTGCTATTTACAAGTATATTTAATTGTTTATGTATTTATGCCATAAAAGTTTTAAAGGAAATCTTAAATGATATAGTATCGCACATATTGTGTGTAAAAACATCGACTTCTGTAAAATTTCATGTATTTCATTGTTATATTTTATATCTGCTGTATTATATAGCTCAACAGTTTGTCTGAACAATGATAACGGAGTCATTTTAATTATTTTAAGAAGAATAACTAAACCCAGTAGTAATATTATCAATACATATAATAAAAATGTAACGGATTGCTCTCTATACATGGAAGATATATGTGAAAAAATATTATTTTGTCAATTTTTGTCTGTGTGTTTATCCACGCTTATCTCAGAAATGGTTTATACAATTTAGGTGTGGTTTTCACTCATGCATTGTGGTAAGATTTACTTAACATTGAGTGTTTGTTTCATGCAAGTAGCTTCATCTTCATAGCCTTCATTCGGACACGACAACAATTCTCTGATATATTATTCGTAAATTTTTCTTTTGCACCACTTTTGCGTGTCCGTTTGCCACGTGGCAAAGGCCTCCTCCAATCTTCTCCATTCTGGCCTTTCCATGGCCACTCTGCCCCATGTTATTCCTGCGACCTGTCTAATATCGTCGTCCCACCTACTTTGTGGTCTACCCTTTTTCCTTTTTCCATCTCTTGGGTACCATTGCGTGATTATTTTACTCCATTTATCAGTTCCCCTGATCATGTGACCTGCCGATTTCCACTTTTGTCTTCTTATTTTCAGAGTTATGTCCTTTACCTTAGTTTTGTTTCTTATTGTGCTACTCTTAATTTTGTCTTTTCTTTTGATACCAGTCATACTCCTTTCCATGGCATGTTGACATACGGAGAGTTTATTTGTTACGTTTTTTGTTAATGCCCATGTTTCGCTCCCATATGTCAACACAGGCAGGATGCATGTGTTAAATAATTTGCTTTTCACTGAGATGTGTAGGTTCTTATCTTTCATAACTTCTTTTAGGCCCCAGTATTTTTTCCAGCTATTCGCAACTCTTCTTTTGGCTTCTTTGTTTTCGTTATTCTCTGGAGACATCATTTGACCTAGGTATATGTAGTCTTCAACATAAGAGATTTGATTCTGTTCCACATTCCACTGTTACAGGTTCTTTGTTGCCATTGGTCATTATTTTTGTTTTCTCTGGGTTTAGTTTCAATCCGGCCTTTGCACTTTTCGATGCTAGATCATTTATCATCTTGCTTAGGTCCGCTGCTGTTTTTGCGAATAATATAATGTCATCAGCGAATCGTAGGTGCTCTCCATCCAAATTCCTGAAGATCATTTCTAGTACTGCCAGAAAGAGTGTTGGTGAAAGGGGGTCACCCTGTCTCACGCCTTTTTGTATTTGAAACTTTTTTCCTTCCTTTAGTCGGATACAAGCTGAACAATTTTTATAGATATTTTTTATAATTCTTATATACAGGGTGTGTCGTAAATCGTGGATAATCCGTTAACTGGGGGTAGCCCTGATGACGACCTCCAGAAAATGTACTTTTTATTTCAGGGTTGCCAACACCGTGAAAATTGTGAATATTTTTGTGTTTTTTCAAAAAATTCCTACCGCGACTAGTAATTTGGTCATAATTTTTACAAATTAAGGTATTTTAATGTAATTTTTATTTTATTTTACTCGGGAATACTTGTACTATCTAACGAAATTACTATTTCAGGCATAATTTATTCTAAACTTATGAAAATTAGCGTTAGAAGTTTTTTTTATTTTTATTCGTAACTTTTTGTCAATATTTAACCATTGATTGTGAAAAAAAAATGTATGGCACTAGAATTGCCTAGTATTTAAAAAGAATGCTTAGTTTGTGTAGTTTCTAAAAAGGTATAACAATTAGTGCTTGACAAGCAAAATTATTTTGTAGGAGCGAAAGAACTTATCACGGTCGGTAAGTTCGTTTTGTATCATTAGCATTTGTGTCACTTAAATGTTAGGATAAAGAAAAAAAACAAAGATTTTTTTAGTAGAAATGCATTTATTACATCAAACTAAATGTTCGAAATGTCCTCCATTGGCAGCAATGCATGTTCGGCATCGCCTTATAAAAGATCTTTTGATACGGCGTGCCTAGCCTGATACTTCAATTTCACGAGTGGCTAATTGCACACATGTGCGCAATTCTTCGATTGTCAACACTGCTTTAGTATAAACTTTTTCTTTAATGCATCCCCCAATAAAAAAAAGTCCAGGGGGTTCAGGTCAGGCGATCCTGGTGGCCATAAAATTAGACCCAAGTGCCCAATCCACCTATCTGGGTATGTGTCGTTTAAATATTCCCGCACCCGAACAGCAAAATGTGCGGGACACCCATCATTTTCAGCCTCACTCCTTCTCTTGTCTCCAGTGATAAATTTTGCAGCAGCTCAGGTAAATTATTTTGTAAAAAATTTAAATAGATTTCAGCATTTAATGTAGCGGGCAACTTATATGGGGCTATTATTTTCTCACCAAACTGCTGCATTTATCACAAGAGAAGGAATGAGGCTGCAAAATTACGGGTGTCCCGCGTATTTTGCTGTTCGGGTGCGGGAATATTTAAACGACACATACCCAGAGCCCAATCCACCTAGGTTTGGGCGCTTGGGTCTAATTTTATGGCCACCGGGATCGCCTGACCTGAACCCCCTGGACTTTTTTTTATTGGGGGATGCATTAAAGAAAAAGTTTATACTAAAGCAGTGTTGACAATCGAAGAATTGCGCACATGTGTGCAATTAGCCACTCGTGAAATTGAAGTATCAGGCTAGGCACGCCGTATCAAAAGATCTTTTATAAGGCGATGCCGAACATGCATTGCTGCCAATGGAGGACATTTCGAACATTTAGTTTGATGTAATAAATGCATTTCTACTAAAAAAAATCTTTGTTTTTTTTCTTTATCCTAACATTTAAGTGACACAAATGCTAATGATACAAAACGAACTTACCGACCGTGATAAGTTCTTTCGCTCCTACAAAATAATTTTGCTTGTCAAGCACTAATTGTTATACCTTTTTAGAAACTACACAAACTAAGCATTCTTTTTAAATACTGGGCAATTCTAGTGCCATACATTTTTTTTTCACAATCAATGGTTAAATATTGACAAAAAATTAAGAATAAAAATAAAAAAAACTTCTAACGCTAACTTTCATAAGTTTAGAATAAATTATGCCTGAAATAGTAATTTCGTTAGATAGTACAAGTATTCCCGAGTAAAATAAAATAAAAATTACATTAAAATACCTTAATTTGTAAAAATAATGACCAAATTACTAGTCGCGGTAGGAATTTTTTGAAAAAACACAAAAATATTCACAATTTTCACAGTGTTGGCAACCCTGAAATAAAAAGTACATTTTCTTGGAGGTCGACATCAGGGCTACCCCCAGTTAACGGATTATCCACGATTTACGACACACCCTGTATTTGTGCTCTATATATTGTTCTTTTAGAGCTTCCCAGATTTTTGAGTGTATCAGAGAATCGAAAGCTTTACTGTAGTCAATAAAAGCTATGTAATATATAAGCTGGTATTCAGTGTATTTTCCTATAATTTGTCTTACAGTATGGATGTGGTCTAGTACCGAGAAGCCTTTGCGGAATCCTGCTTGTTCTATTGGTTGTTGTTCATCTATTTTCCTTCTTATTCTTTTTAGAATAATTTTTGCAAAGATCTTATAAATATTAGACATTAGACTGATGGGTCGATAGTTTCCAATATCTTAGTGATTCCCCTTTCTGAATATAAGAATTATGGTAGATTCAGTCCATTGTTTTGGGATGATTTCTGTGTTAATCACGTTGTTGAAAATTTTATTTTGTCATTGCATTGTCATTGCTACTTTTGCTTGCTTTAGTATTTCATTGCTTATGCCATCTGGTCCTGGAGCTTTGTCGTTTTTCTGCGTGTCAATAGCTTTTTTCGTTTCTTGTTGCATGATGTAAGGTACCATTTCGTTCTCTGGTAAGTCTATTTCTCTTTTGTTTGTGTTATATCTGTATAGTTTGGTATAGTAGTCAGTAGCGATCTTGAGTATTTCCTGTCTACCAAACCTCTCCGCTAAGTATATCGGTCATGTAAGTATATCGGTTCATAAATAAAAATGTTATGCCAATTTAAAGAATCATGTTGAACAAATACCCAAATGACAGTTTTTATAATCGAAAATGAACCAAAAGATCTATGAAAAAAATACTGTCCAAAGTCGCTATTCCACGCGGACGAAGTCGCGGGCACAGCTAGTAGAATAATAAATATCTTATATTGTACACCGTTAAATGAAACAAAGACAAAAAAAAAATAGAGTAGAAAGAAAGATGTTCAAAGGTGATCTTATCGCTGGAAGAGAGATGACTGATACATAATGTGCAGTGTTTTAACTTAAAATTAATAATAAAATGAATTTCCTTATAGGTGTAATAACACATCAAAGCCATCTCACACAGTCGATGCACACACCGCTGAAGTAAACTGCCTCAGCTTCAATCCGTATTCAGAATTTATACTTGCCACTGGTAGTGCCGATAAAACTGTAAGTTCATTATGCAATTGATTTTACTTTTATAAGAAAACAATCGTAATTCTTACATTTTTCATATTAAAATTTTTTTACTTTCTTAATAATTATTTTATTAGGCCTAGTATATTAATTCTTATGTAATGAAATAATGTTACAATTACAAATACAGTCGAAACCGTTTATAACGACCTATCGGTTATAACAGCCAGTTTGTAAGGTCCCGGCCGAATCTCTAGCAAACTATTCAGTAAACATACCGGCTATAACCACATCGGATATAGCGACATATCGCTTATAATGACGGAACTTTAACGATATTCATCGACTACAACGACCAACCGCTTCTTGTCCCAGCAAAACAAAACAATACGAATGATTTTGGATCTTATTGATAAGCAATGAAGGAATATTTACCTACGCACTTTCTCCCACCTTATCTGAACCTCTTTCCTGTCATTTGACCTTGCATATTTTACAGCTAGTGATGTTCAAATCCGCTATAAACTAAAGACGTGCTATAGAGTAATCATTATATTTTTCTAGCGCTTTGTTTTATACGCTATAATTATAAAGGGGCCCGATCAGATATTTGATCAAACTTCATATTAAATTTCTGTTTGACAAACGTGTTTGTCAAATTATTTGATCGTGTGCGGGGCTGCGGGCTTCTTTGATGTGTTTGTTATATGAAAACATGAAGTTTGTGATAAAAATCTGCCACTGTCGAAAGGTGAGGTATCGAAATTGAATTTTTAATTTATAAGTTATTTTTGTAGCTTTCTGTTTTTAAAGTGTTTTGATGTTTAATTTATTTGTACTTGGTCACTGTATTAGGGAAATTTTATTCGTACATTGATTTATAAAAATAAAAATAAAAATTGGTAATGACAGTTTTCGTCATGAGAGTACATGCGCAAAAGTTCGCAGAGCCTATGTTCAGACTCGCCAAGATACGTCGGCCGTAGAGTAATAATAACAGATACCGCGGGCCGACTGCCACCCGAGCTCACACGACTTCGCCCGAGTGCCTCGACGCGCTGTGACGCTGTGAGAGACTAGTGAGACTATCAGACTATAAAAGTTATAAAACTACAATTCTATCCCGCTCAAGCCTCACTGTGTACGTTTAGAATTATTTGAGACGCCTAGTTTGTTGAGATGTTATATTTCTAGCGCGAAGTCAAAGTCTAAAAACTAATACATATAACTACTGTACCCACTTGTACATGTATCGCTTTATAACGACTATCGGATATAACGTCGGCAACTATACGGTCCCTTCAATGTAGCTATATTCGGTTTTGACTGTATTTCATTTGATCAATTGCAAAAAAGCATAATCTTCCATTTTTAATTTGTGATTAAAAAGCAAAGTATATTGAATAAACTAAGGGTAAACAAGTTCTATTGTTTGTGAAATTATTAAAAATAATTTTTGCGCTGTAAACGCTGTTCAACCAAAAAAAATCTATAGGCTATAAAAATCATGCAAAAATAATAATTTAATGTTAATAATATTAATATATTTATTCCTAGGTGGCTTTATGGGATTTGCGTAACTTAAAGCTTAAACTGCATTCGTTCGAGTCTCATAAAGATGAAATTTTCCAAGTGCAATGGTCACCGCACAACGAGACTATCCTTGCCAGTAGTGGAACGGATAGGAGGTATGAATTAAATATTATACTATATTTTAAGCTAATTTTAGTGACAAACAACTCACAAATAAATAATTAATTATTATCAACATAAAAACGTAAATTAATATTTGATATGGTCATTGCTAACCTCTTAGCTTAGAGTATACATTAGTATAGAGCACGCCCAACGAAGTGGGAACAGTAGCCACAGGTGAGAACAATATTTCGTTCCCGCCGCGACCGCTCGTAGTCGTAGTTGAGTGCTAGCAAGGCGCGTTTCTCTAGAGATTTTTTCATATTTACGTATAAAAATTGTTAAATGTGCAGTTTGATCTTGCAAAAACGATACTAGAAAACGTACAAAATTGAATTTCAGTATCACATATCATCGTTAAGTCGATTTTTATACTTATTTTTTTAAAAACAAATACGGCAAAGAGACGCGCGGGGCGGGTACGCACAGACTCGCCCCTCACCGCGCTCCCGCCGCATGGTGTTAGTGATGACCACTGTAGCCGATATAATGTTTGCTAGAACTTAGAAGAGTTACATAGTTACAAGTACAACATATTATTGTAACTTTAATACTTAAAATCTTATAATCGATTATTATTATAAATGATTTCGTAGTATACTGTTTTGTACGATATATTTTCTAACATTTTAATGCGAAAGTTATTATACTTTCGTATTTATAATAAAATAAAATATATACATATTTTAATACGAAAGTAACTTTCAGACATTTTTTAGCATAATTTCTGAAGTAAAATTAAATAAATTAAATGTAAAAAACCTTTTTAAAAAACAAGCTTTTATTTGAATGCACTAAAACGAAAAAAATAAATTTTTACTTTAAAACTTTTACTATCTACTTATAAAGTCATTACACATAATCTATATGATATAAAAGCTTGTCGCGTCTTGGATATGCTGCCATATTGGATTTAGAATGACGTCACAAAGTTAACCATGCATTGTCATCCAAATTGAACCTGCATACAAAATTTCAGCTCAATTGGTTGCTTCAAAATTGAGTTGCAAGATTTCACCCGAACAAACATACATACATACATGCATACATACAAACCATGCATTGTCATCCAAATTGAACCTGCATACAAAATTTCAGCTCAATTGGTTGCTTCAAAATTGAGTTGCAAGATTTCACCCGAACAAACATACATACATACATGCATACATACAAACCATGCATTGTCATCCAAATTGAACCTGTATACAAAATTTCAGCTCAATTGGTTGAAGATATCTTCTTCAAAATTGAGTTGCAAGATTTCACCCGAACAAACATTCATTAAAGTTACATACATACATACATACATACATACATACATACATTGCAAGTTAAATAAAAGCTTGTAAAAAAGAAATATTCAAATGAAATAGCCACTTTTTATTCATTTGGCAAACCAATTTGGCATAAAAATATTTGATTATGTGTTTTTTGTATATTATATGTGTTGTAGTTTGTGTTAAAATAAATATGTTTCTGATTCTGACATATAAAAAAAAACAACCAAATATACATGTATAATTACTTATTTATAGATATGTTTCTCATTTAATAGTATAGAAAATAACATAATTATTGAACATAAAATGTACTTAACAAACATATCTATTTACAAGACTTATCGATAGCTCGTTGCCGTTCGGCACATAATTTATGCCAATCTCTATTTGTCATATACACATCGATGTAGTATCTATAGCTCATCTACCTACGATACTAGCCTACGATACGCACTGAGCAATTTGTGCAATACGCGCGCTCTATTGTAATGTATACTCTAAGGCTAACCTAATAAACAGAATAAACATTGAAATAGGGACATTTATTTTAAAAAGCGAATAATGGAAGAAAGAATCTTAAAGTAAGAATCAAGAAACAAAATGGTGCTATAAATTTTAATTAAATTTTATTTCTAAAGCGTTTTTGGAAACTGATACTGCTCATAATGTAATAATAATAATTACATAAAATATTTAGTTGAGAAAATGTGAGTAGTTTTTGAAATAATACTAATCAGAATATTTAAAATTGGGTTCCGCAAACACACTTGTTGTGTAAATTACGACACAGAAGTAAACCTGGCTAGGTTTAGCCACCTCATGCTATTTCATCGTACATTCACACCTACCACGGAAACCAGCAGATAAATATTTTTCCGTTAAGAGACACATAGGGGCATAATTATATAGGTACTATGTATTAATATCTGACGTGTTCAAGTACCTACTTCTTTGTGACTGACTTAAAGCTCTCCCCATCGCTGAAAGGGCAACATAACCTTTTTTCTTTTAGCATCTAATCTTCACAATTCAGTTGTCTCTACGACACTCGAGGGGCCTCAAGTACTAAGCAACCTTGACTTGGTGCCACAATTGTTAATGACCGTGTGTGCAGGCTGCACGTGTGGGACCTGTCCAAGATCGGCGAGGAGCAGTCGGCGGAGGACGCGGAGGACGGCCCGCCCGAGCTGCTGTTCATCCACGGCGGCCACACGGCCAAGATCTCCGACTTCTCCTGGAACCCCAACGAGCCCTGGGTCATCTGCTCCGTCTCCGAGGACAACATCATGCAGGTCACACTTACGACCCGAAAACTATATTATGTCGCTTTTTTGAAGTGATGGGAGGTTAAACCGCTTCGTTACGAAATGCGTTACGTCTATCTGGCTTCCCTTTCTTTCACACATACGGCAGCGGTAGGCAGTTTCCTCCTCTCTCTCATTCTAACCCACAGCACTAGCCGTATTAGTAAGCCGTTTAAATTATCCCTTATGTCGAGCGTCTCGATACGCACACGTCTTTATGTCGTTTTTGTGAAGATGCGTTGGCGCCGTGGCTACAGCACTATCTGTTGCGTGAAAAATATTTGTATAAGACATACAGATGTTTGTCGTGGTCTGGGTGTTTGTGCTAAAACCATACTGGGGGTTGTTGAGTGTAATGTTTATTTATCATTACTATTTTATATAACATTAAAGCTATGTTTTAAGGCTATTTATCACTCTCATTGTAACATATACTATACATAAAATACAAAAAGTAAAGAAAACTAAAAATGCAAAAAATAATAATAAGGGAAAACAATAAATTAACTAATTAAATATTTAACTTTGTGTTCACTATGTTCACATGTGTTTAGAGTGCTCGAAATTGTGTCTCACTCAGCACTAAAAGTTGGAGTAACGTAACTTTTAATTTTAGCACTGACTTTCAGTGAGCCCATTTTATAATTTACGTAGAAGAACATGATGATATATTACAACTAGCTGTCCCCGCAAACGTTGTTTTGCCATATATGTTATTAACCCGTACAACCCCCTCTTGGGGGTGGAATTTCGCAAAATCCGTTCTTAGCTGACCTCTACTTGACGAAAGGAATATTCCTACCAAATTTCAAGTCTCTACGCCTTATGGTTCCAGAGATATCGTGATGAGTCAATGGGTGGAAATCTCTTTTATATATATATAGATTAGACATTGAAAAATTTTCTTTCCTTTTTAACAAACAGACTAAACCATTCCTTTGTTTAATTGTATTTAATTTATTACTTTTTTTTTTTCGCTTCGTTCAGGTGTGGCAGATGGCAGAGAACATATATAACGACGAGGAGCCTGAGACGCCAGCCTCCGAGCTGGAGTCGGGAGTGAATGTCAACCATGGGTAGACCCTCGCCCCCCCCTCCCACCCGGGGCTCGGTCCACGCGTACAGGCAGTGTACCTCCCTACATCCCGAGGCCCAGAACACACTTTAATGATTGATACTTTCTTTCTATTCTAAAATTGCCCATTTTTGTATACAACTTAGTCGGCAAACAATGGTCCACCTGATGGTATGAGGTTACCGTAGCCGTAGACACTTGCAACACCAGAAACATCGCGAGCACCTTGCGGCTTCCCAGACCCTCTTCAGGTGCTCTGGCTACCTTACTCATGATCACAACATTACTAGAGAGCAATGTTATTTAGCTTGATCTTCTGTAAGGTTGAGGTATTTCACTAGATTGCTACAAATTTTGAGCAAGATTTATCCTGCTGTGCCCTTATCTCAATGTAAAATCATTTTTAAATAGAAAATTTCAAAAGCATGAGTAACCTGTAAATAATTTTATTTTAATGACATATGGTCATTGTTAAATAGTTGTTTTTGTATAAGATTTAAACGTACCTAAGAGTGGCCAGAGTCCAGAGACTTACATTGTTTGTAGGCCTCAACGCTTAATTTGGCCCCGATAATGTTCAGTCCTTTGATATAACTGTGTCAGAACATTATTCTCAATAAACGCTTATAACACATCAAACGCGATTCAGTAAAACTGTGGATGTCTTAAGGATATCAATACATGTTTGCATTGTCCTAAGACCTATATAGATATTTATTTTCCATCAAACATCACACTGAAGGCACTGTTCTGTGTTTGGTGTGTATTAAACCGTCTTAAAGCACACGCTCGTCACTCTAAGCCTCTAAGGTCTCACAGGTTTTTTCTATGTCAATTTAGAAATTTCTATGTGAGGTCTATTCCAAGGTTCCTCAATGTTTTGAGATGTTATGTTGATCAAGGGCAGTAATGACAAGAAGTAACTTATAACAAAATTATGTGATCAAAATTTATATGAGCTATCCAATGGAGTGTTTGATTTATGTTCGAATGTTATTTTGTATTTAAAGCTCATATCTATTGTTGTAAAATTTGATAACCAGGTACCATCCATAAAATGTATTTAATAAGGCCTGAGAAAGTGCATGGGTTTTATTCCAGCAATAGGAACATCGCTATCGATTGATTGACTGATATGAAAAATTTCATAATTCTAGTATGTAAGCAGACAACAGGACATGTTTTGAATTTTTTTACTTAAGATTAAATTTCGTACTTTTTTATTTACAAAATGTTTAGCGATATTTTTAATGTTGAACTAAAACTCCAAAAAGGGGGCCAACGTTAGATTTTTCGTAAAAGAAAGAATCTCCGATGGCAAACACTTGTTTATTTTAAATGAAACGACATATTTTTGTTACGTGATAAATGTGCATATTATACATTAACGTAAGCATTTAAATGAATGACTCATGAAAGAGAGAGGTTATAGTTATTGTTGTAACCTGTTCATTTTCGTTATGAAATATTTGTTATGAATGCGTTGTCAAGTGTCAACCACGAAATAGGCATTTCCAAAAAGTAACAATACCTACTTTTAAATTTAAAAAATCTTGATATTACATAAGAATTCAAAGGAAAGATATTTACTAAATTTCTGTCTAAAAACCTTTTTGTTGTCTATTATTTTGATGACAAATTCAGAATAAACCGAAGTAAGGCGCAACACTCTAATGGTTGTCAGTGTGAAATGCATTCTTGTATATATTTCGTATCGAAACTGAACGGATTACTTGTAAGTAAACTTTGCTTAAAAAAAAAAAAATAAGGACTTTGAATAATTTTCTATTTTCATGAAAAAGAAAATGTCGTCTTCCGACGACTTTAATTTTTGCAAAGTTTTTAGCTAATACAAAATAATTTTTAAGTTATTCTAAAGCCGTTCTGTCGGCCCTTCAAGGTCGATTTCGTTCTAATTTATTATCAAGTAATTCACAAGGATAGGTCGGAGACAGAATATACGACTGATCGATTGTATTTATGTTTATGCAGTAATTAAATGTAATTTTAAGGTCCGCTAATTACGAATAAAAACTTATCTCAATACAAATAGCAATTTTATTGATAACCCTTTCGAGCTAATAACGTTAATTGAGGTTATTCGCGTGACTGTTTAAGTGATATAATTTAGCGAGGGACACTCCACACATGTTTGCTTTCGCTAAACAACGCGTGCCTGCGTCACGCCTAATGTGATTGCTCTATTGGGACTTTGGGAGTGGAGCATTGTTTCGTACACGCACATTTGAGTTCTATTCAAATCCGACTGCTTCGGCGAAATGTCGCGTTATTTTTTTGTTCTTCAATTGGGGCTTTTTATATCGCCTCTGTACGGGGCAAAAGGCCGGGGATCCTTGGGTAGATCGACTGGAGTGAGCTATCCCGCTTCTCGTGGTTTGTCCGGAAATTCGTACGCTCACTCAAATACCCGCACTTCACAATCTCACCGTTACCCGCACTCGCCGAGGCTCTCCGGAGACCGGACCGAGGTACATCACTACCACTACTCGCCTCCACAACATATAAGCTATGGATCAGCCCAACATCCCGTTTTCCACGGACAACCTCCCGTATACGTTTACCAGTATAGAAATTCGGGCAGCCGATTTGATAACCTCTTAACCGGTTTGGCGTTATACAATTTGGGCAGGATGTCGTCCAACCATTATCACGATAATCGCTTCAGGGAATACAGAGAAAGTCCAGGTGAAATATGCAAACTAAGTATCCATAAAAAGAATGGCGAATACGAAGAAACGCGTATAGATTGCAAACTGATGTCAAGTTTTATTTGGGAATCGGAACGTGAACAAAAAACGACCACAAATGTGACTAAAACCATCAGCGTCGTCCAGGAAGTTATCAAGGATGGAAATTCGACGATTTCAGTTCAAAATACTACGGTAGTCGATGCCCTTCAAGTTAAAGGACCCTCTATTCGCGTGTCACCAGAGATGAGTTGCTTCTTGATTCGGGTTTTTAGAGATACTTCGACAATAAAGAAAAAAGTCGAGTGTGGTCTGTTACAAGAATACGCCACTAGATCATTACAATACAACAGCTGTGCTCGAAGATCACCAACGATGTCAATTACGTTTACGATTGTAATAGTCTTCTTGCTTCAGACATTAAAAACGTAACAAGTGTGTTTTAAAATAAATGTTTATTAAAAAAGTATGTAACAAATCCAAGTTTAAATGTCTAGTTTATCAGAAAATAATTTAGGCAAGCCTTGCCAGCATTCGGCGTACTTCGCGTCTAATTTTTGACAAGTTTCAAGAGCCCATTTAGTTATGGCCATACTGAGAGAAGACTCGAACATGAACGCCTGAAAAATAAAGTGATTTAATATTATATAAAATATTTCAACTTGTCTTTAGATAATTTATGCACGCGATTTTTATCTATTAAAAGAAAAAGTTGCCTTATATATAAACTAGCTTGTGCGCGCGACTTCGTCCCCGTGGAATAGGACCACCCGATTTTGAAACATTCTTCATTAGTGCTACGCTCCTATTGGTCTTAGCGTGATGATATATAGCCTATAGCCTTCCTCGATAAATGGGCTATCTAACACTGAAAGAATTTTTCAAATCGGTCCAGTAGATCCTGAGATTAGCGCGTTCAAACAAACAATCAAACAAACAAACTCTTCAGCTTTATTATATTAGTATATAGATTAAATATTAAATTATATAATGTCTAGGGTATATTGATAGTTTTTATACACAACCTGAGTGTTAACAGCGATTTTTTGTGGCTCTAATTTTGCTTTAGAAGCAGTTTCGAAGCACATTGTATCGGGTCCGTGTGGAGTCATCATCGAGTGTAGAGACGCGCCTCCGGGCATGAAGCCTCCCTCCTTAGCTTCGTACGAGCCCAAGATAAGACCCATAAATTCACTCATGCAATTCCCTATAAAAGTAATGATATGTTTATAGGTCGTTAAAATGTTTATAAATTTTAAAATAATAAATAAGACATAATGTGACGTCGTTCTCTTAATCTTTGAAGAATTTTATCTTAAACTATAAGGTTTTATATTAAACAATATACCTAATTGATGTACTGTTATTTTAGTACAAGATTATGTATTTGCACGTTTTTACTTAATAAAAATATATCTACCAATAAACCAATAAAGTAATTTAATTAATTCAAGTGTATAATTGTTTCACACATATAGGTATCATTACTTACTATGGTAGTAGGGAGGCCGAAAAGTATTCTCTTGGACGGACCAACGTGGTGGAAAAATTACGAAATCGGCTATAGCCACGCCTGGTTTTGTTGATGGGCACGTCAGTACGGTGAATATAGATGGGTCCTGCGTTAGTAGGAATGTAATTAATTTTATTACACATGTACTTGTAATCATAGCTATATCTATGTAGAAGTGTTCATGTGAATAGCCACTCCTTAAATTTGCCCTTATTTTTATAATGTCATATTTGTTACTTTGTTTTAATACAATTTAAATTATTTAAGTACATTATTATTATTTTATTCTGATGAGTATTCAATTTAAAAAGAAATAAGACAAAACAGAAATGCGAATGGTTCAAAGTTACTGTTCTTCTTTTCAGTCTCATTAAGCCAATAAAATATTTAGTTTTCGCGTTATTTTATATACAAAACAATAAAACTTACGCAATGATCAAAAGAAACTGAATTGATCACCATGAACTTGCTGAGGTCATACTTATAGGGCACGTAGTTGCCATGCCACGCCACTACGTCGAAGGGGGTGTGGTTCTGCTCGGCCTCGAACAAGGCACCCTGGTACTTATTCAGAATTTTAAAACCTATACAGTAAATTAAATTAATTCATTATAATAATTATTAACGATGTCGGGTTGGTGTAATATTAATAACTAGCTTCTGCGCGCGACTTCGTCGGCGTGGACTCCGCTCCTATTGGTCTTAGCGTGATGACACATAGCCTATAGCCTTCCTCGATAAATGGGCTATCGAACACTGAAAGAATTTTTCAAATCGGCCCAGTAGTTCCAGAGATTACCGCGTTCAAACAAACAAACAAACAAACAACCAAACAAACAAACTCTTCAGCTTTATATATTAGTATATTAACGATGTCGGGTTGGTGTAATATTAATAACTAGCTTCTGCGCGCGACTTCGTCGGCGTGGACTCCGCTCCTATTGGTCTTAGCGTGATGACACATAGCCTATAGCCTTCCTCGATAAATGGGCTATCGAACACTGAAAGAATTTTTCAAATCGGCCCAGTAGTTCCAGAGATTACCGCGTTCAAACAAACAAACAAACAAACAACCAAACAAACAAACTCTTCAGCTTTATATATTAGTATATTAACGATGTCGGGTTGGTGTAATATTAATAACTAGCTTCTGCGCGCGACTTCGTCGGCGTGGACTCCGCTCCTATTGGTCTTAGCGTGATGACACATAGCTTATAGCCTTCATCGATAAATGGGCTATCGAACACTGAAAGAATTTTTCAAATCGGCCCAGTAGTTCCAGAGATTACCGCGTTCAAACAAACAAACAACCAAACAAACAAACAAACTCTTCAGCTTTATATATTAGTATAGATAACATGGGTGTTTGTGCTAGCGGTCGTAGGTAGACAATTTCCAATGTTTGAATATACCATACAAATGTTTGTCGCGATCTGGACGTTTTTAATATGCGTTACGGATCCCTGACAGGATTACATACAGGGATAGTCAGATCTTTGTACGAATACAAATATCCATCTCGAGCAGGAATCGAACATGAGACCGGTGTATTGGACACCTTACACTGGAACGGTTGTCATTGATATTTATTTAAAGACTAGCTATGCCCGCGACTTCGTCCGTGTGGAGTTTAACAAAATAGTTATTGTTTCAGTTTTGCAGATTTATAAAATCAATACATTTCGCGATTTGAAGTTTGATATGGAATTTTGTAATATTACTCATTCAGCCTGTAACAACCCACCGTTGGGGATAGGCCTCTTTCTACAAGTAGGAGAAGGATTGGAGCTATACAGTATACACATATATTTATATGTTCTCTACAATGAGTATAGGGATCGATATCAGGTATATATGATAACAACCGGTGTTTTAGGCGACTGCTCGCACCACTACACCAGAGCGGCTATTCTAATATTATGGGGTTTTCAAGATCTTTATTTAACTAATATATATTTATTAATTTATCAGAGAATATGGAACACGTGTACTGGAATGCTTATGTTAACCTAGCGAAGTGCTTATAGGAAAGCTTCAGTCTGATTTTTTTATCTATACTAATATATAAACCTTAAGAGTTTGTTTGTTTGGTTGTTTGTTTGTTTGTTTAAACGCGGTAATCTCTGGAACTACTGGGCCGATTTGAAAAATTCTTTCAGTGTCAGATAGCCCATTTATCGAGGAAGGCTATAGGCTATGTGTCATCACGCTAAGACCAATAGGAGCGGGGTCCACGCCGACGAAGTCGCGCTCAGAAGCTAGTGTTTTATAAATGTGCCTTTAAAGAAAATTAGACTTGATAGTTTTTTAAAATAAATGTAATACCAGTTTTTTCTTTATCTTCGTAATGTGCTACGGGAGTTAGGAAGTCACGAGGATTTGCTAAGCCATTAGCGCCTATCGGTCCCAAGTCAGGAAGCTTGAAGTGGCCGTCGAATACTTCCAGAATATATCCTCTGTAATGTGATATAAATCTTAATATTTGTTTCAATCCTTACTACAGTTTAGCCTTTTTGTTGTTAAATTTGTTGTACCTTGTTAGTCCTTCTACACCTACAGCAAATCTCATTCCAAGTTGTATGACAGCAATTTCGTTCGGAGAAACCACCATTTTGCCGAATTCCGTTGTTATATTCAAATCTCCTTGTTGTGGCACTAGATGACACAAAGAGTAAGTATATTATATTGGTTTACCAATTAGGTACATAATTTTTTCTTACTTTCACCATATTTACCTATAAGTAAATCTCCATCGCTACTGTAAAAAGCGCTATTGTCCATCGAAGTGTTGCATAAGAACACGTGGATAGCAATGCCGTGCCTAGCGCGAGGATCACCAGCGCCGCACACCGTGTGCAAACCCGCCACGAAGTCTACCTTTTCATCTGAGGGTATGTCGAAGGGAAACCAGCGACTCTAAATAAAATCGTATATTGTACTTATTGATCTACTAAAAGTTAAGTTACTTTTTTAGGTTCAGTATTTTCCATAAAGGAATGGCACACGTGTCCGATATTAGGAACTTATTCCTAAAACACTTAAAAAATTTCAATCTTTTCACTAGCATTATTTATAAGCAATTTTTTTAGTGAGCTATATTATCCACTAGAGGGCAGTAGCAGTTTTTTAAAAGTGAAACTTCTTTACGCGCATGAGGGGTTAAATTTGAGCGACGGGCGACCGCTAACGCGGCAACGCGTCGCGCGATCAGTACTTGGATGGGTGACTGCCTGGGAACACTGCCTGTTTTTTTAAATTAGTTTACCAAAGAAGTTTCACTTCTGACGTGTACTTTGTACCTTACGCACAATTTTTTATTGAGACCAAGAGTGACCTACAGTTTATAGGTATAACTTGCCTGATTAGGAGTCTGTTCCGCTTCATCCCAATTGTGAGTCAGGTATTGTGCAATATGAACTCGCTTAAATGGCTTATGTACGACTGATGGGCGGATCCTGAAAATAAGTGATGTCAAAATATTGTGCAGCATATAAGAAAATATTAATTTTTAAACAATATTTGCAAGCGAACCTATGAATGAATGTTATAAGATAAAATGTTTTTTATTATCATATCAAAATTTCGATCCAGTGGGTTTCGAACCCACACCCCCGACATGCCAAATCGAAACTTTTGATTTGATTTTATTCGGTTTTAAGCAACCGTGGTGCCGTTTATAGCATTGCTATATAGGTTGCTTAATTAAAACCGAATAAAATCATACTATAAAAAGTTTCGATTCGGCAGTTACCTATATCGTTCCATAGCTTAATGGCTAGAACACCGGACACGGTATGTCAAGGGTGCGGGTTCGAATCCCGCTGGATAGAAATTTTGATATGATAATAAAAACATTTTAAAATTTCCTCATGTATGGGAAATACAAAAATAAAATAATACAAATGTTATAAGATATTTAGAACCTGTAGTATTCCTTACCTGTATAACCAGGAGCGCTTATTATCATGACGAGGTGCAGTAAAAGCGCTTCCAGAAAGCTGTTCCGCATATAAGCCGTACGGACATCGTTGAGGGCTATTCCGCCCGACAGGTAAGGCACCAGGCCTCCTCGGGTCTTCACTCGAAAACTCCGATCCGAAGCCGGATAGGTACTTTAAATTTAAGAATTAAATGTGTTATTTAAATTGACTATATGATATGTAGTAGAAAAGTTAGTATAAGTTATCAACAAAAAAAAAAGATATATCGCTATAGGTTACTCTAATGACAGGAAAAAATTCAGCTTGACTAAATTAAACTGAAGCTAGAGCATAATCCGCTTTGCTGCAACCATTATGTACATAGTGCCAGACTTATCTACATACCTACATTAAAATTTCTCTTAAAACAGGAGTTATTCAGTATTCTTACAAATTTTTCATACTATACACTAGATCTGCGGTCAGCAACGTGCGGCCCGCGGGCCGCACGTTTAAACTACGTATAAACATAATGTAGTATATACGTGTACGAATTAAATTCCGTATGTTATATAATGACCAATTATACATTTATCAGGTAGAATCTAGGGTTAATATCATAAGTGCGCCCGCCTTTAGTTTATTTTACCATCTTGTGGATCTTGCCTGCCAAAAGGTTGCCGACCGCTGCACTAGATGATTTTTTTAAACTTCGATTATCCATGTTTGTACGTGGTAGAAAATCCACATCTCTTAGCCGACTAATATTCTAGTCAATAATTAATTATTTATCGTCAAGAGTGTAAATCGTAAATCATACTTACAGAAAGTTAATTGAGCAGCTTTAATGCAAAAATTAAAAAAAATGTATTTACTAATCTATAAAAACTTTTTTCTAATTTATGGACAAATCAACCTTAAAATAATCCCAAGGGTGGGCAAAGGCCCCTTCTTCAAATCGCTGAAAGGTGAGAACTTAATGCGCCATTGCGGGCTGGCGTTTGCAGATAATATGTTTCCATCATTAAAGATCACTGACGCCACGTTGGCGCAGCGGACGCCGCGTTGGCGCAGCGGTCACAGCATTGGATTGCGAATGACTGTTGCGCGGGCGGTTGCGGGTTCGATCCCCGCACATGACAACATTTGTATTGGCCATACAGATGTTTGCCGTGGTCTGGGTGTTTGTGCAGTCCTTTTGGGTCTCCCCACCGTGCCTCGGAGAGCACGTTAAGCCGTCGGTCCCGGTTGTTATCATGTACACCTGATAGCGATCGTTACTCATAGTAGGGAATATATCCGCCAACCCGCATTGGAGCAGCCTGGTGGATTAAGCTCTGATCCTTCTCCTACATGGGGAAAAGACCTATGCCCAACAGTGGGATATTACAGGCTGAATCGTGATAGATAGATTAGATAGATCAGTTTTTTTTGTAGGAATTTTTTTTATAGGAATAAAGAAGATATCCCAATGTTGGTACTATGATAAGGAAACTAGGATCTGATGATGGCATCCCAAATAAATCGAGGAAAACCTTTGAAAATCGTAGTAGAGCAACTAGTTCCTTCTACTTCTTCTTTCTACGTTGTATATATTACTTGTCGATGTAATAGAAGTCGTTTTTGTACCTACCTAATGTAATGGTTTTACATATCAAAAATTATTTATACAGTATTTTAATACGAATTTCAATGATACGTTGTAGACGCGTTGTAGTTTAAACCGTAGCATATTTATAAATCTCAAAG
The DNA here is from genome assembly GCA_905220545.2 of Melitaea athalia. Lineage (NCBI taxonomy): Eukaryota > Metazoa > Arthropoda > Insecta > Lepidoptera > Nymphalidae > Melitaea > Melitaea athalia. The sequence continues at coordinate 5,919,119 of HG992193.1, forward strand.
TTCCTCGTCATTCCTTTAAAATAAGCTCATTGCCCAGAAAAATTATATCTAGTTACCTATATATATTAATTATCTAAAATTAAAAAAGTAAGTAATGACGAATTATAATTTAAAAAAAAACACCCTGCGTAGTTATTTCTGTATTGATTTTTACAAGTTTATTGATTTTGCCACATTATAAATTTAAAGAATTATATTAATTACTTCTTTTCCGTTCCAGATTCTCGCATTTGTTAATTGCAGACACAATAACTAACAATCTAATTATTCTTCTTTTTAGGGTTCCGTACCCAAAGGGTAAAAACGGGACCCTATTACTAAGACTTCGCTGTCCGTCCATCCGTCCGTCCGTCCGTCTGTCACCAGGCTATATCTCAAGAACGGCGATAGCTAGAGAGTTGAAATTTTCACAAATTATGTATTTCTGTTGCCGCTATAACAACAAATACTAAAAACAAAATAAAATAAATATTTAAGGGGGGCTCCCATACAACAAACGCGATTTTCTTGCCCTTTTTTGCTCGATATCAATAATGGCAACAGGTAGGCAGCAGTGCAAACTTAGCACCTCATCGATGGAATTTTGGGTCGAAAATGACCTCAATCGATAGGTCTACGTTAGGTCCGTATAGGTCCACTAAATTTTTCGTTAGGTCCGCTATAGTTTTTTAATAAATAATTTTTTAAATTTAGGTTAAAAACAATGCAATTTTAGCACCCCATCCAAGGATTTTTAAAACCAAAATGACCTTAATCGATAGGTCTACGTTAGTTCCGTATAGGTCCACAATAATTTTTGTTAGGTCCCCTATAGTTTTTTAATAAATAATTTTTTTTTAATTTTGGTAAAAAAAAAATGCAATTTTAGCACCCCATCTAAGGATTTTTGAAATTAAAATTACCTTAATCGATAGTTCTACGTTAGGTCAGTATAGGTCCAGTTAATTTTTCGTTAGATCCGCTATAGTTTTTTAATAAATAATTTTTTTTTAATTTAGGTAAAGAAAAAGCAATTTTAGCACCCCATCCAAGGATTTTTAAAATCAAAATGTCCTTAATCGATAGGTCTACGTTAGGTCCGTATAGGTCCACAATAATTTTTGTTAGGTCCCCTATAGTTATTTAATAAATATTTTTTTTTAATTTGATGAATAAAATATGCAATTTTAGCACCCCATCTAAGGATTTTTGAAATCAAAATTACCTTAATCGATAAGTCTACGTTAGGTCCGTATAGGTCCACGAAATTTTTCGTTAAGTCCTCTTTAGTTTTTTTATAAATAATTTTTAAAATTTTGGAAAAAAAATTCGTATTTTAGCAGCTAAAAAACTATAGGGGACCTAACAAAAATTATTGTGGACCTATACGGACCTAACGTAGACCTATCGATTAAGGTCATTTTCGACCCAAAATTCCATCGATGAGGTGCTAAGTTTGCACTGCTCAGGTAGGCACTTGAAATATTCACAAAATACTCAGTTGTATTTTTACTTAAATATTAAATAATAAAATTAATATTTAAGGGGGGCTCCCATACAAAAAACGTCATTTTTGCCTATTTTTGCTCTCATACAATAAAAGTGATTTTAGCCGCTTTTTGCCCGATATTAAAATCAATGTACCTAGTCAATGGTACGGAACCCTTCGTGCGCGAGTCCGACTCGCACTTGGCCGATTTTTTGTAGACTTGTAGAGGCTTAGATAATCCAAAGTACGAAAACAAATATCTTGTCACACAATTTCGAACTAAGTAAACATTAATTAAATATGTCGCAACCCGAAAATTATAATTTTATATTAATATTTTTTGAGTAATTATAAAAATTAGAGAAAAAAACAAGTATTAGATCTATCATAGAAAAACGGTATTTTAAAGTAATAAAAAAGATATGGTCTGAACGCACGTAGGTACCTTTATGTATACCTACCTACTTACAAAAAATTAACCTTCATATGATAAGCTTGAAGTTTTTTTGAGACATGTGGCCTATATCTAATTTGTATGACACAAATTTTGACAAAGATATTGTAAGAAAAAAAAGTGTCTCACCTTCAATTCTTCCATAGCTAGAAGAAGCTGATAACACTGCGACAACACAACTGTGATACTTGTAAAAGCGAGATGTTTATTTAAGCCTTACGGGAATAACAGCAGGTATGTTAATTAGCCAGCTTGTTTATTACGATAATACGACGATAACAGGTTATCGGTATTCGAGACAAATACAAAACATAAATATTCTGACCTACTGATGTATTTAAGAGCCGTAAAAACATTATAATAAAATATATCATGGATTTTGTTGTATTGAAACTAAACTATAAATAAGTATTTGTTGCTTGAAAACTAGTTTTGATACCATACATAACTACTCGTATTAAAGATATTCCAGTTATCTTAAGATACTAAATTCCTATATTATAATAAAAAAAAGATTCAATGCATAATATTTTAATAGCTTCTTTATGGTGTAAGATTAGATCTTATCTAAGCTAAGTACAACATTGTATGAAGCTTTTTTCCTACCTTGTAAGAATTACAGTGGCGTAAATTATCTATATATTTACTTCTGGAATTTCTTTTTATACATTTCTATTACCACTAAGAAAAGTCGATTTTATATAGCTACCTACGTCCCATTCGAAAAATGAGTAGGTATTGCGTAATTTTATATAATATAATATATCCGCCAACCCGCATTGGAGCGCCAGCGTGGTGGATTAAGCTCCAATCCTTCTCCTACATGGGGAAGAGGCCTATGCCCAACAGTGGGATATTACAGGCTGAATCGATTGCGTAATTTTACCTATTCTAATGTTTTTCTGATCTATTTTTCTGACATTGCATTCTTACAATTAAACCTTGAAAATGCTACTCTACTATACTAATAAGATATTCTAGTCTCGAGAAAATATTGTTTAGAAATAGAGTGCTGTTTTGTTGTTCAATTAGTTAGATCATTTAGTAAAATTCTAGTTTTTGGTTAGACAAGTTTTACTCTTGATAAAGTTGCTACAAATTACTATAAACGAGAATGGAAATTATCAAATTACCTATAACTGGTTTTATTAAATAGTGACTTAGGTCCTTTTCTAAGACAATATTTGTGATCCAAAGAATGGAAGCGATGTTTCTAGATTGGAATAAAATATAGGTACGGATCGTAGTTAAAAGATCGCGGGTTTCATTCTGGGCTGGTATCATTAAATCTTGTACCTAATTCTTTTCTCTGCAAGTCTGCATACCTATATATGATGCTGATATGTACGTATATCCGGTCCTTTGTTGTGTGAGAACAGTTCTACTTAGCTCTAACTTTTATCGCTATCTAATTCTACAATACAACAACAAAACGTGTAAGGACGATATATGGATAATTTATTATGTACTTTAATTGTTATAAATAATTATTTTATTTGTTTGCATTTTTTAACAACACAAGTACAACAACGCATTAGAATAAATGTGAAATACGTATAAATAATATGATATTACGCATAAAGCGTATTACCATATTTATTATACAGCGTATTACCATATTGTTTCCAATATAGGTTTTACAAAACAAAAACATCGTCAGCTTAGCCTATTAGGGATGAGTTTTCAGAAAAATTGATAACCAAGTCTGTATAGAAGAAAAGTACCATACATTATACCCAGACTCAGGCGGGAATCGAACCCGCAACCCGCGGAAGCAGGGCCACTACAAACTACGCCAACGAGCTAGTCAATCACAAAAATACTGGAAAAACTACGCATTTTTTTTAAATTTATTCAAAATAAAAAGCTTGAATTCATTTTTTTTCATTGAAGCACATTATAATATTTTTTAATTTAGTATTTATTTCATAAAGCTAGGTCAGGTTATTTTGAAGATTTTCTAACCGACCCTTTTTCTTTGTGGTCGATTTTATTTTATTTGCGTTAATGACAATTAAAGTAATTCAGTCAGGAGTTCTACTAATTAATTATGAATTAACTAGTTAGGTGGCGTAGCTAAGTGACAGCGATGCCTCACTAATTTATATCACTTGAATAGACTATAGAATAATGTGAGACTATCAAGCCTGTTTTACGGGGTTATGCTTATAGTCCGGGATCCCTAGTACATCTTTTTCACTTGATTACTATCAAGCTAATTTTCCGGGAGTAGCTTCATTTTGATGAGTCGAACAAAAATTTCCTCTACGAAAACTCTCGATTGAATAGAGATAGCACTGTAGCAGGGGAGAGAGCTGACTGCTGACTGAGCGTAGGACCGGGATAACGTACCACGCAATTTGTAGGACAATATTACTATTGAATTATATAAATAATAACTAAAAGAAATAAAATCATTTTTTTTTTTGTTTTTTTTTTCAAATTATTACTAACCAGCGGATTTTTTTTCTTTCAGTTAGTTAATATTTATATAATTTAATAGTAACATTGTCCTACAAATCGCGTGGTACGTTATCCCGGTCCGACGCTCCCTTCTACTCTAACCCCTATCGAGTTTTCGTATTACTGCTGACTGAGGTTACTGACCTGGCTGCAGGTAAGTGTAGCAATCATAGAGATGGGTGCCTACTACAGTCAGGTATGTACATATTATAGTACATGTAATTAACATGAGGGAAAAGATAAAAAAAAATTGCAGCAGGCTTATGGTGGCAGATGTTGTTTTTATAAATTCACAATATTGAAATCAGCCTATAAAACATTGTTTCATCTAATTAACAGATGAGGGAATATTTAGCTATCTCGGATCTTAGAGCAATATAAAGGAAATGAAACGAATAAAAAGGTTATTTGATTATTTAATTCAAATTCTATTCTGAAAACGTCTCGGAATATACATTGGTAGACATCTAATGTTATTATACAAAGTATTCAACTATTGCGAAAATATTATATTATGCACATTTAAAAACTCCTGCCTCTACGAATACATATCATATTACATTATTATTGTTCTTATTAATACTTTAGCAACGACTTGGAAATTAACGGCAGCGAACAAAAAAAATAATTTAGGCAAGAACCAAATACCTCTACATTTCAACAGAAAATATTAAACAGGTTTTTTTTTAACAAAATTGTCTACAGTAACGACGAATTTTGGTTCGAATAAAATATTTCTAAAATAAACATTCTCTACAAATTGATCATACATAAAAAAAAATGCAAGAAAGAGTTTTTGATACAATCTCCAAAATCGACTTAATTACATTTAAAATAATTATTTTAGAAATATTTTATTTCAACCGTACAATTAATTTTTGGTTTGAACATCACAATTTAAAATAATTCATAGGAAACCGAAAAGATCATATAATATTAAAAAGCTAAAACATCCTTACGGGCGAAAAAACAAACTAATTCGTACAACCACAGTGGTAAACAACAAGATCACAGTAACACGTCACTCAGAAGCGCGTACACACGAAACTACAAGACATAAAACTCTACCTCCATGTTAATAAATAAATATAAATTCAGTCTTAAAAAAATAATTCAAAAAGACATTAAAATAAGGAATGAAATAATTATTATAATACATTTTTTTTAAATATTATTAATCATAATCATATGATATCATTATTCGGTCTGATGTAGTAAAAATGTTTATTTATTATGCTGTTAAAAATAACAATAAAAATATTCGATCATAAACATGCAGATAATTGAGAAAAAATACATTTAATTTGTCATGTAATTACAGGTAAAATAATAATTTTAATTTCACTAAAATAAAATAAAAAAACATGGAAGTATTGCGAAACTTTACAAGTAAAAATTTACTAAATTTACACAACTGTGCCCCAAAAGTATAACTTTTAATCATTATGTACAATAACACCGTCCAGCAGCATACATATAAAGCATTTTGTTATACAAATGTAAAATACAAGCTATAAACCGACAGTACAGATATAAGGCTTAATAGGCATTTAAAGTGAGCAATTTTGTATAATAATTCAAATACATTTAAAAATAATATCAATACATAGGGTAAATATGTAAGAATCGAAATATCAACGACATTTAAAAAAAAAAGATTTTTTTTTATTAAAAATGTCAACTAAACCTCATAACGTTATTGTTAAGCTTCTGAGGCACACTCGTTCCTAAACCCTACCTTATAATACAATAATATCACATGGCCTACACCGGCCCAATATACACGAACATTTATTATATTATATATTGATATAGGTAACAGTGTACAAAGCAAGACAACCATAATTAGAAATATAAATAATGACAGGCGTAAATCCAACATTAAAAAAAATTTTTACTCAAGCCATCCACGTAAAACCGTCAATTTCGAATTCTGACAAAAACCGCCAATAGAAAAAAAAATTAACGAAACCATTATAAGTAACTTTAACGAAATAAAGCTACAAAAGGCTCGCAAAAACAAAAACAACATTTTACAATTAAAAAAAAAAAAAACAATCAAAGCGTTACCTTTGCGCAAAACAGTCTTATTCTGTGGAAACTTGCAAATGATAATGTTCCCTTAAATCGATTACATGCAAATCGAACTTCGCTAATTCTAGCGAATTGAGAACTTGTAAATCATTCATAATCTCAAGTTTCAGAATAACCACATCATTTTATTTTCACAAAATTCATATAATTCCAAACACTAGGAATCTCTCTTTAACAATTGTTGAGTTTTCACTACAATATTCATTTTTTTTAAACTAACGATCATTACACCAATACTGAACTTCATAATAGAAGTAATGAAAACAATAGAATGAATAGATTTTAGCCCGGTTCCTATATTAAACAAACGATTTGTTTTACCTACGAATCTTTGTTTTTTAAACATCGTTTGTTGAATATAGGAACTGCTTTTAACAATTTTATTTACAAGATCATTAAATTTAGTGATGGAGATAGTTGCCATTGATAAAAGTCGAAGGTATTTCATTTTTTAATAATAATAAAACTTTTATATAAATATGCAAAAATATGAAATATAATAAAAAAGAGATAATATTCAATTTCATCACATTTACATAAAAAGATAATAATTAAATAAATACCAATTAAATATGTATACAGTATTTTTAAAAGAAAATAAAAGAATTAATTATTTATATTAGAACTATTGTATATAAAAATTAGACGGATTTTTATATACATCTTTATAGGAAACGCCGTAAACATATCGTAACGATTTAAGTAGCAACTATAATTAATTTTATAGATGACAAATTGGAAACATCATGAGTACGTACATATTGAGATTTAATTCAGCATACTGGCCAGTACTTTTGACTGATTGATTGATTGATTGGTTTAATGGCTTTCAGTTGTGCCAGTGGAGCACGGTTGATTCCGCCAATGTCACGTAGAGTTAGAGAACACACGAAGGAGATTGATCGGTGCGGTTGAGATAAAGATAAAGAGTACCACGAAGTATAGATAGGAAGGGGTCCGAACGTAATGTTAAACAAATGGTCTCAATTTAGACGACTGAATCTTAATTCTAATTTTTGCCGAAGAGCGCCAAGCGCGCCAGTGTTCAACAGCTGTTCATAAAGTACTCGTTTAAGTCCTTACGCGGGAACAGCACAGCACCTTCTCATTTCTTTTTATTACAACCAATTTTAAATATACATAATTATGTAAATAAATTAATATTTTATATTTCCACTTCCACTTCAGCCTTTCACAGTCCACTGCTGGACATAGGCCTCCACAAGTTCGCGCCCGACATTAGGTATTACGCGAACTCATGTGTTTTGCCCAGTCACCACGCTGGGCAGGCGGGTTGGTGACCGCAGGGCTGGCGCCGTCGCACCGAAGACGCTGCTGATTTTATATTTAAATTGACTAAATTCAAGATTCGCGAGCCAATGCGTGTTTACATGTAATAATAATAAACAATAATAGCATCGGTACGTACGTGCTTCTAGCGCAGCCACTAGCAAGTGGCAGAAAAGAGAACTAAGATCTAGTTTCATTATTGTGTACCATGAATACTATCGAAAAGCCTATACCGTTCGGACTCCTTCCTATAGCTATACTTCGTGAAGAGTACTATTGATAAAATGAAATGTCAACTTGACAGTGACATTTGGTGTCAAATAAAGGTGTCATATATACTGACCAGTACGATTTACATACCCTGCGTTCCGAAATGCGATGAAATCGATTACAGCGATCACAGCACCGTTCCGATTTGTCGTGAGCGTGCCATCGAACGCTCACGTGACGTCACAGATGACGTCATTACATCCGCCATATTGCGCTTACAACGATTATGCCTCGGGCGTAAGCGTTGTGAGTCTTCTGTCACTTTTGACATTTTTGTCGGTTGTCTGAACTGTCTAATTGAATAACAACAAAAAAATGGAAACATCACATATTATTTCAGTTCACGATGAGAGTACAGGGAGAATAATTCAATAATGTTTAATTGAACAAGATGTTGAACAAGCGCAAAGAGGTAAAAATTAACTGATATCGGGATATTTGACACTGACAAACAAAAAAATGCTCAAAGCGCTCAAAGTGCATTCCGATTTGAACAGTGATTATTAGTCTCATAACACTAATTTCAATTCGGAACGGGCGATTTCGACGAAATCGCTGTAATCGATTTCATTGCATTTCGGAACGCAGCCATAATTATAGTATATGAACTAGAATTTCAAACAGTATTTCTAGAACTCAGTTTCTTTATTCAAAAACTTTTCGTTTTGACCACGAACCGTCATATTTCAAACGTTCATTCGCGAGCTAAACGCTCAGTTTTTGAATATAGGAACTGAGTTTAAATCTACATGATATTAAAATCTATCCAAACAGTGACTGGTAAGTACGTAACTAATATTCATTATCAATTCATTAAAAGCATTCACGTAACATGTATTAAACTATATTGTGCTTCTTTTATATCTACTGATTTTATTTCGATTATCTTATACGATTTTAAGAATAAGTGTTCTAATAATGGATTGTTTATGAATATTGGGAATAAAGTTTTACAACGCAGGAAATATTTCACAATACTGTAGATATGTTTGCATTGATGAAATTTTGAAAAGCTAGCTGGTTTTACTGATATTTTAGTATTGAACAGTATACTAGTGTGTATAGATTTATTATTGTTAATATTTTGTCATAAAATGTACAACAGAAAGAGACACGTTTTTAAAATGTTACTACACTTCTTATTATTAGTTTAAACATTCACAACGAATAAAAGTAAAATTTGTGACAAAAATGAGTATTATCAAACAAATTCAGTGTATAATTTAAGAAAATAAATTTTATTTTATTTATTAAAGCAAGAATAAAATTTTATCACTTAATCTGAATTTCATAATTAAATAATCAATAGTATTTAGCAAGTATATTATGTTATTTTAAATATATGATTATAATTCAGTTTATAAGAATTTTATCAATTATGAATGTAAATAATTTTACGAATGTTTGCTGCTCTAGTACTGTTTTAAATATCTTAATTTTGAATTATTGTGACTCGGGATGGTACTATGTTTATTATGAAAATATTGATATAACAAATACTTGAACTAGAAGCATTCTTATTACATAACCAATTATGCTATACATATGTCTATATACGTATTAATATATACTTGACTTTTAAATGCATACTATAACAGATGTTTTCTAATACATATTTTGATTAAATACAATATCACTATATATCACAAAGCATACCAGCGCGATAAACGTAAAGCCGAAAAAAAACTATTTTAACTTATCATTGGACTATTACTGAGACGACTGACTCAGACTGAGACGACTGACACACGACTGAGATGACTGAATCAGACTGGATATTTTCACTGTTGGGGTAGCATATGTGACCATGCGGTTTCGTATTTAGCGTGTGCGGCACTGCAGGCTGACTTCGATGCTTCCACCACACTGAGCGGGAATGGTTCGTTCTAAAAAAAGAATGTTAAGGAAATTAGTGACCATAATAGTCTATTTAACTGATTTTGGAAAACTATTTTAAATAATTCCTTATTACATAATAAGTACACTACATTACTTACACTAGTAAGTCATATAATATTACTACTGTATGAGTCGCTCGAGCTCGGCGCACATACAATACACACAAGTGTAGATAGAGCAGTTAAACATGTCGCAGCGTTACCGTGAGGCTCCTGTGCGCGTGCTCCAGCGCCTGTATGAGTCGCTCGAGCTCGGCGCACATACAATACACACAAGTGTAGATAGAGCAGTTAAACATGTCGCAGTGTTACCGTGAGGCTCCTGTGCGCGTGCTCCAGCGCCTGTATGAGTCGCTCGAGCTCGGCGCACATACAATACACACAAGTGTAGATAGAGCAGTTAAACATGTCGCAGTGTTACCGTGAGGCTCCTGTGCGCGTGCTCCAGCGCCTGTATGAGTCGCTCGAGCTCGGCGCACATACAATACACACAAGTGTAGATAGAGCAGTTAAACATGTCGCAGTGTTACCGTGAGGCTCCTGTGCGCGTGCTCCAGCGCCTGTATGAGTCGCTCGAGCTCGGCTCCGCTGGGCAGCACTAGCGCCAGTCCCGCGCCGCGCTCGCGCGCCTCGCATACGCTCCACTCCTGCAACACATCACACCATTAGCCTTAGGATTATATCTACTTTAAGATAAATAAATAATGATAAATAATGCTCGGCGTCTGAAAATAAATAAACAATAATGAACGCCACATCATGCGCCTTAACATATTTTTCTAGTTGAGTATCCAGGAACATAAAATATATACTCACCAAGCAACACCAATTCTCGTCAGTATCAGGAATTTTGAAAGCTGTTAAATTCTTGATTGAGCCGCATGCTAGAATCTCGACATCTGTCCTCATGTCTTCAATGTACTCTGCAAAAAAGATAATAATAAAAAAAAAAAAGAATATAATTGGCACGGGGGAAATGTTTTATGGCACTGTACAAATTTTGAAAATATAACTCGGACGCGATAACTTGAGACCTGGGCCGATGACGTCATATTCAATGTACGGTGTGCAAAACAATGCGTCGTAGTTTTTATTTGAATTTTTTGTTTTGTGTTTTAGGAACGATTATAATACTGTTGCCTTTTCAAATTAATAAAATAATTGAATGTAATTCAAACTAAGTAGCGGTTTTGTTTACTTTGGATAACAATAGGTAATGACATTATATTTTTGTAAAATTAAAAAAATCGAAAAAGGTACAAACAATAAAGTAAACGCACGCAATTAAAAACAATAAACAAACAATTTTCAAAAATATCGAATGAGAGTCGAAGCGCGTATCTGTGCTGGTAATGTTCAATAGAAAAATATTAACCGTAAGATTTGACAGTGCAAGTTTAGAAAATGACAGTAACGCCCCCCCCAACTCCACCCTTCACCCCCGCTGGAAAACCGGGCGCCCGGCGGGCGGCCATTATTGTTTGTGTTGTGTTATCGAAGTGTTTGCGTTGATTAATTTCCGCACATTCTAATCCACCCATTCAATAATATCGTTATCAAACAACTTGAAACAATATGTTTCGCCATTGTTGTGTTCCCAATTGTGAAACCCAGCGACAGGACGCTAAATTTCATCGATTTCCTGTAAATAAGGAAAATTGTGCTAAGTGGTTACGGAATATCAATTCTGAAGAGCTTTTAAGAATGGACAACTTAGTTAATAAAGCATTTGTTTGTCATAAACATTTTGAAAAACGGTTTGTTTCATCCAGCGATCGTTTAAAAATTGGTGCTGTTCCAACTTTATTTACGGAGTTTGAAGTTATATCCGGTAACCCGGCAACTTTTAGCAGCCTAGAAAATAAAATCCCAACATTAAGTGATCATACATACTGCCTGAACCAGCATCAGCATGATCATACATACTGCGCACGTTTGGAGGATGTTACAAAAGTAATTTTAGGTATGTATATTAATTTTGTTGATTACATTTTCATAGTAACAAAAATGTATCAGATTTAAACTTGTCAAATTAATTACTACTTATTCTCAACTTATTTCTGTATAAGTATATTTGTATTACATATTTCCATATATTTTTAATCTTCAAGCAAACTGTTTTTATCTTAATAATATATTAAATTTACAGGCATGGATAACATAGAATCTACTGAGACTGCCATCACAGTTGACGTGGAGAGTACCACTACAGTGACTTCGGACATTGCCACGCCAGTTGCCGCTGAGAGAGCCACCATAATGACCATTGAGAATCCTAGAACTTCGAGCCTAAATGTCCTAGGTAAGAAATATTCTACTTTGGTTTACAATTTTATTTCATACTAGCTGACCCGGCGAACTTAAATTTCTGTCGATTCTTTAATTTTTTTTAATATTTATCCTTCCCGGAACCCCTCTACTAACACTTAAACCTTATGGTGTGGTATTAAAGTTCAAATTGGCTTTTAAGTATTATTACGAATCTTTTGTATGGGAATATAGAAAAGTGTTATTTTTAGACTTTTTAAAGCAATTTTTTAAAATTTTCTCTCCGTAAGAACCATCCTCGTACTTCAAGGAATATTATAAAAAAAGAATTAGCGAAATCGGTTCAGCTGATCTCGAGGTTTGCGCTTAGCAACTATTCAGCTATTCATTTTTATATATATAGAGATTTATTGAATTAATATTTGAATTTTGTGATGATTGTAAATAACCTTTTTTTTAAGTTTTACATATTATAAAAGTTTACTAATAATAAGTATCCAATCAAAGGTTGCATTCTTTTACTATTATTTATATTCATTTTTCTTCTTTCAGATGGTACAATTCATCTTAGTGGAAATGTTCTTAGCGTCTTTTATGATCCACCTCATTTGATTAAAGGGATGCGAAACAACTTTTTGTCTAAAAACGTTATATTTGAAGGGAAAATTGCAAAGTGGCAGGACATCGTAGATGTTTATAACACGGATTGCAGACATGGGGAATCGCGACTCATGCATAAACTGACAGATGAGCATGTAATCCCTAGCAAAATAAAGAAAATGAAGGTATTTTTTATTATATCATTGTGTTATTTTATACAGAGAGATTATCATTGTATTAAGTATAATCCCCAGCCTGTATAATGCTGGAATATTTTTTCTTATATAAAAAATGCATTACATTTAATCCCTTTGGTAATTTTCAGGTCAAGAACTGTGTCCGTGTCTTCAGTAAAACAGTTGCAGCTGCCATGTCATACACTTCTCAGTTTCGTAAGTGTAAATTTATAAATTTTGTATATGGATAATTTTATGTAAGCTGATATTATTATCATAAATTTTATATGATTATATATCTAGTGAAAAGCTAGTAAGCTGATGCCGCCAAGCATTATAATTTCTCAGTCTCTTTTCTACTAATATACCTCTGTCTGCATATTCTCATAACCATTTCATAATACCATTACATTAAGTTAAGAAACAATATGCCATAATATTTTGTTCTTAGCTCAGTCTTTTTACTTACGAAACATAAGTAAATTATCTGTATGGCTACCATAACCAGTCCAATTATGGTATGGATTCTGTCTACATGGCAATTATCATACACAGTCAAAGACAATAAATAAATAAAGTGTCTAATGCTTTTTTTAAAGGGCTGGTAATGATGATTTTGTTCAAAAATGTTTATTTGTCATCAAGATCCAACTTTCAAAAGTACATACCTATATCGAAAAGCAGTCTGAATTTTGTAATACATTGTCTGTAAATTATCAATAATACTAAAATATGTGTAAACTACTATGAATGTTCTAACACTATCCTTTATTTACTTACAGCTTTATATCCTGATGGGAAGCCAATAAGTAAGACAATGAAAGACACGTCAAAATTTATATCGTTCATGGACGATTTATTCGACAGTGTCAATGGAGCTGGAAGTTTTAATAAAAAAAATGTACAAAAGCCTCTCCGTCAGGTAGTGACTATAAAGTCAAAACATCATTGTTTCTGGAAGGATGCCATAACTAAATTACAAAAAATAAAATTTGTTACTCATGATAAAAAAGAAAAGAGTGTACCAACATTAAAAAATTGGGTTGTTAGCCTGAAAAGTTTTCAAAGGGTCTGGAAATTACTAAGTCAAGAAAAAAACATTAAAATAATGAGACCACGATACTTTAATTCCGACCCTATAGAAAACTTTTTTGGTCAAGTTAGGGCATATCACTACAGAAATAATGACCCAAGTGTTTATGCATTCAAAAACACGTTCAAATCCTTGTTAATAACTAGATTTATTAATTTTCACTCGGAGAGTTGTAACTGCGAAGATGACATAGGTCAAGAATTGTTGTCCATTCAAAGTATGTTTAACAAAATAAATAATAGTACTTTGCCTGATAATAGTCAAGGCAGTAGCATGCTTGCACCAAGCCAATTAAGCAATTTGGAAACTGTTCATGTTCAGGTACGCCGTGAGAGGTTAAATGTACATTCTAGAGCATATACGGTTGGATGGGTGACAAGAAAAATTTTATGTAAAATTAATTGTGAGACTTGCACTGAAAATTTGGTCTCTTCTAATGAAGAAACCAATGTGCATGATTGGATAAAAGCACGTGAATACATAAATTTAAACAAAAGAAAATTAGCCTATCCAACCGAAAATGCCGTGAGGAGCTTTGGTTTTGTGGCAAAAGTAACAAATGAATATTTGGAAGAAAACGCTCATATTGATAATATTAGCATAAAAATTAAGAGCCAAATAATGTCCGAATATTCATTTAGCTTTCTCACTTGTGAATCTCATAGGGACATTGTGCTAGAACAGTTTCTTAATATTTCAATAAGGCTTTTTATTTTCAATTGGTGCAACATCATAAATAAAATTTTAAAAGGAGTGGACATAATTCGCCTTCAACGGCTTGAACCTTTGCCATCAATGCAGAATAAGGCATTATGCAAATATAAAAAGAAACTAAAAAATAAAAAACTTAACAAATAAACTTTTGTGTATATTTCTTATCCTGAATTCCTGAGAACATGAATAAATAAAATATTATTATGTAAGAAAAATAATATTAAAAAGAATGTTGCCTGTATTAAAAAAAAAAACATATTTTGATATGGTCCACGTGGTCTGGTCACACTGGTTATACTTGTCATTTTCTAAGTTTGCAACGGTCTAATATCAATGTATGAAACATGGCCGTCTGAACTTGTTCTCTTAGTAGTCTGTGGCGCGTATCGTAACAGATGCTATCGGTAGTGAGCGCGCAAGGCGAGTGCGGGACGCGGCGCGGGGACTCGGGACGGGGGTCGCATTCCAGCGGGGTCTCAAGTTATCGCGTCCGAGTAGTAATACATATCTTGTATGATAAAAGAGGGATTTTCCCTTTCAGTTGTTATTAGAATCCTAAGTTAAAGTATTATGGACTGAATATTTAGGAATTAGAGCATTTACTGATTACGGTAAAAAAAGAAGCCCATCGATAGAGGGAAGGGCTCTGAACTGTAAAATTTATAATTATAATCTCACACTCGTCCTTTTGAGGCACGAAGGCTAAGTTGAGGACCTCTGTTTGTGTTCGAGCTACAAAGCACAGAGTTAGCTCAGTGAGCACAGAGCAAGCTCAGTGAGCACAGAGCAAGCTCAGTGAGCACAGAGCAAACTCAGTGAGCACAGAGCAATCTCAGTGAGCACAGATCAAGCTCAGTGAGCACAGAGCAATCTAAGTGAGCACAGAGCAAGCTCAGTGAGCACAGAGCAATCTCAGTGAGCACAGATCAAGCTCAGTGAGCACAGAGCAATCTAAGTGAGCACAGAGCAAGCTCAGTGAGCACAGAGCAAGCTCAGTGAGCACAGAGCAAGCCCAGTGAGCACAGAGCAACCCCATTAAGCACAGAGCAAGCTCAGTGAGCACAGAGTTAGCTCAGTGAGCACACTCACCCCGCAGCAGCGCGTCGCGGCCGCGCTCGCGCAGGTAGGCGGCGGCACCGGGAACGAAGGCGAGGTCGAGTGAGTCGCGCACGCTCAGGACCTCGTGGGCCGTGACTAGTAGAGTGCAGGCGGGAGGCGGTCCGGCGCGGGGCCTCTTCTTTGACCCGTCCTTCTCTTCGAGTGCCTAAAGACGACATATTATCCATATTAGTACTGTTTTTTTTTTGTCGGTTTACTTAGGTTTTAACATATGGATGCCAGCAACACCAGGAACATTTCCGACCCTCGCAAAGAGCTCTGGCTGCCTTACTCATCACAGTAACACAACACTATTTGAAAGCAGTGCTATTTAGCATTGATTTTTGTGAGGTTGGTGGAGAGTGGTTCCCCAGTCGAGCTGCTCCATGTTTTGGGCAAGATAGTTTCATAATGTTCTTCTAACTCAATAAAATTGGTCCCGGAGATTTTGAAAAAGTTTTTTCTCTTTTATGTCGAAATGTTGGACATTCGATTGATACGCATATATTTCCTGTACGAAAAAATATACCTGAACGAACGAGACTTTTTATACTTTTCTGTAAAAATTTGAGGACTTTATATTTACAATGGTACCCTACAAGTAGAACTATTATATCACCATCTAAAATTATTTTCAAGAGGACAAAGTTTGTCTGTTGTATATTTCCCTAAGTTTCAAGAGGTAACGCTATAATCGGCAAATGTTATATTTAAAGCACATAAAATGTCAGTAACAGCGGCCAACAAACCTGAGCAGCGTGCAACAGTAGCGACTGCAGCCAGGAGGACGCCGTGGGGTCGTCGGGGGCGGCAAGCAGCAGCCTGCTGGAGTCGCTCATGGCTATCTCGAAGCAGTGCGGGCGGCGCGACGCGTCCACGTGGCGCCTCACGCCCACTACGGTCCGGAGCGCGATGTTGTTCGGCAGCGGGGTGCCGTCCGGCGAGTGTGGACCCCAGTGCAGAACGCCCGCTCTGAAATTAAATGAAATGAAAACATTTATTTCGTCGTAAGGTGATACACACACACTTAAACAAAGTAAAAATTGTTTCACTTCAAAAATATATCATTTACAAAAAAAAAAAAAAAACTGTTAAACCGTACCCCGTATATACATTACAGATACAACGATTTTACTAACAACAATTATTTTTAAATAATTTTCAGCTCTTCAAAGTTCCGTATTCTACATTCAGGTTCCAGTGACTCACTGAATTTAACTATTTATTATTTTATACAATTATGCGTGAGTTTGATGTAAACTTGTACGAGCAAAATCACTGGGTCTGGAACTTATTTTACTTATGACAGAAAACTTTTTTGGTGTAGTTTTTGGTGACGTGAGAGTGAGACGTGATGCCCTAAGACGGATTTTTTTATGCTTCTTCTGGTGCCCCCCAGACGTGATGCCCTAGGCAATTGCTTAATTTGATTAAGGGTTAATCCGTCACTGAGAATGCCCTAACTCCCTAAAAACATTTCATTGTCATTTTTTTTTTCATCTGGAGTTTCAAATAAAAATTGATATTACTGTATTCACAAAATGTTATTGGAATTAATAGGATTGTTTTTTTTTTTAAATTGCTTCACAATCACAATAGTAACGAAAATCTGAATAATAGATATAATGTTTAACACAGTTTCGGTTTTATCTTTTCATGACCACAAAAAAGAATACTTGACATTCAAGTTTTTCTTTGTTAAGAACAATTTAAATTGAGAGATAAATAATTCAATTATAGTAAGTTCAACTCATCTTTGCGCGCGGCGCTATGTGTAGGTAAACCTTGTATATATACAGTGACTTTGTTGCGTGACAAGGGGTACAGTGAAGTGAAAAATATAAATAAAGTTATTTTAAAAAAAATTAAATAAAAAATTATATCTCGGTGACGAATAGTATACATACATACATAAACTCACGCCTGTATCCCGGAGGCGTAGGCAAAGACAAGATAATGACACTTGCCACGATCCTGACAAACCTAAGCGAAAACGCTTCATCAACATTCGTTAGTCGTTGCCTGTGGTCGTTGCATACACGCACGCCGGTTTTGGGTACTTTTTATCTTGTCCTTCTTTAATACTTGGAATAGTAACTATATGGATTTAAAAAAATAATAATAATTTGTTAATACATGTTTATTGAACATATTAATCTGTATCGCTACTAGAAGAATAAAATGATGAATTTTCGGATTCGCTGCTTTCACCAAGTTTAATTATTATTTCAGATTCCATATCAAAAATTCTTCTTCTTTTTTTTACGTGTTGACAAGTATTACGCCACATCTCTTCATTAATTTGACTTAAACGATCATTTATTAATTTCATTATTCCAGTCACACTTTGTTCGATATTATGCGGAGCAATATAATTTTTTAAAATTCCCCATACATTTTCTATCGGGTTTAGTTCAGGATAATACGGCGGTAGTCGAAGAACTTATGTCATATCTCATCAATCTTATGACAAATATGGTCTTCTTTTTTTTATCAAGTCATACAGTTTAAGTTTTTTATATGTGCATTATAATTAATTTTTTTTCTGTCAACTATCTATGCATTTCTGTTTTGCGGTCTTTATACGGAGATTTGAATTTGAAGTCAGTTTTTTTTCCTTCAGCCAATATATTTGTTATTGTTCTCTCTGATACCCCCACTGCCATTGCTGTTCTCTTTCGCACACTGTTTAAATATTCATTCAATTTTGATATTAATTTGGACCTGCACTGCAAATTGGATAATTGGATCACTTATACTAGCTGCAATATAACTATGTTTTCCTTTTTTACAAATTTGAACACCTTGGCAATAGTTTCACGAGTCTAAAACAATAATAATACGTTCACTTTAAAAATAAAATAGTTTTTAAAGTAAGTTAGTAATGTAGGTATACATTATTTAATAATAGTAAATATTAATAATATCGAAATTAGCACATTGAAAATATTTACCTGACTCCTTAAAAAAATTTCCGTGAAGAACTAGACATTTTCTTTAACGACTGTACCGGTGGAAACATGACCAATAAGAAGACGTGTTTTTTGAAATAACGAATGACGGCGGTCGCGTCACTGCTACACAAATTAAGGCTAACCGCGCACTAGTGACTTTTGTCACCGCGACAATAAATTCTTTAAACAAAAGTCACTAGTGCGCGCAAAGTGTTATAATTACAAGCGCACGCACACATAGAGCGCCGCGCAAAGATGACTTGAACTAACTATAATTGTTTATTAATTAATTATTTAATTTTATCCACAGGTATGACGCATTAACAAAGTAAATTATTTGAAACTAATTTCCGTTAAAATACATATACAATTTAAATACATTATATTAAAATGTATTTTACGTTTTTTTTTTTTCGGTATTTCGTAAGAATAAATAATATTATCAATTCTAACGAAATATATCGTAAAAATAGATAGAAGTACTATTTAATTCTTACTTATTTCATAAGAATAATTTTGGTTTAGTGTGTCATCATCAAGAAGATATATATTTTTTAATTTAATCCATTTTATACAGATTTAATTAGTATCGAAATTAAATCTCCAATATTATCAAAATCCTCATTTAGGATCCGCTAGTAGGTAAATAGTATATAATTTTATAACAGACATTCGAATCGAATTAAAAATGTATAGTTACGTGCAGTCTCGCTTCAGAATAAGGTCACACCTAAGTGCTCTGTGAACACATTATTACTATCTTGTTAATTTCACTCAATTACCTCTCACTGTATTTACTCGTTAGTCTCTTTATGCTAGCGTAAACATTTTAAAATTAAAACATTTTTCTTCTAGGTAAAAAAATTTCTAAAGAAAGTATGCTAATGCACTTTTGCTGAAACACACTATAAAAGATATACTAATTGGAGCAACGTCATCCAAAAATTGTACAGACGTTTTCTATTTTATTTAAGCCCGGTTCTTATATTGAAAACAATTCCTTTTCTTACCTACCTAACTAACCTATATATAATATAGGAGCCAGCTTAAGATAATTTTTTATGGTAAATATTCTTTTATTTATAAGAACGTTGATTTTATAGTAGTTTTTCGCAACTTTTTAGAAACGACTTCCTTAACCGCATTCGTATAATAAGATACGAAGTGCGTTATATAATAATTACAGAATTGTATAATGTTAGGCTTTAATGTATGCACAAAGGAAATTAAGTTACGTAACATTAGATTGTTTTAAATTACATGTGTCTAATATATGTACATAGTGATGTAAAAGGATAATAAATTATATTAATTGTATAATATGTAGGACAAAACAAGTATTTTTAATTATTAAACAATTTAATTGAAAACGCAATTGGTTGTCTGTAAAGTTGGTTTACGGACGATAGTTTAACGTGACAACGTCGTAACAAAACAGTCATCTCCTCGGACGCATAGGCCAATCGAGTAGAAGAGAGATAGATGCGGCGCAAGCGTACATTGAGCGTAACGGGTCAATGAGTCATCCTTTTTCGTGCACGAAGCCGGCGTTCATCGATTTGTTAGACGTTGTCACGTCAAAAAAAAACTTTTCAGTAAAAAATGCCATAATTATCACTTTTAAGTTTACTAAAAAGTTTAGTGTAACTAAGTGTTTTTTTAGACTGATCTAGTCCGTGTATCATTCATTCAATAAAAACTGTTGAGAATCTAGCAAATTATTTTCTTTTTCTTTATTATTGTTTTTTTACCATACAAATACAACCATTAAAAACATACATACATACATACATATAATCACGCCTCTTTCCCGTAGGGGTAGGCAGAGACCACTTCTTTCCACTTGCTACGATCCTTACACACTTGTTTCGCTTCGTCCACTTTCATTATTCCTTTCATACATGCTCTTCGGTTTAGGGTACTCTTGACCTGGCCTTTTTTCAAGACGTCACTGATCTGGTCTTGGAACGTCCGCCTAGGTCTACCCCTTCCAACACTTCCATTCACACTCGCCCTATACACTTTTTTCGTCAATCGTTCTTCATTCATTCTCTCGACATGGCCAAACCATCTCAGCATACCCTTCTCAATTTTTGTCACTACATCTTCTTTCAGACCACAATGTTTCCTTATCTCACTATTTCTTATTCTGTCACTCAGTTTAACTCCTATCATACTTCTTAGCGCTCTCATCTCAACTGCATTTATTCTGCTTTCATGTTTCTTCTGCCATACCCAACTTTCACTTCCATACATGAGTGTCGGAACCAACACCCCCCTATGCACAGCCAAACGAGCCTTGTTAGACACCTTCCGACTGCTCATAAAAGAGTGGAAAGCTCTATTTATCATGTTTCCTGCATTCACTCCTCTTTTAATATCACTCTCATACTTTCCATCTCTTGTAAACTTTGAACCCAGATACACAAACTCATTAAAAACTGCCTGTCCATTAAGGACACAGACAGCCTTGTGATAAAGTAAAACTTAGAATTTGGTTTGGTGTTACACAAAAAAAATTAAAAGTCAATATTATTAACGCACTCACCTGAGTAGAAAGTAGCAAGGTTCGAAACGCTTGCTTTTTTCAGTCTTGCACATGAGGTAGCCTTCTAGTGGTGGAGCGAAGGCTCCTGGCGCTTCGATAAGTCTATCTTCAGCTTCGCCCGAACACGCCCGGCCGTAGAAGAGTATTGGTGGCACCTATAATTATATGATTTTATTAGCTGTGCCCCGCGGTTTCAGCCACGTTAATTTGAGGAAAAAACGTATTAACCTTCCTCAGTAAATGGACTACCCAACACAAAAACAATTTTTCAATTCGAACCAGTAGTTCCTGAGATAAACGCGTTCAAACAAATAAGCTATTCAGCTTTATAATATTGGTATAGATGAGAAGCATGTATGAATGTCTCAACTTACCCTCTTTTCATGCCTCTGCCTGGCGATCGCCACGGCAAGGTGTCGGCAGTTGAGCGGCAACATAGCTGGAGGGCGCTGTATGCGTAGTGGTGACGTTCTGGCGCTCCATTCCAATGAGGACACCAACCTCGCCCCGAGGGAGGCTTCACCCGTTACAACGGAACAAGCAATGTTTCCTGCTATGTCGATCACTTGAACGTACTGGGCTTCAGGACCGACCTATAAAAAAATGTCCGTAATAATATGAAGAAAAAAATTAGGTACCTATTCTTCCCGACTTTAAAAATCGGAGGATGTTCTCAATTCGCCTGTGTTTTTTTATTTCTTTTATAGATTTTTGCTGGGTGTTGTGTTTTTACCGATTTTGATGATGCTTTTTTTAAACGAAAGCTGGAGCTTGTCGTGTGGTCCCATTTAAATTTTATCAAGATCTGACGAGTATTTTTTTGAGTTATCCCTAATAATCCCTACTTATTTGACTATTTTTTCGACTGCCTACGTTGTATTTAGCTGTCGTTGTAAATTAAAGGTTTTTTTTTCCGTTTGCGAGCAAACCCAATTATTTTAGTGTGCTTACGTAAGTAATTACTTACTACTCAAATGTATAAGATTTTATTCGTATTATTGTTATCCACATAAATGTAAGCTTTATTCGGTGATGTATAGTCTAAAAATAAATTCAACCTCGAATACAGAACAGTACAGTCGCGTGACTTATAATTACAAACTGAACGTTGAAATAAGATATAATAATAAATTATCATTGAATATGTCCATATCAGTCAATATACTGTTGTTTGAGTTACTTGCTATATTTGGCTGAATTTATTTGATATTTTCTCTCTATTTGGAAACATGCAATATATTCATCATCATTTTACGATTATAAATGTATGTACAACGTTAGAGAGGTTAGAGCAGTGGTTACAACATCGGTCTATTGCGTTAACGGTCGCGAGCTCGATGAACGTTTATGATGAATACATAGTCTGGCCATAAATACTGTTACAATTAAAAATAAACAAAATATTACATTTGAATTTAGAATCTGTCATTTTTATATGATTGTTCATTGTGTTTACTCATTTTCACGCCAATACATTGTAAAATATTTTGTGATATTAAAATGGAGTGGGGTGATAAAGAGAACCGAATCGCTGTGATTGCATTACACAAAGTAGATATGGGGCTAAATACAATTTTTAAAACTCTCCATACCTACGCTTGGTATTAGTCAAATGTTTGTGTACCGGGCCATTGATAGGTACAATGAAACCTCCTCCGTTTGTGACAGAAAAAGATAAGGCCGCCAAAGTAGTGGTCGTACGAAAAAGGCGATCAAAGCAGTAAGGGAAAGAATTCGAAGAAATCCTGTCTGAAAGCAAAAGATTTTATCTCGGGAAATGAAGATAGCAAGCACCTAGAACCATGTCGCGTATTTTAAAAGATTACTTAGGACTTGCAGCTTTTAAAAGACGCAACGGTCATTTCTTACCTGATAGTTAAAAAAAGAATAGAGTGGTAAAATCAAAACAACTACTTAAGCGGTACGCAAAGGGAGGTCACAGAAAAATTTTGTTTGCGGATGAGAAAATGTTTACAATTAAGCAATATTTTAACAAATAAAAACAACAAAGCCCTAAGGAAGCTTCCCAATTAGTCAACTGTATCGGATAAGTTTGTCGAGAAATAGAAATATGAAAGATTAAAATTTTCATATGATTATTAAAGTAATTTTTGTAATTATCTGCATTAAAATAAAAATGATAACTAAATGTGTTGCTAAGTTCGAAACTCAAGCGATTCGGTGATTAATCCATGTTGTTTTTTCCATTTTATAGAAGGTTCTTACAATTTTGACAAAGGTTTTGACAATTTTCAGAAAACGTAAAGATTATTTTAAACTTCACGCGCTGACAGTTCGAAAAGCAGGACAACGTCTATCGGGTCAGCCAGTGAATATTCATTTTACGCCTAAAAGCGAGGAAACACCTTTCCGAAATAGTTTATGTCATTTGGAACGATTCCAAGAACGTGGAACATTGTGGAGATAATTTAAAGACGCAGTTCCTAGAAATCAATAACGAAACGGACGCTTTAATCTAAATTGTTAAATTATAGGTTTTATTTATTTTTTAATTTACTTTACGACTTTTTGCTTTATAACTGAGCAGCACATTTATTCTATATTTTATTTCAGTAGCCTTTTAGAAAACTTACAGCTGCTTTCGCATTTGACCGAAAATGAATAAACGATGAGTTTACAAGTTTTATTGGCACAAAGTGTATTGCTCGGATTGTACATTACGTGCAATAAAATTTTAATGGGCCTGTCCCTTTATAAAATATTCTTTAGGGGGATTGATCGAAGAGGATATTACTAACGTCTGAATGTCGAGATCAAGGAATCAGGGTACACTAGATTGGATAGAAGTTTAAAAACGATTAATTTTATTTCAAAGAGTAAACAGTTTTTAAATGTGTGCAATATAATAAAGTTAAAATCGCGGAAATAATAAATAAACATAGTATGACAATTCTTTTTAAACATTTGATATAATCAGTTTAGCCTTAATTACATTGGGGGGGGGGGGGTCTATATGTGAAATAGATTACGTTCCGCGTGAGAAAAATTCCTAGCTCTTTTTTAACCGAATTGCAAAATAGGAGGAGGTTATTCTCGTTTTAATCGAAAGATGGTACTTGTCATGTAGTCCTATATAAATTTGATCGAGATATAATGAGTACTTTTTTCAAGTATAATAATTTACGTTACCTTATTATTATTATCTATATCTATACTAATAAATAAAATTGGAGTGTCTGTTTTTAATATTAAAATAACCGCTTTTTACTAAATGCCTAGGGATCTATACACGGAACATATACCAAAACAACATTTTTTACAATTTTTGTCTGTCTGTCTGTCTGTTTGTTCCGGCTAATCTCTGAAACGGCTGGACCGATTTTGACGGGACTTTCACTGGCAGATAGCTTATGTAATAAGGAGTAACTTAGGCTACTTTTAATTTCAATTTTTTTTTTTATAACTGCGAACTGAACAATAACTTTTTTGTTAAATTCCACGCGGACGAAGTCGCGGGCACAGCAGCTAGTTTTAAATAAAATTCTAGTCTGTTTTAGTGAGAAACACAACACAATACAGAGGTCAATTACGAAAATAATTAATTTAAAAGGTGTAAGTACAAGAGAAGGGTAGGAAGGTCTGATACCCCGGCCTAGATAACGACTTTTCCACAATTTACATTACATACGTACTCCCTAAAGGTTCAGTATCATTATTTCACGAAGTGACAAAAAACACAACGCTTTTGGTACACTTTGTATGAATCAGCATATTAAAATGAAAACTATTTCAAATCAACTTGAAGGCCCTTTTTCACAGTTTGCTAATAATATTTTTCTGCACATGTTACCGATAAGTTTTAACAGCACGAGGTAAAACAATCCCTTACGCTTCAGCCTGTAATATCCCACAGCTGGGAATAGGCCTTATTTTTCCCTATGTAGGAGAAGGATCAGAGCTTAATTCTACCACGCTGCTCCTGTTGGCGGATTGGCGGAATCAGTCCCTTAATGTCCTTTTTGTCACAACTAATAAAGTACAACTTTTAAGTTGCGAGAAGAAACAAAGAAAATTTCGAGGGTGAAAAATAAATACGATGTATACCGTTTTACGTCCCTAGTGCTTGATATAATAGTTTTTTTTTTATGAAACTGTACGTTGTTCTTGTGTAACACGTTGAAAAGATTTTAATGGAAATTAAAACGGAGATTACGTTAATCCTAATTAAGTATAAACTGCATTATATTCGTGTCCGCTATTTCTCTAAGAAACTAACTAATTAAAAATGTGTGTTACCCATAAATATTTACGTGAAATATCTATACATATAATAAAATGATAGGAAAGTCAATGTAAAATACCTATATGTCCGGGATAAACTCAAAAAGTACTGCATGGATTTACTTCAAATTTGGCACGAATATTATTAAGAAGTCGGGTCAGAACATATAGGCTACATATTATCACGCTATCACCTACGGGGAACGAGCAGTGAACGCACGCAGACGACGTCACGGGCAGCAGCTAGTGTTATTTAAGAAGACATTATAGATATAAAGTCTTATTTTTTATTATTGTCAAACATAGAAGCTGTTTTAAGAGCATTGACCGATCGATACTTTATCTTTGTGACTTTTTACCCTACGATAAAAGTATATAAGAACCTTTGAGGTCAAACAATTATTTATAAGATGATATAATTATATATTTTTGAAACATACGGCTTGTCTCACGCGTTCATTTATATTACGAGGTATTCGGAAAATTGTTAGATGGGTTGACATTATTAGTTACCTCCTTATAGTGCTCCATGCTCCGGTCATAGCAAGATGTTATACAGCCTATGACACAGAGAACAAGCTACTACTACGTAAAAAGATCTTTTCAAGTTGTACTTTTGGCATAGGCACCTTTAGTAAAGTACCATAACAACAACATATTAAGATTTCATTAATATGAAAGTAAGTTTATACGTTGTAACCAAAAATAAATACAAAACGCACAACGCGTCAAATTATTTTTCTGTTGAGTATTTTACGCAATGCTTTCCTTATGTTATAATATAATTATATAAATTACATATATTGTGTAATTTTTAATATTATTAATGTTAATAATTTGTGGTCACAACAATACAGGCTAATAATTATGTTGGCCGCCGCGGGAACCATTTCCGGGCATGACAAAATATTAGTCATACCTATATGATACAGGTATTTTTCGTCGTCTGGTCTGAACGTTTATGACAATTTTGTATGTTTCCGGACCCCCGACACATGATTCACATTTTACTGGGGGTCGTCGAGTCTGCAGTGTTTATTTATTTGGGCATTTTAACAGAGAACGTAATTTTTGATTTACATACATATAATATAATCACGCCTTTTTCCCGTAGGGGTAGGCAGAGACCACTTCTTTCCACTTGCTACGATCCTTACATACTTGTTTCGCTTCATCCACTTTCATTATTTCTTTCATACATGCTCTTCGGTTTAGGGTACTCTTGACCTGGCCTTTTTTCAAGACGTCCGATTTGGTCTTGAAATGTCCGCCTAGGTCTACCCCTTCCAACACTCCCATTCACACTCGCCTTATACACTTTTTTCGTCAATCGCTCTTCTTTCATTCTCTCAACATGGCCAAACCATCTCAGCATACCCTTCTCAATTTTTGTCACTACATCTTCTTTCAGACCACAACGTTTCCGTATCTCACTATTTCTAATCCTGTCACTCAGTTTAACTCCTATCATACTTCTTAACGCTCTCATCTCAACTGCATTTATTCTACTTTCATGTTTCTTCTGCCATACCCAACTTTCACTTCCATACATGAGTGTCGCAACCAACACCCCCCTATGTACAGCCAAACGAGCCTTGTTAGACACCTTCCGGCTGCTCATAAAGGAGTGCAAAGCTCCATTCACCATGTTTCCTGCATTCACTCTTCTTTCAATATCACTCTCACACTTTCCATCTCTTGTAAACTTTGAACCCAGATACACAAACTCATTCACCTGTTCAATTTGTTCGTCTCCAATCACGATATTGCAAACTGTCACTGCCTCATCTCTTTCAAACACCATCACTTTCGTCTTCTTTACATTCATCTTCATTCCCTTTCTAACAAAAGCTCCACTCATAGCAGTTACCATCTCCTGCAACTCCTCGGCCGAAGACGCAATTAATACTTGGTCATCAGCATAGAGAAGACATTTGACGAGTAACTCATTCATTCTCAACCCACTTTCATTCTCTTTTAAATCTGTCAAGCAATTGTCCATGAATAGATTAAACAGCCACGGTGACGCTACACATCCCTGTCTAACACCTTTTTCGATATTAAACCATTCAGTGTATGCCCCGTTTATCCTTACACAAGCACTAGAATTTCTATAAAGAGATTGTAGTGCTCGTATGAGGATACTGTTTACACCGTACTCGGACAATGCTGACCACAATTCATTCCTCACCACTCTATCATAGGCCTTTTCTAGATCTACGAACGTGCAATAGACCTTTTTGTTTTTAGCCAAACATTTTTCGGCTATGCACCGCAAAGAAAAGACCTGATCCGTACATCCCATCCCCTTTCTAAATCCCGCTTGTGCATCCCATACTCTTTCATCTGTTTCATTCACAACCCTTTTAATCAACACTTTTGCATACAATTTACCGACGACGCTGAGAAGGCTTATACCACGGTAATTTATGCAGTCCTGGCGATTTTGATTTGCAGACTGCAGTAAAGAAATTGCGGGACACTGTTTTATTAAAAAGGAAGAATATCTAAAAAAAAAAATAGTTATTACTTTCATCACACATCTTTGTCGATTGTTAATCGAAATACGAGAATAATAATTTGAGAACGAAAATTTTGATCTGTTTCTTCTTTACTTTTTACTGCATTATATCTAAACTTCTTTTTTTAACAGAGTATATCTATTGTTTTTAGTGTCCGACCGAAAGTCGGTTTCCGACCGAAACCGAAACCGAAACCGAATATTCGGCCGTGACTACAGTTTCGGCCGAAACCGAAACCGAAACCGAAACTCACGTGGTCAAGTATAAAATTCCTTAAAATACTGAAATTTGGTGCATTTTACCCATTTACACACATTTTTTTTATTGACATGAAATGGAAACACAGTATATTAATTTTGTTGTAATCATTTATTTAATACTAGCAGACCCGTGCCCACTTCGTTGGGCGTAAAATCGTAATAATATCGTGTATTCATTATTTTAAATTACAGAACCAAATAACATACTAAATTTTATAGCACTTAAATAAATAATATTTATTTATAATTACTCCAACGCCATCTATCAAAATTCCGAAAACGATGTCGATAGGCTAATAAAGTCTTCTAATAGCGATAGATGACGGCGAGAGATGGCGTTATTATAATATAATTACATACCATTTTGGTGTTATATTTTTGTCTTTTTCTTATTTACAGAATTTTTTGTTCAATTACAATAAAATATAGCC
This sequence comes from Melitaea athalia, assembly GCA_905220545.2. Classification (NCBI taxonomy): domain Eukaryota; kingdom Metazoa; phylum Arthropoda; class Insecta; order Lepidoptera; family Nymphalidae; genus Melitaea; species Melitaea athalia. The sequence continues at coordinate 5,947,962 of HG992193.1, forward strand.
TATGTCGCTCCTGAATAGTGTAGCTTTCTGTTAGTGAAAGAATTTTCATGATCGGATCAGTATTTGCGAAGATTACCCCGTATATACAAACAAAGTTATAAACTTTTCCTCTTTATAATATTAGTATAGACTAGCTGTGCCCTACGATTTCATACGCGTTAATTGAAGGAAAAAATAGCCTTCCTCGTTAAATTGGCTATCCAAAACAAAAAGATTTTTTTAAAATTCCAACCAGTATTTCCTGAAATTAGCGTGTTTAAACAAACTTTTCAGCTTGATAATATTTTTGCTGCAATGTTTTTTAAAAACTGCGATATCCCCTAAGATATTTATTGAAATCTAATGGTGTAAAGGGCAATTTTGTTTTAAATTAAATACTTGTGATAAAAAAAAGTATTTATTTGCATAAAAATTTATATCATGTTTTTAAAAACATCTTCGCAAATATTGCATTATTTTAGAACAAATTTGTTTAGCATAAAAAAGGTTATCAAAATCAAAAAATCAAAAATAACTATTCAAATAGGCCCCATGAGCACTTTCGAATCGTCAATTTACAAAATTTTAATTAAAGGTCATTATTAAGTTTTTTTTAAAGAAGCTACCACCGATTCGGATTATTCGGTTATAGTAAGCCAACCTTAAAAGATATGCTGTCGCGGACTTTTTTTTAGAACTTTTAAAGTGTAATAATTCTGTCATACATGATTTTTGCGAAACTTTAACTGTTTACGCAGTGCTCGCAGCGGAAGCTCTCAAAATGGAAAAAACCTGATTTTGAAATATTCTTCATTGGTGCGCCACTCCTATTGGTCTTAACCTAACGATGTATAGCCTATAGCCTTTCTCGATAAATGGGCTATTCAACGCTGAAAGAATTTTTCAAATCGGACCAGTACTTCCTGAGATTAGCGCGTTCAAACAAACAAACAAAAAAACAAACAAACTCTTCAGCTTTATAATATTAGTATAGATAATATAAGAAAAAAAAAATTGCGTGCGTACAAAGTACACATGTCAGAAGTGAAACTTCTTTGGCAAACTAATTCAAAAAAAAACTAATCGTTAACGCTGCAACTTACAATTATTTAAGTTTTTTTTTTGTTTAAGTTTAACACGTCTACGACTAGATGGTGCCAGTAGTAGATTAAATCGCGCTGGCAAAATTATTTGTTGTTAGTACATAATATATGGCCACCATACATTTGTGTAATTATTGAACAATCCAATATATCAAGTTGAAGCATCTCTAGTACTGGTATAATTTGTGCTCCTGGTTGTGTTGGACAAGGTTTTGCAATTAACACTAATTAAAAAAAACGAATTAAAATACACAAAAAAAAAACTAATTGAAAAAAGACAACGTTTCGCGGTGTTCCCAGGCCAAGCTATTGCTTGCCCATCCGAGTACTGAACGTCATGACGCTGCCGCGTTACCGGTCGCTCAAATTTTACCCCTCATGCGCCTAAAGAAGTTTCACTTCAAAAATATTAATAATATTTTGATTATTTTTTCAAATTAAGTTCTCATAGCAAAATGCTTATCAGTTATCAATAATCAAATCACTAATTGTTACTGTTTCATTAAATACTAAGTATTGGTATTTTGAAATCATATTAATTAATACCTACTTTGGTTTGTATTTGTACTTAGAAGAATCATCAACCTCTTTTAGCTACCTCTTATATAAAAATAATAATTACTTAAATTACTATTACACTCTTAGTTCCAGTCTCGACAAAGATAATCAAATCACACATTTAGAATTAATAAAGATAGGTACCTTGATCACAATTATTAGAACAGTCATACTTACATTTAGAATTAAGTAACCCACTCCCACTACTAAGCAACAGTAAACATTTGAATTGAAAACAGTTAGGTGAGCGTGCACGAAAACCTCCGAAATCAGTTTCGGTTTCGGCAAAAGTTTCGGCCAATTTTTGGCCGAAACCGAAACTGCCGCCGAAACTTGATTTTTGGCCGAAACTCGGCCGAAACCGAAACCGAAACTTCGGTCGGACACTAATTGTTTTCTAATGATGATATCTAGTCTAAATGATGGTAACACCAACGAGACAGAAAACGATTTTGATGTTAATTGACCAGTAAAAACTGACCTCTAAAGGAAAAAAAAACCAAAATAGTGGACTTTTTAAATATAATAATAATAATAAATATAAATACTACTGCGTTTTTATCTTGTATCTGACTGCATTTTTTTTAAAAGAGTACCGAGAGTTTTTTTTCCTCCGGCTTTTTTTCTCTCGGCCTACATTAGGGAAATTGTTATTTATTGTAACATTTAATAAAGCCGAGGATAAAGTAAGTAGGTAATGTCTACCGAGACATTATAACTTAATATTTTGACTAAGTTAAGGCTGCTTATAACACTGGGTACATTACGTAAGCTTGTAATGTACCTAGTGTTAAGATATAAATTTTATTTTTTATTGTTTGATTTTTTGCTGCTGCCTTAACTTTTGTTATTTTTGTTTAGTTTATATAAATGATATTATTTTATTTTTTGACTTTCGTTAAGTGTGTGACATGCACCTTATGACGAAATAAATGATTTTGAATTTGAATTTGAATTTGAATAAATACATACCGCTATCGCATCCAATTCGTCATGGGGTAGTCGACACAGTATGTCGTATTCGGTGCCCCCGGGCTTCACGCTGGCCACATACAGTGCGTAGTCCGTTATGAACACGAGGAGAGGCGTCCAGGAACCGTCGTCCATGTTGTATGGCGACTGAACCTTCATCATCTATGAGAAATGAGGTTTAATTAAAAGAGTTTTCAATGTAAATAGTATTATTTAATTTTAATTAACCGAATTAAAAATAATAACGAGGTTCTTAATTCGATTGTATTTATTTGTGTATGTGACCTCATAATATTTTACTGGGGGTTCCGATTTTGATAATTCTTTTCTAAATCAAAAACTGGTACTTGGTCACGTGGTTGAGCCCATTTAAATTTAATCGAATCTGATGAGTACTTTTGAGTTATTCCTAACAAGTAGTATTTAATTTACTATTTTATCAACTACTTAAGTTCAGGGGCGGCTTTACCCATAATGCCTATTAATGCCTTTGCATTACCTAAAATGTCGACGTAATTGAAGTCGGTTTTTTTAAGTTAGCAAGCAAACTCAATTATTATTTGAAAGATCTGTCGATACTACAAAGGTCTTCTAGAAAAAATAGGTCAATATTAATAATAAAAATGATATATGCTATTGCTTTAAGGGTATCAAAAAAGATTTTTTTTCTAAACAATACATTAAAATATTTTTTTATTTATAATTATTTTAATACAATATATAGATAGAAAGTAAGTAGTAAAAGTATATAATTCTGAAAATGTAATGTGCATTATTAAAGAAAAAAAAAACGAATTAGAAAATGATAATAATAAATGACGTCAGATACTGCTTCGCGTATTATGTATAGAACTAATAAAATACAAAATTTTTACTGACATTTCTCATAAAAGTAAATTATTTTCAAGTATTAAATATTTTTTGAGTTTAACCCTTAAGAATCGATTTTCATATAAGGCCCCCGGTATGAAAAAATATGAGGAGTAAAATCTACTGAACGAATGACCTCGTTACGTTTTTGTGCGCCATCTATCTGCTACGACGTTTACCACGGTACCGGCTACGACGTTTACGTCGGTACCGGCTACGACGGTTACGACGGTATTGATTACGACGTTTTCTAATAATGCCATCGATAGATGGTGTTATTTGATTCATTTATTTACCATTTGATATGGTACGAGTATTAATCTTTTTCTTAGACTATAAAGTCTTTTTTGTGCATATTTAGACAGTCGATCTGAAGAAGTAAACTCCAGTCGTGCGTCGGAGCTGACACACACACTTTTTTTATTTTGCATTTTATGAATTGTTTTTTTTTTATTGTTTTAAATATAGAATGTTCAAAAAGACTAGTATTTTTACTCAATAAAACAATACAATTTGAAAATTGTTATTTATTGTTATTTCTAGTGTCCTAGAACGCGCTAACTTTTTTTATATACTGTCAGGCTAAGCATAATGTCATATAGCTTATATTAATTCTAGGGCTCTAGGCAATATAACTTTCTAATTATAAGAGATTTTTAAAACTTGTTTCAGCAAATTCATAGCTTATTAGTTTTAAATATTTAAGAAAATTACTTTGTTTTATTTATTTATTTCAATTTTAATTTCTAAACTGATCAGTGTCTGAATAATGTATTTCCTCATCTTTTAATGTCGGAACTAGTATTTGTAATTAACGATAATAATCTCGTACCCATTTTGAACTGAATATATTTACAGAGGACGTGTTGCAATTTCATTAATAAATTAGTTAATAATGTTGCTCGCAAGGTCAAGTAAATAACAATTAAGTTTATAATGTATAAACCCTTAAGAGGATTCACCCGAGTTGTTTTGATACTTATCTGATTGTTTGTGAAATAATTCAAAGCCCAAAATAGTTGCAAATGGGCATTTTAATATTCTAAGAAGTTTTAAAATAGGATTGGAAATCTCAGAGATTTGTCCGTCAAAACAAAAAGTAATTATTTTATCTGCTTAATTCTATTTAATGTAGATAATATATATATCTTACCCTATTCAATGTTTCGTTTGGATATGAGAATATCTGGAGTCGTAATTTCTCATTGCATTCTATAGCGACGTTGTCCTCGAAACTGTCAAAGTAAGACGGCTCGTCAGCGGTGAGGAGACGCACAGAAAGCCTTTTGTTCTCGATGACTTCCTTGTCGATGAGACGCGACATTCTTGCGGCGGAAATGTGAAACGTTTCCGACACATCTTTGAAAGGATATATGATGCTCGGAAACTCTTTCTCCATTTTCAATTTGAATTGGAAAAATTTATTGTTTTTAATTTTTAACTCAAGGTCCTTCTTCTGGCACACATTTCTTAGATAACGGTTGAGTAACACCGATTTGTTAGATTGCAACTTCTGATTAGAGGGACTGTCGAAAAATTCGTCATTGAAATCCTCGGCGCCCTTCAAGGTCGAGTTGTCGGTGTTGGAACAGTTATCGCTAATTACTTGCTGGGTTTCGTCACTCTTTTGGACCGTCGTCGACGCAGATTTTCGACTGTATCGGTTGACGACCTGCTTTTTCGGCGACGACAAATGTTTCGACAGTCCATTCTTTTGATCTGTTTCTTCTTGAATGTTTTTGTTGAACTGTCTTTTGGGTGTAGATGTCCTACTTGAGTTATCTGTCTCTGATTGTTTCGAACTGAGGTCTAGTTTACTTGCACTTAGTACTAACTCATTAACTGGCGTAGATTCTGGGATAGGGACGAATGTTTCCTTTGGCGCTTCGAAAGCTGTTTGGAATGTATCATGAACGTAACTGTAGGACACTCCTTTATGCTCGTATACTGTACTTTCACAATTTACGACATATTTACTTAGCGGCGGAAGTACTTCTTTTTTGGCCATCTTTTTATCCATTTGACTTTTCATATTGAGGGTCAATTTATGTCGAGGAGAGCCCTCATTAGGAGTCCTATCTCCTGCTACTGTATTTTTTGACCCTGTTACAATTTCTTTTGGCTTTTCTACACTCACAGGTTGAGGATTTAAATTAATTTCAACAAAATCATCTTCATCATCGATTTGAAAACCGGAGTCTAAGCTTTTTGAAAGTTTTTTGTTTTGATTTACATCACACGGTAGTGCTTCGACAACATTATTTAACTCAAGACTTGTCTCTGGCAATCCTTTCTCTGGTGCAAAATTAAAGTTGAAATTTTTGTAAAAATTCTTTAAGGAGTCTATTATATTATTGGCGTCTAATAAACTCAAAACCTTATTGTTATGTTTCCTCTCCTCTACAACATTTGTCGTTATGTACCTTTTCTTTTTAAGGACTGACTTCACTCTTATTGGACTCTGAGTGACTTCCAATGGTTTATTCTTACGATCATGTGTCTGATCGATATCAGCTTCGGAGAAATAAGTTTTTCTGATAAACGCCACATGACCACTGTTTTCAAAACCATCACACGAGTAAGATTTCTGTGTTTTGTCCGTTTTCTTATGAACTGGTGATGTTTCTGTCTTATTTGAGTTGGACGATGTCGAATCACTGGATGATGATTCAGAGTCACAGCTAAAATTAGAATCTGAACTGTTTGAATCACATGCATACAATTTGCCAGTCTGTTTAGTATCATTATTATTTGCCCTGTCTTTGTTATCCCGTTCAAAGTTTGGGCAGTACTCAAATATTCCACTTTTGTCATGTTTTGAATCCCCATATGTGAGTATGTCAGACATTGTTTGTTGAGCAACATCTGCAGCATACTTTGGTGTCCGATCTCCAGAAGCACACCATGAGAATCTGTCATTCAAAGCATTCTTCTGTCTGAACTTGTCACAATAGGCACTCTCTGGTCCGTAAGAAATAAAACCCCTCTCAATATGAATGTTATCTGTTCTAGTGTTATTTAAAATATCTTCGTGGAAAGAAACTCTTTTTTTCTGCGAACTCGGTCCACTTTGAGACTTTTTACGACATCTCCTCCTGTACACAATGTCTTCTGATAATGATTTCTTTGGTTCTGACGTTCTCAAAGCAGACTTTTTAATTTCTTCTGAGCAAACTTTTTCACTTTCTAATGCTTTGAGAACAACATCTGGTAAGTTTTCATACAGTGGTTTCTTGTTGGTTTCAACCAATAGTTCAGGGACAATATCATCAGGAGCACCAATGTTTTGATTGTCTATATCACTGCGAGTCATAATGCTGCTGTTGGTGCTCTTGATCATATCTTGTGAGCAAGATGGTGCTGCATCATAAATACTGTCGCAAGTCAATTCCTCCGCTCCAACAAGACTATGAGTCATGAGAGCCTGACTGGTGGCCTCAGAAGCTTCGCTGTCTAAACATAAAACACCAGAATCACCGGGCGTATCCGCCAGACTGCTAGTTGTGCTAGATATGAGATGAGAGCTGCCTTGTAAACATAATTCTGTCGGTTTTCCGGCATTTTCGTCAACGTTCTCCATTTTTGTGCACTCTAATGTATCCTCGTTGCCTCTTAATGCTGTTGCAACAACAGTGTCGTCAGTTTTATGACGACGTTTGATTTTATCGATCTCTTTACTTTTATGTTCTGAAGCCTTGTCGAAAGACATCACTGTTTCCGTTATTCTTGCTTGGTAGTAAAATATAATCTTTCTTCAAGTATATGTTATTAATATTTCATTGATCACGTCCATATTTTACCATTTTTATTAATGAATCACACTAAAAATTAAAATACGGGACATAACGAGGGAACACAAAGTAGCCATTTGTAACATTTTTGACATATTTTTTATTACGTTCAGAAAATGTTTACAAATGAATGATTTTCCTTTTCTCGACTAAAGCCCTGCGCGCACTAGTGACATTTGTCACCGTGATAAAAAATTATTTGTCACTGTCACGTCACCGTCACCTTCGCGACTGCGCGCACTTGCAGTGACAGATTATATACAGATATAGGTTGTCTGTGAGCTCGTTTTTAGAAATAGAAAGAAATACAATAATAAAAAGTATTGGGTTCACCCGCTTTGGAGTGATAGGCTGATAAGTGGAAAGTTCTACACCATGTTTGCCAACCTACGTACATATGACACGTGACATTTTGTCGCGTCACGGGCATGTTGGCGTCCTCCGCGGACAAAAAAGTCACCGAATTGTCACGCATCCAAGTGCGCGCACCTCCATTAGGGATGATGGACGCGGTGACAGTGACAAAACGTCACGGTGACAAAATGTCACTAGTGCGCGCAGGGCCTTATAATTACCGTACACGGTATTCACATCACATGTACATATTCCGTTATATGAAATATTCCGAAAAATTATTAACCATTGATAATAAAAACATTAATAATAGTATAAAAATAAAATCAACCCAATTTTACTCATTAAAATAAAACAAAGCCAAATAAAAATTTAATATAATTTTATGAATTTAGTAAATTAAAATAGACGTTATTTACTTTCTTTTGCTTTTTAAAGATGGTAAAATGAAACTGAACAAACAAATAAACATTTTTTGCTTGGCCCATGTGCTTGGCTTTATTTTTGACCGATTTTTGACAAAATATTTTTGCTACATACTCGGCTACATATGAGATATTATTAAAACCCATTGAGGTGTTACTATATCCATGTTAAACCCCGTGTTTTGTTATACTCTTTGTATAAATCTGCTTTTAAATTGTCTTTTAAAAATTTTAAATTACGTTTTGACAATGAAATCCAAGATGAAATCCATTGAAATCTATAGTTTGTTATCTGTATTTCAAACCATGTTTTTGTCAGTTGTTTGACAACTAAATCTATGACTAAACCGCAAAACCTGTGCGCAAAACCGCCGCCAAATGCCAAAAATTGAAACCATTGTGAATTGTAGGTTATAGTTCTCTAAATCTCTATTTAGTGGTTTTAGAAATAAATGTATTATTTTTTCTCATGTATTTAATATGGCGCACTTAAAGAAGTCCTTAGGTATTTTAATAACATTATATTGTGTGATAATTATTTGTGATAGTGCCAAAATAAACACTCCAAGAGTATTACTGCCATGGTTCGAAAATTTGAATGTGAACTTTACTTTTGAAATTCATGAAGGTGGTTGTTATACTTGGTACGTAATTTTAAGTATAAGTAATGGTATAATATCATAATTGTAATGATTTAAAAGGTAAAACGTATTGTTTGTTTAGGAGTTTATCACGGGATGACATCATCGATATTGCGCCCTTATATGACGATACTTGGGGCCACTGTTCCCGCGCTGCACGAGTATCAGTGTCTAAAACAAGTGTACCACCTGGATTAGTCATAATAATAGCCGAAGATGTTAATACTGGTGAAGTAAGATATAGTTTTACAATTTGGCGCGAAACATGATTATTTTGTTTTAATTTGAATACACACTGTTTGATTATATTTTTAGATACTACGCGGAGATGTGGATATTGATAAAATAAATTCTTTAAAAATTCTTAGTACTACTAGAGTTCTTTATTTAGATGAAGCACCTGAAGCTTTTGAAGTTGTAGCATATGATGAAACAGGTATATACTGCATTCATTTCTTAATTTTGAATTGGTTTAAGTAATAAGTATTATGCATTTTGGACTAACATTGTAATAATAATAACTAGTAACAAATTTCTAAGTGAAATAGGTATCAGAAAATAAAGTATTTAATTTTCGATAAGGATATTTGGACACTAGCGTGACTCCAGCGGTAATTTAGCATAGCACTGGCACTAAGTACAGTTTTGAAACTGGTCTATGGTGGTTCCGTAATTTAAACACACGGAATACCCCCAGAGTGTTCTTTAGAAGCTAAAGACGTTACGGAACAAAATTCTGACGATGAACGGTCTAATTTTGTAGTTAGGTTAGTTTTTTTTTCAAGAAGTACCAGTCACACTAGATTACAGCTGGAGTCACGCTAGTGTCCGAATAACCTCAACCTTAAATTTTACATTCCTATAATACTAATTATATATCTTATACTATTAAACGAGCAATTCTTGTATATATATATATATATATATTTTCTGAATCACGGAATCGGCTCCAACGATTTTCGTGAAATTTAGTATGCAGGGGATTTCGGGGGCGAAAAATTGATCTAGCTAGGTTTCATTAAAAAAAAATGTCGTTTTATCCCTGTTTTTAGGCAATGAAAAAATATAATTAGAATACGAAGCTTAATTTCACTACTGATAACATAGTTGTAATGGCGTAATTAGGAAATCGGTGGGTGTCAAATCGTTTTGACCCGGTTTCGAATCTCAGTCTCCAGATTAATTTTTTTTCTTTTTTTTTTTAATTTCACTCGTGATTTATTATTTAAATAAAATTAAAATATAAAAATACCGAGAAAAAAAAAACAAAAAATAAAATGAAAATACCGAGCTAGGCTCGGTCACCCAGGTACTAAATAATTTAATATGAAATATTGTTACAGGCAATTGAAATAAAATAAAATTGTAAACAATATACATAATATGTTTTGTTTTACAGGTAATAAATTTACAACACTGGAAGGAGTAAACTTCACGTGGACTATAAAAAATGTAGGAAACAATCAAAATCAAGAGCCATTAGTGATGTAAGTATTACTTTCAATTTTACTATAAATAAATGATAATTATACTTTCTTCTATGATATACCTATTCAAATCACAGAATCATCCTTCATATGAAACTAAGTGAACCGACAATTAAAGTGTCAAATTTAGATCCTAGATTATGATGAACTCTAAGAGAGTAAAAGTAATTTTTAAAGTGAAACTTCTTTAGAATCGTAATTTGAAACTCAATGAAACGAAAAATGCGTCACGATAAAGAAAGAAATACATAAATGTATAGTAGATAATGAGATAGAATATGTTACTGCTACATATTATGTACAGAAAACATACATCTGCCAGCTTAGGCTGATGACCAATTTTTAGATATAAGTATTAAACCTATGTAAAAGTGTACTAACTTTAGTTATTTTGTGATGGTTGGTTCTTACATATTTTATAGGGAATATTGTAAACAATATTTAAATGATACTGCCAAACACCTTCTGTTGGCAGTGTTTATTGCCAGACATTAATATGATTATATTTTAAAATCCTTTCCAAATTAATTTAGTAATTTCTTAAACAAGTAAAATTTTTATTTTACTTATTTTAATTTTAATGTGCTATATAAGTCATAGTGTTGTGTGTGTATCATGATATAAGTTTAGATTTTTTTTTTCTCATTTTAGTCTTGTTCGATGGAGTGATACAGATTACGAAGCACCTAAAGGAGTAGCTGAGTTAGAATCTCAAGGTTTACATTCTTATTCAGTGCTGTTATATGGACAAGCCATGGGTGAAGCATTAGTGACAGTATGTCTTGGACATATATGTACTGATATGAACTTACGAGTTGTACCGAGTGTAGTTTTGCTTCCGGCAACTGCTTTTATTGTTCCTGGTGATACATTACAGTATAAGTAAGTCATTATAGTATTTAATTGTTTATATTTTATTGTGCTTGATCAATTTTAATATTTTGATGAATTTATAATTTTCAATCAAATGCAGCCTTCTAATAAATTGTTAGTGATCTATTATTATATCATTTGTTTAAGTTGGGTGCTTAAATGTAAAATTATAAATAATTATATATTTTTTACTGTTTTCAATTTAAACATATAAAATTTTATGTTTTAAAGGGTCGTAAGGGCTCAGTCTGGACGCTTTACTGTACAAGACATTGCCGATACATTATATAACATAAAAGTTCCACACACTTCAGTAGCTATTCTTGAGGACAACATAAGTCTTGTCCGTGGCACTGAAATCGGCACATCCTCGGTTTATCTAATGTCTGGAGCTACAAATGTCGCATCAGCTACCCTGTCAGTCGTAGAACCATATTCAATTAAAGTTACGATCAGACCATCAAACGTTTTGGTTCATGGGGAAGTTTTTGTTATACATTGTGTTGTGTTCGATGAGGATGGTCATGCTATTACAGCAGGTCAAGAAATGTTGATAAGATTATCAGTCGATGGTGAAGCTAATGTCGATTTAATAAAGTCGACGGAAAATGGAACAATAACTGATGCAATAGCTCAAAATGCAGGTGATTTTACTGTGACTGCTCGATTGTATTCTATTGCTGGAAGGACCACATCGAAGAAGGTTTGTATAATAAAAGAAATTTGAAATTATATTGTAACAGATAAGGCATTTAATGTATACTGCCATGCTTGGTTAAAAGGTCTAAACTAAAGTTTTCACTGCTTTTGTAAAATTTTAACACATGATCCACCCCTCACATGATAAATTAATTGATAAATGTATCATTTAACTTATTTTACTAAAAATATATTAAAAAGTTATTAATTTATTTCTGAATTTTATTTTTACTACTACTATAGTATAAGTGTGGCAGTTAAAGAGTAGCTTTATTTTTGTATTCAATATAGCTTAATATTGTAGTTGTAAATGTGTCATTTGTAATGTTACAATTACCCATAATTATGTCTATTTTTATTAATTACTAGCCGACCCCGCTATGCGTAGAAATCTCTTATACAGGATGTCCCGCGATAAAGTGTAACCCCGAAAGGGGGTGAAACTAGACCATAAATTATCGACAAAAAATATAGAAAAAACTTTTTTAAAAAAATATTTTATTTCTTATTGACGAATTAAGATTTTTATATCTTACGTAGACTCTATGTACAAAAAATGATGATTTCTTCCAAAGTAGTGGGTCGATTACTTTAAAATAAAATAAAATATTACGCCACGTACTTGGCGGTAAGGATAAAATAAAAATTAGCTCGCAAAAAAGTGGCATTATGTCTTTAACTATGCTTCTTGTGAAAAAAAATCCATTTTTTATGACTTTTCTCAATGATCTCTAATTTTCTCAGAATTATGCCCCCAATACCAGGAAATTTTATGATTTATTATTATTTCTTACCATATTGCCATTCAAATAAAAAAAAATTTACGCCTGTATCCCAAAAAACACGTACAAAAATCATCATTTTTTGTACAAAGAGGCTACGTAAGCTATATTAAAATCTCAATTCGTCAATAAAAAAAATATTTTTTTTTTTTTTTAATTTTTTTCTGTTTTTTGGCGATAATTTATGGTCTAGTTTCACCCCCTTTCGGGGTTGCACTTTATCGCGGGACAACCTGTATATATACCGATTAAATCGCCTGTTGATAAGCATGATGCATGCATAATGCATGATGGTAAGCAAAGGGCGTAGACAGTTTAGACTTTAGAGCCTATGTTAATTTTAATTACGAAAAAAATTATATATATAATAGCTGTTTATTATCTTATCATTCTTCTTATTTGTTTAAAATAATGAATCTTTTATCATATATTTTTTTAATGTAAAAAGGGAATAAACCTGGTTATCTTTGTTATATGTTACAGATTGAAGGACAGGTGTCTGCAGTGGTTGTAGATCCTTTAGAAATAGTTCCACCAGAACTTTTTGTCGCTTGGACAGATACAATACAGTGTGTATAATTTTTATTTTTACTTCTGTAAATTTTATTTAGCTGTACAGTACATTTTCAATGCTACTTTTACCACCTTTGTACTCATAAACAATATTTAGTTTGTAAATTGAATCAGCCGATATGGTAAGAGTATTTTACAAAATGGAATAATATACGTTATTTCAAATGTGTACAGGGATGGTTTCTTTACAGGGGAAAAAAATTAATGATATTTTTTATTTTTCAAAGATAACTTGTTTTAAACAAAAAATTAAGCTAATTATTTATTTTTTGAATAAAAACTAACAACTTTCCTATGACTTTTTTAACCGACTTCAAAAAAGGAGGAGGTTTCTCAATTCGACCGTATATATATATTTTTTTTTATGTATGTTCGGGCATAACTTCGTCGATTATGAACCGATTTTGATAATTCTTTTTTTGTTGGAAAGGAGATATCCCAACTTAGGTACCATGATAAGGAAACCAGGATCTGATGATGGGATCCCAGAGAAATCGAGGGGAACCCTCGAAAATTGTATTGACGACTAGTGCGTTTTATCACTTTTTCCTTAACTACTATAAAGCACTACTATTTAATGAAGGTCTGGAGTCGATCTGATGATGGAGTCGAAAGACAGTTGAGGGAAATCTTCAACTATTTACAGCAATCACCTGCTGTTTGAGCTTCATTCATTTCTATTGACGAGAACTTTGCACCTATATGAGTTAAAAGTGCCATTACAGGTCTGATGATGGAGCCCATAAATAGTCGAGGGAAATCTTCAACTATTTACAGCAATCACCTGCTGTTTGAGCTTCATTCATTTCTATTGATGAGAACTTTGCACCCATATGAGTTAAAAGTGCCATTACAGGTCTGATGATGGAGCCCATAAATAGTCGAGGGAAATCTTCAACTATTTACAGCAATCACCTGCTGTTTGAGCTTCATTCATTTCTATTGATGTGAACTTTGCACCCATATGAGTTAAAAGTGCCATTACAGGTCTGATGATGGAGCCCATAAATAGTCGAGGGAATTCCTCAATAATTTACAGCAGTTACTTTTTGTTGTTTGACGACCGCTTTGATATAATGGTGCATGTGCCGTGTCGGCGGCGCCTAAACACCGACGGTCGCGGGTTTGATTCCCGCTCGGAGTGTATATTTATGTTTATACAAATATTTATTTTCGGTCTGTAGGTTTCGGTTCGGTCCCGGAGAACACGCTAGGCTGTCAGTCCCGGTTGTATATCACGAACACCTAATAGCGATTTTTACTCATATATAGTAGGTACTTATGACGACGCGTTAGCGCAGCGGTCACAGCACTGGCTGTTGCGCTGGCGGTCGCGGGTTCGATCCCCGCTCACGACGGACATTTGTATTGGCCATATAGATGTTTTTCGTGGTCTGGGCGTTTGTGTTTGTGTGTTGTGTATGTTTCCGGACTCCCGACACAGGAGAAAATCCTACTGGGGGCAGTTGAGTGTGAAGCGTTTATTCATTGTTTTTTATAGTAAGGAATATATCCGCCAAACCACAGTAGAGCAGCGTGGTGGATTAAGCTCTGATCCTTCTCTTACATGAAGAAAGAGGCCTATGCCCAGGAGTAGGATATTACAGGCTGAAGCGTTTTATTTTGTTGGGCTTACTTAATACTGCCGAGAAGCATCCTAATTAGGTCTACACATCACTAAAAATTGTAAAATAAAATAATTTTAAACAAAAAAAAAACCGACTTCAAACAGGAAACTAAAAAGTAACAAATAAATTTACTTAGCACAAAGTAATTCTTATTTTGATTTAGTTAATCAGAAATTATAAAATAAATATTTTATAATTTTGAAGTCGGTGCCAAGTAAAACAATAACTAGGTATAGGTATTATCAATTTTTCTCACCCCTCAAGCTAATATTGGCAGGTAATTATTAGGGAATATCTATCCTTAGTAATTAATTATCTTCTTATAATAGTATTCGGAGACCGCGCACGGCATAAAGTTCACAAATTTGGTGAATATCTGTGGTGGATATAGTACTGAAGGCACCGACTTCAAAGTTATAAAATATTTATTTTATAATTTCTGATTAACTAAATCAAAATAAGAATTACTTTGTGCTAAGTAAATTTATTTGTTACTTTTTAGTTTCCTGTTTGAAGTCGGTTTTTTTTTTGTTTAAAATTATTTTATTAAGTTTGTATCCCTCCATGCACTTGTCTTTAAAAAGTTACACTTTATACTTGTTAAAAATACTCTAACAGCATGTAAATTTATTATGTAAATAAAAAAAAAAATTACAGAGACATTCAACTTAATCACCGTGGAGGCGGCAATGAAGAGGTTACATGGTCAGAAAGTGAAACGTCAAACTCGGCACTATCACTCGAGCCTTCAGGATTGCTAAATGTTCGTGGAGTGGGACAATTAGATGTACGAGTGCATCTCACTAAATACCCTTACATACGGGCTACTGGCAGGTGAAGAAATATTCAGTTATTATAACATGGAGTTATAGGTAACAGCTGACTGACTAACAATGTCAAAACTCACTTGAAGTCAGGGTATTATATATATAATACTTTGAGTGGGAATCGAACCTACAATCCCTAGAGTATAACGCAGGGTAGGTCACTACAAAATGGGACAACGGGCTGGTCATAATCATAAATGATTAAAACTTTTTCGAATTTTATGGCAGCTATTAATTTTTTTTTATATGCTCGATGTTTCGAATACTTTACAAGTTTACAGCAACCATGGTCACGGCAACACCCGAGTCCAGTTACAGTTGAAAACATAATTTGCTTATAACTGCAGAGTGGTATCGGGTGCGCCGGAGCTGCTCCGCGTGTCGAGCTCGGGTCGCGCGCGCGCGGGCCGGCCGCACGCGCTGCACGTGGCGCTCGTCGCCGCGCACTCCGCCTCCGGACTGCTCTATAACTTCCACCGGTGAGTGCCGACCGTACCACAGATATATAACTGCAGAGTGGTGTCGGGCGCGCCGGAGCTGCTGCGCGTGTCGAGCTCGGGCCGGCCGCACGCGCTGCACGTGGCGCTCGTCGCGGGTTACCAACCCGCCTGCCCAGCGTGGTGACTATGGGCAAAACACATGAGTTCACGTCATTTTTGGCGCAAACTTGTGTAGGCCTATGTCCAGCAGTGGACTGCGATAGGCTGAAATGATGATGATCCACCACACTGCTCCAATGCGGGATGATATATGCGGGCGGATATTACCTACTATGAGTAACGATAACAACCGGGATCGACAGCTTAACGTGTTCTCCGAGGCACGATGGGGAAACCCACAAAAACTATTGTACAACACAATATAAACTAAGCATAGCAATTATGCATTAAAAGATTTACAAACCTTTGGGCATAGCAAGGGTGGATTCAGGGGTCATGGCCTCCCCCTGGGCTGCATCTAGCACCTAGGTGGACTACTAATTAAAATTGATAAACATAATATTTTTATCTATTTTTTGTCACAATATAGATATTGTTAAGTACAGTACTTACATAGATTAATAAAATACCTACTTTTTACCTGTTTTTATTAGTAAGGTATTTTAGTCTATATGAGAAAAAATGAAAAAATGTATTATTATGATAGTTTAGAGGAAAAGCAATCGGAAAATGTTAGTTTGACTTCATAAGATAGCTTAATATGTTTTTAATGTAGTTCAAAGATTTTAGGTTTTTTTTATCTGTCTTTGAACACTCCGAAATTTTCCTGCCACGCTAATGACGTCATTAGGATAGTAAACAAAAAAAGTGTCAACTGTCAGTGTCAATTGATGAAAACAAACAAACCTAACCTACCTACTTAAAACATTTTCTTGCAACTAGAGCATTTTATAATTCCAACAATATGGAACATAATTATGTACTCATTTTTTTAAATTTTAAATAAAACACGGGCAAAATATTAGTGCTGTTAGCTTACTCACGATAGGACGTCATGCCCACAAAGCAAACATGGCGTCCACTGTGTGAAGCGTTTTTGCGAAATACGCGCGAAATTTGAAATTATGTAAAAATGTTTTTTTATCATACTTAACGCGAGAAAAAAAATATTTTTATTTTTTAGCGCCATATTAGCACTATAGAATTTTTTTAAGATACATTTCAAAAATTCGTGTAATATCCTATTGTGTTATATTCTATATACTATACTAAAAATTCTGTTGCAGATGTAATTGTGACTCTTTCACTGTGTCTTTATTGGAGGGTCCTGAACCACAAAATATTACTTCAGCAACTTGGCTTCAACCTGTAGGTGAGTTAATTTTTTTAAAAGTCTAATAGATAACTGTAATAATGATAATGATAACGATTCAGCCTGTAACATCTCACTGCAGGACATAGGTCTCTTTCTTCATGTAGGAAAAGGGTCAAAGCTTAATCCACCATGCTGCTCTACTAAGGATTGGTGGATATATTCCCTACTATAAGTATCTAGCGCTACCAGGTGTGTATGATAACAACCGGGACCGACAGCTTAACGTGATCTCCGAGACACGATGGGTCGAAAAAACAAGAAATAACAATAATATTGTTACGAATACACAAAACTAGCGCTATCTAGCGTCAACCGGTAAAACCACTTAAAAACAAAGACAACATGGAACCCTCTACTCCAGTGTTCCGCAAACTTTTTGTGTTCAAGGTACACCTAGGAATAGGAAAATATTTTCGAGGTACACCACAAACAAAAAATCATTTTTTAAGTAACATTAATCAACATTTATTTATTAATCATCGAAACAATATTTATTATTAATCAATAAACGTAAAGTTTATTTTTCCGAGGCACACCAATAAACGACCACGGCACACCAGTGTGCCGCGGTACACCCTTTGCGGAACACTGCTCTACTCAATACTAGATGGCGTTAGAGGAACTATATAGAGGAATAGTCTCGAAAACCGAGCACGTGCGAACTTTCCAGAATGGTCTGGGAGTTGTCTCGGCCGATATAAATAGCCGCTGGGAGGCGAGCGAGCTCAGTTACCGCCTACCAGGCCCCGCCCACTGACCACGCCCCTCCCACTGACCAGGCCCCTCCCACTTTGACTCAGGCCCCGCCCACTTTGGTTCAAGCCCCGCCCACTGCTACCACCCACCTTGCCACGCCTACCAGACAGGCCACGCCCACCAGCGGCACCGTAGCTTCTACAGACCCACAAGTGGCACTTCAATTAAGAAGTTTAATCGAATTAATGGAGCTGCAAAGGCCTGAAATTCAGGCAAAGTTCGGCGCTTTGCAAGAATCACAAGAGCAACAAAAAGACCTCCAAGAAAAAGCGCTTTGGGCTATAAAAGATGTTAGTGACACGGTGGGTAAGCTTCGAAAAGATGTCGACGAAGTGGAAGAACGAGTTACTGGGTTAGGATTGGATGTCGAAAATGTAAAAACCGGCCTCGCTGAACTACAATCCCACCACCTTCCCATGCTCCTACCCACCTCTCGGTATACGGAGCGAAACGCGGGAGATGTACGGGGTACGTCTGCGTTATCGCTCTCTTCCCCCGTACAATTCTTGACTCCCTACAAAACAAAAACACCCTCTGACGAGAGTGCTTTGTTACTGTCCCTGGCGTCATTCTCCCCTTTCTGGGGCTGACGACAACACGACACGTTAGTGACGGCACAGCAGTCCGAGTGTGTCAATGTTGCAGCTACTACGTCATCTCAGTCCTTCGTTTGTGCCAACTGTGCGCGAACATCCGTAGATGGCTAAAGTTGTTCTCCGTGGCAGTCAGGTCCTCGTGGTAGACTGGGCCTACCTTCGTCCGCTCGATTCCGTCCAGCATCGAATTCCGCTCTTCCCTGTACAAGTCACACTCCCACAGAATGTGGTCACGGGTCTCGCTTTCGTGTCCGCAGTAACAGGATGGCGTGTCACACAGCGTCATCCCGTACAGGCGACCCCTGAAGCATCCGTGTCCGGTGAGAATCTGCGAGGTAACATAGTCAGGTTCCACCCAGCGGCGCACCAGCCGCGAAGCGATATCCGGAAAGAAGCTATACAACTCCCTTCCGTTACCGCTCGCAGCCCAGCGCGTCTGCCAAACGGAGACGACATCGCTGAGGATCTCGGTCTTCTTCTTCTTCCGTTCCCCGCCCGTGAGCCCCTCGCACTCCTCCTGCACGCGCCCCGCTCGAGCAACCTCCAGGTCGGCCGGCAGGACCCCCGCGAGCACAGGAAGTGCTGCGGTGCTGCACGACCTGTAGGCTTTCGTCAAAAGCACCAATGCCGGTCTCTGGCTCCGCAGAACCGCGCTCTGAACAACGTACAATTGAGAGCGCCGATACCATATGGTTGCAGCGTATGTCAGGATAGCGACATAGGTCCCGTAGTACAGAAACCTAAGCGCCCGGTACTTCACACCCCAAGATGAGGCAGAGACACGTGAGACCTTCCCGAAAGAGCTGGCGGCCTTCTCGCCCATAAAAGACGCATGCGACGCATAGGACCTCGCATCATCAATGTATACGCCGAGTAACTTGGCCGTGGAGACGCTCGCGACGGAGGCGCCATCCAGCTTGATGGTCGGTGCGCGTTTGAATCTACCCTTAATCGTCATGGTCTGGGACTTGGCTGGCGAGAACGTCAGCCGATTACGAGTCCCCCATTCAGAAACCGAGTGCAAAACGGTGGAGCATTTGTGTTCGATGGAAGCTCGGGACGACGCCTCGATCACAAGCGTCACGTCATCTGCGTATGCCACTACGGTGACTCCATCCGGCTTCGGCAGTCTCAAGAGATCGTCCAGGAGGAGGTTCCATAACGTGGGGCCCAAAACTGATCCTTGTGGACATCCCATGGTCGAGGTCTTCCACAACGTCCGAGATCCGATCGACAGGCCAATGCGTCGGCCGCTAAAGTAACTCACCAAAATCCGGTAGATATTCGGTGAGACACCCGCGGCCTTCGCCTTCAGCAGGATCATCGGCCACCAGGCGTTGTCGAACGCACCAGAGATGTCCAGAAAGACAAGCTGCACGTACTTATGCGTAGAATTATCGACGCGCTCAAACACCGTTCGAAGGGCGGTCACGGTTGAGCGCCCCTTGACGAAACCATGCTGGTCGTCCGAAACTCCGCGGTACAGGCAGGGAGCGCAAGCGATGATTATCCTTTCTAGAATTTTTCCGAGAATCGGTAACAATGTTATAGGCCTATAAGCCTTCGGGTCTGTCAGCGGCTTGTCGTTTCCCTTCGGCAAGACTATCAGCGATCCTATTTTCCAGATATCCGGAAACACCCCCTGAGTGATGCAAGCTGCGTACATCAGCAACATCTCGCAGGAGGAGGCCTTCCAGGCGTTCTGGATAATCTTCCGGGTGATACCATCCAGTCCGGGACTCGTATTAGGCAGGTTCTTGATGATAAGTTCCACAGTGGCGCGACCGGGCGCGTCCGAATCCCCACCAGAGGGAGGGAATGCGGCGGCCACTCGCACCGTTCGGTGGTACTCGCTGTCCGTTGCTGTAGAGTCGTCGGGGCATAGGGAGTAAAGGAGATCGTGCATAGCGGTTCCAGTATCATTGGCGTATCCCTCAACGAGTTTCCCTCCGTGAAGCACATTCCTGGGGGGACGCGTCCTGCCAGTCGCGGCGCGATACGCAAGCCCCCAGGGGTCGTCGTTTCCCGTTTCGGCAACTTGTCTGAAATGCTTGACTTCCGCTTCTTTCATGGCCAGCTTGTATTCGTGTCGGGCCTCATGTAACGCTTCCCTCAGCACGTCGTCACCTCTGGAATTATGTCGTCGAGAGTTCTGCCAGGATCTCCGTGCTCTATTCACCGTACGGCGAAGTCGATCCAATTCAGGCGTCCACCATTCGTAGCCCCCAAACTCCCTATCCCTGCGATATCCTAGACATCTAGTAGCCGTGCGCGTGAGTAATTCACTGTATTGCTTGGCGAGATCATTTGCAGACTGCCTTGCGTCCAGCTTACCCATTCGGGCGCTCAGCGTTGATCGAAAGTAGGCCCAGTTCACCCCTCGTTCCCGGAAGGCGATCCGAACGTCCGGTTCCCGATCCGACTGTCTCGCCGTCCCGCTGCTGCACATCTGGAAGGTTATCAGCTGATGATCGCTTACACTGGCACCTTCGTGCACCCGCCACTCCTTGATTGCGACTCCTCTAGTCGAAAGTGTAAGGTCCACGTTGGAAGATCCGTTGGGTCCGCAGAACGTAGGTGGCTGGCCCTGCTCGTTGTGAATAAGCAGGCCTCTGCTAAAAATGAAGCTCTCCATTTGGGTCTTCCTGTGTTCGGTGTCAGGTCCTCGTCCCGAATACTGTCGTCGCTCGCAAAACCAGAGTGGCGAGTGTGCGTTACTGTCCATACCGATTAGTACCGGGCTTCCTGCTAATCGATCCATTACGTAACTCAGGTGTTCTAGATGACGAACGATGTCGTGACTATATTGGAAGTACGCTGAGACAATGTAGATACCGAATCCCTGATAATCAGCATGTACGACGGTGCAGTGCTCTGTGCTCAGGTTGTGCAGCAGCGTGAGAGCGATTCTGTCGTTTCTCACCATGATCCCCGCTTTCGGAGCAGATCCACACTGAAGCAGGCCAGTCAAGCCAGAGTTTACGTACTGTTCTTGTACGAGAACCAGGTCGAGGTTCCTCTCTGCAGCTATGACGGGCAATTCCGATGTGGCGACCTCCGATCCCTGGAGATTAAGCTGCCCTATTGACAAACTTGACGGCGTTCTATCCATACTGAGTCATGTTGACCGACTGCTGTTCGGCGTATATACGCGCTGGGCATGTTGGGGCATTTGTGGCGTGGCTGCTAGCCTCCTTGCGCTTGAAGCGCTTGCAGGTTGCGCAGCATTCCGTTTCAGACTGGCACTCGGTCTTTTTGTGGCCGGTTTCCCCGCACTTGCCGCACACCATCTCCGGGGCCCGACAGAATTTCTCCGGGTGCCCGTACTGATGGCACCTGTTGCAGCAAGTGACTCTTAAGTAGTCACATACATCGGCCTCGTCCCAGCCTATGTACACCCGACCCAGGCCGATGAGTTTATCGCGAAGTGCTGGAGAGCATTCCAGAACAACCGTGGTGCGCTCCCCACGACGGCCCTTCTTAAAGGCCACTCGGCAGTTCGCCTTGACCTTCTCCAAGGACCACTCGGGGTCGTCCGCCAGGTTGGTGGTCTGCAACTCTTCAATTAGAGTGTCCGCCGTAGGGTCAACCCTCAGGTTGCGTATGGCAACCAGAGGGCGACGGCCTCGCGGCTCAGTCACCCTAAGGGTGGGAGGCGCCGCGGCCTTCAGCTTCTCGGCCGCTGCAGGTGTGGCAGCTCTGACCGCAATGCCGGAGTTCCCGATACGACGTACGCTCTGTACGGGAATCCCCATTCGACCAGGCTGTATTGCCTTCTGCAGCTCAGCCTTAGTGCCGTCCGAAGTCTTTATTTCTTCCGTGTTCGGATAGAATAAAACCGCCTGGCCTTGAGTCACCGGAATGTGCACCGGGGGCTGTCCCTGCGGGCGCTTCAGCAGCGATGCGTATGTCACTGCTGGCGTGGACGTACTGGTCGGAGGAGTGGGGAAGCCAGTGGGGCTGGTGACCTGTTTCAGCTCCAACTGCGCTAATTTCAATTTGGTGGCCGTGACCTGGTGCTCCGCCTCGGCGAGCCGAAGCTCAAGGGCAGCAACAACCGCAATCACGTTTTGGCTAGCCTGGCCGATAGCGTCCCTATCGTTGGCATTCAGCTTATATTTGTTATGCGATGCCATACCATTGGCAACCGACATAATTTTCTTCAGCTGGCCGTGCACCTCGTCCAAAAGCTGGGCTTTGGAGAAACCCGCCAACCCCGACTCAGGTTCGGCGGGTGGTAAAGGAGCAGCAGTGGGAGTTGCGGCAGGAGCAGAAGCAGAGGCAGGGGCAGGGGCAGGGGCAGGAGCAGGGGCGGGACCAAATGCGGGCGCTTGGATCATGGTACTGGCAGAGGGGGTGGAGGTGGGCAAGGATACGGGGTCTGCAGTTGTGGCTGGGGGGGGCCCGGTCAAGATACCTGCCACGGGTGGGGCACTCTCTACGCGAGCCTGGCCGGCACGGCGTTCGTCGCAGTGCCGCGTGCTCACTTGCACCTCCTCGGGCGAGGTCATCCCCCGCTTGTCAGGCCTCCCCCGGATGAGCCCAAGCGTACTGTCCACAATTGACGCAATCGGTGAACTAAAAGATTGAGGAGGCGTCCTGGCCAATGACGCACGGGGCGTAAACCCCGCGTCCCGCCCGATCGCCATTAACTCCTCTATTTCCTGAGTCTTGTTTTTAACAAAGTCCTCCAACTCCTGAGACCTGCGTCTCACGTCCGCCTCGAACATCTCCCGGAGACGTTCGTTCTCCTCCTCGTCCGCCATGTTGCCGCTCTGGCGCCAAGCGCGCAGATAAACTACACGGCAGTGGTTCGTGTATTATACAAAACAAAAAAAAAAAAAAAAAAAAAAAAAAAAATTAGGGAAAATAAAAACTTATAACTGGCAACACCAAACACCGACAGCCGTCAAACGTCAACCGTCACTGCCACCCGTCAATGCCACCTGTCAACGTCAAACGTCAGACGTCAAACGTCAGACGTCAGACGTCAGACGTCAAATGCCACGCGCCAAACAGCAGCTGTCAAATGTCACTTCACTATTAATATAACCTAACAAACCACGTGCAAGCACGTGGCTAAGAAAATATTAAAAACTAAAACTACTTTAAATAAGTTCACTTATTTTAAAGTAAATAAGTTATTATTTAAAGATTCAAGTGTCTTATAATGTAAAACTAAACAGTTTATAGAATAAAAAAGTCTCCTTAGCTCACGTGCCCGCAGTCGGTTATTTGGGCCCCAAACCCACACTTCACACAACAAATCGGCACTTTCACTATATACACAAAGTCCCTAGGGACCTTATGCACCAGGAAAACTAAAAATTTCCACAGAAAAGCACGAAAAGACCACTTTTTCGAATTTTTTACTGCAGAGGCGACACAAACACGTCCGGCGTTAATCCATTCATGCGCGTCACCTCGCTGAACTACAGAAGAAAGTAGTGCGCCTTGAAACCACGGGAGTTGCGATGTCTAGTGGAACTACCGGAGTGGCGCAAGGACCAAGAGTGAAAGTGCCGCCATACGACGGCACTACTTCGTGGAACGCTTATCGTCAACAATTCCAGACTGTTGCTACTGCCAACGGATGGACGGAAGATCAAAGCCTGACCGCTCTCACTGTTGCGCTCAGAGGGCAAGCTTTGTCGGCCCTGGAAGTATTGCCACATACAAGAAATGGGTTCAAAGACCTGATGGAGGCACTTGAATCCAGAAACGGGGAGCGACACCTGGAGCACGTGTTCCGTGCCCAACTGCTTGACAGAGTCCAACGCTCAGGAGAAGGACTACAACAATGGGCGTTGGAAATTGAAAAACTCGTCAGGAAGGCACACCCACAAGGAGCCGACACCAAGATAGTAGACACGAATATTGTTCAAGCATTTGTCAAATGTATTGTAAAAAATTAAATCATAGTTTAGTAAAGCCAATAACTTAGTCTTGTTTTTCTGTTTTTAGTTGTTTCTTTTATAGAGAAGTTTATGTTTGTAAAAAATTAAAACTGTTGAATAAATGTGTTATTACTTGCTGAATACTTGTTAAATTTATATATGAAGACACTGGGTACATTACCTCGGTATATAATGTACCTAATATCTTGAAATAGCAAATTTTAATTGATTTTTACAGGCTGAATCTAAATAGATTTTGCAACCATGACTCTTTATGATTCTTTTTTTATATCAGTATATTTAATTACCAAATCTATATAATAAAAATTAATGTTGCTAAGCACATAACTGGAGGATGGATCGACCAATATGGGTAATTTTTTTTTGTATGTTAAATCCCACAAAAGGTCTATAATTATACTTTAAAAAAAAAAAAAACATAACAGACAGCAGGAAGTCTGTCCGGGCAGCTAGTGATGAATAAAAATGTTTTCATTTCATATCAAAGAAAGTAAAGTCACAGCTAAAATAGTATAATAAATAATAACTCTTCAGAAGGCGCGTGCTGCGTGCTGGAGGTGCACTGGGACACGCGAGGCGTGTCAACGGTGCGAGTGTCGCACGGTGGAGCAAGCGATAAGGCACGCGTGGCGGTGCGCGCGGCCCCGACATTGCTGTGGCCCGAACACGCTGTTGTGCTGGTCGGGGCTACGATACCGGTGGGTTGTATTTTTTTATATATGACTACTATGTACCTATTGTGGCACAGCCGGAAATATCCTGCTCAAAATTTGGACACAACATCACAGCTAAATAATACTGCTCTCAAGCAGTTTTGCTTTCCTGTGGTAAGTTGACCAAAACTCCTGGGCGAAATTGAGGGTAAGGTCGGCAACGTGTTTCCGATGCGTCTGGTACTCACTTATATCAGGTGAGCCGACCTACTTGTATAAAAGAAAAAAAGTTAATAGTATAATACATAATATTACCCCCAGGTGGTGGCAGAGGGTGAGACGCTATCCGCCGTGTCGACTGAGGCTCGTATAGCGACGCTCTTAGCCCGTGACGAGGCGCCTCCCATACGATATCCCGACGCACAACTCTTCACCGTCTCTTGTCGGAGGGTAATTTTCTTTTTTTCTATATGAAGGATCCAATGCAATAACGATGACTATTCAATAATATTTAAATCTAAATTAGTAATGTCAGTCATTTGACATAGTATGTAGTAATAATAATCTTGTTCAGATAGAGATAAATGTCATGTCATAATTATTGCAGTGGACCTTTCATATATAAACAAAATAAATAAATTATCGTTATCTATATAAATTAAAATGAATTGTTAAATTCAAAATCTAAAATCAATTTGATTGAATCAAAGAACGTAGCGATTAATGTTTGGCACTATATTCAGAAACTAGCGACCCGCCCCGGCTTCGCACGGTTGCTAAACCTATCAGTGTTCCTCTACTATATTATGCATGTATTATACATATAAACCTTCCTTGTGAATTACTCAATCTATTTAAAAAAACCGCATCAAAATCCGTTGCGTAGTTTTAAAGATCTAAGCATACATATGGACAGACAGACAGCGGGAAGCGACTTTGTTTTATAATATGTATTAATTGTTTCGTTTTGTTAACGAACCGTTAAATTTAGAAAATGTATCATTTGAAGTTTAACAGTCCGTAAGCAAAACTTCTGAATATAACTAGTAAAAACCAATATATATATACAATTCACACTCAATGGCCCCCAGGAGGATTTTCTACCGTGTCGCGGGTCTGGAAACACACTATACATAAACACAAACAGTTTAATAATAATTGTATGGGTTACCGCACACGCAGCAATGTAATGTGTGAATTACTTTCAATAATTTAAGTTGTTTCTTGCGAATACTGTTTTTGCACACATCATTGACGTCCATACTGCACCTATGACGTCTGTACTTCTGTCAATATATACTTAAAAGTATAGTAGTTGGTTTACCTCATTAACCTTCCCTCACATATCTTTTCTCACTCAACTATATTTTCTACAGTTATTTTGGTCCTTCGAGCCAATCACAAAAAGGTCGAGCACAAAGAAAAGTACCCACGGTAAGAGAGCGGTTTGAATAATATGGATCATAACTTCAGCTTATTGCACTTCACTGCTGGACATAGGCCTCCCTGGGCCATGGCCTGTAGGATATTACAGGCTGAAGCGTAAATATAATGTATTCTCCAAATGGGCTTTTATGACGTTTGTAATATGATGCCAAACATTATGGCGTGAACTCATGTGTTTTGCCCATAGTCACCACGCTGGGCAGGCGGGTTGGTGACCGCAGGGCTCGCTTTGTCGCACCGAAGAAGCTGCTGACAGTCTTCGACCTGAAATACACAGCAAGCAGTTAGATGTTTATCCCGCCATGCATCGGTCGGCATTATAAGTTCCAAGGTGGTAGTGGAACTGTGTTATTCCTTATTCGCCTCTTACGACACCCACGGGAAGAGAGGGGGTTGCTATATTCTTAACTGCCGGAACCACACAGCAATAATATGGATACGTATGCATTATTACAACAGAAAGGCGACACGCACATGGAGCTGGTGTCGCAGTTTGGGCAGGAGCGCGAGGCGGCGCGGCTGGACGCGTCGTGCGCCGGGCACGTGTCGCGCGTGCGCCTGGAGCCGCCCGACACGCCCGGGAACTGCTCGGCCGGACCGCGGTGAGCACCTGGCCGCATTCTTGTTCATGACTTCACAGTACACTATACATTCATGACTAAGGAAAGTCATCTTCACGTACAGTACGATTCACGAAAGATGACCATGCGCAGAAGTCATATTTTAGGTCTCTTTGGAGGTGCGGGCGGAATGCGTCAACCGAAGCGACGCCATTGGTGCGCGCACGCGTCTCGTGACAGGCCGCTCAGTCGCTATTTGTCTATCGCTGCGTTGACGCACACGAATATGAGTGTACATGCGCAGACGGCCGCCATTTGTGGTCATCTTTCGTGAATCGTAATATACTTAAGAAGCATATTTATCATCATACACATGTATATTTATTTATATAAATTTTGCGTGATGTATTTTATGGATGCTTAGCAAAAAAAAAATCGTTAATATTTGATCAATGTGATATAACGAAACTTAATCTAATATGACATTACCAGGAAAATTTTCATGGTCCTTTTATTTTGAGAATTTCTGCTTTTATCTACATATCATCAGATTTGTCATTTAGTTTTACCCGCGTCATGTATCAGTTAAGAGATAAAAATATATGCACTTATTCTATACATATACCTACTTCCATCATGAACAATCAATAAGTTTTAATAAAATATTGTAACAACTCTCCACCTTTAAAGCTTTTCGCTTATAACATCTGTTCGGATTTATTACAGGATATGGCTCCGTCCAGGACAAAAAGTGTCAGTAAAAGTAACTCTTTTGGACGCTATAGGAAGGGAGATATTAGATGAACAAGGACCAAGTGTGTCTTGGGACTTACAACCTAATCATGTTGGAGTGGAATATAGATCTAGTGGCAGATTGTTTGTGGAAACTAACCCCGAGTTTGCTCCTGTACCCGTGCCTCAGAAATATTATCAAGTATGTTTTATTACACTTTTATTCTATACTCAACCTACAGTAAATCTAATAATTGTCTGTATCTAACTACATCTTTTAGAAATGAAAATAAAGAAGATAGAAAGAAGATATATCTATGTATATCTGTTTTATTCTTTTTGTAATCTATTCTTGAATTGATTTGTGTTTTTGATTAAGTTTTAAAGCTTAATTTTGTACTTGCATGAAAATTTTAGATAAAAATCAATAATATAATGATTTTGTGAAATATCCAAATATGTATGTGTATAGATTAATATATTTTTAGGAGTGTGTTTGAAAAGACAGAACTTTTAAAAGTATATATGTAGTTATAAATTTACTCTAGTAAAAAAATATTTTTATTGTCACATTTTAATATTATTATTTTTAGCTTGTAGCAGCTACTGAACAAGCTATAGGGTGGAGTGGAGTGCTCAAAGCTACTATTCCTGACGCCACGGCTACTATACAAGCTAAAGTTGTAGCACCTCTAAAATGTGAATCAGTAAAGGTAAAGTATAAACGTTATGTCAAAAAGGCTCTCCTGTGATGTCAAATAATATACATGCTCAAAAACCCTCTGTAAGTTTTGTCACGATGCTTAATGTTATCTTCCACTATGGAATGAATCTTTGAAGATTAATAGTATTACATGTTAATTTATTTTCGTACTTGGCAAGATCTTTGTTGTTTGAAATAGATGCTGTTAGAAACTCAATATGGTAAACCACATCCAAAATTATTTATTATTGTCACGGTAAATCCAGAATTAGTGATTAGTGTCACGGTTTGTTGAACGGAACGGCGACGCTAACATCGCTTTTTGTTAGTCATACTGCAGAACAGCGTTGTATTCAATCCGATGCACAAGCTGAGTGAATGCTTTTTAGGGGAAATTATTTTAGATCTAAGTCTCTAATATTTCTGTTGCTTTCTTTTGTTATTTAAAAAAAAATACACACACAAAAAACTTAAATTATTACTACATACTTATTTAAATTTTTAGGTAAACATAGCCTGGGAAGGCGAATCAGTTCCTAATATAGCAACGATAACGGGAGGAAGTGGGAAATACGCGGTAGAGGTGCCCAAAGGAGTTACAGCTACTGTTGAAGGCGGCGTATTGGCGGCAAATGTACCAGCGCCTGGGAGCTACGACCTACATGTGATAGACCTTTGTGTCAGTGGCGAAAAACTAACCATTGAGGTAAGAGTCCGAATTTTTTTAAATATTGATTTACAAAGGCTTCTTCTCTATCTGTGTATGTAACGATTTTCTCAATAATACTATCATGTGTATCAGAGAGGATTTAATATAATTATAAAACATTGACTTAGACGTGTGATTGTTAAAGTGAGTTATAAAATATTGTCCCGGAGTCTCGGATTTGGGCAATGTTTGTTCGAGCAAAACAAACATCATCATTGCCAGACTTGAAAGTTGTATGGAAGAATGTTACTTTAAACACTATTGTATTTATAGTTTTTAGTTATAATCGCCATATTACATGGGTATTTTATAAAAGAATCAAGTGTTCAATTAGTTCAAAAGACGAAACTCATAATATTTAGTAATCCCAATTCTTGGTGTTTATTTTTAGGTGAACATAGAAGAAGTTCTAAGCGTGGAAGTGTCAACAGCTCGCGCGGTGTGTGTTGACGCTTGTGTACCCATCAGTGCCTTAGTGAAGGGGATATCATACAGATACTTGAGTAGTAGTAAAGAGCCAGAGTGGAAGACTACTGGACAAATATTCGTGAAGAATGGAAGCCTGTGCGGCATGAAGGAAGGTTCTGGAAGAGTCCGCGCATCACTTGGTGGTGTTTGGAGTCCTGAAGTTGAGGTAATTTTTTTTTGTTATTTATTTATTTATTTATTTGTACAAAAATCCACAGCTACATTTTATGTTTCTTAACCAATACAGAAAATCCAAACACAAGCCAATTTCGGATTTTACATTATTTAAATTACACTTTTTAGGTAGACAAAGTAAACAAAGTTGAGTTGAGGTAGTAAAAACTAAGATAGAAACACAGTTACAATAAAAACAAAAAAAAAAATTTTTATAAAATATCCATGGTCAATAATGTGTGGATGTGTATGTGTAATTTTGTATGGGTGTATGCCTGTGTATTTGTGTGTAAGTGGTGAGTATTTGTGCGTAAGTGGTGTGGGTGGATAAGTGACTGTGTAGATTATTCATACGAGCTGGCAAGTTTCAAGTGGCAAGTTATAAACATATTTTAGAATTCTTTTAATGGGTTGTTCAGCATGACATGAAAGTTGTGTCCAATATAATTTAGTAACTAAAATATTGTATAGACAGCAGCAATAGTAAAATGTTACATCATAAGATATAGATTATAGATATTTGTGAAGGATGACAATATTTAATATAGTATTTTTTAAAGACTTTCTCATAAGAATTTCATATCATAAGAACATCTTAGAAAACAATAAGTTGGCAAATGACGGTTGCATCTGATTAATTTACATAATTGTTAAAAATTGGGAGATTAATACTGTAAATAATATTTAGGTACAGAATATCAGAGCGTGGAAGGGTGTATAATTCAAAATCCTTGTATTTGGTTATGAAAACAATAGTTCTGTAAAGTTAAGCTAGATGGCGCTGCCCTATGCTTAAACGCGCTAACTACGTAGTGGTTATATCTTCTTTGGCGTTAACGTTTGAGTTTGTAAATGATATATAGTTTAAGGATATTTTTAATAAAGTGCTTCCTGTAAAAAGAATAGTAAAGGAACAGAGCTCGACAGACTGACGTTACTCCCTTCACTCTACATATATATTTAAGCGCCCATTATGCCCACCCGCTGTCCTCTTAGGAATTCATATGTAGTGGCGGCCTTAGGGGGTGTCGAACGGGGCAATCGCCCGGGGCCTCGCTCTTGCAAGGGCCTCGCGCGACAACCCAAGCAAATTAAAAATAATATAGATTTTTAACTGTATTTTTTTTTAATTATTAAAACATATCTGAGAAATTCGATGACACAAGATCGGCTTTCAGTCATTTCTATTCTTTTAATCGAAAATGATGTAGCTCATTCGTTAGATTATTGTGTTTTAATTAAAGATTTTAGTCTGAGGAAAAGCAAAATAGTCTAGTCGACAAGTTGAAAATTGTCCAAAATAGAGATCTGCTCTTAAAATTATGTGTAGCTTGTTGGATTCGGAATGACGTCTAGAAAAATGCTCTAAAAGCGTAACCGTAAGCGAAGAGCAGTATCTCTATTTTCGACCTTTTTCAACTTGTCGACTAGACTAGGAGGACAAAGGGCCTCGCAAAGACTTGCCGCCCGGAGCCTCGCAATGGGTAAGGCCGCCTCTGTTCATATGACTCACCTGACGTGCTCGACATAGCTATCGTTAAGGGCGTATCACTCCAGTTGCGTTCTATCGAGACACTATCAAAGCTAGACTCGGGCTATTATCTCATCCTTACCCAGCTAGGGCCCGATACAATCCTCCACCAAATCGTCATAGACCGGAAAAAGCTCGAATCAGAGTTAAGCTCCCTAGATTCGATTATCTCGCCTCCTCTTAGCGTAAACGCATAAGTACGAGCGAAATGGCGATGATATTTTCTAAAAACTATAGGGACGGGAACTAGATAGCGCTGTGTGCTCACGTATTAAAATATTACGTTTGTCGCACCTCCTCTTAGCGTAAACATACCATTAGATACTTAAGCCACCGGCACAGATAGTCACAGTAACAGGTATTTTTCTAAACCAGTCTCAGTGACAGTGTGACAATTAAGTAACGAGTATTATACCAGTGATGATAAATACGCCTCATGCCTAATCTCCTCGTATCTTTGTTTTTTTTTTTGTATGATAGATAAGAATATACTGTTATAAAATAACTAGCTTCTACGCGCGACTTCGTCCGCATGGAATAGGATCAATTCTGTCATACATGATTTGTGCGAAACTTTAACCGTTTACGCAGCGGAAGCTCTCAAAAGGAAAAAAACCTCGATTTTGAAACATTCTTCATTGGTGCTACGCTCCTATTGGTTTTAGCGTGATGATATATAGCCTATAGCTTTCCTCGATAAATTGACTATCTAACACTGAAAGAATTTTTCAAATCGGACCAGTAGATCCTGAGTTTAGCGCGTTCAAAGAAACAAACAAACAAACAAACTCTTCAGCTTTATTATATTAGTATAGATATGACGAAATTGATGAAATACTGATCGAGATGCGCGTGTCTGTCACCAGGTGGCGGTGTTCCCGCCGCTGCGTGCGGAGCCCGAGCGTGCACGCATACCAGTGGGCGGGCGCGTGCAGCTGCGGCGCGGCGGCGGCCCGCCCGCGCACCTCGCCGCGCCGCGCTACCGCCTCGCCGCCGGCGCCGACCACGCACTCGTACGTATCTCACAGGTGGCGGTGTTCCTGAGCGTGCGCGTGCAGCTGCGGCCCGCCCGCGCACCTCGCCGCGCCGCGCTACCGCCTCGCCGCCGGCGCCGACCACGCACTCGTACGTATCTCACAGGTGGCGGTGTTCCTGAGCGTGCGCGTGCAGCTGCGGCGCGGCGGCGGCCCGCCCGCGCACCTCGCCGCGCCGCGCTACCGCCTCGCCGCCGGCGCCGACCACGCACTCGTACGTATCTCACAGGTGGCGGTGTTCCTGAGCGTGCGCGTGCAGCTGCGGCCCGCCCGCGCACCTCGCCGCGCCGCGCTACCGCCTCGCCGCCGGCGCCGACCACGCACTCGTACGTATCTCACAGGTGGCGGTGTTCCTGAGCGTGCGCGTGCAGCTGCGGCCCGCCCGCGCACCTCGCCGCGCCGCGCTACCGCCTCGCCGCCGGCGCCGACCACGCACTCGTACGTATCTCACAGGTGGCGGTGTTCCTGAGCGTGCGCGTGCAGCTGCGGCCCGCCCGCGCACCTCGCCGCGCCGCGCTACCGCCTCGCCGCCGGCGCCGACCACGCACTCGTACGTATCTCACAGGTGGCGGTGTTCCTGAGCGTGCGCGTGCAGCTGCGGCCCGCCCGCGCACCTCGCCGCGCCGCGCTACCGCCTCGCCGCCGGCGCCGACCACGCACTCGTACGTATCTCACAGGTGGCGGTGTTCCTGAGCGTGCGCGTGCAGCTGCGGCCCGCCCGCGCACCTCGCCGCGCCGCGCTACCGCCTCGCCGCCGGCGCCGACCACGCACTCGTACGTATCTCACAGGTGGCGGTGTTCCTGAGCGTGCGCGTGCAGCTGCGGCGCGGCGGCGGCCCGCCCGCGCACCTCGCCGCGCCGCGCTACCGCCTCGCCGCCGGCGCCGACCACGCACTCGTACGTATCTCACAGGTGGCGGTGTTCCTGAGCGTGCGCGTGCAGCTGCGGCCCGCCCGCGCACCTCGCCGCGCCGCGCTACCGCCTCGCCGCCGGCGCCGACCACGCACTCGTACGTATCTCACAGGTGGCGGTGTTCCTGAGCGTGCGCGTGCAGCTGCGGCCCGCCCGCGCACCTCGCCGCGCCGCGCTACCGCCTCGCCGCCGGCGCCGACCACGCACTCGTACGTATCTCACAGGTGGCGGTGTTCCTGAGCGTGCGCGTGCAGCTGCGGCGCGGCGGCGGCCCGCCCGCGCACCTCGCCGCGCCGCGCTACCGCCTCGCCGCCGGCGCCGACCACGCACTCGTACGTATCTCACAGGTGGCGGTGTTCCTGAGCGTGCGCGTGCAGCTGCGGCCCGCCCGCGCACCTCGCCGCGCCGCGCTACCGCCTCGCCGCCGGCGCCGACCACGCACTCGTACGTATCTCACAGGTGGCGGTGTTCCTGAGCGTGCGCGTGCAGCTGCGGCGCGGCGGCGGCCCGCCCGCGCACCTCGCCGCGCCGCGCTACCGCCTCGCCGCCGGCGCCGACCACGCACTCGTACGTATCTCACAGGTGGCGGTGTTCCTGAGCGTGCGCGTGCAGCTGCGGCCCGCCCGCGCACCTCGCCGCGCCGCGCTACCGCCTCGCCGCCGGCGCCGACCACGCACTCGTACGTATCTCACAGGTGGCGGTGTTCCTGAGCGTGCGCGTGCAGCTGCGGCCCGCCCGCGCACCTCGCCGCGCCGCGCTACCGCCTCGCCGCCGGCGCTGACCACGCACTCGTACGTATCTCACAGGTGGCGGTGTTCCTGAGCGTGCGCGTGCAGCTGCGGCCCGCCCGCGCACCTCGCCGCGCCGCGCTACCGCCTCGCCGCCGGCGCCGACCACGCACTCGTACGTATCTCACAGGTGGCGGTGTTCCTGAGCGTGCGCGTGCAGCTGCGGCCCGCCCGCGCACCTCGCCGCGCCGCGCTACCGCCTCGCCGCCGGCGCTGACCACGCACTCGTACGTATCTCACAGGTGGCGGTGTTCCTGAGCGTGCGCGTGCAGCTGCGGCCCGCCCGCGCACCTCGCCGCGCCGCGCTACCGCCTCGCCGCCGGCGCCGACCACGCACTCGTACGTATCTCACAGGTGGCGGTGTTCCTGAGCGTGCGCGTGCAGCTGCGGCGCGGCGGCGGCCCGCCCGCGCACCTCGCCGCGCCGCGCTACCGCCTCGCCGCCGGCGCCGACCACGCACTCGTACGTATCTCACAGGTGGCGGTGTTCCTGAGCGTGCGCGTGCAGCTGCGGCGCGGCGGCGGCCCGCCCGCGCACCTCGCCGCGCCGCGCTACCGCCTCGCCGCCGGCGCCGACCACGCACTCGTACGTATCTCACAGGTGGCGGTGTTCCTGAGCGTGCGCGTGCAGCTGCGGCGCGCCCGCGCACCTCGCCGCGCCGCGCTACCGCCTCGCCGCCGGCGCCGACCACGCACTCGTACGTATCTCACAGGTGGCGGTGTTCCTGAGCGTGCGCGTGCAGCTGCGGCGCGGCGGCGGCCCGCCCGCGCACCTCGCCGCGCCGCGCTACCGCCTCGCCGCCGGCGCCGACCACGCACTCGTACGTATCTCACAGGTGGCGGTGTTCCTGAGCGTGCGCGTGCAGCTGCGGCGCGGCGGCGGCCCGCCCGCGCACCTCGCCGCGCCGCGCTACCGCCTCGCCGCCGGCGCCGACCACGCACTCGTACGTATCTCACAGGTGGCGGTGTTCCTGAGCGTGCGCGTGCAGCTGCGGCCCGCCCGCGCACCTCGCCGCGCCGCGCTACCGCCTCGCCGCCGGCGCCGACCACGCACTCGTACGTATCTCACAGGTGGCGGTGTTCCTGAGCGTGCGCGTGCAGCTGCGGCCCGCCCGCGCACCTCGCCGCGCCGCGCTACCGCCTCGCCGCCGGCGCTGACCACGCACTCGTACGTATCTCACAGGTGGCGGTGTTCCTGAGCGTGCGCGTGCAGCTGCGGCCCGCCCGCGCACCTCGCCGCGCCGCGCTACCGCCTCGCCGCCGGCGCCGACCACGCACTCGTACGTATCTCACAGGTGGCGGTGTTCCTGAGCGTGCGCGTGCAGCTGCGGCGCGGCGGCGGCCCGCCCGCGCACCTCGCCGCGCCGCGCTACCGCCTCGCCGCCGGCGCCGACCACGCACTCGTACGTATCTCACAGGTGGCGGTGTTCCTGAGCGTGCGCGTGCAGCTGCGGCGCGGCGGCGGCCCGCCCGCGCACCTCGCCGCGCCGCGCTACCGCCTCGCCGCCGGCGCCGACCACGCACTCGTACGTATCTCACAGGTGGCGGTGTTCCTGAGCGTGCGCGTGCAGCTGCGGCCCGCCCGCGCACCTCGCCGCGCCGCGCTACCGCCTCGCCGCCGGCGCCGACCACGCACTCGTACGTATCTCACAGGTGGCGGTGTTCCTGAGCGTGCGCGTGCAGCTGCGGCGCGGCGGCGGCCCGCCCGCGCACCTCGCCGCGCCGCGCTACCGCCTCGCCGCCGGCGCCGACCACGCACTCGTACGTATTACCCTGGGACCACACTACGGCCAACGTATTGACGCTTACTCTAGCGCGATAATTATTAACGCGCTAAAGTGGGTGGCTACACTTGAACGGTCAACGTGAATGCCCATTATTGGCGATAAAAACGGCGTGAATTTTACTTGGATTCAAGCAAGATGGACATTGACAGAGCTCTGTATTTTACGAGTGTAAATTTTTATTATTTGAATTTATTGAATTATTACCGAATGAAGAAAAAAATGAAACATTTCTTTTCATTTCATCATTCATTTCTTCAATAATTATTTCAAAAGGTAATAATGCCATTATTCGTCGCCAAGCATCACTTTGCATTCTGGCCGCTCTTCACGTTGGCCATCATTGTGGCGAACATTATGGTGAATATGTTGGCGAACAGATTGTGACGACATCCACACGATGGAAGGTCGTTCAGTTTGCTTCGGTACAGGCCAATGTGCTGACGTAAAAATAGATATTGAGGCGATAACGGCTGTTGCGGTTGATTTATTCACAGCATACCGCAACTACGTAAATGTGTATGAGAGAAGGGTGACCAAAAAGAAATGCAAAAAAAGAAGGTGGTGGATGCTGTCAATACATCGAAACAGAACAAGGTATTTTTATTGTGAGCTCGCAGCAAACTAACTAGTTAACCAACGTGTGGATGCGTCGGCCACAACTGTGCCACAACCCTTTGATCTATTGTGAAAAACCGACACCACACGGATTTATCGCCAAGTTGTGGGCCATCATTCCAATACATTCAAACTACCCCCTCTTCATGATGGCCATAGTAGTTCGCCATCTATGTTGGCGATCATATTGGCCAACGTGAAGAGCGGCCATTCCACGATTCTGGATTCTTCACAAACATGTTCTCATCAATCAATCAATCTCGAGAAACGCAATTACTTTCTCGTTACTCCACTCCATAGCCATAGTACGTATATATTTAAATGTACGTATTTTAAAAGACAAACACGTGCGATCTCGTCGCGCTCACGTCGCACACTGACATAGTGTAGTGTGGCTGCTTCATCGCAATCATTCTCGCGTTAATCTCTTTGATGTACCGCCACTTGAGCTATCGCCTAACGCCAAACGGCAACGTTAATGCCGTTGACAATTATCGTGTTAATTCGTGGCTACACCTATAATCCATTTCACATAAGATGGGTACGGTGACATTTGATATGTTCCAATACACTCACTATTTTCAGCAAATCAGATAAATATAAATGTTTAAATATCACCAATTAATTACTAAGGCAAATAATAATGCTTGATTAGATTGAATTGTATTTAATAATACGCAGCATATTGCGTTTTTACATTTTAAACAAATTAAAAAAGGTACAGAAAAAATAATAACCTAAAATTAGAGGCATGAGACGAAACGTTTAATGTTGGTATAGGGTTTGACACGTAAACGTAGTAATCGGCAAAAACAAACAATCGTAACGGCCATCTTGTTAATCGAGTCAACTCACTTATTGTTATATGTAGTTGTATTTGTAGCTGTTTTATTGTTGTTATACTTGAATTTGTTGCTGTTTTATTCTTGTTAAGTTCTGTTATTCTGTTGTTCTATTTTTTGTTAGTTATTCCATTTTGTATGTGTGTTCTGTTTTGTAAAATGCCGAAAAGAACAAAGAAGACCGTTTTAAACAGTCAAGCCCGGGAGTTGGTTGTCCGCTTTCGAGACTACGAAAATAAAGGTTTAATAAGCAGTTAAATTTTTTTTTTTTAATAATTGATTAAAGGTTAACCGCAATTGTACTCGATAATCGAATCACATAAATTAATTATGCATGGTCACCTCACTATAGAGTTAATTTGACATGTGTCACCGTACCCATCTTAGGTGAAATGCGGTATACGGTTAACGTCCATTATCGCGATAATTAATGGCGTTTCTCGTTAGTGTGGCCCGGGCATTACACAATCACACCCCTTCCTTGCACATCTATTACACATACTACTAGGTTAAAGGCATTAAAAGTCTTCTCGTCTTTCACAGCTTTTATAAAATTTTGATGACACAACATTTTTTTCGTGATTACAATTACAAGTATATCACTAAACTTATGACAATTATAAAATTTAAATTTTAAAGCTTATTTAATTAAATCTATGTTAATATTAAATACTAAAAATACTTCACACTATTTTTTTATTATAAAAGATACTAAACGCATCATCGAAACTATATGTTTAAAACGTTAACAAATATTGTGTATTGATTAAATATCGTTGTATGTAAAAGTTCGCCAACGCTCGACAGATGGCGTGCGGATCAAGATAGATCGCGCTAAAACTTTATTCACGCGATATAAAGATTAATAATTTAAATAAACGAGCTATCGAACATCGGTTTTGGTGGTCGATACGTAGTGGTTTTATTTATTCAACCCTTCAAGTAGCTCACAACTTATTCAAAGTCGACCCCCAGCCGCCTATAGCACGTCAGGTGCTGTACACTATAACTAAATAACAGTAACTAAGGATAAACTTCTAGTTTTATACAGCAAGAAATAGAAATATAATAATTAAGTCAAATGTAAAATACTATTTAATTTGCAGGTGTCGTCATCGGGTCTAGTACAAGGCTTATCTACTGGAACAGCGCGTGTTAACTTGGTCGCCTTGGATATAACTAATGTTGAAATTGCCAGTGCAGAAGCTGAAATCGAAGTAATTATAATTTTCTAATATTACCGTATATTTTAATAGTAAACTGACCTGGCAAATGTTATTTTGCCATATGGATAGGTACCTTGTATAGTGTATACCCTTATCACCTAGGCTTATATAAAATATCCTAAGACTTCTCAGATCTAAGAAATAGAAACAAAAAAAAAATCTCTAATCCGTTTAGGAAGAGTTTGGTAACAAACCCTGTGACACGAGATTGTTATATATTACATATGATATAAATCTTGTGAAATTGATAAACTGTATATAAAATATTTGACAGGTAGTACCAATTACTAACCTTCGAGTTCGAGCGGCGACGCAAACTCTACTAGTGGGTCAACCGGGGCCCGTGTGGGTTCAGGCGGAAGGGTTGTCGGCCGCCGCGCTGAGCACCCTGCAACCCCCTCCTCGCGTCACGTGGGTTTTACGCGACCCCACTTCTGCGCGATTATACACTACCCATATAGACGGTGAGTTTGGGGTAACCAGTGCATGAGCTGATGGATATAATTATGTATATGCATTCTTTATTGCTCTTAAAAGTCATAAAAATGTCACTACAACGGCAATTGGCAAAAGCCTTGAAACCTTGTCTCTAAATAAAAACTTTTTAGCAAAAAATAATAAACCTTGTTGTACATAAAGCGCGATGCAAAGAGTATATATGTATATTTATATTTTCAGATCTCTTAGAAAGGCCAGTCGCAGAAGGATTATCAGTTCGTGTTGTTCCTTTAAAGCCTGGCGTCATCACTCTTGACGTGAGAGTAAGAAACATGGGACAGGTAATTTTACTTTTTCTAAATAAATAAATAAGTTGGGTATTGGTCTGGATTTTAAGCGCTTGGCGATATCGGAGAATATCCGCTTTATCGCTAAGCGCTCAAATCGCTTTGCGCGTCGTGCAGGGGTTGTAAACATTTTATTTAACCAATAAGATAAAAGACAATGGGCAAATTGTATGGGAGAAAAACCCACGGCGGACAGACATGAAATTTTGAGGATATTAAGACAAATGTATCTAGTTTATTGTGGTAAGGGTCGCTTTCTTGTGGGTTGTGGGAATTTCGAAAAAAAAAAGTAAAACGAAAATTCACATTTTACATTGTCACCTACTCGGCCTGATCAATGTCTACCGTTATTTCATCTAAAAATGCCGCTGGGGCTTCAATTTGCTTTTGGTGCCTAGCTCAGGATAAAAAATAAACTATACTGGCAATATGCGCACAATTCCCGAAGGTACGGCGGCCGTGTATACACGTGTATATTTTTGAGTTTGGAACATTACAACACTCCTACAATGTTCCAATATGATTAATGTAATTAATATTACACTTTGAAACGTTTAATATTAGTTAAATTAAATGTATAATATGAAAAATAACGTTTTACTTCCCTGCATTCTTTTGAGAAACGCGGAAATGGTAATTGCCTTCCTCGTATTAGTGAAGTTCTCGCGGATAATACGTAATATGGCGCCAAAAATCTATTGCTTTTATTTTTATATACACTGGGTGTCACCCTCATAGTCAAGACGAAGCTAACGACACCTCTCAAGCTACAATACATATGCTACGATACAATGCGCCAGCGATGACAACGAGCGACGCCGCGCCGATTTGATCACGCAGGGCAGCTAGCAGCTACATGCACTTGCTAAAACCCTTTAGTAGATGTTATAACGACATCTTATATCTATACTATAATATTATAAAGCTGAAGAGTTTGTTTGTTTGCTTGAACGCACACTAATCTCAGGAACTACTGGTCCGATTTGAATGTGGGTGGTGAACAATGTTAAATAGCGCATTTATCGAGGAAGGCTATAGCGATATACGAGCTAGCTTTCATCACGCTAAGATTAAAAGAAACGGAGCACCAATGCAGATTGTTTGAAATTCGACTTTTTTTTTTGTTAAAGTTGACGTTAGCCAAAAGTAACTATTCCACGCAGACGAAATCGCGGACAGAAGCTGGTTTCTTAATATAAGTGTTACGATTTTTCCTTATAGATGTTCGGAACCCTAAAAGTATTCGATGTTTTGAAGAAATATATTTTTGGCTATAACTTTGTTGTCCCGTGGATTCAAAATAAAATAACTATACATAATGTTAGGTGAATTTACACTCTTTCATTTTATACCATTCTCATTCATGTCCGCGACCGGGTC
Organism: Melitaea athalia; assembly: GCA_905220545.2. Lineage (NCBI taxonomy): Eukaryota > Metazoa > Arthropoda > Insecta > Lepidoptera > Nymphalidae > Melitaea > Melitaea athalia. The sequence continues at coordinate 5,988,953 of HG992193.1, forward strand.
GGATTCCGCCCAATAACCTTTATCAATTATATGGTTAGACGAAAATGGTTATAGTAAATACTAGATGTACCCTGGACTTCGTTCGCGTGCGAGATTTTCCCAGAAAAAACAGAAACACAGGCAGACAGACAAACGTTTTAAAATCGTTTGTTTGTGTTTTAGTATCGGTTCAAAAACTATATGCACTTAAAAAGAATTATTTTGAAATCACAGACAAACATTTCGATTATATTTATATGTATAGATTTAAATTAAAATAATAGCAAGAGAATAGTATTCTTAGTACAGAAACAAAATTAAATATCTGTATCATGTGTAATGGCAGCTTTGGGCTCACTTCGTACCATCAAAGACAATTAGAATCCGTTTCTGTGGAAGTTGTCGCATAAGATCCGTGCCGCAAAGTGTATGATGATATTAACACATATATATTTTTTTAGATGCCAGAAACACGATCCTGGGATAGCACAATAGAAATTCTCGGTATATCGGATATACGTGCATCAGTTGAAGGACTTTCTGGAGACTTAGTTCCTGGTGACCGCTTGTCACTAGCCGTTGGCGCTATGGTTCGCTTGAAGTCGTTACCTAGAGGAACCTGGTCTGCTTATGAGGACGGTGCCTTCGAAATCAATGGCAATGGAGAAGTGAGGGCTATAAGGCCTGGACATGGTGTGATCGTGGTGAAACACAAGGATGACAGAAATAATATTGACAGAGAGACGGTAGGTTTGATCTGTTTTGTATTATCGTTTTTCAACTCATCTGGATTAGTGTAAAAAAAAAAAACTGTTTTTAATAATACTTAGATTTGGACAACTTAGATTCATAAAAATTGTTAGTAGAAAAACAGAAAATATTTTAACACAGAAAATCTTACTAGTCAGCTTACTTGATAACTAATAATTTAAAACGACCATATGGCCGATCAGCCGACAGTCTCCACCGTCGGCAATGTCACTCAGCACACTGTAGTCGTGTGTGGGTATAAAGTAGTTCTCGATATTGATTAGAGAGGGTTCCCGCAGGTGGTGCACGTGGAGGTGCAAGCGCCGGCGTACTGCACGGCGAGCGGCGCGGGCGAGGGGGACGGCGTGCGCCTGGTGCTGCGCGGCGCCGCGGGCCGCGCGCTGCTGGCCCCGCAGGCCCGCGCGGCCCTCGTGGCCAGCGTGGCGCACGCGGCCCTCGCGCCGCCCGCCCAGCCCGCCGTGCGCGGTGCGGACCGGTGCGTATGCACATCGAGCTTTATGGGCCCCGTAAACGATCAAACTTGTTTGTCAAACATGTTTGATCAAACTTCATGTTTTCGTATAACAAACACATCAAAAAAGCCTGCAGCCCCACACACGATTTAACAAACACAAATAATTTGACAAACACGTTTGTCAAACAGAAATTTAGTATGAAGTTTGATCAAATATTTGATCGTCTACGGGGCCCTTTAGGATGAGGCCAAACGAGCGTAATTTTGTGAGTTGTGAGTCGCGTAATTCGGTTGCATTCGGTTTCATACAAAAGACCATTTCGTGCCACACGACGCAAAATGAGTTGTGCGCCGACTCACACGCATAATGCGACCGAATCGCTCGCAGCGCAGCTCGCTGACTCAGCCATCACTCAGGTATTTTGCTAACGAAACTAACAACTCACAAAATTACGCTCGTCTGGCAGCCTCACCGAATTTCTGCTAGGCAGAATTTCAGCGATCGAAATTACGCGACTCACAACTTACAAAATTACGCTCGTTCGACCTCACCCTTAAAAAGAGATAATAAATAAATTAAAAGTAAAAAACCTTTTTAAAAAACAAGCTTTTATTTGAATGCGCTAATACGAAAAAATAAATAAAATTTTCAGTGTTTTACTTTAAAACTTTTACTATCTTATAAAATCATTACATAATCTATATGATATAAAAGTAATCGTTACTCATAATTCAATTGTAAAAAAATAATGAAGTGCGAATGTCACATTTCTTTAAACTGGGAGTCCCGTGTCATAACAATGTCAAGCCAAGCCAAGCCTCCCCACCGTATTAGCGATCGTATTCTATGGAAGACCCCTGAGGATTTTCTTAGTACATTGTTTATGTACGGGTTAACGCACATTTCTTTGAGTCGGCAGGATGTACGGGTTAACGCACATTTCTTTGAGTCGGCAGGATGTACGGGTCAACGCACATTGAGCAATATGATTGTCTTGCAACCAGGGACCGGACAACACCGCTTAAGAGTTAAGCCTTTTCGCAGGGTAACCCCTACATGGTGTAGCCCTTATCGCAGAGTATCCTTTTATTCGAGTTACACCTCAAAACCCAGCGAAACGGGTAACTCCTTTAATATAGTAACCACGTGAAGGGGTTAACCCCTTCAGTGGCTTAAGCCTATGAGGAGGTTACCTACACGAAAAGGTTTTATTCGGGTTACCCTGAATTAACTAATAAAAAAATGAAGTAGGCACTACAAAACACACTTAAACAAAATCACTGCTAAATAGTTTTTAATTCCTTCCGTAGTTTCGTCCGAGTTACGACTTCCAATTTTCTAATTGAAATGATAATACATATTATTATAATAATAACTCTGAGAATGAACAAGTTCAGACACGAAAAAACCGGCGCGAGCGTCGGCGCGGCGGGAAAATGCCACGCGTGGTAGTGGTTAAACAATTCTCAATCTAATGTCGACTACGAAGAGTACATATTTAATGTACTTTGTTGGATTGGCTTACCATGTTACAGTGTTACAGGGTTTTGAAAGGGTATCCCTTATCGGAAAAGGGTTGGTTTAAGCCGTTCGCAGGTGTTACATGCATCAAAGGCTTTATTTTTTTAGCGCTTCAAAATACCCCTTCAAAAACCCTTTCAACGAGTACCCGGCCGGTCCCTGCTTGCAACCTCTTTAATTTAGCTTATTTATTACGAAATTGTTATTAACTGAAACCGATGCAAAGTAATCACCTACTTAAATTAGCTTATTTTTCACAACATTATTATTTGCCTAATACAGATTTCTAATGAAATTGTTATTTGTACGAAACGTATGACGTCTGTACTTCTCCCTATATATACTGTAAATTTATCATAATAAACTCAGTGTTGGATCGACTTTCATTGGGTTTGGTTTACCTCATAACCTTCCCTCACATACGTCATCTCTCACTCAACTATAACTGTACCATACAGTTATTTTGGTCCTTCGAGAATACAGCCTTGCTGCTGCACGCAGTCTTTCTTCGAGGATACATAGAACAGTTATTTTGGTCCTTCGAGAAAAAATTTTTTCTTCGAGAAAAATCACTCAAGAAAAAAGAAGACAGCAAGTCAATCAAGACTATCAACTCAAAAGGATTTCCATCGACGTTTGGAGAATCCAGATACAGCGGCCATAACGCTCACGTGGAAATTGTGTGACTGCGAATCGGTTGACTGGCTTCCCAGAAGCGGGTTCCACCAGTTCCATTGAGAAGGCGCATACAAGGTCGCACTATCCACTGACAGACTGGCCCGGACCACTGAAGATGGTCCTATCAATTATATCAGCATAATCATAAAACCATATATAATAATATGGAGAGTATACTGCAACGACAACAAGAAATTGTCGAAGCAATAAAAAGGATAGAAAGGAACTTCAGCAAAGATCCAGTATCCCGAATAACAATTTCATTAGAAATCTGTATTAGGCAAATAATAATGTTGTGAAAAATAAGCTAATTTAAGTAGGTGATTACTTTGCATCCGTTTCAGTCAATAACAATTTCGTAATAAATAAGCTAAATTAAAGAGGTTGCAAGACAATCATATTGCTCAATGTGCTTTGACCCGTACAGTTTAATATACATTTTTTGTATTATCCGTTGGCGATACTATAAATAAATAAATAATTATTCCTTATGCTTATTTTCAAACCCTGTCTTCCCTTCAAAAATTTTATTTGGGCCAAAGATTTATAACAATTAAATAAAAATAAAAATGTTATTTTTTTTTAATTGTAGTGCATTAGGCAATGAATTGGTGATAACCGGTCTAGAAGCCGCTGGAGCGTTCATGAGCTTCCAGAGCTCTATCGGAGGAGTAACTGTCAGTGACGAAGTTTGGGTGACACCTTCTGATGTGAGCACCAACAGGATTGTAGGTAAGTACTTAATGAGTTCTGGTTTTTTATGTACGCTATGTGATTATCAACAGCTTGTAATTAAATATGTATGCTTTTCAAAAAAATCTACTGAACTTAATATAGGATTGGAATGAAATTGAAATGTGCAATTTCTAGACAACACAATTACATATGTGTTTTAAACGTACACGATTTTTTTTAACTTAGAAATGCTCGAACTTTTAGAGTATTACATAGCTAGACGGCAGCTTCAAAATATACTTATATCCTATACTAGCTGTTCTCAACGGCTCTCACCCGTGTGCGCAAACAATTTCCCGTAGGAACCTATTATTTTTCCAGGATAAAAAGTACCCTATGTTATACAAGGATAACTAAGCTTTCAAATGGTGAAAGAATTGTTCAAATCGGTCCAGTAGTTTTTGAGTTTATTCATTACAAACATAGACACAAAAATACAAATGGTTCCTCTTTATAATGTATAGATGATCGTGTTTCGCAGCGACAGGCAGCTCGGCGCTATGCCTAGAAGGCGTGGGGTGGCGCGCTCCCCCGCGCGTGAGCCTGCACCCGCGCGCCGGGGTCACGCTGGCCGTGCTGGACGCAGACGAGCGCGCCGCCCACACGCTGCGCCTCGAGCGCCCGCCCACCACCTGGCTCGTGCAACAGGACTCTGTACAACACGTGAGCTATATGACCATACATATGTCCTAAACTTGAGTAAGCGTAGAAAAACACAACCTAAATATTTAAGAAATTCCTTACTCAAGAATTCCATTTTATGCCGAATATATCATTTTAGAAAACACTCCTAATACTCTTCAAACTACTTGATCGATTTTTAGCAAGTACCGCAAAGGAACTCCCTTTCACCGTAAAAAGAACCCAAGAACTCTAACCCAAAAAATGTTACACAACACAAACAAAATAATTATATTATTAGACACATTAATGGGCATGACGAAAGATTTTGAAAACTTGTTGCGTAATGTGGGTACACATCGAAAATACCTATATTTCGGTAATAAACTTAAGTTTAAGGAAGATTAAAACTATTTTTCTAATATGTTTTCAATGTGCTTGTCAAAACGGCAGCAGATGTCATGGCGTCAGCTCTGACGTCATGGCATGACACACTTCGGATGCGTTCAACCTAAGACTAGAATGAAATTAAAATTATAAATAATGGAGATAGAGTTCCAGGAGCTGCAAGTTTTTTTATTGGAAATTTCCTCCTCTTTCAGAATCTAATTTTGAAATTTCTTTAATATTAATAGTTTATGAAATATTGGCAATAAACGGAAGGCCATTTTTTCCTTTTTTTAATTGTTTATAACTTTTGCAATTTTTGATGTGCAAAACACACTGATAGAACATTTTTCTAGGCGATTCTGAATCCAATGAGTTATTACACATAATTTTAAGACCAGTATCTCTATTTTCTAGTTTTATTTTATTGAAAATCACAATAATCTTATTATTTTACATAAAACTAAACCAGTATTTTGAATTTTTTTAATATGAGTGTTCCTCTGAAATCATTAAATTGACGATTTTTTGATAATGTCGTCATGCCTATTATACTTCTTTCAGACACTGACAATGACAGTCAAATTTATAAAAGCCCTCGTTTTGCGTCTGGGACTAAAATGCTACATCTTGACTTAATTATTTTTAATACTTGAAAAATTGTCTTATTTTCTGAAGTGAAACTTCTTTAGGCGCATGACGGTACAATTTAATGGGTAAATTTAATCCATAACATGAAACGCTGTAATAATAATATTAGTGTCACGAAGATGTGCAACGTTTTTGTCGAAGAAGAGGGAGAGAGCAATTGAGACCGATTGAGAGAGAGTGACCAAGGGCGAACGTAGGGAGCAAGCGAGTGAGAAAGATCGAAAGAGAGAGAAAGATCGAGAGAGAGAGATAGATAGAGCGAACGTCGCATCTAAAGCTTTAGACTTGTATAAATATAAACGAGAATAAAAAATTAGCTTGCCAAAAAAGTTTGACTTCAGACATGTGTTCTTTGTAGGTACGCACGCACTTATTTTGTTTCAAGTAACGAGTTGTATAAAATTAAATACAAGTATACACAAATATTGATGAATATTGAATAGAATAGAGAATATATAAGTTTTCATAGCCAAATGTTTCCCTGGTTCGAAAAACTCTGCAATGTTGATCTAATATTGTTATAGTTGCTATATACATTTCATGAATAACTCAAATTCAACTTTAGTGGTATAAATATTGAAATAAAACTACTATTCACAGATGGAATTCCTAGCCGGCGAGTGGCCATCCTCTCTCGTGCCTTTATCTATTCAAGGAAATGGAGTTACGTCTGGTCTACTGCTCTGTACAGAAGAACAGAAATACATATTAGATGGAATAAAAGTAGAGCTGCCATACTCATGTCGCACGAAATCGCCACACACTGCTGAAGCTGTACTAGATATACCCAGTGGTAAGTGATGATTAAATTGTACTGTAATGAGTCGTAGAAAAATCGTGTTTTTTTTTTAAATTAATGCTTATAACAAGGAAATATTTTTACATACTTGCTAAATTTATTAGTTCCAACAATTTTATTTACTAATCATATCATCATTTATTAAATTTTGCACTAACTACGATTCTAATAATTGGTTGGAGAAAAAAACTAATTATAATTTTTTTTTAAATATAAAAATTCAGAAATAACACGTGGTTCAATAAGTCCCGAGACTAAGTACTAAAAAAGATCTTTTTTATAAAATCTATTTTTATTCATCAACATAGTCTCCTCCAAGAGCGATACAGTCCCTCCAACGCTTTTCTAACTTTTCTATCCCATGTGTGTAGAACGATTTGTCTTTGGCTTCAAAATAAGCCTCCGTTGCTGCGATAACGTCACTATTTGAGTCAAATTTCTTACCCTGAAGCATTTTTTTGAGGTCTGCAAATAGCCAGTAATCGCTGGGCCAAGTCTGGCGAATAAGGGGGATGAGGAAGCAATTCGAAGCCCAATTCGTTAATTTTGGCCATCGTTCTCACGGACTTGTGACAAGGCGCGTTGTCCTGGTGAAACACCACTTTCTTTTTGTTCATGTGAGGCCGTTTATCCGCAATTTCGTACTTCAATCGCTCCAATAAGCACATGTAATAGTCACTATTTATATTTTGCCCCTTTTCAAGGTAGTCGATGAAAAGTATTCCATGCGCATCCCAAAATATAGACGCCATAACCTTACCGGCCGATTTCTGAGTCTTTGGACGCTTCGGGCGGCTTTCACCAGCCGCTCTCCACTCCGCTGCCTGCCGATTGGATTCCGGAGTGAAATGGTATATCCAGGTTTCATCCATTGTTACATACCGACGTAAAAAATCCTTTTTATTATGATTCATCAGCGCCAAACATCGCTCTGAATCATTGATACGTTGTTCCTTTTGATCAGTTGTAAGCAAACGCGGCACCCACTTAGAAAAAAGCTTTTTCATGGCCAAATTTTTATGTAAAATAGTGAAAACACTACCAGCTGAAATCTTCACTATCTCGGCTATCTCTCGCACTTTTACCTTCCGATCTTCCAATACGATTTTGAGGACTTGGTTAATATTTTGTTGAGTCACTGCTTCATTTGGACGACCTGAGCGTTCCCCATCATTGGTGTCCATGCGACCGCGTTTGAAGTCGGCATACCACCGACAAATGGTTGCTTTAGAGGGAGCTGATCCTGCATAACATTTTATAAGCCATTGCTGTGCTTCAACGGTATTTTTTCCCATTAAAAAACAATGTTTTATCAACACGCGAAACTCGTTTTTTTCCATTGTATCGAAATTACAACCGTAGCGTCACTTAAATGTTTCAAAATCAAGTACCTGGGTGACCGAGCCCAGCTCGGTATTTTTTTTTTATTTTTTGTTTTTTTTTCGGTATTTTTATATTTTAATTTTATTTAAATAATAAATCACGAGTGAAATTAAAAAAAAAACAAGAAAAAATAAATAATCTGGAGACTGAGATTCGAACCCAGGTCAAAAGGATTTGAAATCCGTCGCTTTCCTAATTACGCTAATACAGCTATATTAATAAATGGTGAAATAAGGCTTCGTATTGTAATGATATTTTTTCATTGCCTAAAAACTGGGATAAAACGACATTTTTTTTAAATGAATCCTAGCTAGATCAATTTTTCGCCCCCGAAATCCCCTGCATACTAAATTTCACGAAAATCGTTGGAGCCGATTCCGAGATTCAGAGAATATATATATATATATATATATATTTATATATATATATATACAAGAATTGCTCGTTTAATAGTATAAGATAATTTTATTGTTCCATTTTTAAAAATTTGACACATATTCTTGTATTGATAGCCAGTACTTTTTAAAAATCAAAAGAGTTTTTAATATAATTATGCACCATTTCCAGGTTAGTCTCGGGACTTATTGAACGATCTAGTAGACCCGACCAAACGAGTTATATACTTTCCATCTTATTTCACACATACAAAACCGACAGTTATCAAAATATTCAATTTTTTTTATTATTATGTTATACTTACTATATTCCATATTCTATACTTTTCTCAGGCCAACTCGGATGTTCAATAATAACAGCAAATCAAATAACAGAAGCCTCGGAAGTGGAGCTTTGCGCGGAGTGGGGAGTTTCCCGAACATGTACTAAAGTTCAACTTTTACCACCAATAAAACTATCACACAACCAAGTATCCCTCCTAAACCCACCAACAACATTTACAATAAACGGACACCCACAGGCGTTAAAACAAGTTAGATTGACTACGTCACCGGGATTAAAAGTCGAAGTAAACACGAATGATGGAGAAATTAAAGTTCTAGTTAAAAGTGAAACAGTTACGTGCGGAATGGGTTGGGTTAATGTTATATCGAAATTAACATCTCAAGATATTAAAGTTGAAGTGGAGAGAGAGTGTGATATCGCGTGTGGGACGCTACTGGGAGCGTTGTTTACTCTTATATTGCCCTATTTGCCTACTTTGATGACTGTTATTGCTGTAGTAGCTGGATATTTATATGGTGAGTTTCTTTATTTTGAGTTTTTAATTAAGATATGTATTTACTCTGACTAATGAGAATGGTAGAGGGTATATAAAGGTGCATATAAACAAGATGTAACAAAACCTAGTTATATGCACAAGAGTGTATAATGTGTGTTTATTTCTTTTAATGTAACTTCACAAAGAATTTAAACATAGTACATTGACTCAGTGGACCTGCTTGTTGTGGGTTCGATTCCCATTTGAGTCTGGGTGTAATATTTTTATTTATTTATATATGTATTATTTCTATTTACCTTAAAAAAATATTGGGCTATATCAGTTGGCTGTTAACTACAACACAAGCATTAAGTTGCTTACCTTAGAACAGACTACCGCGTGTATGTGTTACTAGATATTTATTTATTTGAAACTTAAACTATCACATTAGTCTCTATTGGTGTTTGTAGTCCAGTCCAGTTGAATGTATAATTATTGAAGATGGATTTTAAATTAAATATTTTTATTATGTTAAGAAATAATTTTTTTGACAGACTATCACAGGAACTGTTAAGCACTTGTAATTGAAATAATCATTACATTATCTTCCATAAAAACCTTCTGCAAAGTAATCTTTTAGGCTAAGCGCGCACTTGTGACTTTTGTCACCGTGACTGTTGCGTCACTGTCACCGCGTCACTTAAACAAATTAACCTTGTACAAAGTGTTAAGTTAGAAACCTGAATTTAAAAAAAATAGTCCTATTGGTCCAGCCAGTCTCCAATTAGCTTTAGCAACATATTTGGTTATTCACTTTTATTAATACACTAGCGACCCGCCCCGGCTTCGCACGGTTGCAACGCTGAAACTAAATACTATCTACAATAAAAGATACGTTAGAAACCTCTAAAATTACCAGTGTTCCTCTTCTATAATATGCATGTATTATACATAAAAACCTTTCTCTTGAATCACTCTATCTACTAAAGAAAACCGCATCAAAATCCGTTGCGTAGTTTCAAAAATTTAAGCATACATACAGACAGACAGCGGGAAGCAACTTTTTGTTTTATAATATGTAGTGATTAATACATATAAAATAACTTTTTTCAGTACAATCAAGAATGAACAGAAAGAGTCAAATCCGGATGCCAATGGAGCCAAATCAGACAGTGATACCAGAAACACCTCCGATGCGGACTCGAACGTGGTCTCGCAGTCCGTACGCGGCTATGGGACCCTCGACCCCAGTATATGGAGACACGAGTGTACTGCCCGATGGTAGTTTCTCACCAAACTCCACAAGGACACACTCAAGGTTCCTCTAGTGACCCGGTGAATAGTGTTACAGAGGTGTTTTTAAATTTTCATAGTCATTATAAACATTTAATTCTACGCTAATTAAAGCAATTGTCATTTTGATACTTCCGACATCTCGGCGACTTGTAAACGCCGTGGCCACGATTTTAATTGTCGGGAATTCAAAATGATAATCACGATAAGTTGCGTAACATTAATCGTGTTATAGATGTTTCATATCGTCTAATGGTGATATTCTGGTTAATGGTGATAGTCTGGTGTGTTTTTCTTCATAAAAATTAATTTTGTATGAACTCATTATAATGATGAACTCATTAACTTTTCTGATTTTTTCGCGGTTAGGTTTTTTAGATGATTGATGATGACGTTTTGTAAATTGTTTGTCTTAAAAAATTACTATATTGATACAAACTATCTGTACCAATATTATGTCAAGTTTTATTTTTATTGCCTCGATTGGCCACATAGCGATAAAAACGCACGTGAACGAAGATAAGTTGAACTTAACATCTATTCAAGATTCTTGTAGCAATAAGTGTAGTGTGAATTATGTAATATTTATTAACACATGAGCTATCTTAAAATTTTCAAAAATATTGGTAATTTTTTTTGACAAAGTTGACTTCTTATTCGCATAATCATTGATAAATGCATTTTTTTTTGTACTGTTTAGAAACGGCATTCATAAGTTCAGTTCATATCTTGATAATTATGTATGTAAAATGAAATTTCTTAATATCAAGATATTTATTAATTTGTGCATTCTAGAAATATAACAATTTAATAAAAACAATAGTTAAAATTGGTTTTCTTCTAACAGATACATTTTTTTTCATACTTGAAATATTATTATTGAATTTGAATACAGTTATTTAATTTATAGTTACATAATTTAATGACCCAATAAATTTTACCTATATGGGTTTGGTAATAAATATTGGACGAAAAGGTAGTAGTTTGTTTCAAGCAATTGCTTCTTCTTGTGATAACATTTCGCCTATTATGTACAAGATACATTGGTTGCTTGTAACAAACAGCATAAAAAGTCCTTGTAACAGTGTGTATTAATACCTAGTTTACATTTAATGGATTTGTAACTTACTAACTGACAATTTGTATCATAAACCATTATAATTTTATAATTTTTAGTTAAAGTGTATAAAACATCGACAACAAAAAATTACATAATGCATATTTACATTTTTAAAGTGCAAAATTAATGTGTGGGTTATTTTATAACACATAAACAAACATTTTTAAATGGTTAAGATACAATATTAGGGTTATATTTACAAAAAAGTGGTGAATGTGGAAAAACGGCTAGGTTAAGTGACTTGATTTATTCAGTTTTGTTCTTATTGTTATTTTTCTATCATTAAATGCATTGTTATAATAATTGGTGTTGTTGAACTTTTGAACAACAATGAACAACATATTAATAAAAGGCAATGTAGCCACATACGGACAGTAAAACATTAATTTTAGACATGTATCTAATAGTATTCGATTTTACATTCTGTAACTTTTTGAGTGACTGCTATTTTTATTGCTTGATTGTTACTTCAAAACAACAGTCCAATGAGAGCTATTATAGAAACAATATTTTTTAAGTTGTGTTGCTTTAAAATTAATATCAAGGATAGTGTATACAAAGCGTTTTAGTTACAATGGATTCGTAAAACGACTTAAGTCACGTTAAAGATCTCATAAGACTGTTATATTAATATAGTTGTTGAATAAATGGAGTTCTAGGACAAAATTGTACTATACTGAAAATTTAACGATCATATAACATTTTTGTATTGTTTTCATTTGAAATATGAGTTGTGAAAATGTGAACTTCTTGAATTGTAAATAAAGTATTTTTTGAATTATTGTGTTTTCTATTTAATCGCCTTTATACATTTTCTCACCTTATCTCAAAAAAATAAGATATTTATCACATATTTATCAAGTTTTTAAAGTGAAACTTCTGTAGGCGCATACATACATATAATCACGCCTCTTTTCCGTAGGGGTAGGCAGAGACTACTTCTTTCCACTTGCTACTATCCTTACACACTTGTTTCGCTTCGTCCACTTTCATTATTCCTTTCATACATGCTCTTCGGTTTAGGGTACTCTTGACCTGGCCTTTTTTCAAGACGTCACTGATCTGGTCTTGGAACGTCCGCCTAGGTCTACCCTTTCCAACACTTCCATTCACACTCGCCTTATACACTTTTTTCGTCAATCGTTCTTCATTCATTCTCTCGACATAGCCAAACCATCTCAGCATACCTTTCTCAATTTTTGTCACTACATCTTCTTTCAGACCGCAAACACCACCACCATACCACAGACTTTTAGGCGCATGAGGGGTAAAGTTTGAGCGACCGGTAACGCGGCAGCGTCATGACGTTCAGTACTTGGATGGGTGACCGCCCGGGAACACCGCGTGAGGTTAATTTATGGTGGCCTTATACTAACAAATTAAACAACGATTAGTTTCTTTTTATTAGTTTGCCAAAGAAGTTTCACTTCTGACATGTGTACTTTGTACGCACGCAATTTTTTAAAATGTTTGCTGCTTGTTTGCATAATACAGGGTGTTAGGGGAATGGTTAGCCATAGAGGTATGTTATGTTGGGTAGAGGGGGCCATTTAGAACCTATTGAGGCTAACTTACCTATATGCAAAGTGTTACGGATTTTTTTTATGATTATTTTTTAATTTTTCGAAAAAAGTGCCGAAAATTAGTGATTTGACCATCATATCTTTTTTGTTTATTGATATATCAACGCCATTTCTTTTTTGTTTTGATGATCAATACATTGAGCATGTAAAATAAATGTGATTTAATTTAGAAAACATCTACAAAAAAAAATTATGGGCCACAGAAACCTGACAGAGACAAAAAGTAAATCAAACCTTCAAGTTTAGGTATAAATTAAAAAAAAATTAAAGCCTCCAGACAATTTAAAATAATTTAAAAAATTACTCTAGTTAACACTGTTTTAAATAATATTACTTTCATTCACCTACCTCACTTACTTTTTTTTTAAATGATGAAATAACGAAATGGTTTCTACCTGAACCCGTACTCTACGCTGACAATTATAACAATAATTGTTATTACGCGGGGCGGTATGTCCCTGTATAGCAAGCACATGGTAAACTACCTGCTGTCTCTTTTTATCTTGGAATTTGGGGTATGAGTTTCCACGGGCACCACCTCTTTGGGCACCACAAATGTCTCTCATAGGGTGAAATTAATGCCGGTAGGTATCAAAATAAAACAAATCATAAATTCGAGTAACAGATTTATTTTATTTTTATAAATAAGTACTGTGAAATCGGTCGTGAATTTCCACAATCTACATTACTAGAAATAAGGATGATCTACAAATAAGGATGTAAATCCTCGCCTGACGAGAGCAAAGTCAAGTTTTTAAATAATAAACGCTTCACACTCAACGGCCCCCAGTAGGATTTTCTCCTGTGTCGGGGGTCCGGAAACACACACACAATACACAAGCACAAACGCCCAGACCACGAGGGGTTCGCTTGCCCGCCCTGTAGCGCGAAAGCGCGGTTTGCTGGCCGGGTTGTGCTGGCTCCCTGGAGCTTTGCTCGGTTGCTGGTGCAATCCGGCAGACGTGATGTGTGAGGGCCAGGCTGTGCTGGCTCCCTGGAGCTTTTAGCTCGGTTGTTGGTGCAGTCCGGCGGACCGGTGATAAGTTCACCACTCCGGAGTGCTGGAGCCGCTTCCAGACAACCCGCGTTCTGGGGCTGCGGGGCACTGTGCAGCCTCGCTGGAGGGTGAGTGTTGTCTGGATGGGTAGATTCTGCGTGTTGAGGTCGTACACTACCTCAACATCGACAGGGGTAGTCAGTCCTTTGAACAGCACTATGTCCAGTACCGCCAGTACGTCCGGCTGGTACTGAGGGTCTGAGGATTTGTCGGTATATGGGTCGGCGCTCCTGGACCCATACTTGGGGATTCCAACTTGGGAGATAGGGTAGTTTTTATCTCCATTGGACCCGGTGGTGGGGTGGCGCTGCTATCGGTATGTATAATTTGGTAGCTGCTTTCCGGGCCGGACAAAGTCAGCCGGGTTCGGTAGTATATTATTATTTATTGATTCAGCTTTACGGATTTCGAAAACTGGATAAAACTAAAACTTTACAGATTAATAATTGATTAATAATAATATTTTATTGATACGATGAAACCAGGGGGGGTACACTCTAAGTAATCGATCAAAGCGGCATCTGGTGATTGTTTGGTGTCGATTTGTGGTAAAGCAGTTCTGTAATTAAGCATTATTTTTATAGATGTCGCTTCTACTCGTATCAAATTGTTGATAAATATGGATGTTGCCACTTGTTATAGTATATTGAGCTTAAGGGTGTTTATAAAACTACCTTTACTGGGCCTACAGATACAAATTAAAAATTTAATCACTTTTAAATACATTTGAAATGAATTGAAGTTCAAAAAATCAATTATATGCCCTATATAAATGTAATTGGCGGTTCTTTCAACTAAATAAATACAAAATATGTGGGAAATGAAAATAATAATCTAGCAACATTATAAAACTAAAACGAACACGAAGTTTTTGAATTTTGACATTTAATATGTGAAAAAAGAATAAGATAGGTTATTTTTGTACCAAAACTATTTGTAATATTATATTTTATTGTAAATAACTATGTAGAATGTTTATTAATAAAGTATTGTACTTTTAAGTGATTTGATGACTGCAAATTTTCAAAAGTGAAAACGATTTTCAAGTGTGTAATCCGATGAGCTCTCGTTTTGAATTTAAATTCTTATGAGTTTTTGTTTGATATTGTTGAGTTTTAGGTTGTTTTTGTGTTTTTGGTACGTTTGTGTTTTATATGAACTATAAAAATAAATGATATTAAGTTTTAATCAATTGTTTTATTTTAAACTGTTCTTACTTTTTCTTTATTATGTAAATATCATATCTATCATCAGGTTTGCTAAACATAAAATCCATTACATAAATCACTCCTTTTGCGGGACTGATTTGTAATAGATTTTATTACTTTAACAAACCTGATTCGATACAGGAAAACTAATTATACCCCGTCCGGCGAGTAATGATCTTTTTGACAGCCCACGCCTATAAATTACAGTTGTTTTTTTTTCGGAATAACGTACTAAAATTCTACTGTAATGTCATACTTTATTGACGATTTGATTGATTGAGTGAAGTACCCTGTGCATAACAAACAACCACAGACTATGAAACAGTTCTTGAAATAATAAATCGATAATAAATCGATCATATGATGAAAATAATTTTACGTCATGTGATTATTGTTTCTATAAATTTAATACAAAAAAGGAAATAAAAATAGTATCTATGACTCCAAGATTGATTACTTGCAAGGAATTAAGTCGCAATCTTGAAATTTAATTGCCAACCAAGAATAAAGAGCAATAACTCTGTTAATTCATTTATTTATTATTTATATATTTCATTTATAATTAAAAAAACTAATAAACGCATAAATAAATAATATTTTTAAACTAAATGTATTTAATTAAATCGATTGAAAGTTCTTCTTAAATAAAATCGATTATTATTTCGAATCGAATAAATAACGTGTGAGGCAGTCACTAATGTCAAAATTTCTTGAAGTGTCAAAAAGATCATTAGTCGCCGGACGGGGTATAAATAAAATAACTAAGGTACGTATAATAGGTACTATAATAGGTACTTATATGTACCTATATATAGGTTATGGCATCGTAGTTTGCACCAAACATCCACCAGAGGCGCTACTTTCCATACTTGCAAAAAAAATAGCGGAGTTGGCTCTCTTTTCCCGTATAGTTATTGTACTCTGTGGATGAAACAAATACATTAAGGCCGGCTCCACACGTTGGCCCCAACGCTCGTACCAACGTTGGACTGCAAATTCGGAGAGCCGTACACACGTTGGCTATCAAACTAGTTCTGTCCCGTCAGGGCCAATGTGAAGATGTCCGATATAGAAATCGAAATTGCTCTGAGCGCTTTTATAGTACTGAGTGCACATTTATATTTTGTTACTGAGAAAAAATAAAAATTCACGTCAAAGATCGAGTAGAGTCACTAATTTTTTTTTCTGTAAAGGCGATATGTGCTCATTAATGATTCTCGCTTTTTTTTAAATCTTCAATTGAGAAATTCATTCCCTTATTCTGTTGAATGGTGCGCCATGCATCAGCTAATACATTTTTATTTTTATGATCCTTTAGTAGCGTCCCATAATATTGGATGTGAAAAAGTCATAGAATTTATTGAACTTTATCAAAAGTTCAATAAATTCTATGATTTTTTCATTTGTTCATGCCGGTGGCGATTTTGTGGATGAGGAAGCCATTCTCGCGCGACGTACGCACTCACTGCGTGTTGCAACAGAACTGAGCAACGCGCCAACGTGTGGACGGATAGCGAGCGTTGGCGCAGATTCCTTTGATAAAACCGACACGAGCCTGACAACTACCAACGCTCGCCCCAACGTTGGGACGAATGCCGTTTTCTAGACCCACACGTTGGACGAGTAGCGTTGGGACCTATGTTGGGGCCAACGTGTAGAGCCGGGGTATACATTACAACACTGTTACTCTATGGCTTGGGCTTCCCCGTTATGTCTAAAATGGATGTTATTATGACGAAACAATAATACAAAACGTTTATTGACTAAAGCCCCATCCACACGCTTGACGAACAATGGCGAACAGCGAACAGCAAACAGCAAAAACGGACGTGTGGATGGGTGTTTGTCGTTGTTTGCCTGTTCGTGTTTGTGTTCGGCAGTGTTCGGCATCGGTGTCGGTTTTTCTTCACAGATCAAAGGATGTTTGGCAAACAGTTCGCGGTGTATCCACACGTTTGGCCAGCGATCAGTATGCGCGCGAGCTTCACGGGTGTTGGACGTGTCGCAGCTTAGAGTACATACATTAATTGTCGCAGTTTTTGGCGCGTTATTTACAGCCTTTTAGGTACTCAAAATCATGTTTTAATATTGTTTGTGTGACGTCATGTAAAGGTTTTATTTCTTCATTTAAAAATATTTAAATGAATTATATTACTTAAATTATTATTCGATAAATAATCGTAAAACAGTATATTTATTTTACTAGTACAGTAGTAGTTAGTTACAGTAGTAGTACAGTATATTTATTTTAGTATTAAGTACATTTTATGCCCCGTCCATACGCTTGGTGTTCATCACGAACACGAACAAAGTTCCAAACATCGACCACAATCATCAAACACAAACAGTCGTCCTCACGCTTGACGAACGTGTTAGTATTTTGTGGATCGGCAAACACGGCGGACGGATAACGCGGCGGCATGGCGGACGGATAAAATCTATAATGTACTTAATACTACTAAAATAAATATACTGTACTACTACTGTAACTAAATACTACTGTACTAGTAAAATAAATATACTGTTTTACGATTATTTATCGAATAATAATTTAATATAATTCATTTAAATATTTTTAAATGAAGAAATAAAACCTTTACATGACGTCACACAAACAATATTAAAACATGATTTTGAGTACCTAAAAGGCTGTAAATAACGCGCCAAAAACTGCAACAAGTAATGTATGTACTCTAAGCTGCGACACGTCCAACACCCGTGAAGCTCGCGCGCATACTGATCGCTGGCCAAACGTGTGGATACACCGCGAACTGTTTGCCAAACATCCTTTGATCTGTGAAGAAAAACCGACACCGATGCCGAACAGTGCCGAACACAAACACGAACAGGCAAACAACGACAAACACCCATCCACACGTCCGTTTTTGCTGTTTGCTGTTCGCTGTTCGCCATTGTTCGTCAAGCGTGTGGATGGGGCAATAGATTTTATCCGTCCGCCATGCCGCCGCGTTATTCGTCCGCCGTGTTTGCCGATCCACAAAATACTAACACGTTCGTCAAGCGTGAGGACGGCTGTTTGTGTTTGATGATTGTGGTCGATGTTTGGAACTTTGTTCGTGTTCGTGGCGAACACCAAGCGTATGGACGGGGCATCAAATAACGGGCAACTCGAACTCATCCGCCGCATGTCCGCCGCAGACCGCAATTGAATGGACCGGCGACCGCATTGTTTTAATTTCTGGATAGTGGATGATATCAACATCAAGTGAAAAACTGAAAACTTTCAAGGGTAAGTTGAAAATAAAACGTTTTATGTAAGGCATCATTTGTACTAATATATTTTTTAGTATTTTATACAAATATTTTATCATTATAAACTAAACACTAATTTAATATTATTTATATTATTTTATAGTTACTCATTAAGCATTTCTAACAGGTCTTCTTGGGGCGATTTCAATATATTTGCTGTGTATGTAAGATCGTTGCTCTTATTTTTATTCTTTATGATTGCTGTTATATTTTTATATTCAGTTTTTGTATCTATTTCTAACATTTTATTCTCATTTTTTTCATTGACAAACTCGAATGGTAATTTTAATTTAATAACGTTAGATGTATTAAAGACATTTTCAATTGATGCTAAAAGACAATTTATTTCACCGGTATCGAGACTATAGTTTCCATATTCATCTTCAGTTTTTTTAGAGTTATCATATTTATATATGTTTTCACCTAATTTCTTTAGAATATTGGCATTTATTGTATAAGGAAGGGAAAATGTGCCATCTTTTTTCTGTAAACCTAATCTCATAAGAACTGAAATTTTAGCGTGGTATTCTGAAAACCAGATTATTAAAGCACTGCATAAACAATTATAGTCATCGTCTGTAAACTTTTGTGTTAAGATATCAAATTTTTTTTGGGAATTTTCAAAAATATCTTTCGAAAAGTATTGTGGCATAAGTATAGCTACACTACGTAAATGTCGCCGGGTTATGTCAAAAATGTTTTGATTTGTTGCTACAGATATTTGCCATTTGAATATCATAGTCATGAGATCCCACAATTTACTCATGGAGTAATCGTCCAGTTTCATAATGGATGTTGCAGATATATCCTGAAGTAGCCGCTTAATCACAGTGTGCGTTGCCACCGGTTGAGGTATAAATAGCTCATCCAAGAGTTTAGGATGTAGTAACACGTTCACAATATCTGTAAGTACTGTAAAAATTTTTTTTTAAAATATTAGTTAGCTTTATTTGCTGCTTCATATAATTCTAATTTCAACAAACCTCTTTCAGATTTATCCAGGGGTACCTTTTGAGTTTTTAATCTTTGATCGATCACATAGATCATTTCACAACCTAAATTTATAACTATAAAAGGTGTAGCAAAGTGAGACATTATTACAAACCACAATAATTTAAAAATAAACAGATTTTATTCACTGCAGTTCAAGATGATTATTGATAGTTGCTATGAAGGTGTTATTGCCAAGTTAACTTCACAGGGTAAAATAAAACAAATGTCACAAGAATTATTATCACTCAAAACTAACAGCGAGAGAGTGATCTTTGTTTATAAAATTTTTGAGGATCTTAATGCTTTTCCAAATGTCACAGAAATGAAGAAAAGTAATGATCTTTCTTTACACTACCGTAACCTTGGCAACAAAAGCTTTCAACAAGAAAACTACCATAAAGCGTGGCAGTATTATAATTTGTCACTTCTCAATGCTACTTCAAATTCTGAAAACTATTGTCTTGCTCTGTCTAACAGATCAGCAGTATTTTTTGAACTAAAAAAATACAAAGAATGTTTACAAGATATTAGTACTTTCTTTTCTTTGGACTACCCTGACAGAATAACGGAAAGACTTAACAACAGGAAGGAAATGTGTAATCAGGCTTTAAGCAAACAGAGCAAGAAAATAGAGACGAATGATTTTCAACAGTTTTTACAAATGAAAAGTGAAAAAGATCCTATATATGTAAGTGCGAGCAATAAATTAAAAGTTGTAAACACAAAGGAAATGGGTAGGCATGTCATTGCCAAAGAGGATATAGAAGTAGGTGAAGTTATAATTGAAGAAAATCCATATTTTACTCTGTTACTTAAGTCTCAATACTTATTTTGTTGTAATTATTGTATCTCAAGGAGTTTAAATCTTATGCCATGTGATGCCTGTTGTTTTTGTCTTTACTGCAGTGAGGAATGTAAAGAAAAGGCTATGAAAGAGTTTCACGCTATTGAATGCCCTCTAATGGCTACCCTAGTTGAAATGGACTTCACTAAGTTAGAACTTCTGGCTCTGAGAACTGTACTTAAAGCTCGTCATGATCATAAGAATTGGGATGATTTATTTAAAACAATTGAAAATGCTGAAGCTAACATTGGCACTGAACTACAAGGACATGTTCAGGTTGATGGCAAGTGGGTATATGATTCCAAATACTATGCATCTATTCATACATTAGCTACAAATCTGGATAAACGATCTATTTCTGACATATTTCAAAAGTCTGTTACAGCTGTTGTGTTTTTAAGATTTTTAAAATACAATTCGAATTTTTTGAAAGCTGAAAATGAAGATCAAAATGAGAAAATTTTCAAATGTGTAGCTGGACTGTTATTGTTACATTTGATGACGACTCCCACAAATATGCATGGTATTAGTTCCAATATAGAAAGTGAGAACGGTACTTTTGTAGATGAACTAAGTGTGGCATGTGCACCATATGCCTTTTGTAGCCTTATCAATCACTCATGTGCCCCAAATGTTGTAAGGTTCTGTAAGCTAGGCACTGGAAGAAAGTGTGTGTTTGCTCTACGTCCAATTAAAAAAGGAATGCAAATTTTTGATAACTATGGGTAAGTAGTACTTGCATTATCTTGAAATATTTATCTGTATCTCTCAATTTTTATAAATACAAGCAACAAATAATATGAATTTATTATAAAAATTTATCAATGATTTTAAATAAATAAATAAATATTTACACAACACACACATGGTCGTCTGTTTCTAAAGTAAGCAACTTAATGCTTGTGTTATAGGTAACAGCCGACTGGTATAGATACATTTTTTTTTTCGATAAATTACTTATTAATAATATATATAAATAAATATATATATTACCTACACCCAGACTCAGGGTTGCAATAATAATTTAATTTTTAATAATTACCATCTATTATCTGCTGTGTGGTAAGGCAGTATAGAATATAGCCACCCCCTCTCTTCCCGTGGGTGTCGTAAGAGGCTACTAAGCAGGGCCGGACCGTGGGGTCAGGGGGCCCTGGGCTAATACTAATTAGGAGCCCACCAAATTTGACCACAATTGAGGTGAATGTGTAATGGCAGCCGAACATTTTAACAGTCAGTTCGAAGTAATATAAGAATAAATAATAAATAATATTTAATAAAATTATTGATTCTTTCGCATTGTCGTCTATTTTTGACTTTGAATTGACTTAGCTGGGGGCCCCTTGAATCCACTGGGCCCTGGGCTGAAGCCCAAAAAGCCATATGGTAGATCCGGCCCTGCTACTAAGGGATAACACAGTTCCACTACCACATTGGAACTTAAATAGCCGACTGATGGGGGGACAACCATCCAACTGCTGGCTATGAAATACACAGGCCGAAGACAGGTAGCAGCGTCTTCGGCGCGAGCCCTGCGGTCACTAACCCTCTTGCCCAGTGTGGTGACTATGGGCAACGCACATGAGGTCACGCCATTTTTGGTTCAAACTTGTGCGAGGCCTATCGCCAGCAGTGGACTGCGATAGGTTGAAGTGATAATGATGAGTATCTATTATGTAATATTTTGCAAAAATATATCAAATTGTATGAAGAATTAGCAATTTAGTAGTAACCTATTAAATAAATATATTTGTGTTGTATAATTGCAAGAGCGGATCCAGGGGGAGGGTCATGGCGGTCATGACCCCCCCCCCTGGGCTGGGTCCAGGACCTAGGTGGACCAATAATTAAAATTGTTAAACAAGATTTTTGTCACACTATAGATATTTTTAAGTACAGTACTTACATAGATTAATAAAATACCTACTTTTTACATGTATCTATCATTATCAAAATTAAATTATAACTTCTTGTGACTTAACCACGACTGTGACCCCCCCCCCCTGGCGCCAAAGCTGGATTCGCCGATCCGCATTTAATGAGTTATAATTTTAACTTAATTTTCAGACCTCATCATGCTATGGAAGAACGAAGTTCAAGGCAGGCTACCCTTAAATTTCAGTACAAATTTACCTGTTCATGTGAAGCATGCATCAATAATTGGCCTACTTACATTAGATTAACTATGATGTCTAAAAAAATACGTGCAAAATTAGTTCAATCTAAAAACAATTTGTTAAGTGCAAATGTAATAGACAAATTACAGAAGGGAGATGTAGAAACTGCGTATAAATGTTATGAAAAATTGTGTGTCCTTTGTAAAGAACTAGAGCCTTATGCACCGTGCGCAGAGCTTTGTGACTGCCAAGAAGCATTAAAACAATGTTTAGCGATATTTGAGGGATTAGTACCATATGGAAGTAGTTTGATGATTGAATGGAAACCAGTCACTTCTAATACAAGCAGGAATTAAAAAGTTGCTGTTGGTGTTTGTGTGTGACATACTCAAAGTAAATTAAGCTTAGTTTATATACAGTCGATTTCTTTATTAAACTATTTTATTTAATTAGATTTTTAAAATACTTTTGAATCTGATTACAATTAATATATATATATATATAGACTAAGAGCCCGTGAACCCCAGAAATCGAAATTAATAAATAAAATTAATACCAAAAAATCGCACTTTATTAGTTAATGATGTATTTAGATCGCTATTTTACATACCTTTAGTGACGACACTTCATAATTGTCCATCGTTCTTACCTGTGTTGGGAGCATGCGCTGTCAAACTCTCAGCTTTCATAAAATAACGTAGGTCTGGGGTTCAAGGGCTCTTAGTCTAATATCAATGAGAGCCTAAATGTGGTTGAAATAAAAATATTTATTTCCACATAAAAGGAATTTCATTATTACGTTTTTAATTATACTATTGATATTTTTGAGATTTTATTGCTTTTAATTAAGTTTTTTAAGTGTAAAACTAAACGTCAACATTTTTTTTGTTATTCATATAATTTTGTGGTGAATAAAATAGGATTTGCTACAACGTTGTTTAAATGGCAGAGATGAATAAAAATATAGACTTATTTGCAACAGTAAAATAGTTGGAAAGATTATTTTGATTGAAAATAAGTATATTTTAATTATGACAGTTATGTATTGATTGAAAAAAAAATTATATTTCTTAAAATATTGTTATATCAGTAAACTGAAAGATTATTAGATATAAGTATTGTAACCTAAATAATGTTATAAAAAGTGTAATTTTTTAATAATGGAATTTTGAGAATTTTCTATACTTGGCCACTAATATTGTTGTTTTAATATTTAAGTTAAAATAAAAATGATTATAATATAATTGAAATGTTTTTGTTTTTGAAAATCCAATTTTAGTATCATTTACTATAACCATAGGTGTTTTATGAGCTCCAAAACGTACACTTTACGGTTTCTAATAGGCATATTAAAAAAAAATATGGCATAAAAAGGAATACAGTTTGTAAACTAAAAAAGTCTATTTGTAAACAAAGATGCTTGAATTTTAGAACAAGTGTATTGCATTCATAGATTAAATCAAAAAGGGCTATTTTGTTTTAATCTAAGATTGCATTGTTTTTTTGAAAACTAGAGATTCTTAAAACTATTTACTTTGGTCTCTTTGTCACGTCTATCTTGCAGATTAGTAATTGAAAAATATGTACATAAAATCTAATTGCTTAGCGATGGTTTATCATTGCAATTAATTTTAATAAAAAGAAATGAGGACTAAGTATAAGGTCACTAAAGACTTGCTATAAATGTCAAACCGTTCTGATTCAAATACAATACAGTATATGTAATCATAACTTGTAACTGTGGTTTAACTACATACTTGGTGCTACAGGCTACTATTTTCTTAAAAGAATATAGAGTAAAATAAAACAATTTTGGTACCTTAAATCATTTTAATTTCTTCAATAACAAAAACATTCTTTTAAATTTCACTAGCAGCAGGAATGTTAATACTATATTTAAATATTTGTTCCATAAATAACAAAGAAATAATTATAATGAAATTATTAATAAGATTAGGTAAATAATAACGTTGAACAGACTATAAAAATAATTTTAACGCTAAATGTAACTGACCGTCCTTTCGAAGGCAAAAACCTAGCGGATTGGACGTTATCAGCATTGACAATACTTATTCTTGTTGAAACAATTGGTTTTATAGGACTATATTTTTTCAAATAATCTATAGCACAAGTTATTTCGTTATAGGGTACTATTTCTTTTTTAAGAGATTCAAACATGTCATATCCATCTCCTCCATCGCACAGAAAACTGGACGTTATCACTTTGTACTCGAGATTATCTTTAATATCATTCAGTTCAGAACAGTTTGAACAAATTGCTTTTGCTTTAACAATTCGAGAGCCAGGCTCTTTAGCTAAATCATAAACGACTTGCATTCCAGTAAATTGTAGAAATTGGCCAGGAGTGTCGATCTTTCTCCACAATGCTACCGAATGCTCCATGGCTTTTCTTAGTGTGGCACCATTCATGGACATTATGCATAATGTATCAGTAAACGGTATAACCGCAATCAAATCACCTCTTGTAATTTCAAATGGTTTTTCTTCACCGTTTATAGATGTCCTAATTCTACCTCCTTGAGTAACTGCTATGTTAACGTCAGAATATTCATCGTAATACTGTTTTGTGTAATTTATTATGGCATCGTTAATGAAATTTCCTAAATTACATTCCTTAAGGCGGCAAGAGTCACCATCAAGAAAATATAATGAAGTACCAACTACGTCATTGTAAACTTTATTGACATCACTTCTATATCTATTAACCATTTGTAAAAGCTCTGGATCTTCTGGGACTTCTTTATTTAATAGAATGGGTTCACCGTCGTAATAAACAATTTCACCTTGATTATCAAAAATTAAGTGCAATTTTCCTAGATATTTTGTATAAGCGTAAGCTTGTACTACTAGAACTTTTCGACCTGACTTTTGTTTCACTACGGTAGGATAAGGACCTTGTGGATATTCAGGTATTTCATCTGTGCTGTTATTTATTAGAAAAGTATTTGAATGACCACCTATTACTAAATCTAGATCTTCAACCTCTTCGGCGATTAACAAATCTGTCAAAAAACCTGAATGACCTAAAGCTATTATTATTTTTATTCCTATTTGTTTTAGTTTATATACTTCTTTTTTTAAGGCTACAATTTCTTCTTCGTATTCTACATTATTTTTTGGTGCAAGAAATTTAGTTTCTGGAGTTAAATAGCCTACGATTCCGATTTTAACGCCGTTTTTAATGATTACTATTGATTTGTACAAATTAGCTTCTTTTTCAAGATCAGGTACATGAGTAAGAATGAGGTTAGCAGCTAGAACAGGTGACGTCACGTTTCTTATAAAAGGCACGACTCCATCAATGTCTTCGTCGAATTCGTGATTTCCGAGAGACTGCAAGGAAATATTAGATATTTATATAATATACATACGCAGATATATATAGCATTAAATCCTTATCTATACGTATTTTGTGTGACAAACGTTTTGGTGTGCGTAGGCGCCTAAATATCGGCCATCGCAGGTTCGTTTCCTGCTCTAGACGGATAAATTTATTTGTACAAGTACTTGTTTTTGGTCTGTTTGTTTGTCCTTGCGGTGCCTCTATAGTGACTCGAAGAGCACTAAGCTGCGGTCCTGGTTGTTATCATAGACACCTGATAGCGATCGTTTCTCCTGGCAGGAAATATATATCTGCTAACTTGCAATGAAACAGCGTTGGATTAAGCTCCGACCCTTCTACACGAAGAAAGAGGCCTATATCGAGCAATGCAAATACAACCAATCAATCAATCAATCAGTGTATGTGTAAACGTCACGTTCGTCTACATTCTGATGAACATATAATATCTACGTTTATCACGTAGATATTTAAATTCTAATTTTTCCAAACCTATATGAATAGGCAAATACATTGATAACAGGGTGCCAGTCAAAAAGTGCCCGCAAATACTTAAAAAAATGATTTTAATTATCACAAAAAAAAAATTCATTCACATTTGATTATAATGAAATATTCACATCTTTGGAAAGATCGAATACAATCGAATTAAGAACCTCTTTTTTTAGAATTCCATTAAATAGGCTAATTTGCATTGCATCTACTTTGTTTCTCGATGATTACCTTCATATTATGGAGATTTAAGTTCAGCAATCTTTTATTACATTAATTACAGGCTGAATTAATAAGTCAATCAAACATTTATTGTTTTTTATTTTTTTTTACCTGCCAATAAGCCTGCCCTTTAGTTTCCCTGTAGCTCAAAATGTCATTTGTACTGATCATTATGCTGTGCCATCATCATCATCACATCAGCCTATCGCAGTCCACTGCTGGATATAGGCCTCCCCAAGTTCGCGCCAGACATCACGGTTTTCCGCAATCCTCATCCAGCCTACACCGGCAATCTTACGTAGATCGTCGGTCCAATATGCCGGAGCATCATACTGCGTTTGCCTAGACGCAGTCTCCACTCCAGGACACGTCTGCTCCAACGGCCATCGGTCCTGCGACACAAGTGACCAGCCCACTGCCACTTCAACTTGCTAATTCCGTGGGCTATGTCGGTTACTTTCGTTCTCTCGCGGATAGCCTCATTTCTAATTCTATCTTTGAGAGATACCCCAAGCATAGCCCATTCCATTGCACGTTGAGCGACTTTAAACTTGTGGACCAGGTCCCTTCGTCAGTGTCCACGTCTCGGCTCCGTATGCAGGACGCATTGTTCGAAGACTTTTGTTTTCAAGCATTGCGGAATCTTCGAACTGAAGACTCGACAAAGTGTGTTAGTGTGTTTACGCTGTGTAGCTATGTTTAATCCTAAAAAACCTTTATCTACAACTATGCAACATTAATTGAAATAAGAAATACAATAATTACATAGATAACCGTTCAATAATTTATGCTGATTTATTTCAAAATAAAATAATGTTATATATACAAAAGATTAATCTATACCTACTTCGATTTTTCTTATGTTAATTCGAAAACAGGCACATCAATACATGTTTATCATATCTATAAAACAAAAAGTTATTATGGAAATCAGTTCAGCCGTTTAACAATAATTCAGTGACGTACGTACAGAAAAACTGTACCTACATGTAAGACATTGCGTTTGAGAGAGGTTATTAAATAAAACAAATTAAACATCACTTTTTATTTCATTAGCTAACTTACCAATTAATTATTTCCTAAAAAAGAAAAATTTCATCAAAACAATTTTATTATAATTATGACTAAAAGTCTTTAAGATATATTTTACAAATATTCTTACAGTTTTTTACACTTTTTTCCACAGCATGTCTTAATTCTTAATCCTATTTTAAATTTTTACTGGTTATATATAATACAGAAAGTATTAATGCTTTCGATATATTTATTCTAAATCCTGTACTACTGCTTTGTTTAAGAATTGTTACCCTATTCTCGAGTTGTGGAAAAATCGGACTATGCTGTTTGATGTATTGCATAGTACAAGTTAATTCTGAGTAGTTCAATGATCGTGTTGGTAAGCTTTGAAGCATTGAGTATCCATCTCCGCCACTTGATAGAAAATATGGCATTATAACATTGTACATTTCATTTTGCGTCACTTTTCTGAATTCTGGTATTGAACAATTCCAGCATCTTGCTTCAACTTCAACTACTTGAAAGCCTATTGGATTTTTAAGATTATATGTAACTTTGAGACCAGAAACTTGTAAAAATTCCCCAGGATAATCTAATTCACTGTAATTTTCAATTGAATGTTCTAAAATTTGTAACAGAATACGACCACTCATTGTTACTACAACAAGACCTCCTTCAAATGGTAATACTCCCATCAAAGCACCTTTAGTAATAGTAATTGGCAGATCTATTTGCGTTATTGACGATCTTATGCCTCCGCCTTGAATTAAAGCTATAGGTGCATCTGTCCAATGTTCACTGCTGTTGTATTCGTTTGCGTAATAATAAACCATAGCGTCAGCTATAAGGTTACCCATATTACATTCTTGTTGCTGACAACTAAGACCATCTAAACCTACTGCTGTTGTACCTATAACTTCTTCCGTGTAATTCAAAATATCAGAACTGTATCGCTTAACGATTTCTAAGACATCTGGGTCTTGAGGAATTGTTTTATCTAATAAAATAGGAATTCCATCTGCGCTAATCAAGTCTCCTTTACTGTTGAATAACATATGTAATTTACCAAGATATTTTGTGTAAGCATAAGCCTGGACCACAGGGACCTGCTTTCCTGATGCTTGTGTGACGTAAGTAGGATAAGGTCCTTGAATTTTTTCTGAGTCAGGACTTGTGCCGTTCCATAGAAACGTATTTGAATGACCACCAATAACTAAATTTAAGCCATCTACTTCTTTTGCAATTTCCAAGTCTCTTAAATAGCCAGAGTGACCTAGCCCTATTATAATATTAACGCCCTCAGCTTTCAACTTTTTTAATTCTTCTCTTATAGCAACAATTTCATCAACATACTCAACATCGTTTTTTATCGCTAATATTTTTGTTTCAGGCGTTAAGTAACCTATTACGCCGACTGAGATACCAGAGATATTAAAAACAACAGATTTTCTTAGATTAGTCTCTTTTTCTAAATCGGGAACTTTGGTCAAATCGAGATTTGCCGCTAAAACAGGGCATGAAAGGTTTTGTATGAACGGAGTCAATCCGCTAACGCCACGATCAAATTCATGGTTTCCAAGTGACTGTAACAATGACAGAAAATAATATTTAATTACATAAAGCACATGCATTAGTACGTACATACAGTGATAACAGATAACTAAAGCATTCGAGCACTATTAAATTAAAAAAAAAAAATTAAGAACAAGATAGGTTGTAAGCTTATTGTTTAGTTCAAGTTCTAGAGTACAAAAATGTAAATAGATTGCAATACAACAAGTCTTAAAATTTAATATAGTAAATTGTGAATTAAATGTATATTTAGTGTGCGTTTTGTTAAACTTTACACATAACATAACAATAATATTTTAACACAACAAAAACATTTATTGACATTAGGTTTTATTTTTAACTAAATATCTACTAAAAAGTAACTAATGTTTAAAATTACTTGTAAATCAAAACAAGGTTAAAATGTTAAAATAAAAGCGTATAGTTAATTGTGAGTTTTAATGGGATTTAATAACAAACAATGATGTAGAATAGGATTGGTAAAAACAGTAAAATAGAGATTATCATGAATAAACTTCTCTTTTGAAGAAAAGTTTTACTGATTTTGTGCGCAAGTAAGCGTTTATTAACATTTTATTAAACACGAATATTTAGTATAAACACATGTCAGTCACAGGATAGACAATTTTATTAACAATGTCTATGATTGTATTGATTGAGTACCATGACCCGATGGAACCAATAAAACCGATTCACTAAGTGCTAGTCGAACACACAAACGAGTGTTTTCAATTGCGAAATTTTTTTATTGTAGTCAAAACGTCGTTTTTAATATTTTTTATTGTTAACATAGCTCACATTTACCTACAACAACTCCGAAAGTTCAAAACTTTACTGGGCGTATTGACTTTTTGTAGCAAAAAAGAATGGATTTACTGGGTACCTTAAGTAGTAGGTACTATTGACTAATCTGTGACCTTAGTAGCATTCAGGACCTCCCATTCAGTGCGGAACCCTAAAATGATATTATTCAGAAGTGCCTGCAGTGCCTGCTATGCAGTGTTGTTATTCCTATGAAAATTATGAGTGTTCGAAACCAGACACAAATGATAAGCCTGTTTTAACGATCCAATTTTTTTTTACTGGAGTTAATACCAATATTTTTTTTTTATCTTTACGTTATAATATGATTGTTATTAATATAATAATAGCAGCTAAAATAAATTAACTTTATGGTAACTGACAATGTTCTTTATTCCCAACCGCACCGATTAATCTCCTTCGTGTCTTCTACATTCTACGTGACATTGGCGAAATCATCTGTGCTAATTTGGCACTGTTGGAAGCTACTAATCTAAATGAATGAATGAATGACAATGTTCTTGCCATGAATAATAATATCATTGCTATATACATACATATAGTTTTTTTTTCATTAAAAAAATAACAAAACTAAATTGGCCTAAATAATTACCTACGTAAGATTAGTAGGGACGTAGTTTGGGGAAGCACGGGGTTAGCAAGAAAGTTTAAATAATAATAGGTTTGTAGCTTTTTTTTTGTGGTGTATCAAACATAAGAAATAAACAACTTAAGTATTTGACACAGTCCATAATTTTTATTTTATTTTATTAAAACAATTAAACTGTGTTGAAGGAACAACCACGTTTTAGATGGTTGGTTTTTACCTACATCTCAAAATAACAAACCTTAATTGATGCAGTTATCTGCTGTTTATTTTGTTATTTTAAGATTGAGCGACAAAGAAGGTTAATTATATTATAATGTTTTCAGCAAACGTTCGAAACTGTCGTTTCATATTTTATTTAAAGTTGGTCAATAAAATATTAACATAATTATGTATACATTACAATTAATAAAATAAAATTACGTATTAAAAATACTGGGTTGGTGTTCTTATATTCTATATAGTATGATTAATAATAGGATTTTTTAAACTTATATGCACAACAATTAAATTCTGCTTACAAGGACAGAGTGGTAACTATGCTTAAAAATATTGAAAATACAGACAGAGATTTTTGAACAGCATAATTTGGTTCATCATTATTGTAAATTAACACTCTACCCTCAATAGCTGGATGGACTGGACTCATTTTATTTACATATTCAACCGTGCATTGTAATTCATCATAACTTAGAATAGTAGATGATGATTCGCTGACAATTGGAAATCCATCACCTCCCATTGAGAGGAATTCATTCATTAATATGTTGTAAATTTTTGACACATTAAGAGGCGTGTAAACAGGTATTTTACATTTCCCGCAAATCATTAGTACTTTTGCAACTCGCCTTCCCGGGGGTTTTTTGAAATCGTACTCTACTTTCATTCCAGACATTTGTAAAAATTGTCCAGGTGCACGTATTGTGTTATATTCAGCTACAGAATGTTCGAGCATTTTCTGTACGTTTGAGCCATTAACTTCTACTTTTACAATATGTCCATCAAAAGGCATGACAGTAAAGAGATCTCCTTTAGTAATATTGAATCTTTGATCCACATGTGAAACTGACGCTCGGATTCCTCCTCCCTGGATAATGGCAATCGGCGCGTCAGACCAACCATAACCTCTATATTCTGTAGCGTATTTGTCAACAATTGCATCAGCTATCAAATTTCCTAAATTACACTCTTGTAAGCGACAGGTTAGGCCGTCTAAAATCACCGAAGAGCTACCGACTGTTACGTCTGATATCTTTATAATGTTTTCCCGATATTTATTAATCACATCTAATACGGCAGGATCTTGTTGTATGAAATTGTCTAAAAGTATTGGGTTTCCATCATAACTTATTATTTCTCCATTGGAATCGAATATTAAATGTAGTTTTCCTAAATATTTTGTGTATGCATAAGCTTGCACTACCGGAACAAGTCTTCCTGAATTCTGCTTTACTATTGTAGGATAAGGACCCTGTTTTTCTTCACTGTCAGGTGTTGTGCCATTCCATAAGAATGTATTTGTATGTCCTCCAATAACCAGATCAATATCGTCGACTTTTTTAGCTATTTCTAAGTCTTTTATAAATCCAGAATGTCCTAAAGCTATTAAAATCTGTATACCTTCATTTTTGAGTTTTTTGACTTCTTCGTGAATCGCGATTATTTCATCTATATATTCAACATTATTTTTCACTGCTAGTATTTTTGTATCAGGGGTAAGATATCCAATAACGCCCACCTTTGTACCACTTATATTAAAAACAACAGATTTCATAAGATTACTTTGAGATTCCAATTCAGGTTCATTGGTAAGAATAAGATTAGCAGCCAGTGTAGGGCATGTAAGATTTCTTATAAAAGGTGTTAGTCCAGAGATACCGTTATCAAATTCATGATTTCCAAGTGACTGAAACGAAAACACAAAAAATTAGGTTTGGGGTAATATCATACATTGTTGTAATTAATTAGTAAAATTGTAAAGGATAGTATAAAACCAACGATTTAACAAAGTATACAATTATATACTATAAACCTGCTAGTAGTATAAAATATACAGATGAACGATTTCTAATATAATACTTATGAAAATGATAACGTTTTTTCTGTCTATTTATATATAATTATGTTATAGAGTAGGTATAATTTTGCTATTACGTGAATGTCAGTAAAGAAAATTAAATTCTTAGGTATATACATATGAGGTAGAATCTAATTAACGTATTCATTAATATTTGTACTAAACAGAGATGTAATTACAGAAATTGTTAAAATGCAACAAACGGTATCACATACAAACATGTCTGCTAAAGTTTATTAATTCCTCGTTTTAGATATGATTAATAAAATAAGTGATATACATGTTTTTTTTTTGGTTAATTGCATGTATGAAAACGTTTATAAATTTTTTTTGTTTTAAAAATGATTATTTACAAAACATAGGTATTAAGTATTCAACATAAATATTAGAATGAAACAAACAGTAGGTACAGTCAACTTTTATGAGTGGAACACTTGAAATTCGAACTATTTAATTTTTGTGAAGCAAATGAAAAAGGATCAGCAGTAACTATAACATTTATGAATTCGTTTATTTGGACATCTCGTATAGACGTATAGTAAGGGTAAAGGAGAATATCGTCATTGTGAAATATTATGTTCTTGTGCTGCACATTCTTAGATAGGTACCAAATATTAAAAGTTTTGTCATGAATATAGCGTTTTCGTTTAAAATAAGCTTTTTACAAAGATTACAATGTTAATTTAGAGGTTGTATAAGAGTTGTAGAGAGTGTAGAGAGTATATATATGGAAAATACTTTGAATACATAAAATAATGAGAAAATAAATAAGCAAAAAGAAATTAAAACTCTTGTATTAGTAATACGATTTATACCATAAATTTGATTTAATATATACCAAGTTTTTTGCATGCAAATATTAAACTTACAATTATTAAAACAGAAAAAAGTTAGGACTTACACGAACATCGAAAATTAATTGACTTCCTCTTTTTAGTATCAGATTTTAAGAAATATAGTGGAATTGGGTAAATATATTTAAACTACGACTGAAATGATATAATAAATTTTTATTCAAACGTTATTCAAATTAATCAAGCCAATAAATATGTTAAATGAACTAATGCAAAGACTATGAAAGATGAAGTTAAAGCTGTGGCGGAGCCTGGATACGACGGCTTATTGAGTAAGACGACACGTTCTGCAACTTCTGGATATATTGGGCTTCTCATTTGAAGGTATTCGGTTGTACAAGTTATCACATCATATTCAAGTTCTTCTTTTGGTAAACTTACTAACATAGAGTAGCCTTTGTTGCCATTGGCTAAAGAAGCTGGCATCAAAATTTTATAGCTCCTCCAATCATCTATTGTGAAAAACTGAGGTACCAAACAACTCCAACAGCGCACCACTGCATTTACTAACCTAGAACCTGGTTCTTTAGATAAATCGTACTGCGCTCTTATACCAGAAAACTGTAAGAAACGACCTGATGGGTTATTGGTCGTATAATCAGATACGGAATGTTCAAGAACTTGCATAAGTATTGTTCCATTCATTGTAACAGAAACCAGATTACTCGACTCTGGTAGAGCAGAAAATAAATCTGCTCTACTGATTGGGAAGGGACGGTTTTGTGGTGATATAGAGCGTGCGAAAGCATCTCCATTTATTATTGCTATAGGAGCGTCAGTCCAATCACTACCATTATATCTAGTAGCATAGTATAAATTAACCGAATCTAACACTAAATTACCAAAATTACATTCCTCTACACTACACGTTTCTCCGTCAAGCTCAACAACAGTGTTACCAATTTCTACATTTGATGAAGTTATATCTTCAGCGAGTCTGGTAACAATTTGAGCTGTTTCTATATTTTGAGGTATGGATTTATCAAGCAAAATGGAGTCTACATGGTAGTTTGTTAGTTCCCCTTCGGCGTTGAATGTTATTGATATTTTTCCTAAATATTTATTATATGCAAATGATGGGATTATAGGTACTTTTTTTCCAGATTTTTGTAATACTACATAAGGCTTGGTAGCTTTCTCAAAATCATTTTCAGCATTTGTACCATTAGAAAAGAAAATATTTTGATGACCAGCAATTACAAAATCAATACCGTCAACTTCTGATGCTATATTTTCATCTTTTCCGATTTCTGATTCTCCTAAGGCTATAATAATTTTAATACCTTGATCTTTAAGTTTATTTACTTCATCTTGTAGAGCAATAACTTCATCAATATACTCAATGTTGTTAGTGTTGTCTAAAAAATTAGATTTGGGTGTTAGATACCCAACAATTCCAATCTTAGCACCATTAATGTCTAAAACTACCGATTTTTTAATTTTCTGTTTAGCCTCCTCAGAATTTAAAACTACATTACTGGCTACAACATTAGATTTCAAATTTGACAGGAATGGTGTTAGTTTATTGGATCCCTTTTTGATGTCGCCGTTCCCAAGAGACTGAAAAAAGAATTTTTATTAATAATAAAAATAAGTATTTAATGTTAACAATAATTATTATTAGTGTTAGTAGTAAATTAATAAAGATTTTAGATTAACATGGTTACTTCTATTACTAAAACTATTCGAAAACGGGATAAGTACCATTAACTGCGAATGTCTCGTGAACAAGACTTTCGCAGTTAATGTCGAACCGCAAAGCTAAAATGATAAACATGGTAAATATCCCGTTTTCGAATAGTTTTAAATTAATAAAATTCGTTATTATATTGTTTTTGAAAATGTTTAGTTAAAAATGCATAATATTTGTTAGTTTTATTAATAGTTATTAAAATAATTTATTAATATTAAACATTATTCTTTTTTTATGTAAAATAATAGCAAAACATAACCACCACCAGTTCGATGGATAAGGAAAACATGTAAAGCTTACATTGTTAAGGCACACGCATGAACATGACATTTTGAACGATGTTAGTTCTGTTACTTTTGTAATATTTCGTAATTTTAACACTTACATTCCAGTCATTTCTTCATCTTCGTTTTGCTTTGGAAGGTCATTTCAAACGACCAATAAGAAATTCTTTCTTCTTTTTTATTTTATTGTTTTGTTATTTTTCATTTGTTTAATTCTTTGTTATTGCTCAGAGCCGAGATGCTGCCAGAGACGCCGCGTTGGCGCAAAGGTTACAGCACTGGTTTGTGCCTGTTTCGCTGGCAGTTGCGGGTTCGAACCCGTACATGACAAACATTTGTATTGGCTGAGCACGATAAGCCGTCGGTCCCGGTTGTTATCATACACACACCTGACAGCGATCGTAACTCATAGTAGGGAACACATAATATATGCACTAACCCGCATTGGAGCAGCGTGGTGGAATAAGCTCTGATCTTTCTCCTACATGGCCATGCTGGCATGCATGGCAGGCTAAATGGTAAGAGTCCTTTGTCCAGCATTGGGATATTACAGGCTGAAGCGTAACGTAGCGCTCAGAAGAATTCCGGTAAAATGTAAGTTTACAAAATGATATGTAACACAAAAGCAATACGTCCACAAATGAATCTTCTATATATACCCACGTATTATGTATGTTTGTGTAAGCACAACGAGATATCACTATTGCCGAATAAAAGTAACACACACAAACACATTATGTAAAGCCAGTGTCATTTTACATTATATAACCGGACGTGACGCAACAAGTATTGATTTTACAGAGTATATAACGTATCTACTGTGCACATAGTCTGTAATATTAAATATAACTCCGCTCTGCTGTCAACGATAGAAAATTTTGCTATGAAAATGCAACTCCATTTGTTGATTGACTTATTCCAGCTTTGTGTTCCGGAGCTTTATTAGTTCTGAAATGTTCTATCCTTTCTACGTGGAATGGCAATGAAATGAAATCTGTACAAATTTTTTGTAATATTAAATGTAAAAGCTCATCGCCAAACATGATACTATATTCTTTAGTGCATTTTTCGTACTATAAAGGAAACATTTTTTTTATAATTTAGTAATTTGTTAGGAACAAACGTTTTCGTTGTATTTTTGGTTCTGTTATTATAATAAAAATCTTGTCAAAATATTTAGGACGCCGCGTTGGCGCAGCGGTCACAGCACTGGTTTGTGGCCGTTGCGCGGGCGGTTGCGGGTTCGATCCCCGTACACGACAACTTTTATATTGGTCATACAGATGTTTGCCGTGGTCTGGGCGTTTGTGTTTGTGATGGTGTCTGGGTGTAAAACAGTATTATTTAGCTTTGATCTTCTGTAAGATTGAGGTACTACCTCGTCGGGCTGCTCCATGTTTGAGCAGGAAATTTCCTGCTGTGCTCTACCTCAGTTTCCTGCTGTGCTCTACCTCAGTTCGGCTGAGGTTTGCCTCAATTTTACGAGCTATTGTAGTATCAAAGGTGATGGATGTAGATAACTTCTGTATCTGTAACACCGTCTCTTTAAATTCATCGCTAAATCATTTCGCTTTATCGAATTAATTATACGAAAATAAATAAATATGATTGTTTTTCCTTTTATCTTTTTTTATCTCTTTTTATAGTTTATCATCAGATAATTGACAGTTTACCTCCATTTATTAAAAGTACCTGGGTGACCGAGCCCAGCTCGGTGTTTTTTTTTATTTTATTTTTTTTTCGGTATTTTTATATTTTAATTTTATTTAAATAATAAATCACGAGTGAAATTAATAAAAAAAAGAAAAAAAAATAATCTGGAGACTGAGATTCGAACCCGGGTCAAAACGATTTGAAATCCGTCGCTTTCCTAATTACGCTGTTACAGCTTTGTTAACAGTAGTGAAATTAAGCTTCGTATTCTAATGATATTTTTTCATTGCCTAAAAACAGGGATAAAACGACATTTTTTTTAAATGAATCCTAGCTAGATCAATTTTTCGCCCCCGAAATCCCCTGCATACTAAATTTCACGAAAATCGTTGGAGCCGATTCCGAGATTCAGAAAATATATATATATATATATATATATATATACAAGAATTGCTCGTTTAATAGTATAAGATTCGATTCAGATTAAAAATCAGTACCAAATTATTGTTGATTGAGTAACTGACATAATTTTTTAAATTAAGCAGTTCTGTCGAAATGTAAAGTTTTTTTTTATATTTATTAATCCTTACTAAATATTAATTATATCTTGCTTAATTAGTATCTATAATTATTATGTCCCGATTATGTACTTATGTATAGTTGATAGTTTCGTGTTTAATTACAAGTAAGTGGTAAACGCAATGCAATATTACACGCAGGAGCAATCAGAGAAGTTTGTGGATATGTAGATGTTTGGACAAGCTTTGTCAACACGCCACATCTTAGCATGATAATATGGACATTTCGTATTGTCTCTCGCTACACGTCAGGCGTAACACGAGACGTAATAAGCCACAACACAATACGATATAAATGCTAATAATAGTATGATACAGTAATGAACAATTACAACAACCTTCATTTTAAAACAGACAGACAATATAACTTTGTATATAGTTATCACAAAAAAAGTGCGTGCGTACAAAGTACACATTTAAGAAGTGAAACTTCTTTGCCAAAATAATTGAAAAAAACTAATTGAAAATAAATAAATAAACGGCCAACGTCACGAGGTGTTCCCAGGCGGTCACCCATCCAAGTACTGACCGCGCCCAACGTTGCTAAACTTCGGTGATCAGACGAGAACCGGTGTATTCAACGTGGTATAAAAACGTCATCGTCCCGAGTTTCATCCGTAAAAATTTTACCCTGATGCGCCTAAAGAAGTTTCACTTCAAAAACATACAGAAATCATGTTTAGTTGTCACCGTATGAAACTCTATGAAAAATTGTATCAATGAGCTCACAAAAGCGACTCAATCGCGAACATTACTTAACAAATGATATACACGTTTTTTTTTTCTTGTATACTCACAACTGCATCCGGTTGTAAAGCGTTAAGGAACTCAGCGGCTATTTTCCATTTATAGATAGTGAACCAGGCGGTTCCTGTGTAGGTGTCACCGGCGTTGAGGTACAGTACTGGAGGACCCTCGCCAGACGCAGCTGCCTTTCTTGCCTCTTTTACCCTGTAATTATTACATAACAATTTATTTAGACGCCGCGTTGGCGCAGCGGTCACAGCACTGCTTTGTGGCTGTTGCGCTGGCGGTTGCGGGTTCGATCCCTGCACACGACAGCATGTGTATTGGCCATAGAATTGTTTGCCGTGGTCTGGGTGTTTGTGCAGTCCTTGCGGTTGTGGGTCTCCCCACAGTGCCTCGGAGAGCACGTTAAGCTGTCGGTCCGGTTGTTATCATGTACACCTGATCGCCATCGTTACTCATAGTAGGGAATATATCCGTCAACCCGCATAGGAGCAGCGTGGTAGATTAAGCTCTGATCCTTCTTGGGGCAAGAGGCCTATGCCCAACAGTGGGATATTACAGGCTGAAGCGTAATTTATATTTATACAATAAAACAAAATAGGTAAATAGTTTGTTTAAGTAAGCTAGTCTTAGTCTATCCAACTGGAATTTAGAAATTAATTATTGTCATTATAAAACCTGAGGACGAATATAAATTCTATTATAAAACTATAAAACAATTAAGCAATGTAGAAGCTCAATAGTCATCTAACCAATTACACATTTCTTAACATGTATAATCCTTCACTAGAAACAAGGACAAACAATGTAGCAGAGACGATTTTTGCCAATGTGATGTAGAAAACACAAAGGAGATTGGTGCATCTGAGATTACAATTTTCATACAATTCTGCACGGATTTTTATCTTAACCTTAAAGTTCATTCACATTCATACCTTCCAAGTTCCATCCATATATCTACATTATTTTCAAGTTATAGCATTAACCCCTCATAATTTATCCATTTTGTAATTGAGTGCAGCTTTTTTCGTTTTTCATAAGTTATGATTTTATAAATAAAAACAACGGCAAGAAACTTGGTGCTCATCTCTTAGATTAGCCGGCTGATATACATACATGGTTTTTTGTGATAATTGTTCACAAACAATAAAAATATAGGTATATGTTACAATATATTATAATATAAATTATACAATATTAAATCCAGAATCGAATCGGAGCATATCGCAAGTATTCTGCAAACTGAACTTATTGGCTAGTCAAATTTTAATTAATTTTAAAATATAAATCTTCAAATACCTACACGTGTGCAACTCTGGGGAAACCACCATAACATTTTCCCGCCTCCCTGTCAGCGATGGTGCAAGCGCCGCTGAGCTGGGAGGTCTGTTCAAACCTCGCGTGCATGTCGTTGTTATGAAGTATTAGTAATTCAAAGTTGCCATCGTTCTTTGGCGTTTTGACGATACTGCTTGACGATAGCGTCACTACTGCGAGCACCGCAGTTATGTGACTTAGTTTTGTCTGAAATATTTAATTGACACATTAATAATAAACATTTTAAATCATATCAAAAATTTTCGATCCAGCGGGATTTGAACCCGCGCCTTCCGACGTGCCGTGTCAGCGCTCTGCCAACTGAGCTGTGGATCCACATCTAGCTGGGTCGAAATTCTCGATATGATGATTTTGGTTTTTAAGCAAGCACATTAATAATAACATAACTAAACAAACATTTTTTTATGTAGCTAGGTTGGCAAACAAGCGTACGGCTCAGCTGATGGTAAGACCGTAGCCTATAGACGCCAGGAGGAGCTCTGGTAACCTTACTCACCAAACCTTACTTACTTACCTCATTTATATACTAACACACAAATACATTTTTAACTGACACATTGTCATTTTGAAGACAATGTAAACAAAAAAATTGCATCTCGTTTTGTTATAATAAAATAAATAAAAACTAATAATGAGGTCATTTAATTAGTTATAATTACGTATTTTATTCATACTTAGATTATGTAAGTTATTTTATGACTAGAATTACACATACGTAGGTAAATTATACGTATGCAGCCTAAGTAAAAAAATAAATGTTACAGCCGAATTTGTTGATTTGATACAATTTACCTCATCATAATTATTATATATGTTACGCTCAAAGATCGAAAACGCTCATTGAGCGGAAAAATAGCTCACAACGCGATGTGGTCACAGTAAAACATCCACATAGCGAAATTCGTGTTATGGCTCTAATGAAAACGCGCACGACGCGTTGTGGCAATCAAAGAAAGACCAAATAGCGAAATTCGTGTCGTGGCTTACATGCTATTCGATCTCAACGCGTTGAGGCAATGAAAAAAAGCCATGACGCGTTCTGAGCATTCATTGTGTTAACCACATCACGACGGACAGGTTTGTAACTTGTCGGTGTCGGCTCGGGTGCAAAGACGCATTGTAACATCAGTTTTGTTCATTTCTTTTCTGTTTATGAGAGTGAATTTTAATGTCAGCGCTAATTATAACGAATAAAAAAGAATTGTTTTACGATAAATTACGTGAGTTTGTGGAAACAAGCACTGATCGCAGTTTTATTATGACTACAGAAAAATATGAAATGTTACTTAATGAAACAAAACCGTCTCAACTTCTTAAAAAGAAAAAGGAGTCTCTGTCGTCGAAGCAGTATCGACGTCTTAAACGATATGATGTCTTAAAGATTGGTGATACTGAAAAGTTGGTTGAAGCTGGAATAGAAAGCTCAAGTTCAAAAATTCGATATTTCTGCAAAACAGATGAATTGTTTGATATTTTGGAAAAAGCACATACTAACGTCGGTCACAAACGGACTAGAGGACTATCATTTTATGTGAATTATGAGTAATTTACAAATGATATGAATATTTTGTGTTCAGTGATTTATTACTTAATACATTGATTTTTTTAAATATAAAGTAATCTCAATAAATAATAAATATCGTTTCATTTTAATTTATATAATTATATTATCTATACTAATATTATAAAGAGGTAAAGTTTATAACTTTGTATATATGGGGTAATCTTCACAAATACTGATCCGATCATGAAAATTCTTTCACTAACAGAAAGCTACACTATTCAGGAGTGACAAGATAAAAGGAAAAAGATAAAAATATATAAAGATTTTAAATCACCAGGATTTGAACCTGCGTCCTCTGACGTGCCGTGTCAACAATTTAATCTAATCAAGCATTATTATTTGCCTTAGAAATTAATTGGTGATTTTAAAACATTTATATTTATCCGATTTGCTGAAAATAGTGAGAGGCTACACTATTCAGGAGTGACATAGGCTATATTTTATTGTAATTGTACAAAAAAATTCAGTAAAAAAGAAAAATATTAAAATATATTATGAAAATGACAAAGAAACGAACGCCATCTATCGCTGTTAGATTTAACTATTTAATACTCTATTTTATTTACTGTCTATTTGAATCTATCGATGACGAAGTTTTTACGCTTTTTGATAGATGGCGTTGGAGCAACATATTATTTATTTAAGTGGTTTAAAATTTGTTCTTTATAGTATGTTCTTTGGTTCTGTAATTTAAAATAATAAATAAACGATATTATTACGAGTGTATAAATCCAATACTTGCTATAAACAATGAACCTAATAGAACTTAGTAAATACTAAGAACTACACAACATAGGTAATGCATCACAAAGAAAAAGATAATTAACGCCCAACGAAGTGGGCACGGGTCGGCTAGTACTTAATATATTTGATAATGAGAAACACGTTATGCCGTGATTTTATAAAATGAAAAATATTTCTGGACATCTACCAAAACGTTTCCAGCCTAGGCCTAGTAGGATCTATATCGGAAAGTAGTGTGCGTTGTAATCAAATAGTATTCCATACGCGTCATGGCTTTTCTTCATTGCCACAACGCGTTGAGATCGAATAGCATGTAAGCCACGACACGAATTTCGCTATTTGGTCTTTCTTTGATTGCCACAACGCGTCGTGCGCGTTTTCATTAGAGCCATAACACGAATTTCGCTATGTGGATGTTTTACTGTAACCACATCGCGTTGTGAGTTATTTTTCCGCTTAATGAGCGTTTTCGATCTTTGAGCGTAACATATACACAAAATAAAAATTATTAAGTTGTGTCTTTAAATTATATTTGAGAATAATTGAGTTATGATTTATTCAGACGGCAGACCTCGTAAAAGAAGGCGTCTTTGACGAGACCACCCCAAAGAGACACAAAGGAACTTATTATAAAATTCTTCAAAATATATTCACACTTGTTGCACACACACAGCAAAGGTTGCCTGGAAGAGATCGCTCATTAGCGATAAGGCCGCCTTTTGTACTTATCTCCTGTTTTTATTTTTGTGATATTGCTCATTTTCTTTGGTGTACAATAAAGAGTTTTTATTATTTTATTATTATTATTATTGTTTTTAGAACAAACATAGTACAGGATTTTTTTTTGTAGGATTAATTTCGTATGTATCAATTTCAACAGAATCTATTAATTCAATTTAAAATGTTTTGTCGCGGTCAGTAGTCTTTCTTAATAAATCTCCGAACGTTATTATCTATGAGAACCGTGTAGAAATCAAAAT
Source organism: Melitaea athalia (assembly GCA_905220545.2). Taxonomy (NCBI): domain Eukaryota; kingdom Metazoa; phylum Arthropoda; class Insecta; order Lepidoptera; family Nymphalidae; genus Melitaea; species Melitaea athalia. Next base: position 6,032,164 of record HG992193.1, read on the forward strand.
CGTAATAATCTCTTCTTATCATAATATAATTATATAAATTACGCGTCACGTTGTTTGTCTGCGATGGATTTCTAAACTACTTAACCGATTTTAATCAAATTTGCACACCGTGAGCAGTATGGAATTATATTTAAGAATTAAAAATAAGGCGGTACGAAGTTCGCCTGGTCAGCTAGTTTACTACAAGTATATATTACTTTCTATGCTATATACACTGCTTACGAATTCCTAACTTGCTTATTTTAATAAAGTAAATTATATTTTAATACCGTATGAATAAATTTATATCTATCTACTAAATTACATTACGTTTACGGAATCAGCAAATAATAATCATATTTGAAAGACATACAAAACGAGACTAAAATGTGGGTGAAATCGTGGGCTGATATTAAATTAATTGACGAAAGCCGCCGTAGTATATAAAGTCGACTTCAATGTACAAGTAATAAAATATGAACATCATAAACGTATTTAGTTGAAAAAATAATGAAATAATAAATCGAAAAGTAGGTACTCTTCAGTTCTCGATCACATTTAAAATAGACAACACCAATTTTCGATCCGAAAAAAGAATCATCAAAATCGGTAATATAGGTATATAAAAAGTTCTGAGGTAGCACACACACAAAAAAAACCCTTCAAGTAGAATTGAGAACCTCTTTTTTTAAATGGGTAAAGACATGCTCAGTCTTTAGCTATAACATTGAATACTGCTTGTAAATTCATACAAATACTAGCCACAAGAGCTACAATATCTCTATTCATTTACTTTTTTTTTATTAAAATGCAATTAATTTAATCTGTATAAAGTTAGTCGAGATTTTGTGATTTGCGTACTTGATTAAATATATATTAAAAATTATAGAAGTAAGAAGCGTTTATGTTTATAAAAAACCGTATCTATCTTAAGACTTCAAAATACATACAATATTATACATTTAAAATTCGTGTTTATATTTAGTCTATCATTAAGTTTTTATTAGTAAAACTCTAAACAACCTTGTTAGAGTTATTAACGCGAGACTTGTTAACAAAAGTTAAATTTTGTACAGATAGTTATTATTATTCATGGTTAAATGGTTTTTAAATTGTGTCGATTTGATACGTATAATACGTTAATGTCACGTGAAATTAAGTACATTGTTTTTTTTATTATTATCTCAAGCGTTTAAGTATCTATTACACGCATTTGACTAATTCAATCTGTAACATCCCAATGCTGGGCATAGACATCTTTCTCCATGTAGGAGAAGGGTCAGAGCTACATCCACCACGCTGCTCGACTGCGGGCCGTCGGATATATTCCCTACTATATTATACTCGTATCTTGTACTTGTAACGTTGTATCTTTTTAAATCATTTTAATTGTTTGGTATGCGTTAAATAACATGTCTATCATACAAACTAGAGGTGTTCGTAACGATGACAGTGTTCTGTCGCTTACCAATTAGTGTAGGAAGTTAATTCAATACGACGTCAGATCTCCGATAGTTGTTATGTAATATAACAGCGAACCCTCGATGTGATTGGATTGGTTTCATGAATGGATACAACGAATGATCATTAGTTTATGATACCTAGTTGATAATGTGCACTTTGCAATAATTTGCCGTTTAAATTTTTTATGACCTATTGTTGTATGTAAAGCCCGGGTGACAAGCAACGATAAATTGTAACAATCTGCAGATTGTTTCAATTTATCGTTGCGTGTAGACGGAAGATTATAACGATTTATTGAGATTGGAGTTGGAGTGACTCTTTCTATTTTGTTGGAGCGATAAATCGTTCAATAAATTGTTACAATTTATCGTTGCGTGTCACCCGGGCTTTACATTCGTTTTATTGACATTTATTTATATATTTTTTATTTAGATCTTCGAAATTTTATTAGTTTCATTATTTGTTATTTGTTCATAAATAATTGTTAGATTATGCTAGTTGCGAAATTTGATACACTAATCTAATATTATCTTGAAATTTATTTAAATTTGTTATATTATATTATATAATAAGTATAATACAAATTAGTATTATTATATCTTTACATTAGTTATGCATTCATTATGCGACATACATTAGACGCTTATAATTATGAATATTGAATAGCGGTAAACGCTGGCTGCGTTTCCAAACCATCCGATCAAATCGCTGTCCCCGGGCAATAAAGCGGTAATATCAAAAATCAAATTTTACAGGAGAAATAAAACAAGCTGATTTGTTTATAGTGCAGCGTACAGTGATCCAAAACAGATGTTCAATATGTCAAATAAAAGCTAATTTTTTTACCAATTTAACCTTTTAAAAATAATTTTAATGGTATAAATATTAATTGAAATAATTGAAAAAATGTATAATACAATTTAAAGATGATACTATTTTAATTGTAACATCATAAAAAAGTTAAAGTTTTTATTAAAGACTTTTATAAAAACACCAACCACTGAGATTCAGAAATGTAAGAAACTAATACGACGTAATTTCTACTTTAGATTTCGAGCGTATCAGCCGATTACCACCTTCTTCAGAAAAATTTTTAAAGGCGTAATAGCATTGTACAGAATAAAATTTCTTGTGATTAGTCAGTATTAAGTGTTTACAGTTTATTGATATAATACGTTTATTTCCAAAAGCGCGGTTAAATTTATTACTGTTACTCTTTGTTTAAAAATTTAGTGTAAAGATGTTCACCGGTTTTTTGTGTTATGTTTTCTCCATGCAATAAAACTGATATAGTCATTTATTCTATAGAAATATTAATACAGAAAATACGAAAAAAATAAGAGTGATAGATTGATACTCAGAGAAGCCAAAAATCAAATAACATTAAAAAAGGCGTAACTAGCGTTTACCGCTTTATTGCCCGGGGCCAGCGAAATATTAATTACATACTATAGGTATATTTAAATCATTTAGAAACACTAGGTGTGCCACGCGGTTTCACTCGAGGTAATAACATGTTAAAAAGCTTATAGGCTTCATCGGAAAGTGGACTATCTAACACAATAATAATTTTTCAATTCGAACCATTCTTGAGATTTTATTGAACAATTTGAAGATTCAAGCGCTTCAACTTTATAATATTAGTATAGATACATAATTATATTCATATTGAATAACTAAAATACCCATAAGTATGAAATAATATAATTATATAAGAAATGAATTAATTATTATCATCATATTATGATGATAATTAATTCATTTCTTTTTATATAATTTTCGTTGTTAAAAATGCATCATTACTATATGGAAGAAAGCTGTTTACATAAAATAAATTTCTGAACGCACGCATAAATATTTGACGACTATATGTCAATCCTATTTTATTACTGACGTTATATTTTACATTTTTAAAATCCAAAACACGCCAGTATCCTAATATTCTGGATATATCCTGTCGATTCGAAACCTTTATTTAAATACATTCTTTGATTTGAGGGGAGAGTTTACCGTGGCGATAGGATGTTTGACAGTTAGGAAATCCATGAACTTCGTCAATTTTCCAATGTTTTCAATACTCATTCTGGTATTCGGGAGGGAGACAAATACAACAAATCAAAAACCATGAACATCGGTCCAGCCGTTCTCCAGTTATAAGTGTTCGAATGAACCCGACTTTATTTTATATAATAACATACATACATATAAATCACGCCTCTTTCCCGTAGGGCTATCCCTAAGCAGAGATAGAGATAGGCAGAGACCACTTCTATCCACTTGATACGATCCTTACATACTTGTTTCGCTTCGCCCACTTTCATAATTCCTTTCATACATGCTCTTCGGTTTAGGGTGCTCTTGACCTGGCCTTTTTAGGGTTCCGTACCCAAAGGGTAAAAACGGGACCCTATTACTAAGACTTCGCTGTCCGTCCGTCCGCCCGTCCGTCACCAGGCTGTATCTCAAGAACGGCGATAGCTAGACAGTTGAAATTTTCACAAATTATGTATTTTTGTTGCCGCTATAACAACAAATATTAAAAACGAAGTAAAATAAATATTTAACGCAACGCGATTTAATTCCAACACCATCTATCCAGAAACCAAGAAAACGTCGTCGATAGACTAATATAATAGCTTTCCAATAGCGGCATGGATCGATAGATAGATGGCGTATTTGACTAGTTTATTTTCCATTTTTATATGGTATTAATCTTTTTCTTATTTACTAAGTATTTTGTTTAATAACAATAAAATATAGCCTTTAGTTTAGTCAATGGTACGGAACCCTTAGTGCGCGAGTCTGACTCGCACTTGTTTCAAGAGTCTCTGTTCTGGTATTTTATATAATAGACTAGACACTAGATAATTACGTTTATCCTGTTTCGTAATTTTTAATTAAGTTAAGAAATTACAAAGTGTGTTTTATTAATCGTTCTGTAACAACTTTTTGATTCCTGTTTTTAAAAACGCTAAATCGTGATCGTGTACCTACAATCTAACTACAAAAGTTTGTCAGGATCGATGGATGGATGCTAGCGATGCTAGTTACTCTTTCTTATAAAAAGTACTGAACTGATTTTATAAAACTGGGTAGGTACGTAGATAACTGGAGATCTAAAGTAATAAATAGGTTACTTTTAATCTTGATATTTGATCGGTATCAATATTTCTTCGTATGAAACCGCAAGTCGTAGCTTTGTGCTGTAACAATAGAGCTACGACTCATAAAAGCTGAATAGTAAGAAAATATATCAAGCAGTATGTAGCTATAGAAAACAAATCATAGACGTGTCTATGCTAGCAACGTTTACCATAATATACACCATTGCAGAGCGTTAGCGGATATCGTTTTTTAATAACACTAATTAATATTCGCAGTAATAGAATTAAATAGACGTGACGTGAAACAGAATGATCAAGACTGCGGTTGACATTTCACTGTACTTCGTACTGTTAATGAATTCTTAAAATAAGAAGTTTAAATACGAGTAATTAATGTTGAATAACTTATTTAATGCAGGCTGTTTAGCTAATCTACGCGTATACCTATATGTGAAAATGAATCACTGAAAGTTATGTACGCACATAGCTTCTGAACGACTGCCTTAAATTCTACAAGTACTTTTTTGTGTGGATAAAGTTTGTATAAAAAAAATCGAGGCATTCTCAAAAAATAAAAAAAGGCGGTACGAAGTTTAACGGGTCAGGAAAAATTATTATTTATCTCTTTATTTTTGAATGTATAATAGAAGAAGAACAATTACAAACAAAATATTTATTTCATGCAGTTTGCATAGCGACTCACATCTATCATTTATATTACATATTTTTTAGGGTTCTGCACCTCAAAAGGAAAAAACGAAACCCTTATAGGATCACTTTGCAGTCCCTCTGTCTGTCAATACTCTTTTTCTCAGGAATGCGTTGAGGTATCAAGCTGAAATTCATATGTTATAAGTTATGTTATATGTTATAATTAGTGATGTGCCGGATCGTCAAAAATGTAGATCCGCGGATACGGATCCGGATACGGATATTTAGTGTCAAGATCCGCGGATACGGATACGGATACGGATCTTTATTTACTCACTCAATCGGTGTCGGCGCGTGATCTTGAAACGACAGATTTCAACTTGCATTGCGAGCGTATTACTTTTGTTAACCAACTTCCAAAAAAGGAGGAGGTTCTCAATTCGTCTGTATTTTTTAATGTGTGAACTTTTTACTGAATGCACCGATTTCGATGATTCTTTTTTTAATTGAATTTAATTGAGATCTAACAAGTACGTACTTTTCAAGTTATATATAATAATCCGTATTTGCTAGACTATTTTTTCGTCGATTTATAAGTTTGTATTATACCGCATATCTTTTACACTGGTTACATCGATTTTGATGATTCTTGTTTTATTCGAAAGCTAGTGCTTGTCTTATAGTTTCATTTGAATTTGATCGAGATATAATGAGTAATCTTTGATGACGCGTATTTATGTAAAGGCGCGTACGCGTCGTTGTCGTAATTTTTTTTGTTAACGTTATTAGAAACTACTTCGATTTGAACTATTTTATAACGTAGTGAGCTACATTATCCACTGGAGGGCAGTAGCAGTTTATTGTTTATAAATTATTTTTGTGATTCTTGTTTTAATCGATGCTTGTCTTGTGGTCCCATTTAAATTTGATCGAGATCTGATAACTACTTTTGTAATTGAAGTCGGGTTTTATTCGTTTGCAAGAAACAGTTTTTTAACAACCAGGTCCAGGAAACGTCGGGCATCTAAAAAGCTTAATAAACCGCGATAAAATCCGTAAAAGTTGTTTCAGCAAAAAAGTTATTTGTTTTTCATTTTCTTATATTTATAAAAGTAATGTCATAACTTTCTATGTAATAGTAAACTCATAAGATAGTTGATTATCTCATAAAAAGTATCTTTGAGTTATATACTTTTAGTATGGTAACTTACTACAATATATGTTTGCAATTAAAGGTGCTAAATATTTGATTTTAAGAAATAAAAAACACTGAATGGAATTTGTTTAAATAATTATGTAGCATTTTATCCTGTAAATTGAATTTGAAAATTAATAAAAGATCCGTAAAAGATCCGCAAGAAAAGTGACGGATACGGATACGGATCTCATTTTTCCCGCGGATATCCGCGGATACGGATACGGATACGGATATCCGGAACATCACTAGTTATAATATATAAGTTTACTGTCCCTTGGAACTGTGAAAAAATTAAACTTCTAAGCCAGCGCAATAAAAAGATAGAGCAGTTTATGCTGCAAGTTTTCGACACTCGCAAGGGAATCAAAACCTACAGGGTACTTCCCGTGAACTCAGAATCTTGGGATTTGGTACGAAGCAACGTCTCAGCGCAGATAAAGGAAAAATTGCGAAACGTACAAATTTTTAGTTACATCATATACTAAAAATATTTTTAATATTTTTTTGTACGGAACCCTAGGTGCGTGAGTCCGACTCGCACTTGGCCGATTTTTTGTTTGTGTCTTTTAATGGTGTTCAATAAAAAATATTATTGTAATTGTAATCCTTTTTAAAATAACTATTTACTGGATATAGAAAAAAGCTCAATAAATATTAAAAAAAAACCAGTTTCGTCAAGAAAAAGAAATGTTGGTTAACCTGCTCTTTTTAAATACCAAAGAAATGAAGTGAATCCTTAGAAAGTCAACCGTCTAAAATAGCCTTTTTAAATTGAATATCATTCTACGTGACGTAAAATGGCCACGAAATCACGTGGCTTGCTGAAATGGATCTGTTATTTAATCACAGCGGTTTGTCAGTGGGCGACTATATTATGAGGTAAGGGATGAAAATAGTAACTTACACGTGTCAAATATACGTGTAGCGGTTGGTGTATTAAACATATTTCATTTTTTACAGAAATACATCTTTATGATTCAAAAAAAAATATACACAAAAATCTGTTTATTTCAGTAGCTGTAAAAGGCACTTTCGAATCGTCATTTTACAATTATTTGATTATATTAATCTTTAAAAAAATGTGATGGAATAGAGGTCCGATTTACACAAATGATTATGGTCGTCAATCTATCTGTCGCAGAACTGTTTCCTAATAAGTAGAAGCTTGATAATGATAAACTGCAACAGTGGTGCTTTAACGGTTAAAGTTTACCCAATAATGTTAATATTCCGCTTAAATTGCATAGTCTAAGCAACAAACTTCTTGGTTTAAATTTTTTACATATACAATTATAATCAAGTTTTTATGGTGACCAGTTGCGATTAAATATGATTTATTTTTCCTACGCTTTTATATCATTATTCAGAGAGTGAGACTTCTAATACACTATTTAAAGTTTTCAATAATACGCCGCGCCGAAAATAATTCTTTTAAAAGCATCTCAGATGCTTTAAAGACAATTAAACATTATCCAGAATTTTTTATACAATATTTAAAAAAAAAAAAAACAAAAAACTGTTTAAATACGTAACGTAAGGGGTCGTTCATTTAGAAATATTTTAACCCCCTTCTCCCCTTGGTGATATATGGTGAGACGTTGTTTTTTATTATGCAACTACGTTGACAAACAAGCGTATGGCTCATTTGATGGTAAGCGAGTACCGTTATAGATCCCTAGAACATTAGAAGCATCGCAAGCGCAATGCCGATTCACGACATTCACGTCACCTTTATACTAATCACTGGAACACAACACTGCTTTAAAGCAGTATTATTTAGCTGTATTCTTCTGTAAGGTCGAGGTACTTCCCCAATCGTAGTATATGTCCTGCTATGCACTTACCTCAGGTTAGTATTAGTCTCTCATTATGGCAAGGTTCTCAAAATCTATTTAGTATTCGATTTGTACAATTTTTTACTTAAAAAAATGAGATCATTACTTATTATTCATGTTATTAGGTTTCTTTATTAAAAATATCTTAAATATTTCCTTATCTACCGCTTAAATTACTTACATATACAAATATAAAAAGTATACAATGATGATAAACACAGCCTTATTGTTGTTTTTCTCGTTTACAAGCTAGATACTAAGTTAAAGTGTCGTGTTTTATTACGTGTTATTATATAATTATGGGTGAATGTTTGATTTATTTTAAGCTAACTGGTGTCCGTGACTTTGTCTGCGTTTCGTTACTAATTAGTAAAATACAAATTTTCATTCCCTATTTCAACAATTCAAGCTTTTTTTTCGTGATAAATTATAGCACTATGTCCTTTCTAAAGGTCTACTCTATTTCTGTACTACGCCGCGTTGGCGCAGCTGTTGCGCTGGCGGGTGCGGGTTCGATCCCCGCACATGACAAACATTTGTATTGGCCATACAGATGTTTGCCGTGGTCTGCATGTTTGTGCAGTCCTTGTGGGTCTCCCCACCGTGCATCGGAGAGCACTATAAGCCGTCAGTGCCGGTTGTTATCATGTTCACCTGATAGCGATCGTTATTCATAGTAGCGAATATATCCGCCAACCCGTATTGGAGCAGCGTAATGAATTAAGCTCTGATCCTTCTCCTGCATGGGGACAGAGGCCTATGCCCAACAGTGGGATATTACAGGCTGAAGCGAATTTCTGTACTAAATTTCATCAAAATCCATTCAATGTGCGTGAAAAATTAAAACATAGAGAGCGATAAAATCGCATTTATAATATAAGTACATATGGTATATTAATTCTTATCGTTAGATTAATATTATCTTGCAACAATTATTGTTCGTGTATAATTGAAGCTTACAGTTATCATGCTATCTGAGTAACAGCAAGGATAGACGAGTTAACATGATACCTACAACGAGATGGGTGAGCAAGTTAATGTAATTAGTACCTATTTCGGTTCAATGGACACGGCAGAGATTTTAAATTACAACGTTAAATAATAATTTAACGAGGAATTAAATGGATTAAAAATCAGATTTCTGCGGAGTGAATAATTAACGTTAAAATTTGAGACTGTTTGGATGTCAATGATTGTTATATATATAGTTTTATCATATACTAGCGACCCGCCCCGGCTTCGCACGTAAAGCCTATCACTGTTCCTCTTTTATATTATAAACCTTCCTTGTCAATCAAACTCCGTTGCGTAGTTGTAGATCTAAGCATACATAGGGACAGACAGACAGCGGGTAGCGACTTTGTTTTATAATATGTATTTATATATTAATACGCTAAGGTTTAAGATGTTTGTCTCCTTTTTAGAAAAAGCCTCACAATTATTCCACATAAATTATATATAATATATCATTTTATAGATAATTGCTTGCTCTACCGGCATCCACAACTAAAAAATTTGTTATTGCTTTTTTTTTGTAAATTAATCTATACAAATAAATAAAATTAGAGTCATCATCTCCCTGCCCTTATCCTATTTATATAGGGTCGGCACAACATGTTCTCCTCTTCCATTCCTCTCTATTATTCGTAACTTCAGCGCATACTCCTTTCTTTCTCATGTCCTCACTCACACAATCCATCCATCGCTTTCTTGGCCTGCCGATCGCTCTTCGTCCTTCGACATTCATCCCTAACATTCTTTTACCAATATAGCTTTCATCCCTCCTCATTACATGCCCATACCACGCTAACCTTCTGCTCCTTATTTTCTCCGTCACGGGTGCTACTTTCAAACTTCCCCTTATATACTCATTTCTAATTCGATCTCTCCTTGTCACTCCACACATCCATCTCAACATTCTCATCTCGGCTGCGTGTACTCTTCTTTCATCCGTCACTTTCGTTGCCCAACATTCTGATCCATACATTACGACAGGTCTTATGATCGTCTTGTAGATTTTCCAATCTACAAGACGATCATAAGACCTGTCGTAATGTATGGATCAGAATGTTACTAAATGCATATGGATCTATATACGGAACATATACCAAAATCTTTTTTTTACAATTTTTGTCTGTCTGTCTGTCTGTCAGTTTGTTCCGGCTAATCTCTGAAACGGCTGGACCGATTTTGACGGGACTTGCACTGCTAGATAGCTGATGTAACAAGGTGTAGTTTAGGCTACTTTTATTTTAGTTTTTTTTTATAACTGCGAACTGAACGATAAATAACTTTTTGTTAAATTCCACGCGGACAAAGTCACGGGCACAGCAGCTAGTTAATTATAAAATTATATGTATGACGTCTTCAATTTTGAAACAACGTCAAACGGTCGGTAAATTTTTTGTTTAATTTTAAATCAACTCACGTATAAATTTTAAAATATATATATACCTAGTATAAATTTAACTTTTTTGTAATTTTCTAAAGTGATAATTATTATATACTTATTTAGTGCGAATTATTCGCATGGGTAAAGCTAGTTGTATATAATTGCAATTCCATATTATGTTCGATAGATATTGAATTAAATAATAGCTTTATATTTTACTAGCTGTGCCTCACTTTTTCACCCGCATCAATTTGAGGAAAAAATCTACTAAAATATCATATAGCCTTCTTTGGTAAACGGACTATCCAAAACAAAAATAATTTTTCAATTAAAACCAGTAGATCTTGAGATTAGCGCGTTTAAACAAACTAACAAACTTATCTTCAGCTTTATAATATTAGTATAGATTTTTTAAGTTTATTTTTACTGGCTTAAGGTATATAAAGTACTGTAAGTATTCATTTTTTGACGAGAAATTGTTCAAAGGTTAAACAACAAACTTTTAAAGATAAGAGGTTGATTAAGCTCTTCCTTCTCCTAAAATTGATGGTATGTCTCTAAATTGTGGCTGATACCCAAAGACTCACAAACCGGTGCAATTATATACGCAATTCATCGCCTTTTGGAAAAAAAAAGCTCGTTCAGTGAACCCGAAAATGGGATTCCTGTTCGTAAACTTACCTGCACTTCTAAGAAACTGATTAAATATTTGAGAATAAATAAAAAATAAATCGTTGTACAAGATGGCCGTGGCACGTTTTCTATTCAGGAATATCGACTTTTTAATGGTGTCTGTGATTTTATCGAGGAACTTTTAAAGGCGACGCGCGTCACTGGTGTTAAGTTTTAGAGGATATCGTGATTTAGTTTTTGATTTACGATCTGATTTACCTATCTGATCTGACTATCCTATCTTTTTTAAATTTACCTATCTGATCTGAGATACTTATTATATAATATTGTACTACAATATTTATATTGTAGGTACTACAATATTTACATTGTCCTACGGAATGTGTCTGAAATTTTTCTTTAAATATTTTTTGTATGTATATCTTTTTACAAACTTAATTCAGTTACGTTCTAATTTCTTTTTGTTTATATAAGAAATAAACATTTAATGTAACATTAAATATTTCTATAATAATACGTACCTACATATATTTTTAATACCTGTAATAAATAAAATAAGATAGTATACAGGATGTCCCAAAAAGTAGCGTCAAGCGGAATTCCAGAGATAGAGGCATAGAGCAACCCTTGGGGTATTCGAATCACCCCTATGTATGTTCCGCGATTTTGCATAATTTTCGAGTTAAGAATTTTTTTATGTGTTTTTGAGAATTTTCCACCTGAACAACTTTAGGATCAACCCCGGATTGTCCCGCAAACTTCGCGCCTATGGGAGAACTCATCTCCGACTACTGGTCGGGGCTCTTACTGGGCATGCCTTGCTTAACAAACACTTGCACAATTTAGGTGTTACAGACAGCCCCCTATGCAGAGCGTGCATGGAGGCAGAAGAAACGGCCTCACACACCCTCCTGGAATGCGCTGGTGTGGCGAACTACAAGGCATGACACCTCGGGACACCGAGGTCGCTCCTGGAAGTCGTCGGCAACGTGAAGGGTCTGCTAGGCTTTTTCAAGGAGCTGGGCTGGCAGGAGTAGTGTCCACAGCCAGCCAGTCACGCAAAATAGGCGCACAAAGACGTCGAGTTGCAGAAAATGGCCCGTTCTTCAAGTAAGTATGTTTGTGCACGCTAATCTCAGAAATGCTTAAAAAAATCAGAAAAAAATCAATTTTTGATGACCTTACGAGGTCATCAAAAATTATTACTAACCAGCTGATTTTTTTTCTTTTAGTTAGTTAATATTTATATAATTTAATAGTAATATTGTCCTAAAAATTGCGTGGTACGTTTTTTCTGGTCCTACGCTCACTGCTGCTCTATCCACTGCTAACTCTTATACCTACCACAATCAAGAGTTTTCGTAGAGAAAATTTTTGTTCGTCTCGTCAAAATGAAGATACTCCCGGAAAATTAGCTTGATAGTAATCAAGTGAAAAAAATGTACTAGGGATCCCGGACTATACTTGTCAGATCTCAATTAAATTTAAATAGGACCACATGACACGCAACACCTTTCAATTAAAACACAATTGATCGAAATCAGTCCACCCAGTCAAAAGTTCTGATCTAACATACACAAAAAAATACAATCGCATTGAGAACCTCCTCCTTTTTTGGAAGTCGGTTAAAAAAATTATATCAATCATTTTTCTGTTTCAAAGTGAACTATTATATAAAGTGAACTACATATAAAAAAATTATTTTGAATAAAAACATACCCGCAGTATTTAAGGAAGCATTTATTTACGCTGTATCTAATAAGCATATATTTAAATACGGAACTTACTATTTGCTGAATTATTTTCTACAAGTACATACAATAAATTCAGAAGCAAATATGTCAGTTTTTCAACACTTTATCTAAAACCAGCTTAATGTAGTATAATATTTTCGCATATTATCTTACCTAGCTCTGTTACTGGTATTAAAACATGCACAGTATAAATACTACGTTTAGTTACGTGTCATATCTTAGGAATATTTGTAAGAGACAAAATAATATATCTATTATTCATAGTACCTACATTATATGTAGAATTTTATAGGCTACAAAGTTTTATATTTTTATATTGTATAAATAGCTTGAATCCTAATATAAAATGAGATGAACAGATATCCGTACATGTAGAGGAAAACATTTTAAAGCGTATGAGATTATTATCTACTTATCAAGATTATCAAATACTCATTTCAATTCAACATGTGTGTCCACTTCCGTCTGAATATTATTTATAACACGTCAAAGTATTTGATCATCTATTTAAATCGTAAATTCTTATAAGTACGTACAGATATAATTTATCCGATCAAAACAAATAATTTAAGAATTTATGTTATATAATATAAATATATTATCTGTATAGATGAAAAAAAAGAAACATGAATATATATATATATATATTCATGTTTCTTTTGTATATATATATATATATACAAGGTGTGGATGACAATAGAACGATAATTGAAAACACCGTTAGTACTAGTATAAAGAAGTATTTCAAAACCATCAGATAAGTCCTAACATCAAAATAAAAAAAAAAGATTTTTTCATACAAACTAATTCAATATAATTTAATAAAATTTTATAACATCATTTTTGTAACTACAGGATCACTGACCTGTTACACGCGTCATCGCGCCGCCTTCGCGCGTGGCCTTCTTTCTACGCGGCATAATCGCGTGGAAATGCTATGTGCTTGTTGTACCTACAAAACTTCATTATTTTAATTGAATAAAAAATAGTAAGTTAGAAAAGTAAATTAAAATAAATTGTTACGCATTTAAAATTAAATTGAATAAAAAACTATTTGATTTAAATTTTCTCAAACCATCCATTTTTTTTTTAAATATGCAGAACTGATCAGTAGCCGATACTGAATAAGTTATTTTTTTTTAAACATTAGTTATTATAATATTATTTGGTCTGCGAACTGTCACTAAATGGAAATGATTAAAAATTTTGCCTTTTTTTGTGGCAGTCGATCCTATATCCATTATTTTTATGCTCTATCTTTTTAAAAATAATAATAGCTGTCCTTGAGTCGTTAACCGCCGGTTTTAGGGTAGGTCAGGTCTTTAGTATGATACATACGTAGAAATTTTAAAAAATGAAAAATCATAATTTGTGACTAAACTACTGGATGTATTTTATTGATTTTTTGTATGTGGGCTTGGAATGTCATTACATATACGCTGTCCAAGTTATCGTTGTATTATCATCCCCACCCTGTATATATACGTAAAGTAAAAACTTTGTACCCCTTTTTACGAAAATTGCGCGAACAGAGTTATATACTTATAGTTTATATAGAGAAGGAGTACAGAATGCTAATATTTTTTTAAATTTGTAAAATATTTTAATGGAAAAAATATAGAAAGCTTCAAGAAAAATAACAATTATATAGATTTCACGTGTTTCACATCGCAAGACAGAAAATGTATATCGGGTCAGATAGTGTCTAATAAATAATATGTACTTAAATCTCTTGGTCATTTATACTTCTTGAGTTAAAATACCAAACTTTAACTTCGCAGATAATTTCAATGCAAAAAATACGCATTTTAATATGCTCGTAATTTATGATTTATAATTGTTCATTAAATGTTCATAAGACTTCACGTTTAGCTTAATATACCTACACATATTATGTAGAGTACGTATGTTTTACATTCATTAAAAGCTTATTTATGATTACGAGTACTACAAAATTGCAAAACACGCTTAAAGTCAAATGGAATTGGACAAATTTTCATCTCCCCCGCAACGTGGAGCGGTAAATTCAGAATCCGTTTTCGCCTTAAACTAAATATGGAAAAGTTCACATTGAAGCAAATATCAGATCCCGGTATTTACAGCGATTTGTCGTTCAATATTAAGGTGTTTTGTGAAATATTAGCCTTGTGTGAATTGTGACTAAGAATGAAATTTCCCATAGGATACGATTTGAATTCTATACAAACTATGATCCAGATTCATATCCTATATTTTCAGCATTTCTTCTCTTTACTAAAGATAATCGTGTGGTATATATAAATGCATTATATCTATTAATTATTTGTACTTTGAAACTTGTTAATTAAATTGCACTAATAAATCCGTCTTTGTCTATTTAGTATGTTCATGTTAATAAAAAACATTCCCTAAATAAATTCAATAATTATCAGCGAAACCGATAAATAAATAGTTTGAATTTAAATTAGCATTTCGGTTAAAACTGAGGTAATCATTTATCAGCGATTTTGTCATTGTTGTTAGCGGCGCAGTAAATAATTGTGTTTCAATTGAATTTTAAATAACAGTCTGTTTAAATTATTTTTATTTAATAGTTCAAGTCCTTTACTTTTATTAATTCTCTGTGTTAATTTATTTGGGTTAAGTAGATATATCTACATAGTATTTTCAAATATAGGGTAAAATTTTTAAAAAGGTATATGGTTCGCCCCTGAAGACGTCAGACAATTATAAAAAAAACATTCATTAAAAAGGGCCGTGTTGTGTTGTATTTCGTGTTGTAAGGTATTGTATTGTTTGTATTCTTAGAACATCAACTAATACATAGTTTGTTGTTAAGACGTTTTAGAAGCTCTTAGGTAGATTTTAACAACAAAAATATCTCAAATCCATTCAACTTATAAATGAATTACCAATAAATATCGATGAAAAGAAACAAGTTAAGATCGTTACAAGCTTTCGGTGTAATGGTGGAAATTTCTAGGAAATGCGGGGGCGAGTATGTAGGTCACCCGGTATGGATAAGACGCATCGATCTTGCGACGGTACGAGATCTAGTACCCAGACATCATATCTAAGTCTTGAATATACTTGTGTATATAATCTATATGTTTCCTAGCTACAAATTGTATTGGGTTCTCTTTGTTGTTGTGCCTCATCTCACCATCGAGGAGATATTGTTTGGATTTAGATAACGTATAACGTATCTCCTACGTTATTAATTGTCATAAAATAGGTCTGTAGCTTACTTTAAATATGAATAATAATAATTAATAAGAATAATGTAATTCTAATTTGTAATTGATGACTCAAAATTGCTTTTGATACCAACTTGAATATAGTAATTTTTAATTTTGATTAAATTTCGTTTTTTTTTTTTTGCAATAGAATATTTTAGCATATTTTATTTTCTTGAATAATAGTTATTTTATACAATAATTAGTTATTTTTATCATAGCTAGATGCGTTTTGTGGTCTTACTCAAGTTGACGTTTGTGGCTATTGTTTAGCTTTTACAAGCCGTAGAATGATGCTATTTAGCCAATGTAATTCTGAGAATTAATTAAATAATTATAGATAATTATGAAATTAAATATTATAAACGGCTTGAGATATGTGGAATCATTTAAAGGCAAAATTTTATTTTATTTAAGTTATTTATATAATTATATACTCACTAAGTGATAATTTCAAGTATATCTACATATATTACTGTTCTAAAGATAAATTTGTGCAACAGATAGACAGACAAACGGACAGACAACATTAGGTTTTATGTATTATTTTATGTGGCATTAAATATTCTTTAATTTAGTCTTTATTTCATAAAGCTAGGTCCGGTAGTTTTGAAGATATTGAAGATTTTTTAGCCGATCCTTTTTTTCGTGGTCCAGTTTGTGAACCAAAAACAAAAGAAATCATACATCTTTGTTATACTAGTATATAGTTTAGAAATAAAAAAATTAAACCAGTTTACAGCGTTAAACTAATTTATCTTACTAAGTTTGGTCGTGACCACGGAGGCGAATCAGCAGTTGGCGTGTGGAGGATATAAAAAGTCTTCTTTAAGTACAACAATATAAGAACAGGTGGCGGAATGCTATTGATTTATTTGACCGTGAATCGAATGCTCAACGATCAATCAACCAAAAAAAAAACAAAAAACAACAAATAGTAGTTCAATCATTTGGTAACTCTTTTTTGTATCACTGCTGACGGTTTTATTAAGTGTTGCTATAATGTAAAGCTAATAAAATATATTCACTATATGACTATAGGTTTACTGGGTACACAAAAAAGCTCACGGGTTTAACGAATTCTCTAAGTATAGTCGGTCGTTAGTCACAATTTTTTTTTCGAATAACATACTACACGTGTGTTTGTGTGTTTTATACATGTACTACAAGTGGCTTTTCTAAAATAAGTTTCAGTAATAAGTTATAAGTTAGGGAATGAAGTGTCTCTTTTTAACCAACTTCCAAAAAAGGAGGAGGTTCTCAATTCGACTGTATTTTTATAATAGCCATAGGTATACAGCTTTCTATAATTAGAGATAATTGTATATAATCGAATAAGTGCAAGTACTCAAGTTTTGTATCGCTTCAGCCTGTAATATCCCACTACTGGGCTTAGGCTTTTTTCACCATACAGAAGAAGGATCAGAGCTTAATCAATGCTCCAATGCTCCAATGCGGGTTGGCAGATATATTCCCTACTATGAGTAACGATCGTTATCAGGTGTATATAACAACCGGGACCGACGGCTTAACGTACTATCCGAGGCACGGTGGGGAGACCCATAAGGACTGCACAAACACCCAGACCAGGGCAAACATCTGTATGGTCAATATGGTAAGGAAAGGTATATTGGTGATAAAAATGAAACATAAGCATTATAAAAGTATTTAAAAACACTCTAACAAATCAATTTCGTTTTATTACTTTACTTATTATTTGTAGTAACTATTTAGAAGACTTAACCTAACAAAAATATAATATTTTTTATAATAAACGACAAACAAACATACAAATAATCTTAGGTAATTTGGTGACACCGTCTGGTAGATTGGTGATAGTAGATAGGAAATTTGGTGATATTTTAGAAATTGTAAACATAGTAAGAAATTTAGTAATATTAGTCAATACAACGATCACATCTATAATAAAGCTGTGCCTCGAGGTCAGTATCTTCAATAGATGCGCAATTCTCGTGGTATGGCGTCAAACAATATGAGCACTGGATCCACTTTGCTCCATTCCTTTTTTTAACGTCGTTTGAGTATAAGTTTTCACATAAACCACACTCCCAATCATCTTCTATTTTACTTTTTTTTGCCTTTTGAGCAGATTTACCAGAAGTTGAGGGCTGAGGCTGAAGGCTGTCTTGTACATTTTCATTCATCGGTGTTAAGCATTTGGCGCTAGAATCTCTTTTTCTTGAGCTCTCTGGACGTTTTATTGCTTTGGGTGTTTTTAAAATGTCATTCACTGTGAGTTTTGAAGTACAACTTTCAGATGCTGCATTTGTTGTAGTTGAAGCTAAAGAAGGAGGAGTACTGTCAGTTAGAAACGATGGTCGTAATGCTTCTTTTGGAATAGCATTTCCGTTTAAAGGGCATATGCCTGTTTTTCTAAAGGCATTCTCGATGTTTTTTTTGGTAAAGGCGCTTATGAATGCTGGATTCATTATAGAATGGAAATTGCTACGATTTGGAGCATCTCTAGGGTTACTGGTCATGTACTGTTGCATGCTGTCGCGCCAGTAACTCTTAAGTGGCTTAAATAGTCCTACGTCAAGTGGCTGTAATAGATGCGTGCAATGAGCTGGGAAAGTAAAAAGATAAATTTGATTATCTTTCGCAACTTGAAGAACTTCTGCTCCAATATGTGCAGAATGTGAGTCCATCAGCAGGACCACAGGACGTTCAGGCGGTATGGCAGTTATAAAAAAATTGAACCATTCCAAAAATAGTTCAGAATTGATCCATCCCTTAGGAGATAGTTTGATTAATGTGTTGGGAAGAGCATCGTTTTTAAGTGTGTCATTCCACCTAACACCTTTAAAAATTATCATAGGAGGAATCCATGTTCCATCTGCACAAATGCATGCTAACATTGTTTGAGTTTGACCTCGTTCAGCGTAGGATCTTTTATAAACATATTTTTTACCAATGCCGGTAACAACTCTAGATGATTTCACGACATATGATAATCCAGTCTCATCGCAATTCCAAATTAAATTGGGTTTGTTTTTTATTTTAAGTTTAGTGAGAACATCATCTAGTTTCAAAAAGAAATCTTTAATCATCACTTCATTAGCCATAGAAGCTCTGTAGGCCGAAAGATTTTCTGGCACACGAAGGCACAAATTGTACCTGCTCTTGAAGCTATTCCACCACCATTTGCTTGCTACGCGATTTTCTGATGGCAAAAAGTTCTCCCGACCCGCCAATTCAGCAAGATCATAAGCATATTTTCTAATTTGGTAAACAGTTAATCCAAATCCCAATTCTTGCATTTCTATAATATAATTGTAAAGTCTTAACTCTAAATCAGAAGATAGTGCATAAGGCCGCCCCATTTTTCTCATAGAATCCTCTTCATTTTCCAGGTAACGCTTCAAAGTGCTCCATGGAACGTCTGCTTCCTTAGCAGCTTTATATATAGTCTTACCTTCATTCTTTACTAAATTGACAGCTTTTTGAAGTTGTTGCTGATTATATTTTCTGTACTTACTTTGTCCTTCCATTGCCGACCTACGGATATAAATAATATAGGTTATTTGGTGATATAAAAAATCTAATACAGGTAATTTGATGATAAAAAAAAACCTTAATTAATTGAAAAAAAAATTACACTTACATACTTCTCAAAACAATATCTTTGAAATAATATATAACACATTGCAAGTTTATTTTAAGTACAACAGCTAATTACGTCTAAAGATCACCTCTGAAAAAGGCATCGAATTTTCTTGCCAATACACTAAAAAACAACGGTCGCAAATTAAGGAATAAAAACTTACCTTGACTGAATTACGACTTTACTATAACTTTATCTGAATGACTGTTAGTTTATTTAATGGTTTTAGAAAGTTTGAACACCAAAACTTCAATTATTATAAATAATTTTTAGCCAAATACGTGAACACAACCTGCATCCAGTAAACAATGGCGCCACAGACGCGCAATTGTCAAAAAAGTTTGTTCACTAAACGCTGGGACGACTTAGCGGAGCGCGTGAAATATATTTATCCCGCTCACACTTGTAACAACTCGCTAGCACTGTCTCACGAACGTGCTTGCATAGGGAACACTGTGGTATTCTGTTTAAAAAATATCACCAAATTACTTATATCACCAATATACCTCCCCTTACCTTACAAATGTTTGTCATGTGCGGGGATCGAATTCGCAACCCCCAGCGCAACAGGCACAAAGCAGTGTTGTGACCGCTGCGCCAACGCGGCGTCAAGTTTTGTATACATTATACTAGTGAACCGCCCCGGCTTCGCACGGGTGCAATGCTGATACTATCAGCAACAAAAGATACGTTAGAAACCTCTACAATAATCAGAGTTTCTCTACAATATTATGCGTGTTTTATATATATAAACCTTCCTCTTGAATCACTCTATCTATTAAAAATAACCGCATCAAAATTCGTTGCGTAGTTTTAAAGATCTAAGCATACATAGGGACAGACAGACATATGGGAAGCGACTTTGTTTTGTACTATGTAGTGATTAAAACACAAAAAAATCAGTGTTGTTATCAGTTTCTGATATTCTGTATATCTAATTTTCCTTTAAAATCACATAAGCTTTCATCATGTACATCGTGTGTAATGTACATGTACATATTTATTTAGAAAAGTATAAGTGCAGGTTTAAATACTTAGCTTTTTATTACGTTTAAACAGCTTTAACTAAAATAAGAGATGAAATTATTCGTTACTTAGCTTATTTTAAATGCACTTATTACTTTATGATCTTTGCCATAAAAATCCACTTTATTATTATGATTATATCCTCAATTAAAATTTCATACATTAAAAGATTAAAGTCGTATAAATTAAAAACAATACCTGTGACTAAATACATTCGAATAGGTGTGAAAAATCAGCAATATTCTTAAATAAAATACTTTATACAACAATAGTTCATAATAAAAACGTTTAATGTAAAATAATAAACGTGTAAAAAACGTCCTTGATATGGCTTTTTTACTTTACTGTAGGTACTTAAGACAAAATCGTACTGATAACTAAAAAGATTATTGCGTTCATTCTAACTCAAACAAACTTCTTAAGTTATTATATGAACATACATGTTACTATAAAAACTAAGTATTCATACAAATTTCTGAGAAAAAAGAAGAAGTATGTATAATGATAAAGAAATTTTAACACTCAAATCATACGGCTAATAGTTTGGTAACGAACTCATTCAACGTACTAATAAAATCATTAAGTGTTTTGTTTGTATTATTTTTTGTGTAATAGCTACACATGAGTAAATTATAAACATATTTTGATATGGTATTAAAAATGTTTATCATTAAGTGTCGCCAGTTTAATTTTCTGTTACTTCTAGACAAAATAGCTTAGATAAAAGACTTATAAAAATCGAATTACAATCAGCTTTATTTTTTTATTTCAGATAAATGTTATAAATAAGATAATAACGGTATCAATATGATGTGACCAAAAGGCTATCCGAATTTTATCAATAATGATATAAAGTATATTCTATGCTTCTGTACATATAGGTCGTATATTAATATTGAATTAATATGTGATCACCTAATATTCTAATAATTATGACGATTATCCTTATAATATAAGTTTCACCTTAGTAATTTAAGGAATTATGTACCAATACTTTCTTATAGCTAAAAGTTATTTCTTCCATACAAAGAAAAAAATCATCGTTTCACGTTGAGCCACTGTTTTTATATGTATACGATCACGATCACGATTCAGCCTGTAATATCCCACTGTTGGGCATAGGTCTCTTCCCCATGTAGGAGAAGGATCGGAGCTTAATCCACCACGCTGCTCCAATGCGGGTTGGCGGATATATTCCCTACTATGAGTAACGATCGCTATCAGCTGGTGTACATGATAACAACCGGGACCGACGGCTTAACGTGCTCTCCGAGGCACGGTGGGGAGACCCACAAGGACTACACAAACACCCAGGCCACGGCAAACATCTGTATGGCCAATACAAATATTGTCGTGTGCGGGAATTTTAATCTTTCATCTCAAATTCAATTAGATCACAGCTTAAAATTTTCAAAAATCCACCCATATTGGTCGCGCTTATTGCAAATGAGCGTGAGCCCTACTAGCTAAATTGATTTAACCTTTAGTTTAGACTTAGAGATAATTAATGAATCAATTAGTCATTGAACTACAAAAAAAAAACATTTTAAAAGTCTGAAAAACTATAAATAAGTAGTAAGTACTTATACCTACGTCTTTAACGGAAAATATTCAACTACATAATATAATATTTTTAAACAATAGACATCTAGCACTTTCCCGTTAAATTCACATCAATAAAGACCTGTTGAGAGTCTAGACTTTGTTTAAAAGTGTCATGAGAAAAAAGTATTAGAATCTCGAAGATACACAGTTATAACAATTTTATTATGTACATTAAGTTAACTTAGCAGTTTAAATATTAGTCTAACATTCTTCTCTACCTTAACAATACATTACGCTTATAAAAAGGAGAAAATGGCAACAAAGGAAGATCCATTAATCACAAATCCCAAAGCGAAGATTGCAAGAAGCGGAAAGGAAATAAAGTAATTCGGATTAACTGCATTAGATGCTCTAATATATGTATAAGTTACCGTCAAATACTCTTTTTATTTTGATCGCGTTTTTATTGGATGAAACTTGTATAATAGGATAATCTTTGCTGTAACTAGAATTGGCTAGTTTATATTAGTTTACTGTTGTGCATGTTGGGGTGTTGGTTAAAATTGTTACAATAAAGAACGTCAGTTTTAATAACTAATTACTGAGTTAGATCTTCTCATAAGCAAATAAAACACTACTAACCTTTTTGTTTTTGTGATAATCTAACCCTTCACGTTGTTGGCATGGTCAAGCAACATCACAGTAAAATACATTGTAAAATATAAACTCTATATTATATAAGATTATAAACTGTTGGCCATAGGAGCTACGAGCGAGATTGTTCCTATTAATCTCGATTGCATTTATTAAACCTTACAGAACTATCTATACAAAGTGATAAAAGAAAATTCAATAAGAATGTACCTATTACAACAATAAAAAAATAATATATTTTTTACTTTTATAAATAACCAAAGGCAAAACTTGATCATTCGATGTTAATTAATTTCTCAAAACTATAGCGAGTCCCACGTGCACAATTCTTTGTCTAAACCCGGTACTGTTCTCAAATCTTATAAGATACTAGCTGTATCCTGCCAGCGTTACTACGCTTTTTATTTTTATTTATTTTTTTGTCGTACCCACTCAGAAACCTTTTTGGGCTCATGCACAACACTTTGTTGAACATCATGACATGATCAAATGCATATTTTACGATTCTATAAGGGACATACAGATAAACATTCTTCTATATATATGTATATATATATATATATATATATATATATATATATATATATATGTACATAGATAACGTGTCTATACGTGTATATGTGTATAAGTATTTAATTAGAAAATTATGTAAATGTCTATAAATTGTTTAGACGATAGTAATCGCTTTGAGAATTTGTTCCCATCCCAAGAGATGTCACCACCACTTCAGCCTATCGCAGTCCACTGCTGAAAAATGGCGTGAACTCATGTGTTTTGCCCTGTGGTGTTGCCCATAGTAACCACGCTGGGCTGGCGGGTTGGTGACCGCAGGGCTGGCTTTGTCGCACCGAAGACGCTGCTGCCCGTCTTCGGCCTGTGTATTTCAAAGCCAGAAGTTGGCTTTATAAGTTCCAAGGTGGTAGTGGAACTGTGTTATATTAGTTGCCACTTACGACACCCACGGGAAGAGAGAGGGTGGCTATATTTTTTACTGCCGTAACCATACAACACAGAGATGTCAAAGCATATAATCAATGGTATAAATGCTTTAAAAAGTTAATAGATACAACTAAATGGTTATACTACTATATTATTATATAGAAGTACGTTTTATTGTTTGTCTCTATTACACAAATATTTGCGATCTCTATATTTCTCTATTAACAATTATAGAGTACGTGCCATACAGTTAGACATATGTGTCCTAGAATGTAAATTATGTTTAATCTTATCACTCGCGTGTATTTGTATTGTTTTATTGTACTGGTACTTTATGACAAATATATGTTTTACATTTCTTTAAATTGTAACAAAAACACGTTTTTTAAATATAAAAAAAATATATTTTAAAGTGAGTAGTGACAATGATTTGTGATACTGTCCATTTTTTTAATGGATTTTAAATATCGAAATTACTTGTTGTACAGATTGGTCTATATCTGTGTGCAGACAATTATTTTCAGTTGTACGATGTTCTTTCTAGTGGATATTGTCACACACATAAAGCTTATAGCGATTTTGTTGGGTTTTCCATTAGAAATTTAACTGGATCATTTTGATCAATAGGCTTTGCGTAGATTTAAAACGAATGTATTACTTTTAGAATTCGAATAATTAAAATGAATCGATATAATTGTATAGCTTTTATTAAACGATTCATTGTCAATTTTCAAATTAAAACTACGTAGTTTTCATAAATGCCACAAATTGTTTGTTACCGCGTATTAGAATATATATATATTTGTATTTATCAAAATAAATCTAAACTAATATTATAAAGAGTAAGATTTTTATGTTTGTATTTGTTATTGTTGTAATGAATAAAACCAAAATCCAGACTATAAAATAAATATAATACATACCTATCTATTTTCTCTATAAATAAATACAACCTAAAACTATAAGGTCTAGATTAGGGTCCTTGAAAATGAATGAACCTGACGAACGGGTTTAATATAAGTTACTCTTATTATCGCAACACTTTTTTTATGTTAATCAAAATAAGTAAAAAAGCTGAATGCGGAACTTAAGAGTTACTTGTTTAATTTGTTTATTTATTTATGTAGTTATTGTCTAATTCGAATAATTATTATAGTGTTAGATAGTGCTAAGTTGTGTCATAAGAAAAGTTATGTTACAAAACAATATGCTCCTAAATCTGTACATATACACTATCAGAGCAGCTATTTTAAATTTGACGTATAAATTAATAAAATAAAATTAAAATCTACAATTCATATACTTAATAAAGGTTTTGTTTGTTTTTCCTTTTGTATTAAACCAAAGGAAAAACAGAACAGAAATTTATTTTCTGATTACTTGTACACTAATTACGCTGAAGATTTCTTGGAAAAGATTCTATCAGCAATTATGAGGGATTTTAGATAGAACTATGTTTTGATTCAATTAATACAATAAAAGATAAAAAAAGTTGCGCTGCATTATTTCAATTATTGTTTTAAAATATAAACAAATAAAATGAGATGTAAAAAATGATGATTATGCAATAAGAATACAAAAAATAAGAAAAGTAATAAACTGGAAATAAAAATCAGTAACGTTGAGTCGAATTAGGGTATTGCAAAGTGCAGTTTCCTTAATGAGCTATAAACAGAAGAGTAGGTAATTTTACCACAATTAATTATACTTTAATTAAGTAATTTGTTACTTAATGAATTATATATATAATGAATTAGTATTTATGAATATTTCTCATACATCAATTTGACAAGAAAATAAACGATTCATTACGTGTACGTTTTTCACGTAAATGTCACGCTTACAGTATTTTTAAATAATAGGTCGGGGAAAAAGTTTCTTCTAGCAAAAAGTTGCAGTCAAATATTTTTGGTAGTATTGTTTGTAACTGGCTGGTTTTGAAACCATGAAAAGGTGACATATAAAAATGAAATTAAAATGTAAAAAACAGTTTCCCACCACTTTTCATTTGTTTTTCTGTTCGCCAAAAGAGGTGAACGAACGAAGAAATTCGGTACATTTTAAAGTTCGTCTCAAGGCGCGAAAAAAATTTGTGTTTTGAAAAATAATTGTGAAAAAAAAAGTTGCGCTGTCGGTTGCGGGTTTGATCCCCGCACATGACATACATTTGTATTGGCCATACAGATGTTTGCCGTGGTCTGGGTGTTTGTGCAGTCCTTGTGGGTCAACCCACCGTGCCTCGGAGAGCACGTTAAGCCGTCGGTCCCGGTTGTTATCATGTACACCTGATAGTGATCGTTACTCATAGTAGGGAATATATCCGCCAACCCACATTGGAGCAGCGTGGTGGATTAAGCTCTGATCCTTCTCCTACATGGGGAAAGAGGTCTATGTTCAGCAGTGGTATATATTACAGGCTGAAGCGTAGCGTAGCATTAGGAGTTATAAATTAAAAGAGACACAATAGTAAGGCACTGAGTATGAATATTCACTATTATTTATATAATTATCCTTTTTAAATTAAGTAAATTTATATTAGGGTTATTTATTTTTATAATTGTGTTTGCTCGCAAACGAAAAAAAAACCGACTTCAATTAAATCGACAAGTAATACGTAAGTCGACGAAAAATTATTAATAAACGCACTAGTTGTCACTACGATTTTTATGTGTTCCCCTCGATTTCTCTGGGATTCCATCATGACATCCTGGTTTCCTTATCATGGTACCTAAGTTGGGATATCTCTTTAAAAAAAGAGTTATAAAAATCGGTACATAAACGACGAAGTTATGCCCGAACATACATTAAAAAAAAAATATATATATATATATATATATATATATATATATAGTTACGGTCGAATTGAGTAATCTCCTCCTTTTTTGAAGTCGGTTAAAAATAGTGTTTGTCGCTATGAAATTAATTTTTGCGTTCATTAATTTCGTTTTCTTAGTTATTCTTGAGGTTTGTGAAGATTTTTGATTGCTGGGTAAATAATTAATCAAAATATTAAGAATTTAAGATATATAATTATCTAAATGTAGTTTTATGGTATATAGATTTTTAGGTAGAGATACAATGGTTCGACATTTTATCTATATATCTTATTAAGATAGACTTGGTAGCAGATATAGGGGCGATTATGAATCTATAATTTGATAAAATATTAAATTGTTTTTCAATCATGTAAAAAAACGAAGCAGTCACGTGATAAGTTGACCTTGTAAAATTATTTATTTATGTAATTAAAATATATATATTACGGGTAAATATTTCTACTAACCAAATCACTTTTATTAATTATGTATGTTAAAATAAAATATTTAATAATATGCCAAGTAAAAAACATTTTCTTACAGTAATTTTGCCGATGTTTTATTTTATCGCAACCATATGATATAATGCTATGCACTCAGTGATTTAAAAGAAAAATAACTATTTGATGTTCCGACTGCATTTAGACACATGTATCAATTGAAAAAAAATTTAAATTACATAAATGCTTTTCATTTTCTTGCGATACGCATGACACTGACTGATTCGGATGTAAAGCACATTACACTCACCATTTTAAATGTTATTTGTTACACGCAGACCGGCCAAAATATGTTCCAATGATAGCGCGAACACGTGCAACTCGACCGGTGTTTCTTGTGCTACTGGAGGTTTTAGGTTAGCTGGATTAATGTACTGCCAGATAAATACCAGCGCACGCGCATCTCCTTTGATGAATTGATAACGATAACGCTTTTTTTCATTTGTTATATTATTCAGATATATTATGTAAACTATTTTCTATATGTTACGTCTACTAACAAATATGTAATTAATTGTGACCGCAATTATTGTTTGAATTTCATAGTTTGTAAATGACAAGGTTATCATTTATTGGTAGAGGACTAGAGGTGTAAGTTAGTTCAACAAAGCATAGTTGATTTATTATAAACTAGCTTCTGCGCGCGACTTCGTCGGCGTGGACTCCGCTCCTATTGGTCTTAGCGTGATGAAACATAGCCTATAGCCTTTCTCAATAAATGGGCTATCTAACACTGAAATAATTTTTCAAATCGGCCCAGTAGTTCCAGAGATTACCGGGTTCAAACAAACAAACAAACAAACAAAAAAACAAACTCTTCAGCTTTATTATATTAGTATAGATAGTGTTCACTTCAAAGCGTTGTATTCACATTAGATACTCCTTTTTGGAAATAAATTAACTAACGATATAATCGCTTGTGTCATGTTGGAAGATTGATTTTTTTAAGAAACAAAAGGGTTCAATAAATTTTTTAAATTAGCATTTTTGCGTGAACATAAACGTCAATGCAAAAATACTCGCTATAAAATCAATTGCATATATTTTTTTTACAGGCGTAGGTACTGTTCTTAATCTTGTAAGTCTTGTAACAGTGTCGCGTATGCTTTGTTTTAATGTGTTTTTAATAAGTGTTAGAAACGTAAAACATTTGTTTATCTATAACGTTAATGTAAGTTTTCTGTCTTCGTGTGTAAGCAGTGTGTCATCATTTTTATGGCCAGCAGTTGAACTTTAAGACGGTTTTACCTTCATTTATGCTTAATGGATAAAGTTGTTATTGCACATGAAAAGTAGATAATTATGAAATTACATTTCCGATTTTCCGGTATTACATAAGAGATTGTACAAGCATGCAGGATGTAGCTGTATCTGTTTTATATAACTACTTAATTTGAATTCGGTGACCAGCTAATATATAGAGCTAGAGTGATAGCTACAAACAGAGGTGTCATCAGTACCGTCGGTGTAACTTGGTAGTTTTATATGATTGATTAAGGCGGTATACTCTACTTAAAATCGTTAATATGTATTAAATAAAATAATAATTGCTTGTGTGAATTATAAAACTATTTTTTTTTAAATTTAAATACGAAATTATAAAACATATCTTTGTTGAAATAAAATATTCTATTTTCTATTTTAGAAGACGAAATATGACAAAAGTTTATTACTTATTATCTCTTACAACCATTCATAAGTCCATTCATTTGTTTGTCTTTCTATTATAGTTATTGTATTTCAATTTAGTTAACGGAAACTTCAAAACGAACAATAGCTACAAGCATTTTATGGAGAGTCCTTGTTGTGTTTTTGTGTAACATACTCATAATTATAAGTTTTAGACAATCATGTAAGAATTACGTCACAGTCCACAGTGTTATTTTATTATTTTTATCGACTTCAAAAAAGGAGGAGGTTACTCAATTCGACCGTATATATATATGTATCTATATTATATATATATATATATATATATATATATTTATGTATGTTTGGGGATAACTTCGTCGTTTATGAACTACTTTTGATAATTCCTTTTTTGTTGGAAAGGAGATATCCCAAGGGTGGTACTATGATAAGGAAACCAGGATCTGATGGAGTATGGAATCGCAGAGAAATCGAGAGGAACCCTCGAAAATCGTAGTGACGACTAGTGCGTTTATTAATATTTTTTCGTCTACTTACGTTATATTACTTGTCGATGTAATTGAAGACGGGTTTTTTCGTTAAAGTTTCATAAACGACGAAGTTATCCCCGAACATACAAAAAAAAAAAAAAAAAATAACATCCAAAAATTTAGCTCACTCGACGAACAAAGTATTGTATTAGGTAAGTAATGCCTTGTTGGTAAGAGATCTCATAACAACGACGCTATCATAACAGTTCTCGCTGGCATTTGGCCCGTATGGGCATTTGCATTATTTTCTACTATTTTTTTTACTATTTAATTGACGTAAGGAACAGAAGGAAATATTTAGCTCAAAATAGGAGCACAGCGACAGAAACACCTCAACGTTACAAAAGATAGCATAGTGCTTGATTACTATGGTTAGTAAAGTAACCAGAGTTCCTGGGGATGGGAAGGATAGAGTCGGCAACACGCTGATAATAAATGCTCCTTTTGCTGCTGTCGTCCACAAGCTTCGGTATGCGCTTATAATCAAGCGGAACGTACGCTTATTTGCAACTTGTGTAAAAAAAAAAAAAAATTCGCCTGTATCATTCTGGGTGTCTTATCATCTTTCTAATACCATTAGATCATTTGTTATGAGATACATGGGTAAACCATGGCAGACAGCAATTTATTAACAGACTTTTATTCACAAATTTTGTTTTTCTTATTTACTTACACAAGATGCCTTTTTTCATTTATAACTTCTTTATACTTATTACTAATTACATTGTATATCTAACTTAATTTTATTTTATTTCTAGATTCGTTATATACATATGTAATAGCGCTGAGTCTAAATTACTACTAATACAATGTTATTATCTATTACTACAGTTAAACACTGTATACACTTTTTTACAAAATAAAGTTGGACGTCTCTACTAGTAGGTGTTTACTGGTGATTATCTCAGCTAAATTGTCGGCAGTTATGACGCAGGGTTCAGAATGTGCATCGTATTTCTTTAAAAGGGAATGTTTTTTAAACTTCTTTAAAAATAAAATCCTATTACGTTGTATAGTTACAACTAGTAGAGTTTATATATCACATAATTAAACGGTTTAGTGGTTAGTGGTAAGTCTGATTTCTACATTTTTTTTTCTCTCAGTGAAACCTAGTGTAATAAAAAATTGTTATTTAGCCAATATGCACGGAAAATTCATTTTGTAATCAGTTATTATCTTTATATGACTATTTGTTTTACTTTTTTACAATAAAATTATTTAGGTATGTAATACAGAAAATTTAAATTTATATTAAAACTGTATGAAGATAGGTACATATTTCGTGACCACGTGCCCGTACCGTTATAATTAATTATTAGAATAGCGACCTTATGAGAAAAATAGCGCGGTTACATCTCGGTACGAGTGGAAATGTCTTTACATTTTCGTCGACGTCACACGCAAGTGTCACTGTCGTCTGTTTCAGCCACGTGCCTCTCAACGTCATCGTATTCCTAATACTGCGATTTTTGAAATATATAATTAACTTTCCTTTAGTTGGTATGATTCCGTTATACATATTTCTACGTTTCGGGAAAATGATAATGATAAATAATGATAAATTAAAAAATTGAAATCTAAACTTCACACACAGAGGTAGCGAGAAAATTTTGAAATATTGTTTAAGTCGTGCAACTAGTATAACTTATCCTAAAGCTATAAGGACTAGACATTATAAAGATTTATATATTCGTTTATATGATAAAATTGAATAAAACAGTCAATACCGATCTCGGGTAGATATTGTATAAAACATCTTATATATAGGTAGGGATCCCTAGTACATATTTTTCGCCTGATTACTATCAAGCTAATTTTCCGGTAGTAGCTTCATTTTGATGAGACAAACAAAAAGTTTCTCTTCGAAAACTCTCGATTTTGGTAGATAATAGAGTTAGCAGGAGATAGAGCAGCAGTGAGCGTAGGAAAAATCAGCTGGTTAATAATAATTTTTGATGACCTTACGAATCATCAACTTTATAACCTCGTAAGGTCATCAAAAATTGTTTTTTTTTCTGTTTTTTTTCTTTCAGTTAGTTAATATTTATATAATTTGATGGTAATATTTTCCTACAAATTGCGTGGTACGTTATCCTGGTCCTACGCTCACTGCTGCTCTATCTCCTGCTAACTCTATTGCCTACCACAATCGAGAGTTTTCGAAGAGGAACTTTTTGTTCGTCTCATCAAAATGAAGGTAGAGTTTGGTGGCAATTCAATTGCCACCAAACTCTAGATTTCAGATCAAAGCGATCACTTTGACAAAACGCTAATATCATATGTAGGAATTTAATACGAGTAGTACCTACCGTTCAGACGCGTAAAGGGATTGTTGACTGCCCTCTGAATTAAGGGCCTCGGCAGTTGTGGCCGGTAGGTAAACTAGTGCGCGAGACCGCAACAACAACATAATCTATAAACGTTACACAATTTGATTGGAGCTTTATCTGCTACACTGCTCTACACCCTTAGAATAAGTAGACAGACATGTATAATAGTTTCTTCAGAAGTATGTAGTAATTCGTAGTATGTTTTAACCAAGTGTTAGGTAAATTCACTGCTATATTAATACCGATTTGTGATTAATCCAACAGGCTTATAGACGGAGAGGCTCAAAACGTAAGATTGTAAAATGATAAAAGATCTATAGTTAGAAATTAAAACAACTATAGGTAAATCTATAATTGAAAATATCTCGTAAACCTTATCCAATCGGACCCGCTGTCCCATGTAAGCGACTATCACGGCAACGCTACGTGATTCAATGTTTTTAATAGTTGTTATACATAAAAAGTGTCCGATGTTATCACGATCATTGACGTTGCATGTTTTTCTATCATGTTGCATCATTTCATTTCGTGTTGCCATGCAAAGCCTAAATACTGTAAATGGAATCATACTTTTGTGCTTGTTTGTTTAGTCACACTTTTGTAACTATACAAATTAGGCTTTTATTGAGGCTATTTGTTCAATTCGTGTGTGGGTATTCTGCAGTGCAGTTATAGCTTAAAGAAGGACAGTTCCATAGTGTGAGATTGTAGTTTATTTATTATATACATTTTTAGTAATTATGAATTAAAAACATTTGGCAAAGCTTACAACACGCTGATATTTGATATTGTAAGTACTGGTGGTGTTATCTCCTGATTAGTTACCGGTTTTATTTTTAAGTATTATAATATAAAATACAATGTCAGGTAATAAACTGAGGTAGGTAACATTTTGATTATAAAATTGCATAAAATCTTACTAAATATACACTTAACTCATTTTCAGAATTCACTCTGTCTTTTATTGATTAAATATTAATCTTTTCAAGAAATTTCAACTATAATCTTCTACGTATATCTATACATATAATAAAATGGTAGAAAAGTCAAAACTGTACATTGAATATTTTTTTAAAAGAATACTTTTGGTGTGATCTACAATCGATACCGAAGCCAAAAATATAGTTTTTAGAATTTTTGTCTGTTTGTCTGTTTGTCTGTTTGTCTGTATGTATGTCCGGGATAAACTCAAAAAGTACTGTATGGATTTACTTCAAATTTGGCACGAATATTGTTAAGAAGTCGGGTCAGAACATAGGCTATATATTATCACGCTATCACCTACGGGGAACGAGCAGTGAACCTTTATTTCTTCAAATGTATGTCCGGGATAAACTCAAAAAGTACTGCATGGATTTACTTCAAATTTGGCACGAATATTATTAAGAAGTCGGGTCAGAACATAGGCTACATATTATCACGCTATCACCTACGGGGAACGCAGTGAACGCACGCAGACGACGTCGCGGGCAGCAGCTAGTGTATAAATAAAAATGAATGTTGCTAGCCGCATAACTTGATAATGGCTCGACCAATTCTACTAATTTATTTTTTTGTTCCTTAAGGCCCACGGAAGCTTTTAAGACTAAAAAAAATAAAAAAAAAATTAACCCCCTTATGCGCCTAAAGAAGTTTCACTTCTGAAATATCCACCAGTAAAGGAAAAACAAGTTTACGGAACACAGATTTTGTTTAATTAGATATATCGGCACAGACTAGAGCATACATTTGCGCTCTAGTGTAATTAGCGTTTAGACGAACATCTGTCTGGCCGAGACTCGTCGAGTTAAAGAATAGAACTAATAGCTTTTTTGTTTCAACGTTCTCGCGATACGGCTGTGAGAATGTCTGACCGCATTTGTTAATTAAATTCAGGGAAATAAGACATATTTTTGAAGTTATACTTCTTTTGGCGCGATAGAGAAAAATGATGAGTGTAAATTTTTACTAATAAAATAAAATAAAATTAAATTAAATAATAATAAAAAATTTTAATTGTTACACGAAAACCGACACCATGAAGTTAGCTAGTCAACGAAGAAGAAGTTAGCAACATGAAGTTAGCTAGCCAATGAAGTCTTTTTTTAATTAAATTTTTAATGTTGTCTTTGTTTATTTTTATGCATATGTTGTCATAGATGTCATTGACACACCTATTTAAATTATGCACGGTTAAAATATAATGCAAATTTAAGTTCAGATACAGTAGACGTTATTTCATCGAATAAACTCATGATGTGTACCAATTCATTTTCAAAAAAATACAATTTATAGAGATAATAAAATTGATAAAACTTTGTTTAAGTTATTAAGAACATATTAGTGTTAATGAACTTTCTGTTTTAGAATGAAGATAATAAATAATTTCACACAAGTTCGTATGAAAGTGTTAGAGTCCATTAGTAGGTGACATAGTACTCGTATTTGTAGTTAGACTGGCAGCTATTTTTGGCTTGTCAATCCCCAAACCTTCCGGGTGATCCGGTGATCTGTCGCGAAACTGTAGCCGTTGAAAGAATGACTTGGCTGCAATACTTTGTCTTGAGGTTTGTTTGATTTATTATTGTAATTTTTATTTTTTTAATTGTATGGTTAAATGGAAATTATATAAATTGTTGATTCATTTTACTCTACTTCTTTTTTTTTCTTTTTTACTTAAATTTTTAGAATTACAGCTTTTTTATTAATTACAATTATGTGTTGGACGTGGGTCTTTTTGGTCATTACACTATTTTTATAAACGTTTTGACACTGTGGTGTAAAATACACACTTCAGTTTTCAGGTACTAGAAAACCTTAAAAGTGCGATCGAAATATTTTACAGGTAAATAAATATAAAATACAATGCATTACTAAATCTTATATCAGTAGATGTATGAATAAGTATATTTTGGAGCTGCGAATACTTCTAAAATGTTATTAAAAGGGTTTGTCTCATGAATGTGTAATTTTAGCATAGTATTGAGGTTTTCGTTAGAAGAATATGCATTCATTAGCGGGTCTAAACGATATACTTACGCAGCATTCGTGTGTACTGTGTAGGTAATACATAAAAACGACAAAATATTATGATCACCGACTAGAATGTTTATTACTATTTTGAATATAAGAAATAAGCGCTGTGTTAAATTCGAATTAGAGTATGAATACACAAGAAAGCTTGGTCTCTATTTATTATCGAAGATAACTGTTGGGTGTTGGGGGTCCGGAAAAACACAAAATACACAAGCACAAAAACTCTAATCACAGCAAACATCTGTATGGCCAATACAAATTTATGTTATATACGTTGCGGGTATCGAACCCGCCAACCGCCAACGCAACAGCGATAAGCCAGTTCTGTGAGTGTGTAGTTTTTTTTACTACTATTACGTCTGTCTTACAAAAGCGGGTCATCGGCTTCATAATGATTTCAGGTGGACATTGACATTCATAGCGCTTTCTTGAAACATGAGTTCAGTGTATCTTTCATTTAGTTATATAATCTCTATGTTATATTCTCTTGTGTTTTCTTTATCTTAAATTTCATAATAATAATTAATGAACTTGCTTTTTTTATACTCCCGATACCGATCAAGTGAAATTACAAGAAAAGAAAACATCACACAACTTTAACTAGACGCGTCTTCTCTTCTCAAAAAGTGCTAGTTAGGTACTTTAAAATGTTAATGGAATTACATCTGCGTCTATGGCACAATGGTCAATTGAAACAGAGTTTCTCAAATTTAGGTAAAAAAAATTCACTTGAGAAGTCAGCAGTTTGGTATTAGTTACTACGATTATTTTTAATGACATACCTAGTTACCTACTGCTAATGTTTAATTAGAAATATCGATATATTGAATGAAATACAAAAATGAAAATTGAGCTCCTGGGGGGGATTGGGGATAGGGTCGGCAACGCGCCTGCGATGCTTCTGGTGTTGCAGGCGTCTATAAGCTACGGTCTTACGTCTTACCATCAGGTGAGCCGTACGCTTGTTTGCCGACCTAGTTACATTAAAAAAAAAAACTCTTTAAGAGTAGTTTTAAAGAAAATGTCATAGTTAATATTTTTCGAAAGGAAAGTTTAGCCTTTGTAGAGAATCACTTTGTATCTATCAAAATTGATGTTAGCTCCAAGCAATAATGACACTTTGAATCATCACTGATTGCATTGGCTTGTTACAACTCGACGTTGTCGTCCTCAGATTAATCAAGACGTCATTTCCTGATGTCATTACTATTCCCCAATACATTGTGTATGGATGTCTCTTTCTCCAGTACCTACCTGTAACTATAATCGCGTACCTATAATGAAGCTGAAAATCTTAGTCGAGTCGACTTGTAACTATACAACTTGTATTATGTGACTGAAAAGTACGTTTGTTTGCTTGAACATGCTAATTATGAGACAAACACGAATTAAGTTGTCCATTAGTCAGTCCATTTTTTACTACATAAAATAATTGTAAAATAAAATGCCTGTTATTTTAGGTTGTAATTTTTTTTGCTAGGTTTAATACAATTAAGAAGAATACTAAGTAAACATAATTATCTTCAATATTTATAAAATTGAACTTCTCAACTACAATTCTAATTCAATGTTTATTAATATACTGTACTCAATTAAACTTTAAATTTCATATTTTATACTATAAGGACAGAAAAACTAAAAAAAAATTCTGTTATAAATTTTATTACCATCATAAATAAATGGAAAGGTTATAATCTACGCCATTACATAAATTCGCTAATGTGATATGAACTGTCCGTATCCCGTTTGCGGAGAACTAATCAATACAGGGAAATCTCTTGCCTTAGAAACATGAGGATAGTCTGGGCCCGGCCGGGCATTTGCTTAGTAACTAATTGAAGTCGTAAGCCCGAAGCGTAGGTCGAACAAGATTTATCTCGCCTTTAATATTGTTAAATATTTAGTTTTATTGATTACTAGCTGACCCGACAGACGTTGTCTTGTCTTAACTTTTGTATGGGAATATAGAAAAGTGTTGTTTTTAGACTTTTTCAGGCAATTTTTTAAAATTTTCTCTCCGTTAAAACCATCGTCGTACTTTACTGAATGTTATAAAAAAAGAATTAGCGAAATCGGTTCGGCTGATCTCGAGATTTGCGCTTAGCAACACATTTAGCAATTCATTTATATATATATAGAGATAGAGATTATTTTCATGACTAGAATATTTTAAAATTGATGTATTTTAATGATTTATATTTTGTAACCGTTTCGTGAACTTATACGGGTTCGTTATTTCTTTCAAACTTTTAAATGTCACGGCCTTATTAGTATACTATTTGTAAAGTCAATGAAATTTTTATGTTATCATTTGTCAACGACAATTTTTTTAAAAAAGATTTTAAAAAAGAAAAGAAATGAAATTGCGAAATTATAAAATTTGCTGTAAAATAAATACTAATTTTAGAAAAATGTTTTTGGAACGTCCAATAGCGCAGTAATGCTACTCCAGTTTCAACTTTCAACCTTATAAAGTTCTCCTTGAAACGAGGAGCCTTTGTCCTGTAAAACAATAAAGAGATGTTCCTACTTCATTTTACTACATACTCTGACGTATTACGGTTTCTTTGTTTCACTGAAACTTTGTGTCACTTTTATTCTACTGAAACAAAATAGGATTTTGTATAACACTAATTATATTCTTCATTATTAATGGTTGGAAAACTAATGCGATACTAATTACTACAAAAATAATTAAATACGAGTAACTTTATATTTCAGAAAATATTGAATAAATAGGCTTATATTTTAAAATTTATTTTTTATTTCATTTTTTTAAATAACGAGATTTCAGTATTCAAATACGGGTATTGCAGTGATGTAACAACGTAGGTCTGTAAAAATTAAATAGTTTTCTGACTGACCACTAGTCGGCTTCCATTTTGATAAAATCGATAGTCCAGTTGGATACAGTTGATGACATGTACGTAGTATATTTACTGTAATTCAGTCGCGCAGTGCAGCAAAAATTCGTTGCGTCGAAAACATACGAGGCTAGCTGCCCTTTCAATGTACACAGCGCATTTCATCACCGTGACCATTGTTTGAGAATATTAAAATATACGTGTATTTTCAAACACGCTACATTAAGCATGTGAAATGAAATACTATTTGAATCAATATTTTGAGCTTATCTCTAGTAAAATTTCGGAAATATTTTGAACTAACACACATTTAATATTGCTTGAAAATTAAGTAGTGTGGGATTCATAGCTATATATAAAGACTCACAAAGGCTTTGAAAGATTGACTAGTAATTTTTTACCAGTTATGCCCAATAAAATCTGTATTCTTCGTTTAAAGAACAACTAAAGTGATAGATTTGTAGAGTTCTATTCAAAATAATGAAATTGAAAACCTGCTTACAAATGTACGAAGTATATTTTTCCTTTTCGGATTTATGTATCATGATGAGAAAGAATAAGGCAAGTAAAATTGTAAAATAATTTACAGTTAGATATAAGAGTGCTGAGAATCTCTTTGTCTAATAGAAGCGCCTAAAAAAATTAAAATAGCAAATTTGTAGATCTCTTTTATGTAGAGACTACTGTACATAGAGATCGAAGTGTTAGCAATATGGTTTTTTGTAATGTAATGCACTACACTTCAAATAGAGTCCAAGGATAATGTTGTGTGATGCATGTAAGACCCGTGTTTTCAAAATAAATTCTTAAATATGTTCTTACTACTGCTGTAGTATTTTTTTTTATTTTATGTAACTAGGTCGGCAAACAAGCGTACGGCTCACCTGATGGTAAGACCGTAGCCTATAGACGCCTACAACACCAGAAGCGTCGCAAGCGCGTTGCCGACCCTATCCCCAATCCCCCCAGGAGCTCTGGTCACCTTACTCACCAACAGGAACACAATACTGCTTAAAAACAGTATTATTTAGCTGTGGTCTTCTGTAAGGTCGAGGTACTACCCCAGTCGGGCTGCTCCATATTTTGAGCAGGAAATTTCCTGCTGTGCCCTACCTCAGTTAAAAGTTGCTTTCAATTCCCTTCAACAAAAGCAAGTGTGCAATATTTACGTATGACGTTAATGCAAATTAAATTTTTAAAATAATTGCATGACATATTTCAACAAGCTGTCGAAAATGCAGTTACGTAAATGTGATAGCAGTTTAACCCCTAAAGCTAGGTTGAAGTGTCTTACTGGCATAAATAATTAAAACGTCGAGAGTCGAGTGTTCCACGTATGAACCAGTAGTAATGCGCAAAACATACGCAAAGTTTTAATAGATATGAAATGGCATTTATTTCACTAGTTGACCCGCGCGATTAGACCTGCGTTGACATAAATGATTATACACTACAACGACA
This sequence comes from Melitaea athalia, assembly GCA_905220545.2. Taxonomy (NCBI): domain Eukaryota; kingdom Metazoa; phylum Arthropoda; class Insecta; order Lepidoptera; family Nymphalidae; genus Melitaea; species Melitaea athalia. The sequence goes on from HG992193.1 coordinate 6,071,344, forward strand.
AATAAGAAAAAATTAAATAAATCACAAAAAAATTCAAGTATATTTTTAGCGTTTTTAAGTCGATTTTAAATGTATTAAATATTGCATCATTATATAAATTTCAATAAACGTTAATAAGTTATACTGATAGATTTAAATCGGTATAGCATATCAGGTACTAGTAAAAATAAAGAAACTGTAAGCTAAAAAACCGTAAAATAGAAAACCGTGGAAAAATACGTTTCCTACAATCTCTTATCTGTTGTAATTAGATTTTTCCGTTTACTATGCGAGTGCCAAACGATAGCTCCACTAGATAGAAAGTGAAAATATCAGATACTATTAGGTATTGGCATATCACCTTAAAACTGTTCCAGGTAGTTTCCTTGATGTCATTTTCAGCATTTAAAAGACAAAAACATATTGAACTGTTTGCATTTATGTGCTATGTTGTATGTTGTAAAAGTCATGTCTATATAATGCATAAGTTGTTATTACTTGTCTTGAAAAGCGGACAATGCTCATCATTTTATAGCTTCAGCCAGTAATATCTCACTGCTTGGCATAGGCAGTGGCGGATTTACACAATAGGCTGAGTAGGCTGGAGCCTAGGGCGGCAAATTCTAGGGGCGGCAATTATCGGCAATTTTTCATTGCTGTTATAAATATGTTAAATATATAATAATACATGTTTGTTTGTTTGATTTTTTTTAATTTATCGACATATATTAATACACGTACATATCTCGACTGTACTAAGATATATAGGATATCGAGTTTCAGAGGTCACTAGGGGCGGCAAAAATTTAATAGCCTACTGGCGGCATATTTGTTAATCCACCACTGGGCATAGGCCTCTTTTCCCCTGTAGGAGAAAAGGATCAGAGCTTAATCCACCACGATGCTCCAATGCGGTTTGGCGGATATACCTATTCCCTACTAAGAGTAACGATCGCTATCAGGTGTACATGATAACAACCGAGGCCGACGGCTTAACGTGCTCTCCGAGCCACAGTGAGGAGACCCACAAAGACTGCACAAACACCTAGACCACGGCAAACGTGTTTGTCATGTGCGGGGATCGAACCCGCAACTACCAGCGCAACAGCCACAAACCAGTAATGTCTTATATTTGATTGCCATTTGTAACAAATTCAATTGCAATTTTTTATTTGTATTAGATCTCCAATATTTGAAACAAAAACTTTTCCCGTTTACATTTACTATCAAGTTATTTAAAAACGTATTGTGCTTTGCATGCAATGATTTTAACTGGCACACAATTTTTCAGAACAATTTTTATCCTCGCTTTCAAAGCTAGACAGGTACGGGTTGTCGGTAACTGAATATCTCTATGCCACGTATGTTTTGAACATTCGCTAAAAGCCATTTATACTTTTAACTCTGTAAAAGTTACTTTGTTTGAAGTAACATAACATTGATGGAAATATCATTGTGTAAAAGGTAAAAAGGAATACGGCTTTTATACGATCGAAATAATAAGTTCTGTTGTGATTTTTATACTTTTATATAACTTGAAATCTTTTTTATTCCTTTGTTTCAAGTGTGTAATGGGTTTTCTGGAAGAAATAGCTAATTAGCCATAAGTCCGCCCATTGTACTTCACAGTCTGTAACTATCTTTATGCTTTATTTATAATGTACTAGATGGTCCGGTGAACTTCGTATCACCTGAAAAATATACACAAAACACTTTCTGAACGCACCTATAAATATTTGACAACCAATTGACAACGTTTTGACAAAAGACATATTAAATTTCCCTGCTAGGAACATTTTGTATTGGAAAATTAAATCGTCGTTTTTAGTATTTTCCGTTACATATTATTTATGTTTCTCACCGTTTAAATCTTCCCTGAACTTCCACAAACATTTCAAGATGAAAATTAGCTAAATTGGTCCAGCCATTCTCGAGTTTTAGCGAGACTAACGAACAGAAATTGATTTTTATATATATAGATTACAGGTGTACAATAAAGTATAAAACAAATGAATAAAATAAAATGATGGATGAAAATCACAATGAAATGAAATCACAAATCATATTTATATCCAATATTGTGGTTTTCCGGAATTTTTTGGTTATCACTTGTATGTGTTTAAATATTTAAAAATGTTAAATAATATGAAACATATATTTTGAATATTAATAATGTTTTTATTGTACAATTATTTATGAGCGGCATATCATTTTTCAAGTAAGTAATGAACATAAATAAATGAATTTTGTTAAAATTCAAAATTGTAATTAACATGTAAATATGTTAGATACAATTTTATTTAATTAGGTATATAAAATTTTGATGAGGATTACGGAAAACTGGGATGTCTGGCGCGAACTTGTAGTGGCCAATGTCTAGCAGTGGACCGCGATAGACGAAGTGATGATGATGATGATGATGATGTATATTAAAATCATTTAAACCGATATCATTCATATCCTTATGAATTTTTATAGAAGACAGTATGCCTTGGGAATAATGTGATCGCCGCCAGGCTATTTCAACCTATAAAATTATTGTAAATTTCAACCTGTTTTGGAAAAAATAACATTACGATAAAAAAAATGACATTAGTCCCGCTGAGTTTCTTTCGCCAGTTCTTCTCAGGTCAGAGGCTTTTTCTTTCTGAACTGGTAGTAGACTCATGACGTTCAGTAAGAAATTGTAATAATAGGTAGGGATCCCTAGTACATATTTTTCACCTGATTAGTATCAAGCTAATTTTCCGGGAGTAGCTTTATTTTGATGAGACGAACAAAAAGTTCCTCTTCGAAAACTCTTGATTGTGGTAGACAATGTTACCATCAAATTATATAAATATTACCTATATATAAAAAAAACAGAAAAAGAATCAATTTTTGATGACCTTACGAGGTCATCAAAAATTATTACTAACCAGGTGAGCCCGACTGGGGTAGTACCTCGACCTTACAGAAGATTATAGCTAAATCATTTTTTTTCAAGCAGTGTTGTGTCCCTGTTATTGAGAAAGGTGACTAGAGCTCCTGGGGGAAATTAGGGGTAGGGTCGCATGCTGGCTTTGCAGGGGTCTATAAGCTACGGTAATCGCATATCATCATGTGAGCCGTACGCTTGTTTGCCGACCTAGTTATATTAAAAATAAAATGAAAAATGCATACCAAATCATTCCGCTAGTAAAATTTATAAAGATATACATATAAATAGTATAAAATGCATTAATTAATGTCGTTAGTAAATTAAATCGGTACTATCAGTTGGTTGGAAAGTTGGACGATTTTTTTTATTCGCTCGACCGACGAGAGTATCGTGAAAATATTTTAAAATCAAATCAAATTCTCTTAGAATATTTTTCTTTTCAAGCTTCAATTTCAGAAATATTGGGTTTCAAAGTGGCTTTTAAAAGGCGTGTATATATTGTGTTATATTAAAAAAAATATACGTGTGGTATCGTGGGACACCAGCCAGGAACGAAGTGCGTTATTATAAAACTAGCTATGCTCGCGACTTTGTCCGCGTGGAATTTAACAAAAAAGTTATTGTTCAGTTCGCAGAGTTATAAAATAAATAAATTTCTAAAATAAAAGTAGCCTAAGTTACTCCTTATTACATCAGCTATCTGCTACTAAAAGTCCCGTCAAAATCGACCGAGCCGTTTCAAAGATTAGCCGGAACAGACAGACAGAGATACAAATTGTAAAAAATGTTTTTGAAGTGTAACTTCTTTAGAATCGTTGTGATTTCAAACCGGATGCAACGGCAAAAAGACAGGGAAGGACGAGCCGCGCTGCAAGCCGCTAATTTTAAATTAGTTTTTTTTTTAAATTAGTTTGCCATAGAAGTTTCACTTCTATCGTGTGTGAATCGCACAAACACCTTTATTTTTAAATCAAATTTAAATTTACCGTGTCATCATCATACATGCATAATTCCATATACATTTAATAAAAAGCGATTATTTTAATAATTATAGCAATTGCAGCCAGGTCAATAACCTCAGTCAGCAGTAACCTGGCTGCAGGTAAGTATAGCAATCATAGAGATGGGTGCCTACTATAGTCAGGTATATAATATAAAATATTGACGGTTTTAGCTTACTACAAGTAATTAACATGAGAGGGAAAATATAAAAAAAAAATTGCAGCAGGCTTATGTTGGCAGAGGTTGTTTTTATAAATTCACAATATTGAAATAAGCCTATAAAAAATTGTTTTATCTAATTAACAGATGAGGGAAGATTTAGCTTCTCGGATCTTAGACCATACTTAATACTAGATACAAGTTCGTTGTAAAAAAGCCAATAAATTATTTTAAATAGTACCTATTTTAATTTAAATGTTTTATAGTAACGACTCAGCCCGTAACATCCCAATGCTGGGCCTATTTTTCATGTAGGGAAGGATAAGGATAGGTTTTATAGTACCTGTAAATAATCCAGGTTACAATTATATTTAAAAAAAAATACTCTATCTTGTAAGAAAATTTTTACATAGAAATATTATTAATTTTAATAATATCTAAAGATATATCAAAAATTATCCGAAAAGACATATTATGTAATATGAGTCTCAACAATTAATTTATTATCTGTAATATGCTAAATTATGGAACTCTACCTTCAGCCTGGCTTGATACGGATTTGCCTGAATTATTATTGATACGGCGAGTCCATATGAAATCAATACATATTCAATCAGATTACATCCAGTTTATTTCGGTCAATCAATTGTATGTTTACATCAAATAAGGATAAAATGATGACTTATGAAATTGGATTTTCTCTTTTGTTTTATCACTTTGATCTTTATGTTAAGGCAATGTATTTATTTACAATATATACGTATGTTATTGTTTTAAGGTATATTGATTGATAGGATGATATTGTACATTATAATTATGAAATCATAAAATTTTAATTATGATATAATTTTTTGTGATATTATTTATATATTATTGTGATATTATCATAAAAAAATGTTCATCTGGAAAAAAAATTAAAATAATAATATTCTTCTAACATATTAAGCATGACAAATAAACAATAAATGAACAAATGATTCACATTCATTGGCACCAAGAAGAATGAAAATCTCGTGTGGGGTAAAAACCCCACGCAAAAGCAAAAGCTTAGGCGGTTAGGCCTAAAACTACAAATGTTTTACCAAAATATTAAAACATTTTATTACGTCGGTAATTATTTGAATTTCAATACCTATATCAGATATTATTTCGAATATAAAGTAATATAAAATATACCTAATAAAAAATAATGTCAACAGGCAGACGAGGGCACCACACAGGAAATATGCCAATGGTACCTACTTATTACGAAATGAGTCAAACATGTAACGCGATTCTTTGAAGATTATCCGATGACGAAACGCAAATTTTACGTACTTTCGAAATGGCGACAAAGCACTATCATATCTTATACTATTAAACGAGCAATTCTTGTATATATATATAGTACCTGGGTGACCGAGCCTAGCTCGGTATTTTCATTTTTTTTTTGTTTTTTTTTCTCGGTATTTTTATATTTTAATTTTATTTAAATAATAAATCACGAGTGAAATTAAAAAAAAAAAAGAAAAAAAAATTATCTGGAGACTGAGATTCGAACCCGGGTCAACACGATTTGACACCCGCCGATTTCCTAATTACGCCATTAAAGCTACGCGTAGTGAAATTAAGCTTCGTATTCTAATGATATTTTTTCATTGCTTAAAAACAGGGATAAAACGACATTTTTTTTTAAATTAATCCTAGCTAGATCAATTTTTCGCCTCCGAAATCCCCTGCATACTAAATTTCACGAAAATCGTTGGAGCCGATTCCGAGATTCAGAAAAAAAAAAAAATATATATATATATATATATATATATATATATATACAAGAATTGCTCGTTTAATAGTATAAGATCACTGGTACCAGTATCACTGGTGTGAGACTATTTCCTCCATCCTGACGAAGTTTTTAGCCGAGAGTCAATCTTACTAGGAGAGACGCTTAGGACGCTAGTTCCTTTGCCACCCGGTGTCTTTAGTATCTGGTCACTCACTAGTGACGCTGTAAAGGCCACTAAAGCATGACTAAAGCTAACCGTAACAAACATTTCGTATAACATACGAGTATAATAGTAATAAACGCTGTGAGACCCACGCTTACAGTTGTTTTCGTAGACGATCGTTTTTTTTTGCCAATAAAATTCCTATATAAGAAATAAATTAAAATTAAATGGGGTAATAATGATAATCATAAAGTGCATAAATTTCTCAAGGTAATTAACGTATTTAAGTTGATAAAGATTAGTAGTACCGTACGTAACCATTTTTTATTTTTACAATTATTAACAACTAGCTTCTGCGCGCGACTTCGTCGGCGTGGACTCCGTTCCTATTGGTCTTAGCGTGATGATATATAGCCTATAGCCTTCCTCGATAAATGGGCTATCTAATAGTGAAAGAATTTTTCAAATCGGACCAGTAGATCCTGAGATTAGCGCGTTCAAACAAACAAACAAACAAACAAACAAACAATCAAACAAACAAACTCTTCAGCTTTATTATATTATAGTATAGATTTATTACGGATTACAAAAAATGTTGATTGTTCATCTGTTAACTCGTTGACTTTTTCTTATAGTAGGTATATGTACATTAGTTATAACATTGTGTAATTAATATAGAATATTATAGATTCCTAAGCGATTATGTATAACATTGATTAAAATATAACTTAAATGTATAATATGTTATTAGTAATATATTATTTTATATTATCTTATGTAAAATTTAGTGTGACTCGGCTTGTTTTACCTAAATGACAGGTTGAATGCTTCTTTTAGGGACAAGGCTAGGCAATTAATTAAAAGACCAATGAGCTTGGTGGTTATGATATAAACACCGTTGACATTAAGTTATTTTTTTAAAAAATACCTCGCAACGATAGTGATAATAAAATGTTAATGAGCCAAGATAAATGAAAAACATTTCTTAATTATTCTTATTTTTATCAGTCTAGTAGCGACATTTAAAGTTAAAAATTCTTTAAAAACATAGAATAAATAAAGCTAATTTGAAAAGATATTAAGTATTATATTCTAGTAAAAATTTTGATTTATACATGTATTAAATATATAGATATTTTTTTCACATACTAATGTTATGTCACTATCATAATCATCTATACTAATACTAATACTATACTAATACTAATACTAATACTAATACTAATACTAATACTAATACTAATACTAATACTAATATACTAATACTAATATACTAATACTAATACTAATACTAATACTAATACTAATACTAATACTAATACTAATATACTAATACTAATACTAATACTAATACTAATACTAATACTAATATACTAATATACTAATACTAATACTAATACTAATATACTAATACTAATACTAATACTAATACTAATAATATTATAAAGAGGTAAAGTTTATAACTTTGTTTGTATATACGGGGTAATCTTCGCAAATACTGATCCGATCACGAAAATTCTTTCACTAACAGAAAGCTACACTATTCAGGAGTGACAAGATAAAAGGAAAAAGATAAAAATATATAAAGATTTTAAATCACCAGGATTTGAACCTGCGTCCTCTGACGTGCCGTGTCAACAATTCAATCTAATCAAGCATTATTATTTGCCTTAGAAATTAATTGGTGATTTTAAAACATTTATATTTATCTGATTTGCTGAAAATAGTGAGAGGCTACACTATTCAGGAGTGACATAGGCTATATTTTATTGTAATTGTACAAAAAAAATCAGTAAAAAAGAAAAATATTAAAATATATTATGAAAATGACAAAGAAACGAACGCCATCTATCGCTGTTAGATTTAACTATTTAATACTCTATTTTATTTACTGTCTATTTGAATCTATCGATGACGAAGTTTTTACGCTTTTTGATAGATGGCGTTGGAGCAACATATTATTTATTTAAGTGGTTTAAAATTTGTTCTTTGTAGTATATTATTTGGTTCTGTAATTTAAAATAATAAATACACGATATTATTACGATTTTATTCATCGCTGTAGGCGCCCGCTGCCATTTATTTTTTATTTTATATATTTTCTCTTTACTTTCTGTTTTACTTTATCGGTACTCCGGACGTAATTTTCGTCAAAAGTTTTCTTCAAAACTATTTTTGCATTTTAATTTCTACTAAGTACTATAACTACTTCTGTTTTAATATTTCTTATAGTTATTATTTGTTGTTTAGTCTTTTCAGAAATAATTCTAATTTGTGTTTATCATAATTTTTTGTTTCTTTAGCTTCAGTCTTACTTTCTTCTCTTTACTTTCTGTTTTATTTTATCGGCTTAGATACATTACTTACAGGTAATTAAAATTTCGGGATATTTATTTCGATTTTTCAATATTACAATACAAATATTTCTCTATTTTAATTTTGTCTAACACTTCGTCGATCTGAAAGCAAATTGCATTATTGAAATATATCGTCACGTGCACTATACCCCGTCCGGCGACTATAGTTTGTCCATTTTATTATTAGTCTTTTGACAGATCGACGACTGACAAGGTTTAGTGATGTCCTAAAGAATAATCGGTATCGCTAATTTTTTTGTTAAAAAATATAATATTTATTAATATGAAAATATTACGACGTAAAACTTATATAAGTTATATATATATATATATATATATATGTACATCAACTGGATATCGATGAACAATATCGTTGCAAGGCAATATCTATACATATAATAAAATGGTAGAAAAGACAAAACTGTACATTGAATATTTTTTTAAAAGAATACTTGGGGTGTGATCTACAGTCGATACCGAAGCCAAAAATATAGTTTTTAGAATTTTTGTCTGTTTGTCTGTATGTATGTCCGGGATAAACTCAAAAAGTACTGCATGAATTTATTTTCGGCACGAATATTATTTAGAAGTCAGGTCAACATATAGGCTACATAATTATTATCGTGCTATCACCTACGGGGAACGAGCAGTGAACCTTTATTTCTTCAACGCATTCTGTAACAACGTGTAATCTAACGACGCATATTTGAATGTTGTTGTTATTATGTTAATAACCATGCTATAAGCTAGCTTCACTCTATAAAAATCACGCAATATAAGTAACTTAGGCCGATAAACATAATTAAATGAATATAAGTAGTATCAAGAAAATTTTAAAGCAGCGCCATCTATGAGATTTCAATAACATCATCATCAATCCCTTTTTGGATGTAAATAATTTAAATTTGATATGATGATGTTGGCGAGGTTAATTGGTTATTTTTAAAAGTCATAGATGGAGTTGTGCATTTTCTTCTTAAAAATTGTATCGTTAATTCGTTTCAGAGATGAACAAAACATTAAAAAAAATGTTTTTATATAAGTTTTAAGCTGCTTCATCTATGTATTATAAAATTCATCGAGTTTATCTGTATATAATAATAATAACTGCATAGATTTATGACAAAATTTAAACTCGAGAACGGCACGCTTTTGCTGCAAGCAATTTGAACTTGTGGGGTGTGTGCGAGGGAGTTTCCAATGAAACGCTAGTGCTAGTGCTAGCTAAATAACGAAGAAACTAGCCATAAACTAAATAACGAAGAAAGCCGACGCGAACGCCAAATGTCATGATAGGTAGCCAAACCACTAATGTTGTTTATCGAGAAGACCTATAAGTATGTATTTTTACCCTATTCTGTATTCCTTATTCATTATTTTATCCATCTGCTTTAGTCACAACTTATGACTTAATTCAGCAGAATCACCATAAAGTCATTTATTCAAAGCAGGCTGAAAATAAGCACTTTTTGAAGGTCAATTTTATAATAGACAGTCTCTCTCCGTTACTGCACTTTTTGTAGATATGTAATGTAAAGAAGAAATGGGTAAATGAATGTTATTTTAAAGGGTATTTTTCGTGCTGTATAGCGTTCACGCAGACGATGTCACGGGCAACAGCTAATATAATGTATATTTTTGTCCGATTTGATTTGCATAATTATACTTATTAATATTATTATTTTTCACTGAATTTTGTGTTCAATAACAATAAACTATAGCCTATGGTACCTACTCCTGAATGGTGTAGCTTTCTGTTCGTGAAAAAATTTTCATGATCGGATTACTATTTGCGAAGATTACTTCCTACAAACAAACAAAGTTAAAAACTTCACCTGTTTATAATATAGATTAGCATTTATTTCTACCGATTATTTGTAATCTGTGGCACAATCATAGTAATCGTTATGAGTGGCATATCACTAAAGGGGCGGTACCCGTCCATGAAGTATTATTAAAATTATTAAAATTATTATTATTCGTAAAATTATTTTTATCATATGGTCGATTTATTATCGATTTATTATTTCAAGAACTCTTTCATAGTCTGTGGTTGTTTGTTATGCACAGGGTACTTCACTCAATCAATCAAATCGTCAATAAAGTATGACATTACTGTAAAATTTTTAGTAAGTTATTCCGGAAAAAAAAACTGTAATTTATAGGCGTGAGCTGTCAAAAAGCTAATTAGTCGCCGGACGGGGTATAAGTGCTATAAAATTTAGTATGTTATTTGGTTCTGTAATTTTAAATAATAAATACACGATATTATTACGAGTGTATACGTCCAATACTTGCTATAAACAATGAACCTAATAGAACTTAGTAAATACTAAGAACTACACAACATAGGTAATGCATCACAAAGAAAAAGATAATTAACGCCCAACGAAGTGGGCACGGGTCGGCTAGTTACTTTATAAAAAAGAGCTATTGAAAGATAAGTTATTGAACGATTATTTATTTGTAATGAAGGGTTGACCAAGGAAGGCCACTGTAACGATTAAACAGTTTTTATTAGTTCATTTACTGGATAAATGAAAGAAACAAATTATTAATCAACGCTTTGTTTTATTGTGTATCATACAAATTACTTGTTTTTATTCTAGATGTAATCACTATTTATTAAACTTAACTTTTAATAAGTTCTTCCAAACGGCCTTGCAAGGAACAGTGCTCCATATAAGGCCAATATTATAAATCAGTCGTTCAACTTAAAACTAGAATTGTAATAATCTAGTTCGCGTCAAAAATGGCGTGAACTCATGTGTGTTGCCCATAGTTACGAGTACCACGCTGAGCAGGCGGGTTGGTGACCGCAGGGCTGGCTGCTGCCCGTCTTCGGCCCGTGCATTTCAAAGCCAGCAGTTGGATGGTTATCTCGCCATCGGTTATCCCTTAGTCGCCTCTTACGACACCCACGGGAAGAGAAGGGGTGGATATATTCTTTACTGCCGTAACGACACAGCTTTTTTTTGGGCTAGGTTTACATACTATAATTTCCGTATCGTGCGGATTATGCGCTGCAACATTGTCGCATTTACGTCTTTATGACGTCATTCGTCATTCATAACAAAAAGTATTGTGAACAAAAATACAATTAATCATTAGTAATAAAAATATTGCAATTAATGTTATCATTATAAGGAATGAGTATTAAAGATATGGTGACAGCGTCTATTAGTAACTTACGCAGTAATAATTCACCCAATAAAATAGTAGGTACATAATTGTTTTTAAAAATAATATAAGAATTATGAGGCCATGGATCGAAATCTTCAGGTCGATGCCATTTACACCGATTTTGCTAAAGCGTTTGATAAAATCTGTCACAATACTTTGCTTTTAAAGCTTTTCTTTCTCGGAATCCACGGAGATTTGTTCCGTTGGATATCTTCTTATATAAGAAATCGTAGTCAGGCTGTTGTAATATCGGGTCATTGTTCTCGTTATAGGGATATATCCTCTGGAGTTCCACAGGGTTCGCATTTGGGTCCGCTGCTATTCACCTTATATATTAATGATCTTTCTGACTCAATCAATAACTCTAGGGTATTAATGTATGCCGATGACACTAAAATATTTAGAATCATTCGTGATTCTCATGATTTAGATCTTTTACAGCATGATCTCGATAGTTTCGTTGATTATTGCTGTAATAATAATCTTTTTCTTAATATAAATAAGTGCTTTGCAATAACATATACTCGTAAAAAAATCCCATTCATAAAAATTATAAGTTATGCGATAAGGTTTTGTCAAAAGTTAATGAAATTCGGGATCTTGGCGTTATTTTAGATTCTAAATTAAGTTACATATCTCATATTGAAAATATTTTGAATAAGGCATATAAATTTTTAGGTTTCATTTTGCGTGTAGGTAAACCATTTAAAAGTACTTTCACGTATAAGATTCTATATAATAGCTATGTCCGCAGTCGTTTAGAATTTGCTAGTTGCGTCTGGAATCCTTATCAAAAAGTACATATAGAGAAAATAGAAAGATTGCAAAGAAAATTTGTAAAGTCATTAGAGTATAGAGTTGGCAATAGTTATATAGATTATAGCAATTCACTAAAAGTACACAACCTGTCGGGCCTTGCTGAAAGGCGAGACTGTAACGATGCAATGTATCTGTTTAAGATTTTGAATAATATGATTGATGCCCCTTTCCTGCTCTCTAATATCAACTTCCGCATTCCTCGCAGGCAGGAAAGAAGTGTCCGCAAAAGGGATTTATTCACATTACCTAAAAGTAGGGCACGGTACACCGCCAATAGTTTCATACGACGTACATGTAAACTGTATAATAATAGATTGAGCGATATAGATATATTTGGTACGAACAGAAAGATGTTTAAAAGAGATGTAAATAGAGCACTAAGCGAATAAAATAAAAAAAATCTTCTTTTAAAAATATAACAATATAGCTTTAATAATTTCATGTTTGAAATGTATAGTAATTCTAAAATAGTAAACAGTAAAACTCTAGTAAACTTTGTATAGTAATTCAGGGAACTATAGGTTAAGAAGTATTTATCATGTATGTATTTTTTTTTACATTGAATACAACTGTTTGTTCCTAAATAAAAAAAAAAAAAAAATAAGAAAAAATCTAATCTGTTCAGAGTTCAGAACGAAAACACTTGAGGACCTTAATGCCGTTTCAGAATTCAAGAGTTTCGTGCGGACCAGAAGAAAGTTAGTCGCTAGACATTGTTCGATAACAATTTTACTGTTCATGTTGGAGTGAAGCAGAGTGAACAATGTTTTGCGGTAAAGTTCTTTACTGTTTCGGAATTCTATCATTCATATATATATAAAGTGTTAGGTTCAGATGCCTGTAAAGACACTTTTTTACGTTGGTTTTTTTTTGAACAATTTTATTGCAAATTTAAAACAATCACTAAATTGGTAGGTAGAGCAATACATAATTCAGCCATTTTATGACACGCGTAGGAATATATTATTAAAAAAACTACCTCTTAATTTCATACATAATGAATACAAGAGAATTCTAAACAGCTTTTTATTATTGTACAAAGCACTACGAATAAAATACTTTATATAAAAATAATACGTGTTATTACATTATACGCAGTCTGAGTCTACTTGACCTCCCCTATTGAACGTTAACGAGTTGTTATGAACTTTATAAAAATTGAGAAAGTAAGACGTTTCATTCAAAACCTGTATTTATTATTGAAGTACTGCACTTCTCGTAATGGCGGCTGCATGTTGATAGTTGCATCATTTTATAAATGCTTTTAGAAACTGTATAACACAAAAAAATCTGATTTATATCTCCAGCTTATAATCTTGTATCTATATACATAATATGCAGCCGAAGATATTTATATCACTCTAATTTTAGGATATATTTTAAGTAAGTACCGACGTAATTCTAATAATAAATAACTAATAACAAACTAGCTCTACCCGTGGTTTTATGCATTCTTATAAATAACACAATGGCTTTTGATCGTGTGGATCATGAGATCCTGTTAAATAAATTATAAACTCTGGGTCTGGGTATCCATGGGGACTTACTTCTTACTTCGGTGGGTAAAAGTCATATTTGGTTAATCGTTCTCAGGCGGTAGTTATGGCTGGATATCGGTCCAATTACGTTGATATTCCCACATGTGTTCCACAAGGCTCACATTTAGGCCAACTCTTCTACAATGCGTACTTATATGTCACCTCAATACCGCATTTATCAGATCCGCCTAGAGCGTATAAAACAACACAAAATAATAATAATAATCGGCCAAGTGCGAGTCGGACTCGCGCACGAAGGGTTCCGTACCATTGGCTAGGTAAACAACAGTAGGTACATTGATTTTAATATCGGCCAAAAAGCAGCAAAAAAGTTACTTTTGTTGTATGAGCCCATTAAATATTTTTTTTTATTTTTTTTTATTTTATTATTTATTATTAAGTAAATATACAAATAAATATTTTTTGAATATTTCAAGTGCCACGCCCACGCCTACCTGTTACCATTTATTGATATCGAGCAAAAATAGGCAATAAATCGCGTTTGTTGTATGGGAGCCCCCCTTAAATCTTATTTTATTTCGTTTTTAGTATTTTTTGTTATAGCGGCAACAGAAATACATAATTTGTGAAAATTTCAACTGTCTAGCTATCGCCGTTCTTGAGATACAGTCTGGTGACAGACGGACGGACGGACAGACGGACGGACGAACGGACGGACAGCGAAGTCTTAGTAATAGGGTTACGTTTTTACCCTTTGGGTACGGAACCCTAAAAACATTAAACATTTAAACTTTAATGCCTGAGAATTATGAAGATGGTTGCGCGGAACATGAAATGCTTTCGTTAGAGTAGAGACGTATTCTTTTGGACATGGGTGCGCTCTATTATATAATAAATAGAAAGATTGATTGCCCACACCTAGTGTCTAAAATCATTATCATACATTATTATAAGAATTTTTTGTATAGGAATGTACTGATTGTGACAATTGTTTTCTTTTTTTTTTCAACGATATCTCCATAATACCAATTTGTTAACTTTTGGGAAACCTGTTATTGGCTATATTATTTGTTGTAACCTACATATAATTTTTATGATAAAAATTGTACGTCTATGCTGTTGGTTTTCTAAATAATTAAATAAATGATGAATAATTGTGAGGAGGTGTGGAATGGTGAATATTTGAGAGGAGATTAAATTATAATTATTCTTGGTGTCCGCAATTAGTTGTTTATATAGATTGTATTGTCCTTAAAGCTTTCATTTTTTATACAACTAGGTAGGCAAGCGAACGGCTGACCTGATAATAAGCAATTACTATCCTATAGTCGACTGCAACACTAGAAGCATTGCAAGAGCGTCGCCGAACAAGGCACTACGAATTGCCACTACTCCCAATCTCCCCCAAGAGCTCTGGTCACCTTACTCACCACAGTGACATAACAATGATTGAAAGCAGTATTATTTAGTGTGTGCAGCTATTACGATCAAACAATAGTCCAAAGTTGGTCTTGTTACAAAAAAAATGCCACAGAATACTCTCTCCTAAGTCCTAACCCAAATAATTGTTTACTAGCAAATGAAAATTAAAACAGACTTCAATCACATCGAGTACTAATATAACTAAAAGGTAAGCGTTTACTTATTGATTAAATTATTTATTTATTTAGTTACCTAATGTTTTGTGTTTTAAATTTATATTGTGTTGCTGTGAAGGTAAACATCGCTAGGAATTATGCAAGTCAAAAAAAAAAAAAAATCATTCGTCGTTTGCTGCTTGGTGGGTAGGGCAACGTAATTTTCTTCTTGATAAAATAGTTATTTGCTCAGCAGTAGCATTATTTTATATTTCTCTTTTGCAACTTGTTATTAAAAAAAGCCCTATAAAATTAATTGTAATTTCTATTAGTTTAAAGGTAAAGAGTCCTTATATTTACATAGTCTTTAGGGCTATCGGAGTGAGCTACTTGAAGTATTATTGTTATCGACGAGTCACTGACTTGGCAAACAACGTACGGACCGAGACAGGATAAACAAGATTTGGTTTGTCTTCGCATAATTATGTGCATTGATATATTGTGAGTAAACGTTATCAACATCCAGAACGAGGGGACGATATGAAATTGAGGATGTTTTTTATAACTTAGAACGTATTAAATTACAAACAACGATAATAATTAGTTATATAAATAGTTGTAAATAGAGAGATATTATAGTTTAATTAAACGGTTGCCATTTTTTTTCAGTGTTTTGTATTATTTTATAGCGATAACTTAAATTAATATTGATAGTATTTTAACGATTTCCAAAATTCCACCTACTATGAGATTTAATATTCGTCAAATTGTTTGAAATTTGTGGTTATTACTAAATTTGTACATATTATTTAATTAGGCATTCTACGACAATACCTGATTAGAATATTCTTATGAATATAAGCAAAACAAATGACAAACAAAAATGGGATAGAAATAAACGACCCAAACTTTTTAATATATATTAAACAAATAATCTTTTCTTTAGTACGTTAAATAAAAATCATTATCATATAGGCGATATTATATTTATATATGATATTTATTTAAATGAATAAAGGATTGCACTAAAAATATTAATTTAAGTATTTAAAAAAAATTGAATCTATTTTCTTCTCTCAATAATTCAATTGTCTGTATTTATTCTTATCATAGTAGGGTACCTATGCATAAGTATTAATTAAAGCCTAATTAAGTTGATAAAAACATTTAAAAACTTATAATATAATACTTTTCCTTTTGGCCACTTACACACAATATAATATAAATAATTCTTTCTTTATTTTGTTATATTTTCGTTACTAAAAAGTTATTAATGTATAATTTCTATTTCGAAAGCAATAGAGTTTATTGGTATTAAAGGTAATCAAATACAGCGCTTGTTGATACTAGTATCCGAAGGCTAAAATGTCAAAGGGGATAGCTATTTCGCAGTCAATGGGTGCCAACGATCCTTATTACAAAGCGTGCCCATTCGTCTGCCTGTCTATCACCTTTCGAAATGTAATATGGTAGACATTTGAAATTTTCAAAGAAAGTAAGCAGAACTGAACACTACTTATTTAAAGGGTTTTGGGTTGTCTGGAAGAAATGGCTAATAGCCATAAGTCCACCCATTGTACTTCACTGTCTATAAATGATATTTGTAGTTGTGATGTACAATAAAGTATAAATAAATAAATAAATAAATTAAAGTAAATATAATTTAATTTTATTGTATTTTATTAATGACACAAAACAGAGTACAGTTAAAAACGTATGAGAAATATAAACCGTGTGGTGTCGTGGGACACTAGATAGGAACGAAGTTGTGTGAAATGAAATGAAACAACCGCTCTGATGTACTGGTGCGATTAGTCACCTAAACACCGACGGTTTGTGGGTTCGATTCCCACTCGGGGGCGGATATTTGTATTTGTACAAATATTTCTTTTCAGTTTGGATGTCTGTCCTTGTGGGTCTCGCCACCGTGCCTCGGAGAGCACGTTAAGCCGTCGGTCTCGGTTGTTATCACCGGCTTAACGTGCTCTCCAAGGCACGGTGTGGAGACCCACAAGGACTGCACATACACCCAGACCACTGCAAACATCTATATGGCCAATACAAATGTTTGCCATGTGCGGGGATCGAACCCACAAACCCCAGCGCAACCGCCACTAACCAGTGCTGTCACTGCTGCGCCAACGCGTCGTCAATGCGTAAAGATTATATTGTTTAAAAAAAATGTAAATACTGTTAAATTGTTGGAATAAAACATAGAAAACACGGAATCTGTCATAGCGAAATCTCACGTTTAAAATTAGGTTTTTTATTAAAGAGCATTATTTTAACTTAATAACAACTAATTGATTGATTGGTGTAATGGCTTTCAGTTGTGCCAGTGGGGCACGGTTGATTCCGCCAACACAAAGGAGATCGATCGGTAAGGTTTAGATAACAGTCTCAATATAATTTTGAAAACAGGCAAAATAGTCAATCATTATTACACTAATAACAATTAAAGAAAATTACAATTTTTTAAACGGACATCTGGTGCAGTGAAGTAAAATTTTTACACTGAAGTTTCGGGTTTACTGTCGACTTGCTGTGTTGTTGAAAAGTTCATATGAGTTGTTTTTAGTTGATTATGTAACTGAAATTCCTGTTTAAAACACATTTTGTCACTTTGTTTTATATTAATTTTTTTTTAACTGTGACTATATTTAGAAAATAAAATCAGTAAAAAAGGCAGCTGAGTCACAATTATAACAACTTTTTTCCACCTTGCGTGGTTAAAATGGCGAAAGAAAAAAATACATATGCGTTTACTCGACACATAGTCGTATACTTTTAAAACACAAATAAAATTAAAAAGTAACGATCCCCGCATACAGTTTTGGCATAATCTTACCATGATTAAAGACACAGAATGACTGATATAGATAGATAGATATTATCAGTGGTGTGTAAGAGAATATAAATATTTTAAAATATCGTCAAAGTCAATTACAATATAAACCTCTTACAGAATGTATGAGCTTGTAAAATAATACCAAACTAGTGGTCGCCCAGTGGTCGAAATTCAACCATAAGTAATTTAAATTGTAAGTTTGAACATTATTGTCAAATACTATACTTCTATAATAATAAACAAGAGTATACGCGTGTGTTTTAAATATGGTAGTGTGTGTAATCTGTTATTTATTAATTTAATGTATTTTTATGAATATTAAAAAAAAATATTTGCAATTTGCACTCCTTCTCGATATAAACTGTATGTGTGCGAAATTTCACACTCCTCTGTTCGCGCAATTTTTGTAAAAAGGGCTACAAAGTTTTTGCTTCAAGTATTAATATACAGAAGATATATAGATAGCTGTAAATACGTTCTGTTAGCAAAATATTAATATTAAGGTCGCGAATGTTGCGTCATTCCAAAATCAATAAATCCCAGGAAAACGTTTTAAAATAGAACTCTAATATCGTTTCTATTCAAAGCATTTACGTTTTCAATTTCAAAGGACTACTTAGGGCTTTACTTACTATTTACATGTTTTGCGAATGAGATTATGTAATTATATACTGTGTACATGTTTATCTTAGAGTTAGCGGTCGTAAAGTTAATGATGTATGTAAAATATGGCCTTGAAAATATCTCACGATGAGCATCTATTTTTCCTTACAAAGAAGAAAGATAAAACTGAAATCATCACCACTCACGATCATCAATCATATCAATCACGATGTTTTCATTAAATCAAATAAAAACTTACTTTTTTCGAAAAGCACTTTTGAATGATTAGGTATATAGACATTTTGAATTGATATACAGTAATGTATTATTATAATATGAAGTTTATGAAGCAAATGTCAAGTTCGAAATGTAAATTTTGCTGAAAAGTGCTGCCTTTTATTTTAATAAAGTTTCATATTTATACTCATAGTTTATATCTTCATCCCAAAGTGAATTTAGCACTCGATAAACCTACTTTGTATTAAAATTTAGACTGTTTTATAGTTTATATCTGTGTAATTAAAGTACTTGTGTATGTAACGATGTTTCTTTTACTTCTTAAGGTCGACTATTAAATAAAGCTGTATAGAACTTTTGCACAATGTTTTATGTATACTTGTGTGATAAAGATTAATAATAAATTTAAACCAAAGACTATCAGTGTCGTTTTGATCTTTTGTCCTTATCCTGATAATCCCACGGGATCGAACCTTGTACGATCATTAACTCTGTTCACATCTAGTGTTTTATATAAGTTTTAATCTGCAAT
Organism: Melitaea athalia; assembly: GCA_905220545.2. NCBI lineage: Eukaryota > Metazoa > Arthropoda > Insecta > Lepidoptera > Nymphalidae > Melitaea > Melitaea athalia. The sequence goes on from HG992193.1 coordinate 6,090,987, forward strand.
ATATTTTTGGGCCTATTATGTGGTAGCAGGTATGTAGGTATTGCTTTTTATGTATCAATTTTCAATCGACTTCAAAAAAGAAGGCGGTTCTCAATTAGACTGTATTTTTAATATGTGTTATAAATTATTTTTCTTTTTTTATTCGAAAGCTGCTGCTTGTCGTGTAGTCTTATTTAAAGATCGAGATCTGACAAGTATTTTTATGTGTTATTTCTAATAATGCGTATATATAATATTATGCTTATTTGATTATTGCAATTTATCATTTTTTCGGCTACCTACGTATTATTTGTTAATGTAAATTGGAGTCAGTTTTCAATTGATTATGCAACATATAGCAAGTCGTGCTGTTGATTTTATTTAGTCTACCAATCGTCGGCACATTGTTGCAGTCACAACCTGTAATTAAATGCTGTGCTTGCAGCCGGCCCTGTCTATTGCAGTGTCAAATATTTGTATACAATGTACGATATATATATTGTGATATTATGTTTGTGTATGTCTCCTTCACCTGTAGTAAGATGTTATTATTGATTCATCTTTAGTATTTTTGACCCTTGACTTTCTATTCAATTTCAAATATAAAATTTTACTGTTCAAGTGAAGTTTTTTTACGGAATCATAAACATAAGTTTTATAAAGAAGTTTTTATTTATGTAAATATTTCATTATGTATATAATCTATTATATATATATATAAAAGAGATTTCCACCCATTGACTCATCACGATATCTCTGGAACCATAAGGCGTAGAGACTTGAAATTTGGTTGGAATATTCCTTTCGCCGAGTAGAGGTCAGCTAAGAACGGATTTTAAGAAATTCCATCCACAAGAGGGGGTTACGGGGGTTAATAACATACATGTCAAAACAACGTTTGCGGGGTCAGCTAGTTGTATATATTAGCTTGCGATGCAATAGTCATTTAGGTGAAAAAATATTACAAAGATAGTTCTACAGAGGTAAAATTGCATTCAGAAAGAAATATAAATATTGTTGTAATATAATAGTTTTGCCATTTACTGAAAGGAGACATTTGAAGTTTCGTACTAAACTTGTAAATTCTACTAACAGACATATGAATGGACAATAATTGAATCATCATAATTATATCACACATCAACTTTAAACAGTTTTATTTTGTACACAATCGGTTAGTATGTAGTCGGTTTAGTATTTCTTTAATTGAATAAAGGTTTTTACTTATAAATTTTATTGCTAAAATAATATTATTTAATAAATTTATAAAAATAGAATATTCGAAGACTTCAAATCTTGATAACACGTAACATGATACTTAACTTTATCATTGTTAAATATACTTTCATGTAATTATATTTTAATATTTGTACAGTGATATAGGAGAACACTACAAATATGGTGACGTTAATATGTTAATATGTCTAAACTTCCATTATTTATTTAAGTAAACCTTTATCATACATATTTGTTAGTTCCGCAATAATGTCACTTATTAAAACTGTAATTGAAATTTTTTATTAGAAATACTAATTAATTTTGATGGTACTGTTGTTGTTGAGTTTTTAACGTTTCTGATCATTTTAAAATAATTTATTCAGCAATATTAAAATTTATCAGAAGGACAAAAAAACGGGGTAGTAATTATTTCCCAGACGTCAACAGATAGATCACAAATGGGCACTTCAAATAAAACGAATTTTTCTTTTTTATTTTAATTTAATGGAATAAAGAAACAGTATTTCAAGCAATAAGTATAACCACAACATACAAAGACAATATGACACCAGCGTCGATAACCACCGATTACAAACATATTTATATAAATATATTTAAACAGTTAAGTTATAATAAGTGCTCTTTTTTCGATAATATTTTTAGTGAAAACTTTTGATCAGTTCCGTGATAAATATGATAAGAATTATTTATTTAAACATTTGCCACTTACCATGTCATTTGTATGCCGGGGATTTTTAATCGGGGACAGCCCATCATTTTATGGTTTTATGTTACTGTAAAAATTGTTGACATAATTATGTGTATGTAGAGATACTTAACCAATTTAGTATCGTAGAGCCAAAACTTGCAACTGAAATAAAAGTGAAAGAACAGTCGTTTTGTTTTTGACAGAAGGGCTTTCAGAGAAAAATCTTTCTGGAGACTCTTATGTGCTTCGCATTTTAATTCTTAAAAAAACTTGTTATTAAAACCCTTTCCACTTTTTTCACATTATCTCCTTCACGCTGGCTGGATAAGACCGCCTGTTATACATTTCTTTTAGTGTATTGTGTTATAGTAAAATAAAGAGTAAATTAACACAATTAAAAAATTGTGATATAAGTATCCAGTAGTGAACTGCGGTTTTATGAAGCGAAAAAAACCTGATTAATTTTAGCGTTAAAATGTCAATGAAAGTAGCGGAGTATTAAAGAATTGTTATGTCTTTTTTAAACAACATCTAAAAAAAACAAACATTCAGTCTGTAACATCCCACTGCTTGTCATAGGCCTCTTTCTCCATGTAGAAGAAGGATCGGAGCTTAATCCACCACGCTGCTCCACTGCAGATTGACCGATATGTAATGATGACCAAAAGATCTCACCGTGTAGGTTTAACTCGTTAGGATATCTTGTTCATGTTCAAACGACATCTAAAAAATATTATAAAAGTGACTAAATACAATTATTGTTTTATGGTAACGTTATCTGTTCGTATATAAACAGGTTTTACGACATGATTATTTTTATCAGGTCTAGTAATTACAGCAGTAGTGTTTTATTACTTCGTACGCGCAGTTTGGATCGGAACATTTCCTTCTTGTATAAAACCAACTGAACCAGGGCAAAATTATGTCGCGAATACTAAAATCAATTATGATTAATGCGTAAAATAAATAAAAATGACACAAAATAGGTAAAAATTAAGTGTTTATATAACAATTAGTATTAAGTATTAATCTTATGCCTATTTATATCAATTATTATATTTTTTATTGCTTCAGATATTTATGTGATTAGTTTTTAGATATTCGTTATTGAAAAAAAATTGATATGACGTAATATTCATTTAAGTTCCGAGAAAATAAAAGTATTTCATACCTGGTATTAAATTATTTTTAATTTCTATATAAATAAGTTGTGATTATTATTTTAAGAGTCTAATGACTTTTATTCAGTACATTAATGAAAAGCGAAAACAGAAACAATAGGTGTCAGTTCAAAAAATAGGAAGTTATAATAATACTATAGGTACAACGTGTAAACTGACGTCCTGCCTTTCAAGGCCATATAAAGATACATGGAGGCTTACCATAGCCGAAATTATATCTGAAAAAAATGAAGCTCATTACTACATAACTTTAAAATCGATAAATTTGAAGAAAAAAAATGAGAAATTATGGGACTAGGTTATTGACACGACACTAACGGACACACGTGACACATCGGTAATTTTATAAATTATAATTATTTAATAATTTATCATTTTTAAAGCGTTAGGGCAAATAAGTTGCATATTTAGGTTACAAAACAATATCGATTCTGGTATCGCAGTTGAATGAAAAGACGCCAGTTTAATGACACGTTGTATATCGCCCGTGACCGTCGTCTGTAACGTCGCCGACATATCAAGAGTTTCAAAATGATAATCGCGGTAAGTCCCGTATAAGTAACCGTGTTGATAGTCGCCATGAAAGCGTAAAAACAATTTGTAGAATAATACTTAGGGCCTGTGCAAACCACGTTTTTTAAACGCGCCGTCGACGCGTGTTTTAGAAACGTGCGTCGACGGCGCGTTTTTATCCTACAGAGCAGTTTGTTGGCGTTTGTATCGATTCAAACGCGAGGCACTGGCGCGTCTGTATTGATACACACGCGCGTTTGCATCGCGTCTGTATCGATACACACGCGCGTTTGCTTCGCGTCTGTATCGCTACAAACGCGCGTCAACGGCGCGTTTAAAAAACGTGGTGTGCATAGGTCCAAAATGCCAGCGCGTTTGCATCGCGTGACACGCGCGTTTGCATCGCGTCTGTATCGCTACATACGCGCGTTTGCATCGCGTGACACGCGCGTTTGTATCGCGTCTGTATCGCGACACACGCGCGTTTGCATCGCGTCTGTAACGCGTGACACGCGAGTTTTCATCGATTCAAACGCGTATTCAGGTGTGCAAAAGTCTACAGGCTGCGTCTGACTCGCGTGTGTATCGCGTCTATATCGCTACAAACGCGCGTCGACGGCGCGTTTAAAAAACGTGGTTTGCATAGGCCCTTACTTATGTAGCGTAAAGAATCTGGTCTAAGATGTCATCTTAGAAGAAATATAAAACGCTGAGGAAGGTTACTTTAAAGGACGAAGAGATATATAAATAGAAATAATAAACAATGATATATTTATTATGATGATAAGGATAACATAACAATGAAGTTACAGATGCGATATGTTTTAACACAATGTCACAGAAAATAATCTTGTTAGCGATAGCGGGTTTGGTAGATTTTAATTATGTTTGAGTTTTGTGTGTTGCATTGCATATTTTATAGTATATTATCATCCGTTTTGTATGGCTTTTATCCTCAAAATTGGTTTTCTAATTTTAAATAAAATTTGTATAATAATGCTAGCTGATACATTAAAATAATTACTATGCTATTGATGATTCCCTTCTAATAATTATAACCTCGTAATAATTAATAAGTTCATTTATGTTTGTAATTAATTTGATTTAATAATTTTAAACATAAAACGTGCCTTTGATCTGTTGAGTATTCATCGTATTACTCATAGTTGTATATTATTGAAATAACTATTTATTCGCATCTGACTTTGTATATTTCCAATAAAAATAATTATGTTTATTAAAAAAAGTAACTTCAATTTTCATCAACAATTATAAAACACGTTATGAAGGATTAAAAGTATTCGTCAGATTTCGTTAACTAGCACCAGCTTCAGGGTAAAAAAATTATCACATCAAAATCACATAATAAAGAATTCAGTCGAATTGAGAACCTCCTCCATTTTTGAATTCGTTTAAAAACCTCTTTTTACGGAAGTATTTACATTTAAAATTAGTGTACCTAGTTACTTGTTACTGATGGAATTGTGGAGCGCCGTTGTCGACTTCCGTTGTTTTCCCCAAGGCGGACCAAGCTACAAAGCTATGCTCCGTTACCGCGCACACTACGGCTCCTTAACCATTGCCAATTTGACGTTATAACACCGAGTATGTACTACTATGTACCTAATGCGTTTCTTTCGTATTGGGTGTAAACGTAGGACTTTGGAGAAATAAGTCATAAATAATTTAAAATTAGAATTTATTATTATTTTATATGTACAGAAATAAGAAATCGTTGTCCAGGTGTATACATAAGCATATTTCCAGTGAGGTAATAAAATTTAGTGCAGTTTATATGTTTAACAATTATAAGCACACACATTCTTCCTGTTATTACGTAAATGTAGCCAATTTAATGCTTGTGTTTTAAGTAACGTCCGCCAACTGCGCTAATTAATTTAATAATTATTTTGATAATAGTTAATTTACTCATTATAATTAAGTAGTAATAAAAAATATCTAATTAAGTGGGATATAGATAAAATATATTATATGTTAATCAATTAGTAAAACGTAGTAAAATAATACGAAACGTAATGCATATTAGGTACGTTTATTTTAATTTTGATTTTGACATTTCTTGTAATTTTGAATTAATTTTGATACTCGTATTGATTGTAATTTTTGATCTTACGATCACGATTCAGCCCGAAAGAAGAGGCCTATGCCCAACAGTGGGATATTACAATATCCCACTGTTGGGCATAGGTCTCTTCCTCATGTAGGAGAAGCATAGGAGCTTAATCCACCACGCTACTCTTATGCGGGTTGGCGGATATAATTATTCCCTACTATGAGTAAAGATCGCTATCAGGTGTACATGATAACAACCGGGACCGACGGCTTAACGTGCTCTCCTAGGCACTGTGCGGCGCGGCGGGGAGACCCACAAGGACTCTGCACAAACACCATAAATTTTTGTACCTAATTGTAATTTAGATTGAATTTTGATAATGATTTTATGTTGATTTTGAGTGTAATTTTGGTTTAATTTTAGTATTGATTTTAATTTTGTTCGAATTTTGATTTAGCATTAATTTGTTTGTAACAACTTCTCCGAATCTTACTTAGTTTTAAAAAAATGTAACGAACAAAAATGTATGGACTGATGATGTCTGAAATAAAATTATTATTACTATATATATTATTACCAGTTCATTGACCCTTATTTGCTATTGGAAAATTAGGTGCAATATGAAGTTAATCATATTAATATATAGGTAAGTTTAAACAACGGTAAAAGGAAAATAACGGTAGTCGGAAACGGCGCTCCACAATTCCATCAGGAACAAGTAATAGTCATATTATTATTACATAAGTCTAAACCTAATGTTCTTAGTGATAAAGGGGGCAGTTTGCATCTATTTTTCTGTTTTATGCTATGCTGTTATTCCTGTAATTGTTTCTGTACCGTTCTCCAAATAAAGAAACAAATAAATATTATATTTTATTTTCACGAAGTTTTTATTAGTGCTTCGCTTGTTATCTTTAATCAAAAGAAGTTATCATGAATTCATCTATTAATACATTTTTTACGTCATTTGAATTTAAAAATGTTGTGTAATTTCACACAAGATTTTTCTTTATATCTTACCTACAAAATATTAATGTTTAAAGTAAATTTGTATTAAACTTCTTACAGCAACTAACAATTTTAAAACTAGGATTACAAGAGTTAAATGTTTTTTTAATGTATGATAAACAAACGAGCGTAGAGTACTTACAATAACAAATACAAGGAAATACATCAAATGAAAATATACTTTTTTCATTTAAAAAATTTATTTTTTATTTTTGATATGTTATCAAAAGGGTCCATTCGATTTGAACAAAAAAAAAAAAAAATTGTTATAATTACAGAAACTTTTTTTCAAAGGTATTACATGTAAGTGAACAGGTCAGTAGAAAATTGTGTGAAGAAAATCAACATCTTACATAACAATTATTATAAATATCTTTACAATGTTAGACTAGAAATAATTTACAGTAAAGCATTACGATCAATACATCATTTTGCTTACAATAGTAACGAATATTTAAGATGGCTGTTTATTTTTTTATATTTACAGTTTTGTTATTAAAATTGTATTGAAAAAAAATATATATGTCGCCGCGGACGCTAATCGGACTTCAATATACAAGCTTTAATTGAAATTATAAAATTATATTTGTAATTTATCAGGTTAAAACTAGTGTCCGACCGAAAGTCGGTTTCCGGCCGAAACCGAAACCGAAACCGAATATTCGGCCGTGACTACAGTTTCGGCCGAAACCGAAACTGAAACCGAAACTCACGTGGTCAAGTATAAAATTCCTTGAAATACTGAAATTTGGTGCATTTTACCCATTTACACACATTTTATTTATTAACATGAAATGGAAACAGTAGGTATATTAATTTTGTTGTAATCATTTATTTAATACTTGCTGTGCCCCACGGTTTCATACGCGTTAATTGAAGGACAAAAAATAGCCTTCCTCGTTAAATTGGCTATCCAAATAAAAAGATTTTTTTAAATTCCAACCAGTAGTTTCTGAAAATGTAATGTATGTAATTTCTGTAATATCCCACTGTTGGGCATAGGCCACTTCCCCATGTAGGAGAAGGATCGGAGCTTAATCCACCACGCTGCTCCAATGCGGGTTGGCGGATATATGTATTCCCTACTATGAGTAACGATCGCTATCAGGTGTACATGATAACAACCGGGACCGACGGCTTAACGTGCTCTCCGAGGCACGGTGGGGAGACCCACATGGACTGCATAAACACCCAGACCACGGCAAACATCTGTATGGCCAATACAAATGTTGTCGTGTGCGGGGATCGAACCCGCAACCGCTCGCGCAACAGCCAATCGCAATCCATTGCTGTGACCGCTGCGCCAACGCGGCGCAAAATGCTTATCAGTTATCAATAATCAAATCACTAATTGTTACTGTTTCATTAAATAGGTACTAAGTATTGGTATTTTGAAATCTTATTAATTAATACTTTGGTTTGTATTTGTACTTAGAAGAATCATCAATCTCTTTTAGGTAGGGTAAGGTCGGCAACACTGACTCGGATTTTTTCTGGTGTTGAAATGACGAAGAAAAACTTAAAGTAACGAGCTGAAATTGACACACAACATACTTTAGTTACTCATCTTTCTCCTTGCAATATCGTTTTTCCAATAAAGACAATATTAAAGTGGTCAGATTATGTTTTTCACAAAATGGGAAATGAGCCACTCTGTACCGGTACTGGTCTACTGTGACTCGGCCCTATAGTACACAGTGACTCTAACAGTACACAGTGGCTCCGTAATATAATATTCTATTAAAACTATTATTTATATTCATTTATGTGCATTTATTTTAGTCAAAATCTAATATTCACCAACTTCTTAAGCCCAATATTCATCAACATCAGTTACATTAAAGTTATAATATCAAATCACTTAAAATCAACCTAAACACTTGATATCAATGTCTTTTTAAGATAGTTTCTTTGATTTTTTAGATCTGAAATCATTAAAATAGTTAAATTTTTACTCATAGTCATATACTTACCAAGCAAGTAACATACTAGACATCATAATGTCGTTTAGCAACAAAAAATAAAAATAAACAAGTAAGTACAATCGAGTGCAAAAGTTTTCGTTCATAGTATCTAGCCTAGGTTTCAAAGTGGTTTTTACTAATTAGGAAAAGTGTATTATTTTTTGCAAGACTAATGCTAAAAATCAGCAGAAAACAGAGATATAGCTAGTTATTAATTCAAACAATCAAAATAAGATTCTCCAATAGAACCACTATTCTCCAAAAGGTACACAGTGACTCATGAGTCACTGTGTACCTTTTAAATTTGAGCCACTGAACACGTCGTTGCCATTTATGAATTCAATGGCTCACAAATATCATCTAGTTTGCCTTAAGGTAAATGAATCTATGCCACTGTCTAGAGTATCAACGTCACTTTCCATCAAAATAATAACAATCGATCAATCTTTAAATATAAATGAATAAAAACTAATGAAATTTACCTTGGAAAGTAATTTTTCATTCACGAAAACACATTACTTAATACATATTTCACTTCCAAGCAGCGTCAAAGATGACGGAAAATTGTTTTATACATGTTTGCGTCTCTAACGCTACCGATTAGTGTAACAGACAGATGGATATTACTGTTCTGTATAGGAAATATAGGCGTGAGTCAGTGTACCAGACTGAGCCACCGTTACCGACCTTACCCTACCTCTTATATGTATGAAAATAATAGGTAATTACTAAAATTACTATTACACTCTTAGTTCCAGTCTCGACAAAGATAATCAAATCACACATTTATAATAATTAATAAAGATAGGTACCTAGATCACAATTAGTAGGACAGTCATACTTACATTTAGAATTAAGTAACCCACTACTAAGCAACAGTAAACATTTGAATTGAAAACAGTTAGGCGAGCGTGCACGACAACTTCCGAAATCAGTTTCGGTTTCGGCAAAAGTTTCGGCCAATTATGGCCGAAACCGAAACTGCCGCCGAAACTTGATTTTTGGCCGAAACTCGGCCGAAACCGAAACCGAAACCGAAACTTCGGTCGGACACTAGTTTAAATAAGGCTTCGTATTTGCCAATCCATTTCACGGACTGAAATGCGTGATAATTAATTATCCAGTCCAATTATAGATAGGAAAAAGGGTATAAATCTATCATATTTTATTTATTTTGAATTTACTCTTCATTGTTTTATTGATGAATGATATTTTATATTGTTTCCATATACATAATTACGTTTCAATTCAATATAATTATACAATTCGTGAAACAAGAAAAATAATTAAATAACGCAATTAAGTACACTAATACTATAACTTATAGTTATTTAAGTACGTTATTGTTACTTGACTTTTAATTGGACACGCTTTTGTTCACGTATCTGACTAAATTATGTTATTAATTACATATCTGTTCATTCATATATTTCGAAATATTGAAAAGGTATCATTTAGGTAAGTAATATAACTATACACATACAAAAATCACACAAATTAATATAATAAAATACTGAGTTTATTTCAATATAAAAAAAACTTAACAAGGTAAACATAAATTAGAATCACATTTTATCTTCACATACTCTTACAGGAACGAGATCTAGTTACTACACACTTGGTAACTACACATTCAGTAATTTTCCACCTCAACTTTCAATTAAAGTAACAATATTTTTGTGTGTGTTTGTCACCGTGTTATACAAATGGAAGAACAGGTAAAGGAGTAGGCCTACGCAGACAATGAAGAATAATATACAGAAGCACACAACGCACTCAGATATGTATATCCTTATTCTCTCCGTCCGACTGACTCTACTCGGGATGTCCACGCTCGAATAAGTCCACATTTGATTAGGATTCACGTGTGCTCTGAAAAATAGTACACGGTAGTTTTTTACAAGAATGCAAAGAAGACAAGAAAATATAGTGGCTCTCTGAACTTATAGCACATTTTTTAAACAGTTCGTCAGTTTAGTAATTAAACACAACTGAGTTTTCTATTTCATTTTAACCAAACCAGTATTGTTGGAGACAAATGATATAATACCAATATAATACGACAAATACTATACTTGTGTCCGTATTGTAAATTTAATAATAATTGTTCTTGAGATAAAACAATGGACTCGTGACACGAGTGTTAACAATAGGTTTTGCCAGTTTTTATAATTTAGTTTCATCTCAAAAAATAAATAATTTGATTTTATATACATTTATTTTAAAACAATTTGAAAGTCTTATTATGTTAAATATTCGGTGACCGTGTGCATGAATATGGTAAATAAATGCAGTGTATGAATAAACCCTCTATAAATAAATAAAGATTTAAAAAAAAGGTAAATGAATGGTTCCAAAACAACAGAAACAGGTTCTAAGCAGGTTGTGTAAGCATCTTTAAGTAAGCATAAACGTCTTATGTTATATGGTTATGTTTTATACTCATCTTCTATTTTATATCTTAAATTATATCCTTAATATAATAAAAATACATTAATTAGAGTGTATAGTTTAAAAAAAAGTGATGTGTAAGTTTAAAAAAAACTTTACCATTTTAAAAACTTCTCGCAAGCGTCACCAGTTTTTTTTATTGTTTTCTTATTCTGAAAATGTAATAATCATGTTATAAACACTGTTTAGAAACTACATCTCTTTTTTTAAGTACACTCAACATTTTATTATTAGCGTCTGTGTATACATTGTCACTATGTGTCGCGCTAATTAATTTTCTCGTCACGATTTTTCCGGTTTGATTATTTCGTTAAGTCACACGCGGCTCATCGCCTGCGCAGTTCGCGAACGAATGATTACATTCTATTGTATTGTATAATACATCTCACACTGTCCATAACAAGTTTAAGCTGATAAGATTACAGGGTGTGTGAGCATTCACAACAATAAGTAACAATATAAGTCTTTTTTTGGGTTGGTATAACTTTGTTCGAATGAGAAAACAATTAGCACTTAGGATAGTTAAAGACAAATATTACTTATAATGTTACTTCATAATTACTTTACTCATTGTTATTGAAATTTGATGGTAACTTCAATAGTTAATGTGTGTATGTATCTACATTGCCATGTTTAAATGTAGTATTATCTTCCAAAATATTATGTTTACCTAGCGTACTGTGATATTTCAAACCATTGAGATATTATGTACTATATATCTCAATGTTTCAAACTGACTTTTTAAGATGTCTTGCTATAACGATTGTATGTATTATAACATAATATTATGTAAATAGCGAAACTCTTTGATAAAGACCTGGTCCAATAGGAGTATTACTAAAGTGTATTCAGTTAATCTACTGGTTTTTGCAGGTTAATCAGCGTACAAGCCGTCTGGTGGTACGCGGTTATTGAAGCTTAAACTCTAGTATAACAATCGCGGTGTTGACATTGCTTCTACCGAGCAGCTCCTATCTCGTTCACCACACTAACACAATACCCCTTGAGAGTAGTATTTACTATTTGGCAGCGATCTTCTCTAAGGTTAAGATACTTCCCCAGTAGGGCTGCTCCAGATTTAAAGCAAGATATTTCCTGCTCTACCTCAATTAAATCTTCTTAATGATATACCCAATTTTTAGTTTTTAGATTTTTCTCCATCATTAATCATGAAACGCTTTAGATTGTTAACATTTTGGAACTGGCTTTAATTTGAATTCATAAGTTATTCATTAAAGCTTGCAATTCCACATTAGACACTAGCTTATTACTGCCTTAGTGGTAGAGTTCGTCATTTTATATCAACGGGAAAGCGGGAAAAATTCATAAAAATTTACATATTCTACAACGACTTTAGATATATATAATATTAGTTACATAAAATAATACATGTGATAATACTGTGCTGTCTAACCACTATGTGTTTGTCGGTTCATCAAAAGGATGTTCGGATCCTTGTAACCGTAGTAGGTAAACATTTGAAATGTTCTTAGAACATGTACTATTATGCCCGTTATGTTGACAAAAAAGGGGATTCCCCTACAAGAGACACATTTTTTTAAATGTTATTAGTTGGATCTTGTCTATTAAATATACTTTAAGGAACTCTCCGTGGCAGAAGAGAGTAGTTTGTTAAGCTATTTACTGGTGTTAAGATTAACTTCACTAGTAATCATAATTATATAAACGCTTTACACTCGACTACCTGGACTAAAATATAAGTCTGTGTCAGGAGTCAGGAAATACATACAAATCACACAATCGCCTATACTAGAAGTATTGGTCGTGTGTATATTGAGTGTAAAAAATTTAAAAAAATTTTTTGACGAACAGCACACAGTCTAAATGGCTGGGAATGAAGGTGTAGTTATTAAACTATCACATTAAATGTTAATTGTTCGTCCTTTTTATTTTTAATTTTATATTTTAATAAAAATCTCCAATCCAACAGTAAATTAATTCTACATAAAATTTAAGAGGAGCCTAATAAAATAAAAACTAACTTATATTTATAATATTAATTTCAAAGTTTGCCTCTAGTGTGTAGGTGTATTATCGTGGGTAGATGATAAGTTTTCAAGAATGTTTTTTAAGTAGTGCTATATTGACTCTTGCTAGAATTTCATTTTCTGTATTTTCTATCCGTAGATATTTAATGCATCACTAGCAACTACATGAATATGTTGTTTTATATTTTACTAGCTGACCCCGCAAACGTTGTTTTGCCATATATGTTATTAACCCCAGCAACCCCCTCTTGTGGGTGGAATTTCGTAAAATCCGTTCTTAGCTGACCTCTACTCGGTGAAAGGAATATTCCTACCAAATTTCAAGTCTCTACGCCTTATGGTTCCAGAGATATCGTGATGAGTCAATGGGTGGATATCTCTTTTATATATATAGATTTTTATTGAATATAATTACACGTGCAATTAACGTTACCCACAGGTATTTAATCACGAGTAGGTATTGATTAAAATCATTTTAATAAATGCACTTTCTCCTTAAACTAATATTAAACATTTAATTATTTCTTTAACCGACTTCAAAAAAGTAGGAGGTTCTCAATTTTACTTTATTTTTAATGTATGTTACGTCAGAACTTTTTACTGGGTAGACCGATTTCGATGATTCTTTTTTTATTCGAAAGATGGTGCTTATCATTTGGTCCCATTTAAATTAATCCGATTTTAATATATCTAATAATGTGTATTTATTTGACAATTTTTGTAGTCGACCTACGATGTATGTTTGTGTACGTTGTTAAACGTATACCTCATAACTTTTACTAGGTGTACTGATTTTGATGTATCATGTTTTAATCGAAAGCTGATGCTTGTTCTGTTGTCCCATTTAAATTTGATTGAGATCTGATGACTGCATTTTGAGTAATCTTTGATAACGCGTATTTACATGACTATTTTTTTTTTTGTCTACCTATCTCTGTTATGTTCTGTCCTATCTCTGTATGTTGTATTACTTGTCGATGTAATTGAAGCCAATTTTTTTGTTTGCGAGCAAACACAATTATTTTATTTTACTCATTAAATTTTGTAACATTTCATTATATTCATTTGATATTGTATACTTTGCTATGTCGAATTCCACTTTGTATAAATACTCGCAAATCCATTGAGTCGGTTTTCAAAGCAAAAAATATAAATAAAAAAAGCTTTTGTTGAGTTTTTTCCGCCGCACGAATACGTTTTCATCTGTGATTCTGTTACGCAGCATTTTTTATCTGCGCACTATCGTCGTAAAACTAAAATCCGTTGCAATATCATTCATTTTTGAAACCAGCACTTCATTTATCCGAGTTCGGAGCGAATTCAAACCCCACTACACCACATGTTGGGGTAAATCACACAAATAGGGCCAGACAGCTCCCAGATGCACCCCATGTTTATATATGTCCATTGGAAAATGAACTTTAAACTTAGGGTATTAAAGCTTAATGTCTTGAATAGTGACAATTGTAAAGTATTTGAAAAAAGGATCGTGAATGGCTGTCGGTCGGTCGTACTCGGGCATTTTGTCGAAAGTTCCTGTACGATTAATAGCTTGAGAGAGTTGTGGAGTGTTTTTTCGCAATATAAGGTGTAATTGTAAGGTTTGCTCAAGATAAAGCCGAGGGGCGAGTGCAGGTGGGTTGTTTCTTCTCTTTTCGGGGCAGTCGCAGGAAGTTTTAACAGGTTTCCTCGACATGTGTTGGGTGGAATGTGAATCGATTGAAATGTTTATAACATGCCGAGTTTTATTTAGTAAAATACATTCCATAATAAAAGAGTTTTTATAATACTATGATCAATGATGTTAGAAAAAAAAGACTTTTTTTCTTTTCTAATATCATTGACTATGATAAATTGTGTCCACTGTAATCTCGAGTTAATCAACACGTTTAAATAATTTTTAGACAATTTTTTATATTTGTGAATCCTACTAATATTTTAAATGTTTTTTGTGAGGTGTTTTGTGTGTTGTGTTTTCCTTATTAAACTTCGCTAAATGTCATGTCAGATATTCATTTTCACAATCATTGTTGAGGTGAAATAAGCTCTAAGAGACTGTTTTTTTTTCTTCTGTTGATAAGTCCTATCAGCAGCTTATGTGTGAGATAGAGCGAAAAATGCTTAGAACTTTGAAAATGATCAAGTTAATAGACCAGCTCAAGTTAACTTGATATCAAAATGGAATTGTGGCTATTTAAGTTAATCCATCCGTATAGCGAACACTAGATGGATTACGGTTTTAGTGAACATCCGTCCGAAAGGGTAACCAATTGAAACTTTTAATTAGAAGTACGACTGTGATAATTCATAGAACCCGTATAATGCAGCCATTTGAACAGATTATAGACCTACGCGGAGAGCCGTGGTTTTATAATTTCGGACTTTAAACTCGGATTTGCCTTTGTATCTTCAACTCCGACTATTTGTCAAAATTGTTTGTTTCCGAGTGTGACATTATGTTTTATTTATTTTTTTCATTCAATTGCCCATTTTTGCAAACATAGATTTGGTAAATGTGGTATAGTAATGTACAGTGCCGGATTAAGCCAGCGCGGGGCCTGTAGCAAATTCTGTCAAGAGGCCCTTCGTTTGCTATAGTTTCTCAAGTTAAAGGGTATTAAATAAAACAAAACTATTACAAATAAACTTTTCTGCATTTAATATGTGCAAATTTAGAGATAACACTTTCACTATCGACTTCTTTAAGCAAATTATACTCTATATTCATCAAAGTAAGGTGATTAAGACGTTCTTGGCCCATCGTGTTTCTTAACTCGTTTTTAATACGTTTTAACGTTGAAAAAGAACGTTCGCCACTGCAGTTAGTGATCATGAGAGACAAGTAAATGCGCAAGGCAATTTCTACGTTTGGGAAACACGATTCTAAGGAATTATTTAATAAAAGTTTATAAAATTGCAGTTCCAGAGACTCTTGTTTCTTGCTATCAATAACAGTAGCCACATCTGTTTTCAGCAGTTCAGCGAACTGCACTAATTCGTCGCCTAGGCTACTTTCCAAATCATCTTCGTAAGCACTGACCATACGTGAGGCGTTTTCCAAAATCTCTTCTGTTGTAAGGGATTTTAGCTGTCGAAATATTCCAAAAACACCAGTAATTTCATGATATGCTTCCATACGTTTAGTTAAAGCAGACAGTACGTTATCAATAATGACAATAAACACCTGAATTTCAAAACGTTGTCCAGGTGTTTGATTTTCAACAAAGTTGTCGAGTGTAGTAGAGCCGGTGAAATGGTCGTACTTTGTATTCCGCTTGCTTCGTCTTGAAGTCTGTTGCTGATACTCTTCACAGTCGGTCAGATCTTTGGCTTTTGCCTCAACATCTGAAAATGTAGATCGCATTGCTTGTACGTAGGCATATACTGTTTCATAAAGGGCGTATCCTGTGTTAAGGTCTTGATCAGACGACTGCAGCGAAGCACTAGTCGCTTGCAAGCGTTCTAGGATTCGGTTCCACATAATTGTCATTATTCCCGTTTCTAACTTATTCATCGTTGAAACTAGTCCGTAAGCTTTATTACGGCACTCTGCTTTTTGATCTACATTATTGAAAATGTCTTCCAAAACTTGCTTAATAGTGATAAAACCACATAAAAGCGCCTTCGTAGCATCAGCTCTGGCTGACCACCTAGTGTCCGATAACCTTTTCAAAATCGGAATTTTTGAAGTAGAATCTTTCAAAGCGTTCGTGAGACGACTCCATCGGTAGGTAGAAGCAGAAAAAAACGTGTAGAGGTTTTCAACGAAATCGAAGAAAAGTAATGCTTCTGTACAGCAGTCTGCAGCGCACTTAGCAACCAAATTTAAGGAATGTGCAAGACAGGGAATATATTCTGCGTATTTATTTATTTCCTTAATTCGTGCTTGTAAGCCGCAGTATTTCCCACTCATGTTGCTGGCATTATCGTAGCTTTGCCCACGACAATCTTTGATATCAATGTCACTCTCACTTAAGAAATCTAATAAACTTTGAGCGAGTTGTTCAGCAGTATGACCTTCCATGTCTAAGAACTTAACGAATCTTTCCACTGGTCCAGATGGTAGAACATAGCGCACTATCAGAGTCAGTTGGTCTACATGCGATATATCTGGAGTAGAATCCAATGAAACTGAGTAGTATTTGCATCTCTTAATTTCGCAAATTATTTGATCCAGTATGCTTGATGCAATTAGATGAATAAATTCCTCACAAGTTGTTTTTGATAAATATGACGTATGTCCTTTTCCTTTATTAGCATAACTTTGAATATGTTGAGCCATAAAAGCGTCAAATTGGGCTATTAATTCTAATAAGCCTAAATAATTGCCATTGTGGGGGGAACCAACAATTTCGTCACTACCCCGAAACGCAAGACCTCGTTCTGCTAAAAACTTTATTACTGCAATGATTCGTTTTAAGAGTAGCCTCCAATAATTTTGCTCAGTCTCAATTTGGCTCACAAGTTGAGAATCAACACGCGTATTCTTGTTTTTGAGATTTACCAGCGAAATTGTGGCTTGTCTATGTGGAGTGCTTTCTTCATGTCTTGTCAACAAATTGTGCGCATTCTTCCAGTCATCTAATCCATCTTTCGTAAACCGTGGTGACGAAGTATCTGAATTCGTAACTTTGCAAACAAAACAGAAAAGTCGTCCTTTGGTTTCCGAATAACACAACCAGTCTCTGACATGAGTTTTATTCGTTAGTTTATGTTTATAGCTGAAAAAGGACTTTTGGCAGAATCGTGGCTTATTTTCTTTTTCGTAAATTTTCTTTGAAGACAAAAAATCGCTATCCATATGTTGCAGTTCGCTGCTTCCTTTTGCAATCCAATAATCTCTATCGAAGTTGCTCGGCCATTCACCAATATCGTTGGAGTATATTTTACTTTCGTTTTGTTTTAGACTTGAAACTGTAGTGAAATCATGCAATAATATACCATCGACTGCTTTTTGGCTTGAACATGACGGCTCTGGATCAAGAGTACTGGCTGTGCTTTTAACTTCTCTTTGGCTAGAGCATGATATAACTAAATTAGAAGGAATTGCTGTCTCTTCAGCTACAGCATCACTTGTAGAAAATGTAGTTTCATTAGAAACAGTAGTAGTACCACTATTATATGTACAATGAGATGCAACTTCTGTATGTTTTGCTTTATTTTCAGTAGATTCAGCAACATCACTCTGAACATTAAAAAAGTCGAACAGCTTACGTGTTTTTGATAAAACAGCTTCGTTCTTTTTTTCCTTTTCGTCTTTTGCTTTACGCTTAGCACTTCCAGAAGCATAGTGTCGACCGGTATCTCTAGATCTGCTGCTCATGTTACCTATGGTTAGACAAATATTTTTTTAATTAATTGTTTATCTCGCCGATATTCGGACCGGGGCCTCAGACGCCGCAGGCAGGCTCACTACCAACCATGCCATTCGTTTTATGTGAAGCAAATGGAGTCTATGTGAAAGGCTCGACTGTACATTTATTTATCCAACGTTATAAATAAAAAAAAATAACTTGACAAATGCTATTTATATGTAATAACTTACAAAAGTTTTATAAAAGGAATCAAATTTAATACGACATTAAAATAATCAAAAATGTTGCATAGAATAATAATTTTTTTTAAAGGACATGAAATGTAACTTTCTTTATACAACTTAAATGAACGAAAATTAATGAGATTAAGGTATTTGTTTTTATTTATATGCGTTTATAAAGTTTGACTCCGCAAATGTTAAGAGTTACTAAAAATAATTTGAAGTGAATATGCAAAACATAACTAGTAAAATATCTTACCTTAAGTGAAATTATTTTCGTTTATGCTTTACTTCATTTACTACGTACAAAAACAAAAACTCTTCTACTGTGTTTTAAAATAGATAATCGTATGAGTTGCTTTTGCTTACAGCGCAAAGTCAGGTTAGAAAACTAAAAACAGTACTCGAAGCAATGTCAAAGCAACTTTTCTCAAGAATGGCTCACATCTAAAGTCCTTTTAAAAGTTTTTTTATGTTGTGCCAAACATAAATGTACAGCATTTTCTTATTGTTTGATAGTCGATAGAATCCTATTTTATTTGATCGGGTTGTTACGACTAGCTCGTTCGATGACAATATCAGGGGATTCCCCTGTTAGTTTTGCCGTGCTACCAACTTGCGTGTAGCGCAGTGCAAGCAGTACAACACAACTTTTGGTGTAGCCAGCGCTCAATTGTAGAAACGTGGTAAAATTTTAAATTATTGTTGTAGATTTTGATACCAACGTTTCTCGTGGTAGGTACGTGTATTTTTTTTACGGTACGTGTATTATAAATTGATATTTTTTTACGGTCAGACAGGTATTAGACCGCGGGGCCCCCCGAGTCGCGGGGCCCGTAGCATTTGCTACTCTTGCTACGTGGCTAATCCGGCACTGGTAATGTATATATAAAATCTATAACAAATAGTTAAACTTCGGTTATCTTGCACGTCCCATTTTTTTAAATTTACGATATGTGGAGTATACGTTATATGGATATTTTTTTTTGTATTTTTGACATTGTAGGTACATATTTAATGACAAATGGGGGAATGATACATATAGCTGAATTATTTTTTTATATAATTACTAGAATATAATGACTTCAAAACATAAAAATGAGTTATAACCGTTTGGTAATAATCGATCGAGAAAGATAAACTCTTTCGAACTAGATTGACGCCTTCTTTCAAAACATAATTATGTCGGTTTACCGCGAGTGTATTATCATATTTGTTATATTATGTTTATAGACTTGGGTACCTGGCAACGGTTGTTTGTGTATATGAATGATTTATTGTTCATTCACACGTAAATTTATAATCTACTCATATAATACCAAGAACTAAGTTTAGAATTCTCTAGTCTGTGAAAGTCTTATATCTATCTAATCTAATACTATTAAAGGAGCAATTCTTATATATATATATATATATATATATAAAATCTGAATCTCGGAATCGGCTCCAACGATTTTCATGAAATTTAGTATGCAGGGGATTTCGGGGGCGAAAAATCGATCTAGCTAGGATTCATTTTTAGACAATGTCGTTTTATCCCTGTTTTTAGACAATGAAAAATTGCCTACAATATCGTTAGAATACGAAGGTAAATTTGGCAATTGTCATTAAAGTTGTAATAGCTCAGGTGGGAAATCGTACGGCCGGGATTGACCAATAAAACCACGGTTCATATCCCAGTCTCGATATCGATATTTTTTTTTCATATTTTTTCTAATTTCACTCGTGATTTTTTATTTAAATAACAAGTTCATATTTTTTATTATTATGTCAGTAAAATAGAAAAATATTATTCATATTTTATTAATAATGTAATTCGTATAAATACCGAGCTAAGCTCGGTTACCCAGGTACTGAAATACAATATGTACTAGTAATCTTACTTATTTCTCTTTAAGATGGATAAGTAAGTCTTCGTAAACTAAAAAAATACGCAACATTTATTATTCCTTCAGTCAAAGCGAATGCGTTTACATTTTCTGCTTGTTTATTAAGTCTATTTCCATAATTTATCTTTTTTTTAATGTCATTATTGTGCTTATTCGTTTTTAATAGTAAGTAACACTTTTTTTTTGTTTATTTTGTGTTTAAAATTTTTGTGTTTACGTGTGTTTTCAGAGTTATGGTGCAAATCCTAATAGTGCAGTTGAGTGTGAAGCCATCACTTATTCTATTATTTATCTTTACACATATATTTACATTGAAATAAAAAACTAATCAATCAAATCATCTATTTCAAAGCCTGAGATTATTTCAATAACTTTTTTATCATCTAATATCTGTATTGTCAAGTAGTATGAAATATTAACCCTCGGTCGGTCGCGCATTTTTTGTTTACGCGGTTGGTCGCGTGGGGTCTCTGAAGACCCCAAAAATAAAAAGCCTAAAAAACATCTATCTAATTATATTTTCCTAATTATCTTAGCATACTATTGGTGATTAACCAATAACAATTAAACTACAACAAGTTACGTAAAAATATTCTTTTCTTTCTGCCTTAAACTTACAATCTACAAATATACACATACATTTCTCTCCTTGAGATCACAATCACAAAAAAATGTTTTAATATAACGAAATGCAGGAACTTCTCATTTTAATAAATTTATATACAATAACACTAAAACAACGAAGGCAATTACGTAAAATTTGGAAAACACCAACAAAAAAAAAAACATAATCTTTTACCAATTGAAGTCAGTCATTTTTTACTGATTATCTTTTAGAACACAGTCAGTGCATACCGTTTTAATATGTTTTGGGTATATGTTACCCTTACAACAATGGCAGGCAGATTTGAATTTTCAATCTATTTGTCTTGGGCAATGAATGTAACGCTTTCTCATAGGCACAAAATTGTTTTCGTTGTGTTGAACATCCTGAAGAGGAGGTATGAATCGTCTCATAGTTTGTTTCAATTCTGGAGGCAAATTTGAAAAGGTGGCCCCCCATTTATCAAGGGATCTTCATCATCATCATCATTATACGAACTTTCCAAATCTATGTGTTGTTCATTCGATTCGGAAACCACATGCTGTTCGTCCAACAATTCCAGAACCTGACGATGCTCACGTAAAGATTCCGAATTCTCAAGCAGTTCTTCCAGAGATAATTCATGTATTTCTGTAGGGTCATCTTCACATTCCTGCTTAGAATCAGTGCTATTCTCACTCCTTTCATCCGGGTATATACCGACTTTACCTTCTTCATCATCACTAATTCACTACCACCGGAAACATCGTTACTTTAACCATCTAACCAGCTTAATATACGAGGTTGTTGTTCTCCGTACATTTTAACACTTAGTTAAATCTAAAATAACTAAAAAATACGTAAAAAGCATGCTACAAAAGAAATCTAAGCTGAAAAAATCCATTCAATTTTACTTACGCGGTTAGTCGCGTGGGGTCTTTCAAGGCCCGTACGCACAAAACTCGTATGTATCTCACGGCGCTTACGCGCAAACTGAACTTAACGGCGATACGCAGCAAGTATAATCCAACTTAGGAGGGTACCTAAAGTATGGAGTCGCTGAGACGGTTTTAAATATTTAAATTTTACATTTCTGTAGCACCTGGGCTTTCAAAGACCCCACGCGACCAACGGAGGGTTAATATAGAGTCGATCATAAAGTACCTAATAATAATTAGGAACTACGCAATAAATAGGTCTTCAGAATGAAAATTGTACAGAGATTCATAATCCCCGTTATAATATCCGTAGGTTATTTTTGTATCAGAATATAATGATGTCGGATGAGGGAATGTAATTTAATATTAGCGTTCCGTATTTTGTCTTTGCCTTTCAATATTAAATTATAATTTGAACAAAGTTTGCAATTTTAAGCAATATCCTTTATAGTTTATATCTAAATACGAAATTTCGTGAAAACTAAAACATAAAAAAAACATAAAAAAAACATACATGGGGAAGAGGCCTATGCCTAACAGTGGGATATTACAGGCTGAATCGTGAATCGTGATCTATCAGGTGTCTATGATAACAACTGGGACCAAACTTAACATGCTCTCTGAGATACGGTAGGGGAAGTCACAAGGACGGACATCCATACAGGAAACAAATATATTTGTACAAATACGAATACCTATTCGGAGCGGGAATCGAACGTGAAAACGCCGATGTTAAGTCACAATTACAGCTGAGTATTTGTCATCACTATTTTCTCACGTATTTGTTTTTTACAGAATGATACCCGAGGTCTCCATAGACAAGAGCGAAGCATGTCCTTCGACAATGATGACAGCACACGAACTCTACACAATTCTCACAAAGATTTTCTTAAGAAACCAAAATCAGAATGAAGAATTATATTCAGAAATGCCATATGTTAACAGCCTGAATAGTTTAAGTAAGGATGAAATTAATAAGTTGATCTTAGAATATGCGTATCGGGGAAGTGATATAACATATGCATCAAGTTAGCTCGGAGTTAAAATTGCTTTTTGTTTGATAGTGTTTCTATCGATCTAATATGTAATGTGTTTGAAGCTAGTTTATGAATATAATAATATTGAATAATGGAACAGTACGAAATATATATTGAGAATTTATGTAAAATTTTGCTACATACCAAAATAAATAATAATAATAGAGATTATAAGCAAAAATGTCATTTATTTTTTAAGAAACTTCAATCTTTTTAAGTAACAAAAGTTTTTTTTCTTATGTACCTTTAAATTGAAATGTTCAAATTATTAATGATGTTCAATATTGTACCAAATATTAGAGTGTAAAATTTAATAATGTTCAGTATTCTTGTACTAAATAAATAGTAATATTTAATAATACTATGTATTAACATGATTACTTAAATAACGATTGTACTACTTATTTATTTATTAGTCTTATGAGTACAGTAATTCGATTTATTTTTCAATTATTAAGAAATCATATGAACTTTATAGAATAATTGTAGAATACATTTAACGCCAAAGCATGGTCTAGTAGATTAAGATTAATGTTTTTATTTAATTTTATGTAATTACGAATATATAATTTTTGTAATAAAAATTTATTTACCTGTATTTTGGGACTATTATAATTATTTTCCCTATAATTATTTTAATTTTCCGCTTAGACCATATTACTTGCAGACGCTACATTACATCACATCATCACTTCAGCCTATCGCTGTCCACTGCTGGACATAGGCCTCCATAAGTTCGCGCCAAAAATGGCGTGAACTCATGTGTTTTGCCCATAGTCACCACGCTGGGCAGGCGGGTTGGTGACCGCAGGACTGGCTTTGGCGCACTTAAGATGCTGCCCGTCTTCGGCCTATGTATTTGGAAGCCAGCAGTTGGATGGTTATCCCGCCATCGGTCGGCTTTATAAGTTCCAAGGTGGTAGTGGAACTGTGTTATCCCTTACTCGCCTGTTACTACACCCACGGGAAGGGAGGGGGGCTATATTCTTTACTGCCGTAACCAGTCCATTACATATAATATTAAAATTAAATCTAAAATGCAAAACTAATGATATTCTGATAAATATTAATACAAACTACACTAAAACATTAAATAATTTATATTTATTTATTGTTATGTCTCAGTCACTTTAAATAGGATACGCTTTTAATACAAAACAACTATTGGTATGTTAATATCATTTTTGGAATGTTATGTATATTATAATATTAAACTATTCATGTGTAAAATTTGTAGACATCGGTAACAAAATTTATTGTACTCCAGCATATACATACATAATCGGTATTTATTTCTAAAACTTATATGTATTACGCTTCTGCCTGTAATATCCCACTGCTGGGCATAAGCGTCTTTCCCCATGTAGGAGAAGGATCAGAGTTTAATCCACCACGCTGCTCCAATGCGGGTTTTGCGGATATATTGCCTACTATGAGTAACGATCACTGGTGTACATGATAACAACCGGTACCGACGGCTTAACGTGCTATCTGAGGCACCGTGGGGAGACCCACAAGGACTGCACAAACACCCAGACCACGGCAAACATCTGTATGGCCAATACAAAAACTTTGACATTACTCTAAAAATACGTAACTGTTATTGTAAAAGATCTATCTATACTAATAAACGGAGAGCCGGCTTTTTTTTCGGTTATACTGCGAAAACTACTGAACCGATCGAAATAATTCTTATACCATAAGATGCAGCGTGTTTCGAAAAGGTTTTACTATATGATAATTATGATGGTGATTACTTATCGTGTAAAAATTATGGACGACCAGATGTCGCTAGTTTTTAATAAAATTGAAAGTACCTAAGTAGTCCGATTTCGTTCAAGCAAATGATCAAAAGAATCTGTAAAATATAGAAATATTTTCTTTTACAATATCTTAAAATCCTACTCCTTATCTAATAAAGAAAATTTAAGCTCTAGTAAAATAATAAAGTAATTTGATTGAATTACTCATTTAGTTAAATAAAATGAAGTTATTGATCTATGAAAATGTAAGTCGTCTTAAGTAAGATTAAATTTCCATTCGTGTACAAAACGCCAACGTTCATTAGAATGAAGATTTCTTGAAATTTATTCCAGCCTTATTAATTTATTGATTCTACGAATATTTATTGGTCTAAGATCCGGAATATAACAAAATCTTCCCTCATCTGTTAATTAAATGAAACAATTTTTATAGGCTTATTTCAATATTGTGAATTTATAAAAAAAACCTCTGCCACCCTACGCCTGCTACAATTGGTAATACTTAATTAGTTAATCAGTATTTTTTTACGATCTTTTCCCTCTCATGTTAATTACATGTAGTAAGCTAAAACCGGCAATATTTTATATTATATACCTTACTGTAGTAGGCACCCATCTCTATGATTGCTATACTTACCTGCAGCCAGGTCAGAAAAGGTAGATAAATGTAGATTATTTCCCTCACATGTTAATTAAAAAATCCAAGTACAATAATAAACGGCGGCGAATTCTAAACATAATAATGTTTGGCTGCCGTATTAAAAGCTGATGCAGCCAAAGATAAATAGTAAAAAGAAAAAAATTATGATGACTATGGGAGCTCATTGCGAAGAGAGAGACAGAATAATACTAATTCCAATTCAACTGAGGTAGGGCACAGCAGGAAATTTCCTGCTCAAAATATGGAGCAGCCCGACTGGGGTAGTACCTCGACCTTACAGAAGACCACAGCTAAATAATACTGTTTTCAAGCAGTATTGTGTTCCTGTTGGTGAGTAAGGTGACCAGAGCTCCTGGGGGGGATTGGGGATAGGGTCGGCAACGCGTTTGCCAACCTAATTACATAAAAAAAAAAAAAAAATTCCTTCAACGAAAAGAGACAGCGTAAAATTCATGCGCGCGCATCACAGGCTCATTTAAACATACTAGAAAATTCGAAATTTCGAAATTTTCGAAATCCCTAGTACATTTTTTTCACCTGATTAGTATCAAGCTAATTTTCCGGGAGTAGATTCATTTTGATGAGACGAACAAAAAATTCCTCTACGAAAACTCTCGATTGTGGTAGGTAATAAAGTTAGCAGGAGATAGAGCAGCAGTGACCGTAGGACCGGGATAACGTGCCACGCAATTTGTAGGACAATATTAAATTATATAAATATTAACTAACTAAAAGAAAAAAAAATCAGCTGGTTAGTAATAATTTTTTGATGACCTTACGAGGACATCTAATTGATCGAGGTCGAACGAGGTCATCAAAAATTTATTTATTTTTTATTTTTTTTTGTCATCAAATCAACGATCAAAAATTTATTTATTTTTTGATTTTTTTTTGTCATCAAATCAAATATTATTACTGACCAGCTGATTCTTTTCTTTTAGTTAGTAAATATTTATATAATTTAATGGTAATATTGTCCTACAAATTGCGTGGCACGTTATCCCGGTCCTACGTTCACTGCTGCTCTATCTCCTGCTAACTCTATTACCTACCACAATCGAGAGTTTTCGGAGAGGAATTTTTTGTTCGTCTCATCAAAATGAAGCTACTCCCGGAAAATTAGCTTGATTCTAATCAGGTGAAAAAAATGTACTAGGGATCCCGGACTAAAATAATTGATTTTCGCCTTACAATTATTTCCAACAAAATTTGATTTCACTAATTTTCTGTTTGTAATATGTTTATAATAATGGTATGTATAATAATAAATGAAACAAATATTTTTGTTTGTTTTAAAAAAAAAATTATTAATTTCACCGTATCAGAATTATAATTAAAGAACTATATAAAAAAAATTAATAATTGAACCATCAAGAAAATTTCACGGTAAGGGTAACTCAAAAGCATAT
Source organism: Melitaea athalia (assembly GCA_905220545.2). NCBI lineage: Eukaryota > Metazoa > Arthropoda > Insecta > Lepidoptera > Nymphalidae > Melitaea > Melitaea athalia. The sequence goes on from HG992193.1 coordinate 6,117,909, forward strand.
ATATTTTTTAATATTGCACATTATTCCGTAAATTAAAAAAAAATCTTAAAAATTTGGAGGAAGTATAAGAAAGATAAATCAAAAAAATTGTTTTTTGATTAATCTTTCTTATACTTACTCCAATTCTCATCTTCTCTCTCTCTCTCTCTATTCTAGTATGTATACATTTTTCTTAAATTTTCGAAATTTCGAATTCGCGAATTTTCTAGTATGTTTAAATGAGCCTGTGATGCGCGCGCATGAATTTTACGCTGTCTGTTTTCGTTGAAGGAATTAGTATTATTCTGTCTCACTCTTCGCAGAGCTCCCATAGTCATCGTAAATTGTATCTTTTTACTATTTATCTTTGGCTGCACCAGCTTTTAATATGGCAGCCAAACATTATTATGTTTAGAATTCGACGCCGTTTATTATTGCACTTGGATTTTTTAATTAACATGTGAGGGTAATAATCTACATTTATCTACCTTTTCTGACCTGGCTGCACGTAAGTATAGTAATCATAGAGATGGGTGCCTACTACAGTAAGGTATATAATATAAAATATTGCCGGTTTTAGCTTACTACATGTAATTAACATGAGAGGAAAAAGATCATAAAAAAATACTGATTAACTAATTAAGTATTATTAATTGTAGCAGGCTTAGGGTGGCAGAAGTTGTTTATATAAATTCACAATATTGAAATCAGCCTATAAAAAAATGTTTCATCTAATTAACAGATGAGGGAATATTTAGCTATCTCGGATATTAGACCATATTTATCTTTGGCTGCATCAGCTTTTAATACGGCAGCCAAACATTATTACGTTTAGAATTCGCAGGCGTTTATTATTGTACTTGGATTTTTTAATTAACATGTGAGGGTAATAATCTACATTTAACTACCTTTTCTGACCTGGCTGCAGGTAAGTATAGCAATCATAGAGATGGGTGCCTACCACAGTAAGGTATATAATATAAAATATTGCCGGTTTTAGCTTACGACATGTAATTAACATGAGAGGGAAAAGATCATAAAAAAATACTGATTAACTAATTAAGTATTATCAATTGTAGCAGGCGTAGAGTGGCAGAGGTTTTTTTTATAAATTCACAATATTGAAATCTGCCTATAAAAAATTGTTTCATCTAATTAACAGATGAGGGAAGATTTACCTTTTCGGATCTTAGACCATATAGCGATGTTATATATAAAAAGTTCATTCTCTTTAATTGGCTAAACGAAATTATGCCCATAAACGGTCTACAGGTCTTATTCTAAAGACTTACCAATTTAAGTTTTTGACTGAAATAAATGAATAAGAATTATAATCTTTGTTTTATTCCCAAAACCAACTTTTACTAGCTGTCAGTAGTAAAACCTAGCATCCAAACCTAAGATCTATAGGTAGGGATCCCTAGTACATATTTTTCACCTGATTACTATCAAGCTAATTTTCCGGGAGTAGCTTCATTTTGATGAGACGAACAAAAAATTCCTCTACGAAAACTCTCGATTGTGGTAGATAATAGAGTTAGCAGGAGATAGAGCAGCAGTGAGTGTAGGACCGGGATAACGTACCACGCGATTTGTAGGACAATATTACTATTAAATTATATAAATATTTATTAACTAAAAGAAAAAAAATCAGCTGGTTAGTAATAATTTTTGATGGCCAACAACAACTTGATGACCTCGTAAGGTTATCAAAAATAGAGGTCATCAAAAGTAGAGGAATTGTTTGTTCGTCTCATCAAAATGAAGCTACTCCCAAAAATTAGCTTGATAGTAATCAGGTGAAAAATATGTACTAGGGATCCCGTACTACTAATAGTAAAAGCCCGAAAAAAATGTCCTATTTTCATAAATCCTTACATTTACCAAGTCATGTCAGTAAATCCTAAGACTTAGGGCCTATGCAAACCACGTTTTTTAAACGCGCCGTCGACGCGCGTTTTAAAAGCGCGCGTCGACGGCGCGTTTTTATCCTACAGAGCAGTTTGTTGGCGTTTGTATCGATACACACGCGCGTTTGCATCGCGTTTGTATCGCGTTTGCATCGCGTGACACGCGCGTTTGCATCGCGTCTGTATCAGTACATTCGGCACATACGCGCGTTAACGGCGCGTTTTAAAAACGCGCGTCGACTGCGCGCTTTTATTATACAGGTGTGCAAAGGTCTACAGGCTGCGTCTAACTCGCGTGTGTATCGCGTTTGTATCGCTACAAACGCGCGTCGACGGCGCGTTTAAAAAACGTGGTTTGCATAGGCTCTTACTCTTAAATCTTAAGATTTACCGTAGTTCGAGCTTTTACAGTAACATATGTATGTATATAATTATGTTCACATAAAAGCCAGCTTTATTAAGCCCACATAATTTTTGTCGTTCATGTAATATGATTTGATATCATCAAACGTATATAGAAAATTTTAATAATAATACCATGTTATGATTTATTGAAGCAAATTTATAGTTAAGCGTATAAGTCAACAAGTTTAATAGAATATGCGACTGAAATCACGAAAATAAATTAGAAGTAAAAAACCTTTTTAAAAAACAAGCTTTTATTTGAATGCACTAAAACGAAAAAAATAAATTTTTACTTTAAAACTTTTACTATCTACTTATAAAGTCATTACACATAAAATCTATATGATAGAAAAGCTTGTCGCGAGAAAGTACTCGTATTTCCTTAGTTTGAAAATTTTAATAGTTAAAATCAATCACATCAATTTATTTAATTTACTTGTTTACAAGCAAATCTTGCGACAAGCTTTTATATCATATAGATTATGTGTAATGACTTTATAAGTAGATAGTAAAAGTTTTAAAGTAAAAATTTATTTTTTTCGTTTTAGTGCATTCAAATAAAAGCTTGTTTTTTAAAAAGGTTTTTTACTTTTAATTTATTTTTGACTTTTTAGTCGGTTATCACGTCACTTTATTCGAATTATTCTTAGCAAGCCCTTTCATTTGATACCCATATTGTAGAAGTGCACTAAAAATAACTAGTCCGCACTCTTGGATATGCCGCCATATTTAATTTAGAATGACGTCACAAAGGTAACCATACATTGGCATCCAAATTGAACCTATATACAAAATTTCAGCTCAATTGGTTGAAGATATCTGCTTCAAAATTGAGTTGCAAGATTTCACCTGAACAAACATACATACAAACCATGCATTGTCATCCAAATTGAACCTGTATACAAAGTTTCAGCTCAATTGCTTGAAGATATTTACTTCAAAATTGAGTTGCAAGATTTCACCCGAACAAACATACATACATACAAACCATGCATTGTCATCCAAATTGAACCTGTATACAAAGTTTCAGCTCAATTGCTTGAAGATATTTGATTCAAAATTGTGTTGCAAGCTTTCACCCGAACAAACATACATACATACATAAATACATACAAATCATGCATTGTCATCTAAATTGAACCTGTATACAAAATTTCAGCTCAATCGGTTGAAGATATCTGCTTCAAAATTGAGTTGCAAGATTTCACCCGAACAAACATTCATTAAATTTACATACATACATACATACATACATTGCAAGTTAAATAAAAGCTTTTTTTTTAAAATCTTTATAATTTCCTCAGGTGTGGGTAACACAAAAATAAAAATAAAAACGAATTAAAAATAGCATGGTATCGTCTCTTGTCGAAGAATTCATTGTAATATGAAATCTTTGAGTAGCCGGGTTCTGTAACGAACTCGCTATAGACGACGCCGAGGTTTGCTTAAAACCTAAAAATCATCATATCAAGAATTTCGACGCGGCTAGATGAGGGCCCATAGCTCAGTTGGCAGAGCGCTGACACGGCACGTCAGAGGGCGCAGGTTCAAATCCTGCTGGGTCGAAAATTTTGATATGATTTAAAATCTTTATAATTTCCTCAGGTGTGGGTAACACAAAAATAAAAATAAAAACGAATTAAAAATAGCATGGTATCGTCTCTTGTCGAAGAATTCATTGTAATATGAAATCTTTGAGTAGCCGGGATCTGTAACGAACTCGCTATAGACGACGCCGAGGTTTGCTTAAAACCTAAAAATCATCATATCAAGAATTTCGACGCGGCTAGATGAGGGCCCATAGCTCAGTTGGCAGAGCGCTGACACGGCACGTCAGAGGGCGCAGGTTCAAATCCTGCTGGGTCGAAAATTTTGATATGATTTAAAATCTTTATAATTTCCTCAGGTGTGGGTAACACAAAAATAAAAATAAAAACGAATTAAAAATAGCATGGTATCGTCTCTTGTCGAAGAATTCATTGTAATATGAAATCTTTGAGTAGCCGGGATCTGTAACGAACTCGCTATAGACGACGCCGAGGTTTGCTTAAAACCTAAAAATCATCATATCAAGAATTTCGACGCGGCTAGATGAGGGCCCATAGCTCAGTTGGCAGAGCGCTGACACGGCACGTCAGAGGGCGCAGGTTCAAATCCTGCTGGGTCGAAAATTTTGATATGATTTAAAATCTTTATAATTTCCTCAGGTGTGGGTAACACAAAAATAAAAATAAAAACGAAATAAAAGCTTGTAATAATAAAAATGTCTGGTACTTTTATGTTACTTACCACTAAATGTATGGACGACTTTTTTATTTTTTCTTAAATGATTAAGATGATTTAGATACATGTATTTTTTAAAATTTACTACCATCGTAAGCAAATAAAGATCGGTAAAGAGTTTTTATATATTAATAAGTCAAGGTAATTGTTTTTTAAATGTTTATTGATACGAAATTTTTTGTATATGGTGTTTTATAAAATACGACAATTTCTTGACTATTTTCTGACACGGCGTAACTATGATACTTAAAAATGTATTTTGTGTTAACATACATAAAATTTTATTTGCAGTAAACTGGTTTTGAAATAAAGAATTCAATATGTATCTTGAATATTGTATAAATTTAACTACCTACATAATTATATTGATTAAATAAAAGAAATAGGTAAATAAAATTTCAAGGTTAATTATTTTTAAGATCCTTCTAATATAATTAAGTATCTATTATTATAATTATTAATGTTTTTCAAGAATTTTAGATACTTTGTATTTTATGATTAGTAAAATATCATTTGTTATTTAATTATATCGAAAAGCCGATAAAATTGTTGTTATTTTTTTGAAACAAAGACATTTAATTAATATCTCTAATATTTGATTTAATTACATTGTTCTAATTAAGTATTAAAATTTAGCCTTTTCTTTTTGACAATATTATTATTCATAGCTTGATTAATTATTCACAATATAAATTGCTCTATGTATGAGTAAGTAATTTATTAGATTTAATTCAATTTGTTGCTATTATTGTCTTTGTATACTATGAATGAATACATAAAAAAATTAAAAAATTTAAAAAAGCTAAACGTAATCGCTTACTCAAAATAATAAAGATTTGTTAAGGTCAGTTATTCTAGTTGGGATTTCATTTAATATCTATTTTCACTGGTAAGGATATAAATAATTCAAATATCATTTTTATGGACGAATTTATTACATTCAATATATCAATAGTTTTTTTTTTTGTTTAACAAATATATTTCATTATTGACTAGTATTAATGACTAGAATACCCTCGCGGGCCACCTGTTGCTTTGACAACAATCAACTTTTCACTTAAATACCTTAAGCACTAACCAGAGCCCTTATAGGAAATAGAATAGTTCTTTGTATAGGAAGATCACACCGATGTACATATGAAACTAAATAAACAACCACTTTAATGAAAATGTTCGATAGTGAAGCTAGAAGGAGGTTTAGTTTCTTGTGGGCTCTGGGCCAAGCAATACTCAGGCCATCGCCATCTCGCCAATCCCGCGGAGAAGACGCGAGCGCAGCCTTGAGAACACCGGGTGTTCGATTGGGATTCCGCGGCCGTGGAGGAAACGGAGCGTTTCCTGTGCGCACACCAGGAAGCCGAGCTGCTCGGGGTCCATGTCCACGGGAACCGAATCCAGCAGTGGATCATCATTCTCGTCTCCGTAAGCGTCCTGGCTCTCGTACTCGTTCATGTTGTCAAACATATCATCCGAAGTGTGATGCTCGTTATCCATTTCAACCGAACAAATACGTCCAAATAAACGCTTAAGTGCTTGACGCTTTTCAGCATTATCGGGGTCGTTCATCAATGGTTCGCTGCGGGAACGCTTGCGACGCCGCTGACGCTTCACGTGCCGCTCAGCTTCATTCTCGCGTTCGCGCTTACGCTTGCTCGTCATAATCACAAGCAGTTTGCCCGCCGGCGTCGGGATACGGACTGCGAATGGGCCGTGCACAGGGAATTGAAGGGTCTCGATGCGATTACGTTAGGTGACGTTCGTCTCGTTCGGACACGCCGACGTTGTGCGGGATGGAGCGAGCCGACGCGGCCAGCTGCAGGAGAAACAGCTGGGCGAGCAGATGCAGGGCGCGGGGCACGCACGCTTTGTTTGATAAAGTTTATTCGGGAAAATAAAACTGTTAGCCGCGATTGCGCGAGTCGGCGGGGCGCGGGGGCGCGCGGGGCGAGAGGACTGGCCCGGTCGACAGCTGCGACGCATCTGCCGATTCAGGTGAATTCCAACTGTCTCAAGGTGCCGACACAGAGCAATTAGTCGCGGCGAAGCCTAGCTCGCATGTAAACAAAGCGAACCCTTTTAGGTTATGCATCTGAAATTTGTACGGAAAACGCAGAGAGCACTCGGAACGTAATTAGCGTGCAAAAATAAAACCTGGCCGAGTTCATTGTTTTACGCTCGGGCTTGTATGTAAACTAATAGCTATCTGCGTAAATTGTAAAAATCAATACTCAGGTTTATGTAGTACCGGGAAACGAGCTGCCGGCCTCGGTACCTTGCTTTATGTACTATACACAGGTAGACTATTATCATCTACCTACATCACAGTTAATCTGCTTTAAATAACATATACAAAGGAAGAGGAGGAAACAAAGGAATCGTGTTGATATGATTTGATATTACTAATTTATTTGTAAGATTTAAAATTTTATTGAAATTTATTTTATAGTTATTAATAATGATATAAATAATAATGACACCTTTACAAAGCCTTCGCCAATATTTGACACCTTTAGTAAAATAGTGGTAAAAAAATCAAAGCACTTACGTACTTTTACTAAGATTTATGAATGTACCTAATCATATTTCAGTACGATTCGAGTCGCTAAATAGTTGAAACGTTGATAGCACAGAGCGTAGAGTTTAAGCAATTTCATTACAAAGGAAACGTCTAATGCTTTGAAACTTTGGAACGTATCTCGCACTTCATAACTTGGACATGTCAAGCTAAATTGAACTCTATTCCCTTTTAATAAAGTACGACAGCTTTATACATTCAAAACACATTCACTGTGAGAGATCACAAGTCATTTCTCAAATAATCGTCGTAGACCTCACAGTCACATAACAGTTCACACGTAGATCTAATTTTGGGTACATACGTTGGCACTCTGTCCAAGAATTTAATTTAAAATCTTATTACGGCAGAGTCTTAGATTAAGTTTTGTTAAATGGAGTTACTAACTTTGTTATCAAGTTCCTGTATCCGTTAAGTTAGCGTATCCTTTGAATACACGTTATGATGGATACGTTTACTTTACTCAGCTCAGCTCAACATTATTAGGTTAATATCATAAATTCCTATGTAAGTATATTCCTTTTGTAAACATAACATGCTTACTAACATCTTTTATTATATACAGTATGTAGATATTTTTATTGTCTTTTTTTTTTTTTTTTTTTTTTTTTTTTTATGTTACTAAGTCGACAAACAAGCGTACGGCTCACCTGATGGTAAGTGACTACCGTAGCCTATAGACGCCTGCAACACCAGAAGCGTCGCAAGCGCGTTGCCGACCATATCCCCAATCCCCCCAGGAGCTCTGGTCACCTTACTCACCAACAGGAACACAATACTGCTTGAAAACAGTATTATTTAGCTCTGGTCTTCTGTAAGGTCGAGGTACTACCCCAGTCGGGCTGCTCCATATTTTGAGCAGGAAATTTCCTGCTGTGCCCTACCTCAGTTAAATTTCTGTCTGTTGTCTGTTTCTATGTTTTACTTTTAGTCGATAGCAATTGTTATTCGGAAAACAAAGCATAAGGTTCACTAAGGTCTAATATATAAATCAATTAATCAGACAACGGGCGATTAGAGCAGATCAGATTAGTTCAACATTGTTACGGTTAGACTGGATTGAAAATGACTTTGAAGGCCTTTATACCTCTACTAGCTGCTGCCCGCGACGTCGTCTGCGTGCGTTCACTGCTCGTTCCCCGTAGGTAAAAGCGTGATAATATGTAGCCTATGTTCTGACCCGACTTCTTAATAATATTCGTGCCAAATTTGAAGTAAATCCATGCAGTACTTTTTGAGTTTATCCCGGACATACATTGACTTTCCTATCATTTTATTATATGTATAGAGATAAAGGCCTCTATAAAGTATTTAGGGAGGAATTTTTTAGAGATTGTATTGTCAACTTATGATAATACTATCGGTGGGTAATGCTGTATAATAAATTAAAATTATAGAAAAATGCTAAATCAAATATTTAAAATCGTGAAGCAGATCATTTGCCGTAATAATCAAAGCGTTAAATTATTAATAAAATATATTTACAGTACCTAGACGTTTGAAGTTCTATGATTTTTTTAGTTTGGGTGGCGGTTTAGTTGTTTTGGTAGTGCTAATGCTTATGTTAAAGTTTTATTTTAATGTCACAATATATCCTAATTCTTAACCACAATTAACAAACAACTAAACTTAATATTATCATGTTTGTAACCAAAACAATAATACAATTTGTGATTAATAATGTTAATAAATATAAAATAATTTTCGATAAACTCAAAAAATATTAAAGGATATTACGAATTTATATGATTCATACAAACTTCCCTAGTACCTACTCAGAGTGGCTCAGGTAATATATTTTAGTATATAATTTGTTAAATAATGCGTTAATTGTTCTTCAGCAGTAAACTCAGTTGCGTCTTCAGGAGCTTTTTTTTTTCAATTCAAGCACACGCACTTTTTTTCAATTCAAGCATAATTTATTTGCTCGACATCCATTGTCATACTGGTCTAAGATCCGGGAAGGTAAATCTTCCCTCATCTGTTAATTAGATGAAACAATTTTTTATAGGCTTATTTCAATATTGTGAATTTATAAAAACAACCTCTGCCACCATAAGCCTGCTGCAATTTTTTTTTTTAATCTTTTCCCTCTCATGTTAATTACATGTAGTAAGCTAAAACCGTTAATATTTTACATTATATACCTGACTGTAGTAGGCAGCCATCTCTATGATTGCTACACTTACCTGCAGCCAGGTCAGTAACCTCAGTCAGAGTAACCTGGCTGCAGGTAAGTATAGCAATCATAGAGATGGGTGCCTACTATAGTCAGGTAGATAATGTAAAATATTGACGGTTTTAGCTTACTACATGTAATTAACATGAGAGGGAAAAGATTTTTTAGAAGAAATTTTTTTTTTAAGTATTATTATTTGCAGCAGGCTTATGGTGGCAGAGGTTGTTTTTATAAATTCACAATATTGAAATCAGCCTATAAAAAATTGTTTCATCTAATTAACAGATGAGGGAAGATTTTGTTATATTCCGGATCTTAGACCATACACACTGACATATCATAAAATACTAAGTAATATAAGGCTGTTATTGTATATTCTCACTTGTTCTAATTTAAAAAAAATGTACGTTTTAATTTTAATACAATAATTTACACCATACTTTATAGCTGATACTTAAATAATATGATACTTTATAGCTGAACTAAATACTGCACGCTGTACAGCTGTTTAATTTTAGCTCCTCGATTTTATTTAATTCAATCATAATGTACGTAGACCCTAATGAACAAAAAACTATATTTAATAATAAGACAGAAACAGATGAAACTAAATAGCAAAAACTAAGCCCACACGATAAAAAATACTTTTATATTGTTACAAACAGGTGTTATGCTAAAGATACGGTTGAAGATGTTTGAAGTTGAAGATGACGGAACGAGTAAGAGTTTAGAAGTCTATCAGTTAATGAATTTAAAAAAATTCAGTAACCAGTTCTATAATTATTATATCAGTATTTCAGTATCTATATAAATATCTTGTACTGATCACGACGGCGTAATATTTAAAGAAATGGACGTTGAGGAGTTTTAATACTGCCGTAAAATTTCATATGGACTGAATTCAATGAGATAATATTAGTTTCTAAACTTGTCACTGATGGCCAAAAATAGTAATAGCCATCATATATTTAGCATAAGGGTTGCTGGATTCTGAGCTTAATTCACCAAGTGACTCGACTGTGAGTTTTCGCTTAATTTTATAATTTCACTACGACAAGTAACGATCGTTATCAGGTGTCTGTGCACAAACGAAAACTTTACATATTTTCCGTGGTTCCGTGTGGAGATCCATTGGGATAACGTTGGGTTTAAATGCGACTACTCGCACCACAACGGAACGGTTATCAGAATTTCACACATGAATAAATAAATAAAAGGTCTACTCTAAAATTAATCTTACTAAAGTATGTAGGTACATAACATTAATATATCCTGTATAGCTAAGGTTACCTAAGAACTGCTTATATATATATATATATATATATATCAAATAAAATCTGTGCAGTTTGCATATTTATACAGTCCAGAACCTCAATAACTTTACTGGCACACAATAAAGTATCATATATAATTCCCATGACACGAACTATTTTGACCGAGGTATTGATCGTGTCGTCAAAGTTGTACTTACAAGTATTATTGTATTTTGTTTGTAAAGAAAATAATACAACAACTACTTTTCGGTTTAGGCATAAAAACTTTTATTTCAAAAAAAAACCGCGTGGTGTCGTGGGACACCAGATTGGAACAAGGTTCCTTATTATAAAATATTAATTTCAAGTTCTATTTATCGATCATTCGATAAAAAAAAAATATAATAATAGCAGCAAACTGCAATAATAATAACAGTCATCACGTAGACTATAAATTAGACATTGTATAGCCATCATACATAGACTATACGTAAAAATCTTACGCTTTTTTTAACGTTACAAAGAACAATAAAGTGAAACTTATCGTTAACTTAGCTATCGTATCGTTAACTTAGTAACAAATTTTATAAAATGTATAAAACAGGTTTTATTGGATCAGGGATTATATTTGACTTAAAGTAAGGCTTTTTTGTATATGACATAAGTTTTCTTATATACATATTGAAATTTTCGCTATTTAAAATAATATCTGGTAATGTTCTACGTAAGAAACAACAAAGGACCTAATTACATTCCTCTGGGACACCTGATTGCTTTATACCCGGACAGAACCATTTGCTGGGAATGACAAAAGGAAATCATTTATAAATATTACAAATAACAAAGGACCCCTTGGGACAGCTAATTGTATATACATACCTATATACTATTGTAGAGCTAAAGAATTTGGTTTGTTTGAACGCGCTTATCTCAGGAACTATTGGTTCAAATTAAAAATAAATTTATACTATATACTATTTTAGTACGTATTTTCCTCAAATTAACGCAGATTAAAGCGCGAGGGGTCGTAACTAGATTTACAAAAGTGCCACTTCGTGCGATATAAGATTTTTAGGGTACCGCCAAAACCGTATTGTTGAGACTAGTGAAAAAAAAAAGATTCATAATAAGGACAACATTTTAATTGTTTCTATTATTATTTAACAACTCAGTTCTGACTATCACTACATAGTATAAAACAAAGTCGCTTCCCGCTGTCTGTCTGTCCCTATATATGCTTAGATCTTGATAACTACGCAACTGATTTCGATGCGGTGTTCTTTAGTAAATAGAGTGATTCCAGAGGAAGGTTTATATGTATAATACATGCATAATATAGTAGAGGAACACTGATAGTTTTTGCAACCGTGCGAAGCTGGGGCGGGTCGCTAGTTGTATAAAAAATGTACATAATGTGACATGTTTAAATTCATAATATTGAAAGGACATAAGAGCAGACAGAAATTACATTTTATGTACGTAATAACAATTTCACAACCCAAAACAAAATATCATTAAAACGAAAGTCGAACGCAATCAGATTATATTCCGCTTAACTGGAAATCAAATTTCATTTAATGAATTAAAACGTTTGCCGTCGTATTTTGAAACAGTTTTTAATTACGCGCTTGTCAGTAGAAAAGCTCATTACGCGACGAATCAATACACGATTCCCTGATAAAGCATTGTTTAGGATATTAAATGATAATATCAAATGTAATTAATAAAGGTCCGAAATTATCGTAGACTATTTATAGATTTAAATCGATACGTCACTACTTTGTACTTGAAAAAAATGCTGGATATTGTAATCAATAATACCTACAACTTTGTAATGTTATCAGATTCGTGAGTTTAAATTAGTCTAAAATAGTGAGAACTATTAAAAGGAAATGACAAAGCAATTTGCTATGAGAACTATTTAATATTATAGCTATAAGTAGCTCGTTGTCCTAAAGTGACCGATGAAAAGCTATAAGAATTATCGATACGACCTTTCGAAACGGTGCGATCAATAATATTTTACGCCGTGTGAATTGACGCAACCAGCTAGAAAATTATTAAGTTTATTAAATGTTTAAACATTTTATTATTCGAACTGATTTAGCTTGAAAGATCTTACGTATCGGGAAACTTTGTCAAATAAGAGAATGTTGTAAAGCGAAATTTTGTTGAAAAGTTTGTGTATGGGTTTATTTATTTATTGTTTTTTTTTTTTGTGAAACTTCTTGAGGCGCATGGGGTTAAATGTTTTACGGATGAAACGAGACGAAGATGTGCTACGTTTTTGTTGCAACGTTTTGATGAAACGGCAACGTTTTTGTCAAATAACAGAGCCACCTAGCGTGTACTATAAAAACTACAAAGGTTGCTACATTAATATCGATAGTATTGCATTGCAAACTAAATAGATGGCGCTGGAATGGAAATCTAAAGCTTTAGATTTGTATTAATATAAGCGAGACTTTAGTTTGCCAAAGTACTTTCACTTCACATGTGAACTTTGTACGCACATATTTTTTGTTTACACCAAGTAATGAGTTTGTTATTCAACTGAGTTTATACAATCATCAATGGCAACTTCATAATCTTGAATGCGTTGCTGGTTAAAGGACTCTGGTAAAAGAAGGGAGTTTAAATCTGTGCCGTCTTAAAATATCTAGTTTAACGATCGTTTTCCATATCTGTCTCTGGTTTCGCCTACTAGCGATAGGTTTTTGACACAATTTGTATGGAGTTTATGTCAAAATTATATTTCTAGAAAGCAAATTCAGAGAAATGTTCTTTTAGAGTACTATCTATTTATGAAATACTTTCTCTTAATATCTATTTATAAATACTTTGCCATATATTATATTAACCCCCACAACCCTCTCATGTGGGTGGAATTTCGTAAAATCCGTTTCTAGCTGACCTCTACTCGGCAAAAGGAATATTCCTACCAAATTTCAAGTCTCTACGCCTTACGGTTCCAGAGATATCGTGATGAGTCAATATATGGCTGGAAATCTCTTTTATAATATGGTATATTTATAATTGTTGATTTTTAAAATGTTATGTACAATAATGTGTTAAAGAATAATAAATAAAGTTACTGTATTGAAATACTTTAGTGAAAAAATTATTTTAAATAATCTATAAGACTAATTTTGGAGTGCCTTTTTAAAGCCAAAAACTTTGAAGTTTGAACTTATTAAAAATACATTACAGTTAATGTAGATAAAAGTGAAAACCAAGAAAAAAATAAAATAACAGAATTTTACGAAATGAATTATCACTTCAGCCTATCGCAGTCCGCTGCTGGACATAAGCATAGACATCTCGGTTTTCCGAAATCCTCATCCAGCTTACACCGGCAATCTTACGTAGATCGTCGGTCAAGCGGGCCGGAGGACGTCTCACACTGCGTTTGCCAACACGCGGTCTCCACTCCAGGACACGTCTGCTCCAACGGGAATCAGTCGTACAGTACAGGTGACCACTGACCAGCCCACTGCCACTTCAACTTGCTAATTCTGAAAAGTATTCAGGTAGGAACAATTTCAACAAGCGGTAAATTGGTTGTGCCACGTGATTAGCGCAAGCACGTGTTATTCAGAAGTAGCCTTCTTGAAAATAAGATTGTTACATCAATTTGAAAATACATTTAAAATTAAATTGACATCATCGAATCCCGTGTTCTCCCCATCACGACAATTTAGTAATATTTTAAATTTTGTATAGTTATTAACTCACTATTAAAAGTATTGGTATATAGATATGTCGCCTAGGAGTTTAATTGCGCCCTTAATCTGTTTCAATTGAATGAAACGTAAAGAATTAATGAGATGTGGAAGCTAATTAGCCCACAGATCTTTTGCTTCTAATGTGTCGCTGAGTGATAGTAAGAACGCTATTCTATTACGCAGTGATTTACGTTCGAGTCTGGAAATTGAATCGTCATCATCATGTGCAGACTTTCTTGTGATGCTTTAATTCATCGCAGAATAGGAAATTTAGGACACATGAAGCATGACGAAAGTCAGTAAATATAGCTTAAGTTTGAGTTCTTTCTTTTCTTCTTATACCAATTGGGGCAAACGACCGGACGAAGCCATTTGATGTTAAATGGCTACCCTCGCATGTGTACATCTGAAAAATAAGAAAAAGTTGCGTGTTGTTGGTGCGTTGAAATTAATTGAAACATACCAATCAAACTTAGAAAAAGATGAAATTAAAGTCTTCCCGTGACCATGTATGAGGACTACAGTAAAGTATCCGAAACGTCTGGCATCTAAAAAACTTAATAAACCGCTACAAAATCCAAAAAAGTTGTTTCATTCTATTAAATGACACAATAGTAGGGCAAATTTAATCTTTTTTTTCTGAAATGAAAGTATTTCTCTAATATTGTAAAGTTTATTAAACATTATACACATTTACAAGTCACAACTTAAGAACTAAATATTTACAGATAGTTTTGATATAAATCATGTCCGCGTGGAATTGTGCCAAGAATGCTGGCAGCATTTCCCCGTTGAATCGCTATGCCGCTTCTCTGGGCAAAAAATGCACCAGCCCTCTTGTATATTGTAAAGTAAAATTAGTCTAGCCATTTCGAAGATTAGCCAATTTTAAGCTAAATGTATTTTTTTTGGTACAAGTACTACTAAATACTTATACTCGTATATACTTTAGTAAATAAACTGTAACTTTCTATTTTTGGACGGATTAATTTTATAAGAATCCCTAAGGATAACAAAAGGAAATTCGTATTAGAACAAATTTGAGTAATGAAAAAGATGAATCGAAATTTAATCTTTGTTTTGACGCTCATCAGACTAATTGTTGATTCTGGAAAATTCCATAATTAAATAGTAATTAATATAGGTTTTATTAAAAATATAATGAATCCCAATAACTGCGCGTGCTAAAAGAAAACAGATCTATAAATTAATTTTAGTGTATAGTACTTTACGCTAAAGCCTGTAATATCTTACTGCTGGGCATAGGCATGTGTCCCCATGTAGGAGTACTCGCCATGGAGGAGTGTGTACTTTAATAAATATTAAACACTAAAATTAATTTCATTTTGTTTAATGAATAACCACAAGGGACGAGGCTCCTTTTTGTGGTTCTTTACTTTAATTAGGATCACGGATACCTGTTACTAAGACTATTTTCTGTTCATTTTCTATGAGAGTATTTGCCAAAAAAGTGTACGTTTGCAAAAAAGTAGTAACGAAATATTGTAAACAAAAGGCAGTTATACAGTGGCATTTTTTTTAAATTAATCTATTAGTGAATACCACTACGCTTAATCTGGATGTAACTGTATACACTCATCTTTTTGTTGTACTTTTACATTTGGAATTTTTTAACTTTTGAAATTCATTAAAAACGCCAAGAAATGGTAATAAATATTAGACAAAACGAGGTTATAAAAAATCAATGGTTTTATAAATCTTATATCGCAAATATGTAAGCTTATCTTATGTTCGTAATACACGTGTTACATAAAGATGAGTAAATGAAGACTTACCGTTTTGTGAAAAAAAGCTATTAATATTACCTGTCAGGAAAAAGTAGATCACAACTCCCACTAGACGTTACACGTTCTACTGATTTTCACAATATATATAATGGCGAAGACGTCAGACCAGCCACAAATCAGAATGAAGCTAGTTTTGTCCGTGTAAAAAAATAATTGATTAATTAAGAAATGATGAGAAAGTAGAAATAAAACGGAAATAAAGAGTACGAGATAAAAAGTAAATGAATGGGAGACATTTTTTTTTGCATTAAATTGTTAATTCATTATGGAACCCTATAGAAAATCAATTTAATACAGAAACTAACATTAATGTAGTGATGTAGACCGATAATACAAGAAAGTTAACAATGATTACGTCGCGTATCGCATTTTATATAAAGTATAAACATATGAGATAGGTAGGGTCCCAAATAGTTTTTTGTATGAAAGGTGAAAAAACACTTTTTTAAAAATATCTAAATATTTGGTAATAAAACCGATTATACTGCTAATTCTTCTTTATCTTAAGGATTAATGATCATCCTACTAAATTGTGTTGCTTTTTTGTTTGATTAATTACAAAAACATGTTATTTTTATCGACTATTTTAAGGCACACCTTTTTTTTCAAAGATGTACACTTTTCTGTATCTTTCGAACCGAACCTAAACCATAATAGATTTAACGACGGTTTTTACTCGATCATTATAATTATCATAATCGGTTATAAAAAAGTTAGTGCGAACTATTAAACCTTATTGTAGGAGATCCGAACTGGAGACATTGATGGATGAAAATTATTTATATTTATTTGAGTATATTAGAAAAAAATCACGTAAAAATTGACTGAAAAATTCCTGATCAGACTATAGTTAATTCAAAATTGAAAAATTTATTTTCATAAAAAATGCACATATTATGACTTTAAAGAACAAATTTAGTACCTACCGACAGTATGGAGCCTCTAGAAAATGCAAACGTTGCTTTGTCTATACAGGTCTATTTATATTTTTTTTTTTTTTTTTTTTATGTAACTAGGTTGGCAAACAAGCGTACGGCTCACGTGATGGTAAGACCGTAGCCTATAGACGCCTGCAACACCAAAAGCATCGCAAGCACGTTGCCGACCCTATCCCCAATCCCCCCCAGGAGCTCTGGTCACCTTACTCACCAACAGGAACACAATACTGCTTGAAAACAGTATTATTTAGCTGTGGTCTTCTGTAAGGTCGAGGTACTACCCCAGTCGGGCTGCTCCATATTTTGAGCAGGAAATTTCCTGCTGTGCCCTACCTCAGTTGATACTAGTTATTTTTACCTATATGTTAAATAAACAAATTTTACTTTTAAATGATCGCTGCTTCATTGGGAATATGGTGACATAGAATTGTCTGCTAAAAATCTGGTTTGAATGGTGGTTGGCGAATATAGTATAGTTGGCCAGGAATTTTCCAGCCAACCCTTTCGCGATTTATCTTTGACATACTAAAGTAGATATAAAATATTTTTTTATCCATTAAACAGATGGATGAAAATCATGTCTAATTCATTGACATTACATTGACTAGCCCGTTGGCGCAGTTTGTACTGACCCTGCTTTCTGCTCCGGGGGTTGTGGGTTCGATTCCCACCCCGAGTCTGGGTGTAATATACATATTTTTTTATATATTTATATATGTATTATTATTTATAAGTATGTTTATCGAAAAAAAAAAATATATGTAGCTAGACCAGTCAGCTGTTACCTATAACACAAGCATTAAGTTGCTTACTTTAGGAACAGACGACCGTGTGTGTAATGTATAGATATTAAAAAATAAAAAATAAAAAAAAATCGTATCTGACCATTATAGGAAAAAAAAAACTAAGAAATGCTTTTCATGAACTCCAGCTTTGGTAGTTTTTCAAGTAGAGTAACTTTTTAACAAACCAGGTTCTAAATTCGTCTACGAGTAGGTACCGAGTACGAGTACGATACAGCCAGTAACATCCTACTGCTGAGCGTCGTCGGCCTCTTACTTCATGTAGGAAAAGGATTTTAATTCGACTGTAATTTTTTATTTCTTTATTAAAAAGTTAAGATTAATTTATGTATCTATCTCTGAAATAGGTACATACTATTTGTCTATAGTATGTATTTCTACTGTTGAATAACAATTCACACACATACCCATGTACACAGTCAAATACAAACAAATAGACGACAATAGAGTGAAACTATTTAAAATACGTTAAAAAGAATATGCTTCTAGTCAAAAACAAAATTATGAAAGACTCAGCGAGAAATTCAACGATTTTTTGTTGCAACAAAACTTAAGCTACACACATCATTTGAACCTTGTGCTTTAGACGTTTTTAGGTTCATTTCAAAGTCTGGTATATGTAGTTGGAAAATATTTCCATAGATGGCGCTATGACGCTTTTTTATTCATGAATCGTTACAATACATCACAGTAAAGATTATAATATCTATTTTTTTTTATAAATAATATTTGATAAAACATTTAAGGTATAAATAGTAAAATAATACTATAATATGTACTTATTTATAAAACTTATACTTATTTATTTATTTATTTATTTTTAGTAAAATACCTATAAATATAACAAAAATGGTGCCAAGAATGGCACCGTAAGTAAAAACAATTTAAAAATATTTTTTTTTCATTTTGAAGTCTTTTATTTTAATCATGATCACAACATGATAAAAACATGAAGCCGTGGGGGTTGGGGGAGTAAATATTTCGCATGGATTGGAGTAAAACTTAATTCAACATGGATTCCCGTGAATTTATCGTTGCGTTTTTGACGAAATGAATGAGAAATAATGAATCAGAAAGTTCACCAACTTTTGATGACATTCACAATTTGACATTGACAGTTTTTATTTCAAATTCCCTCCACTTTATGATGAAAGTCAACTCTGACTACTCTGAGCCACCTATATTTTGTGGGCGAAGTGTGGGCGATGTGGTCGCGAACAGTGACGTCATCTATGATGTTGAGCGATTGCTCGCGACGACCACGGTCCTTAGGTAACTGTTTAACTGAGGTAGGGAACATCAGGCCTGCTCAAAAAATGGAGTAAATAATACTGCTTTCAAGTTAAGTTTTTAACTGAGGTAGGGCACAGCAGGAAATTTCCTGCTCAAAATTGGAGCAGCCCGACTGGGGTAGTACCTCGACCTTACAGAAGACCACAGCTAAATAATACTGTTTTCAAGCGGTATTGTGTTCCTGTTGGTGAGTAAGGTGACCAGAGCTCTTGGGGGGGGGGATTGGGGTTAGGGTCGGCAACGCGCTTGCGATGCTTCTGGTGTTGCAGGCGTCTATAGGCTACGGTCTTACCATCAGGTGAGCCGTACGCTTGTTTGCCAACCTAGTTACATAAAAAAAAGCAGTGTTGTGTTCCTGTTGATGAGTAGGATGACCAGAGCTCTTGGGGGGGGGGGGGATTGGGGGTAGGGTCGGCAATGCGTTTGCGATGCTTTGGGTGTTGCAGACGTCAGACAGCTACGGTAATCGCTTACCACCAGATGAGCCGTACGCTTATTATATAAAAGGTGGAACGATAGAGAGGGCGTTACAATTGTTGCGGACGTTTAGTGGAATATACCCACTGAGATCTGACAAGGACTTTTCGCCGCCGCGTTACAGCACGGCGCAACGGTTACAGCACTGGTTTGTAGCTGTTGCGCTGGCGGTTGCGGGTTCGATCCCCGCACACGACAAACATTTGTATTGGCCATACGGATGTTGGCCGTGGTCTGGGTGTTTGTGCAGACCTTGTGGGCCTCCCCACCGTGCCTTGGAGAGCATGTTAAGCCGTCGCGTCGATTCCGGTTGTTTTCATGTACACCTGATAGCGATTGTTACTCATAGTAGGGAATATATCCGCCAAGCCGTATTGGAGCAGCGTGGTGGAATAAGCTCTAATCCCTCTCCTACATGGGGAAAGAGGCCTTTACCCAACAGTGAGATATTACAGACTGAAGCGAAAATACTTTTCGAGCCATATCTGATAATGCATATTTATTTGACTATTTTTTGCTACCTACTTATATATCTATATATTATATCGTATAACTTTTGACTCGATGTACTGATTTTGATCATTTTTATTTTAATCGAAAGCTGATGCTTGTCATGTGGTCCCATTCAAATTTGATCGAAATCTGAGGACTACTTTTTGAATAATGTTTGATAACGCGTATTTACTTGACTATTTTTTCGTCTACCTACGTTGCATTACTTGTCGATGTAATTATTGAAGTCGGTTTTTGTTTTCGTTTGGGAGCACAGAGTACATTGAATATGTTTGGGAGCAAACACAATTATGTACTTGCGCGATGTAATTGCTTGTAACTGGTTAAAAGCACTACAAAAAAGGTAAATTTTATAGAAACCATAAAAAAGTGTCAGAGCTGCCGTTTTGTACTCTGGTGATGAAATTTTTTCTGTTGTAATTGGTAGTCAATTCTTATCGTTATTCTGTATTTTTTGTTGGTTTATTACTATGTATTCAACATATTCAATTCAACTTTCTAATATTGTTATGTGAAAGTGGTTTTATTTACACTAACAATATAGATATGTTAGCCTGGTTGAAAAAAATACGTTATAAAAATTATTTATTATGGAAAATTGCAAATTATAAAATACTAGCTTCTGCGCGCGACTTCGTCGGCGTGGACTCCGCTCCTATTGGTCTTAGCGTGATGATACATAGCCTATAGCCTTCCTCGATAAATGGGCTATCTAACACCGAAAGAATTTTTCAAATCGGACCAGTAGATCCTGAGATTAGCGCGTTCAAACAAACAAACAAACAAGCAAACAAACAAACAAACAAACTCTTCAGCTTTATTATATTAGTATAGATTACACGTGTACCTACCTACTAGGTTAACTTGGGAGAAACCATAGTAATGTTAAAAACAACAAGCTAAATATTTTCGATGATTATTCTTGCTCTATGAACTTTCAAATCGGACTAAAAATGGATCCTGAAATTAGCCCATTTTAAATAAAAATCTTTTTACCTTTGTCGTATTACAAAATATACATCTCTACCTGTAGATCGAGATATTTTATAAATACAAAAAAATACTTTTCGTTTTGTCTTTTTTATTACGACAGATTTGTTTTACAAATAAAACTTTTAAATTAAATTATTAAATTATAATGTTATTTAACAAAGTTAAACGTTAATTTTTGTGATAAGAATTAGCAACTATAAATATAGTTACACATTCAGAATCAGTAATTATTATAAGCACTTTTAATCGTAATTTTGCCAATTGTAATAATATTAATTTGTCTTTAATGAATTAATTATGGTTAATGCTCCGATAAGGAATATAGATTAGAAGAATTTAGAAAGAAATTCAGCAGTTAACAGTTTAACACTCACTGCTCTTAACAAATTTTTGTCAAAATTATTTAAATATTTTGTTTGTTGTTTTACATTTGTATAGTACACAATATGTAAATCTATAAAAAT
The DNA here is from genome assembly GCA_905220545.2 of Melitaea athalia. Taxonomy (NCBI): domain Eukaryota; kingdom Metazoa; phylum Arthropoda; class Insecta; order Lepidoptera; family Nymphalidae; genus Melitaea; species Melitaea athalia. The sequence goes on from HG992193.1 coordinate 6,139,507, forward strand.
AACAAATTACGATTTTTTGGTACTTAAACAAGAACATTTTATAAATTTCGTTTAGGTATGCTTATATCAGCTTTCTGGTGAAATTTTGTACCGATTTTAATGGGACTTTTAGTGACTACTAATGTAGGCAATTTTTAACTTAGAAAAGTAATTAGGGTTTCACCCAAAAGTTGTCGTCGTACAATCTACGTTAATATATAAATTAACAACTGTTTTAATACGTTTATTTAAGGTTTTTTTTTTATATAACAAGGTCGGAAAACGCCATATAGCCCAGTATTTTAGGCATTTTAAACCCCAATCTGCGGAATAATTCCTAGTCAGCTGTATTTTTGTATACACCTTTATTACGGCGTTGTAATGAAGATGTAAAAAAAAAATGTAGGTGATACGAAGTTCACCGGGCCATCTAGTCTAGTATATATATAAAAATCAATTACTGTTCGTTAGTCTCGCTAAAACTCGAGAATGGCTTGACCGATTTAGCTAATTATGATCTTGAAATGTTTGTGGAAGTTCAGAAAAGGTTTAAACGGTGAGAAACATAAATAATATGGAACGGAAAATACTAAAAACGACGATTTAATTTTCCAATACAAAATGTTCCTAGCGGGGAAATTTACCTAATGTCTTTTGTCAAAAACGTTGTCGATAGGTTGTCAAATATTTATAGGTGCGTTCAGAAAGTGTTTTGTGTAGGTATATTTTTCACAAATATACGTAGGTGATACGAAGTTCACCGGGCCATCCAGTTACAAATAAATATCTTTTTGTTTTAGGAAAATTTTCAAAGTAAAAATGTTAACGAGATTAAATTACGCTGAGTCGCTGAAATATATTTTATTAATTAAATATTTATTCTGAAACTAAGATCTTTTAGAAAACAAGGTAGCTACTAATTCAAGTAATACATGTATGTTAGAAGCAACTTCGAGATTATTTACACACTTTTTTATGAAGTTATCTCAGAATACACGTTTTCTTTTATTACAAGTTTTATGAAAATACATTTGTGTATGTGTTGGTACAAAAATGTAATATATGTAATAACTTAATAAGTAATAACATATCATTTTATTTGAGTTGATTGATGGGATTTGAATTCCAATTTCATAAATAATAAGCGACTTTGTATGCTTCGTCGAGTAGAAAATTATATTTAATGTAAATACGATGTGAGTGATTAATTAACAAAATATAAAATCGATGCTTTGTAATTAAATTTTCGATAATTACTACTACTTTTTAAAATTGTTGATTTTCATGACATAATGATTTTATGAGTTACAAACTCGAAACTACACACAGAGGTTGGTGTGGTGGGAATTTAGTTTAACACATATTAGTTGGAAATTGTATGTCACGTCAGCACGACCCCGTTGAGAGCTTCCGAGTCACAGTTAAATCACCTCGCGGCCCTTTGTTCATTTTTGTACATGAATATGTTACAGCATACGTCAAGGGCTTCGTGGAGCTATGGGTCAAATCTAAAAAGTCTAGAATACAAGAAAACGTTTTTTTTCTTCTTCAAAATAGTACATTGTAATGATATAGGTAGAACGGAGTGAATCCACATAGTGGTACTGAGAAAAGAAAGTTTCTGTGTATTTATTATTTGTTCCTCAATAAAAACTAAACTAAAACAACATGTTGGCGCAGCGGTCACAGCACTGGCTGATGCGCTGATGGGTTTGATTCCCGTTCACGGCAGATATTTGTATTGTGTATTGTGTGTGTTTCCGGACCCCCGACACAGAAGAAAATCCTACTGGGTGCCGTTGAGTGTGAAGCGTTAAGTATTTAAAAAAAACTCATGCAATTTGCACATCCACCATTGCAAATGACAATGGATTCAATGTAGATTGTATTAGGAATAACTTTTTGAAGTATTTGTTTTGTTTCTCAAACACAGTCGCTAAAGCTAAGCTAAAATTTCGCTAAAATCAATTTAGGATCTGGCACTAATATAAAGAGAAGTGTTAATAGTTTATATGGATAAAAAACTTAAAGGTTGATTACTATTTGAAATCTACCTTAGAGGATTTAAATTTGTAATTAGATATTCGAAATATGAAATAAATGAAGAATATTGATAGTCACTTCCATAAAATCGATCAACGTCTGTGTAATCAAAAATAAAGCTTAATATAGGACACTAGGTGACACGGCAAACTTTGTTTTGCCATGTTTATTATTCCGTGAATATCATCAATTTTCTTTTATAAAAATCCTTTCCTGACAAAAACGATTACAACAAGAAAATAATTGCCTAATTTGATGCAGTCGTTCGGAAGTTATGCGCGTTCATAAATGTCAGCGATTCATCTCTATATACATAAAAATGAGTCGCTGAATATGTTGCTAAGCGCGAATCTCGAGAGCAGCTGAGCCGATTTCGGTAATTCTTTTTTTATAACATTCCTTGAAGTACAAGGATGGTTCTTACGGAGAGAAAATTTAAAAAAAATTGCCTGAAAAAGTCTAAAAGCAACACATTTCTATATTCCCATACAAAAGATTCGTAATAATACTTAAAAGTCAATTTGAACTTTAATACCATACCATAAAGTTTAAGTGTTAGTGGAGGGGTTCCGGGAAGGATAAGTATTAGAAAAGAATTAAAAATTAAAGAATCGACTGTTAAGGCGGTACGAAGTTCGTCGGGGTCAGCTAGTATTTAATAAATATGGATGTTGATGATGTTGTTAATTGGCATAAGACTTCCAACATTTATAAAATTTGTTTAAATCCTTATATGTCCCAAAACCACTTCAAGTTATGTTATTTTTATAGTATACATTCATTATTACAAACATAATTTTAGTACAGGACACTGTTTCATTCAAAATTCATTTGATAATGATAGCTTACATTATCTATACCTACATATAACAAAATGGTAGAAAAGTCACAACTGTACATTGAATATTTTTTTAAAGAATACTTGGGGTGTGATCTACAATCGATACCGAAGCCAAAAATATAGTTTTTAGAATTTTTGTCTGTTTGTCTGTATGTATGTCCGGGATAAACTCAAAACGTACTGCATGGATTTACTTCAAATTTGGCACGAATATTATTAAGAAGTCGGTTCAATATATAGACTACATATTAGCACGCTATCACGTATCACCTACGGGGAACGAGCAGTGAACCTTTATATTAGCGTTCACGCAGACGACGTCGTGGGCAGCAGCTAGTTTATAATAAAATTAGATGGACTTAAAGTCTCCCTGTAGTTGGTTCTTCTAATGCTACTGTCCATTGACCCTGTTTTAGGTCCTTCACAACTTTTTTTCGTGGCTTGAGTAGCACTTTTGCTCTTTTGTAATAAAATTGCAGAATTTATCGAATTTTTTTGTTTGATTCTGTTTCTACTTTGATGGAAACAAAAACAACTGAGGAATGGCGGGAAAGTGTTTTTTTTCTAATTTTCTATATTTATTGGTATGATGACCAGTTAGATACAAATAGTATTATTACTAAAGATATATATATTTTTTAATTTCATGCATATAAAATATTGAAAAGACTACTACTCTATTATATGTATATGATGTTGTAACTGTATGTATAATTGTATATCCAATTTTCATTATTATCGGTTTATTCTAAATTTTCTTTCTATTCTTATTTAACATAAATTTTAGTCTTCAAATATTAATTGATGGTTTTATTGGATAATGACATAAAAATCCAAGAGGATTTTAGGAAGAGAATTTTGAAATTTTAACAAAAACTATTGACTAAAATCTATTATCATACCGAGTATGTTTAAATCCGTTAAAGTGGTCTCCTCGAAAAATGTGGGTAGTAATAATTTAACTATAACATTGTCTGCAATTTGTATCCAAAATAAACTCCTGGCTTTAATATGATTATTATAAATGATCTAAAAAGATATATGAATTAAAAGATTAACCTTTTTTTCTAACAAATAATCATGTCATATATAATCATAAAATTCATGCTCGAATTGTCTTATTGAATTTTGAAAGATTTGACTGGAATATTTAGAAGGGTTGTGAAAGGTTCGTTTAATATCTCTTGATCAATTAACATGATCGAATCAGAGTGTCTTTGAATATTTAATTAAGTTAACAATATAAGCTATTTTCTACTTTACAAACTATAGACTAATAGACTAACCGACGTTACGACGTAGATCTCTTATTGAAAGTGCGAAAATGACGTTAGTCGTTTCAAGGTCGCCTCAGATTGATCATCTATAAGTCACTTATTAATAACGTTATGCAGATAGGCAGTATAATGGGAAAAGGTAGCGTATTTTAACATAAGAATACAGACAGATACAGATATATCAGACAAGGTAGAGGAGTTAACCCTACCGTTCTCCACCGGAGTGAAATAATACTCTTCAGAGACTAAAAATTAAACCAAATTATTTTCAAGTGTAGTAGTTGTTCTCTTCGCTATTATAAATTCAGTATCATAGTTTCTAATTAGTTCATGACCAGAAGAACTATCTCAGGTTGCTCATACGAATGACTATTATTATACAATGATAGATAGATAGGTATATACCTACTGTTAAAATATTTTAGTGGGTATCCTTTGATCTTTGTTGAGTCGACCAAATTTAAAACTAATAGCCCAGTCAAATTAGTGTTTTAGATTTACAAAAATTGGAAGCAGCAATTTTCCTTCGGAATTCGTTGGAGGGGGTCACTGGTAGCTTAAATTCAAAAAGTAGGAAAAACAGGCTTGTTGCTTCATCCGCCATCTTGATTTAAAGGGTTATTTTTTGTCTCTTGAATAACTCGTTTATTTTCAATGTTACACGAAAAATAGTTGTTACAAAAGTTGTTAATAATTAAATTTCCTACAATTTTGGTCCCTATCAATTTTTCGTGGGATCGATATTTTTCGATTTATACCTGACAATGTAATGTTCGGTGGTCAGAGGGGTCTTGAAGTACAATCAGCAGCGTGACGTCGGTAGATATTTATTTATCACACAACAGTTATAGATTATAAAGGTTCTTATTTTCTATACTGTAGCTGACTCGGAGGTCCGAAGGGATTGAAGGAACTCAAAGAACTGACTAACATCGTGGATGGAGGACCTTTTAAACCAATACAACTGTAAACAGTCTTGGTAAACTAAACACACAGTCTCTGGACTTTACACTCATTAGCAAATGATAAATTGACAGTTCCAAAAAGTTTATATAACATTTAAATACAATCAGCTTTATCCTTAGTATACATAATAAATTAAACTTTGTTTAGAAAATACAAAAAGCCGCCCATATAACAGAGAAACACGTGTGTAGATTAAACACAATCCGATAGCACAGTCTTTCATACAATATTATATTTCAATTATTTATGAAGTCTATAAATCTTACAATTTGTTGATATAACATCGATCGGCACCACTTTTGATACAGTATTCTATTATAATATTTCAAGCTGTTGATATAATAGAGAAACTAAGATTAAACACGAATCGGCTTTAATCTTTGATAGGATATTCTATTACCGCGTGTGAAGTGACCGTCACACGATTGTTTTAAAAATTTTGTAAACATTACAATCCTCCCCCTTTAAGAAAATAAACATAGTTTATTTTAAACTCAATGTTAAAAAAAAACCGATTCATTATTCATGATACAATACTACACTAAACACAATAAAATCAAATCATCGAAGGTATACATTTCTTAACACTAAAATCATACCTTATCGAAATTAAAAACAATAATTATAATCAAAATATCAAAATCTTAAATTAGTTATACATAATCTATTCACCTTTAATTGTGCAATTCTTGCGCTACGCCTTAAAGACGTATTTGAATTCTCTGATGTAGAAGGCATTTCCTCTAATTCAATATCTCTTTCTCTATTATCGTTGTTTACCTTTAAAGTTATACAATTTATTTTTTTAATATCTTCATTTATTGTATTTTCTGGTTTAATTCTACTTAATGCATCAGCATTTTGATTTAATTTACCTTGCTTATAGACTATTTCATACTCATATTCTTCTAACAAAAGTCTCCATCTGACTAATCTAGATCCAGGATCTTTAACATTCATTAACCAAGTTAAAGGTTTGTGATCAGTTATGATTCTGAACTTTCGTCCATATAAATAAGGTCTAAAGTGTTTCACAGACCATACAATTGCCAATAATTCTTTTTCCGTTGTTGAATAGTTTATTTCACTTTTATTCAATATTCTACTTGCGTATGCAATTGGAAGATCATCAGATCCTGACCCCTGTGACAAAATACTACCTATTGCGTAATTACTAGCATCTGTTGTTAAATTAAAAGTTTGAGAAAAATCTGGATATTGTAAAATTGGTTCTTCACATAACTTTGCTTTTAATGTTTCAAAAGAATGTTGTTGAATGCTTGTCCAATTAAAAGGTTCATCTTTCTTTAAGAGTTTTGTTAAAGGTTGACTAAGTTTACTAAAATTCTCTATAAATCTTCGATAATAACCAGCCAATCCTAAAAAGCTTTTAATATCTTTTGGATTCTTCGGAACAGGATAATCCTTCACCGATTCTATTTTCTTTGGATCTGGTTTTACACCTTCCTGAGTTATTAAATGACCTAAATACATAACTTCGGTTTTTAAAAATTCGCACTTATCTGGTTGAAGTTTCAAATTATGTTTAGATAATCTTTCAAAAATTTCTTTTAATTTCTTATTATGATCTTGTAATGAATTACCATAAACAACAATATCATCGAGATATACGAAACATTTTATACCTTGCAAACCAACTAACACGTTATTCATTAGTCGCTGAAAAGTCGCCGGTGCATTTTTTAATCCAAACGGCATCCTTGTATATTCATAATGTCCTAACGGAACACTAAACGCTGTTTTAGGTTGATCTTTCGGATTCATTTTAATCTGGTGAAATCCCGATGCTAAATCTAGTGTCGTAAAGTATTTACTATGACCTAACTGATCTAGTATATCGTTTATTTGAGGTAGTGGATACACATCTCCGATACTTATTTCATTTAATTTTCTAAAATCGATCACAAGTCGCCATTTTCTTTTACCTGACGCATCCATTTTCTTAGGTACCACCCATACTGGTGAGTTCCATGGACTATTAGACGGCTGAATTATTCCATCTTTTAACAACTTTCCAATTTGTTCATTAACTTCCTCCTTAAGTGCTTCTGGATACCTATACGACTTTGTATTAATGGGAACGTTATTATTTGTAGGTATCTCATGCATAACTGTATTTGTTGACGTTAACTTATCTCCTTCTAAATGAAATATATGATTATACTCTTGACATAACTCTATTAATGATTCTTTTTCCTCTTTATTCAAGTGATCAGTACGTAAAGTTTGTTTTAATTTATCTAAACGATTTCCTTTGTATGTCTCATTATTCTTAATTTTATTTATTTTAATTATCTCATTCGTCTTTTGTTTATTATTTTCATTATCATTAACTTTGTTTAAATTAATCACCTTATTTGTTTCCTGGTGATCATTAGTTAACGGTTCTAACTTCACAAACAATTCATTTATTTCCACTTCCTTATCTGTCGTATTCAAACACATTGTTAATGCTTTGTTCTTGTGAACTTTAACTATACTCGGACATAAATGAACACCTTCTGATATTTTAATTGGTTCCGATATTATACCTTCCTTTAAATTAGGATTCTCTACAAAAATAGAAATTACTTTTTCACACCTTGGTTCTATGACCAGAAAATTATTTTCATGTTTTGTCTCTTTCTCAAAGCTTTGTGGATGACCCTCACAAACACTTTCATTCCTAATATTTTTATCAATCTTTTCATTTTCACATTCCTGTGAGTAAACTTCATTTTTTCTCTTACACATATTACTTTCATTACTTATTTTATTTTTCGAGACTTGTGACATATCACTTTCATTAAACGTTTCATTTTTCAATACTTGTGGATAAACTTCACAATCGCTTTCAAACATATTACTTCCTACATCATCATAACACATATTATCACTATTATTGTCTTCGTTACACATTTTATCTTGTAGACCTTTATTCATATTTCTTTTCAAATCTTCACGCATAAATTTTATTTCCTCTTGCTCAATATTCATCTCTATACCACATATTCTTATTTTACTTTCTTTATAACTTATTATCGAGTCCGTTTTCGACAAGAAGTCGCTACCTATGACTCCATCGCATTGAATAGGAAAGTTATCCGGTACCACGTGAAGTGTATGATAAACTCTTTTATCTCCTATTTCAAATGTCAAATGGACACAACCGATTGTATCAGTCGGACTAGCGTCTTTGTCTATTCCTTTTAATTTAATTTTCTTATCCTCATATAACAAAGTTTGACTTTCTAATGAATTTATTTTTATCAACGTGACTTCTGCCCCTGTATCAATAAGAAATTTATTTTTGTTTTCTAACAAACTTGAGGAATTTAATTTTACGTATGACGAAATACGCGTATCAACAAATCTTATTCGGCCTGGATCTAATTTGTAGTCCTCGGGTTGGCCGCGGGCCTTGGACCATTGGAGTTTAAATGCTTATTTTCATTACTTCTATTATTCGTTTGCCTATTATTACGATTACTATAATTCCAATTATTGTTCGCACGACTGAAACGGTTATTCTGATGGTTTTGGTTATTATTACGATTATTTGCGTTCGGATTGTTCCAGCATTCTTTAGCTATATGCCCTTTTTTCTCACAATAAAAACAAGTAGGTATGTGATTATTCGTTTGATTAGTATACATCTGCCTAATCATAGGTTGATTTCTACATTGGTAAGCTAAATGATTTAATTTATTGCAAATTGTACACTTTTTTATTCCCGTATTATAATTATGTCTAACACTCATTTCTTGCCTCGATTTAATTTCTTGTTCTTCAGAAATCGCTATAGAAACTGCGTCTTCAAAAGTTAAAGGTTTCTGAGACTTTAACAAAATGTGAAGTTGTGGTAGAAGACCACTAATAAAAATATTTAATGCTTGTTTTTTTAATAAGTCGACATTTCGCTTCGCGAGCTTCTTTTGTTAACTTAGAGTCTAAAGATTTAATTAACTTTATATAACAATTTTCGACTCTACTGGAATATTTTGAAATTGATTCGTTTTGACCCTGTCTGCATGAATTTAATTCGAGTTGCCATTGTGCAAATGTTCTTTTTTCCGAATAGTTTTCTAGTAAATGTTCTTTTAAACTTTCCCATGACGGAAAAGACCTATTTAATAATGTAGACCTAATATTTCCTTCAATTTTAGATAGAACTACTGACACAAATGCTATTTTATAAACCGGATTTAATAAAGTGAATGCGTTGTTGCAGTTATCGATGAACACATGTAAATTTGTCTTATCGCCATCGTATTTGTTAATCATCCTTTCTGCAAGACTTATATCTATAAATCCACCACAAACCTTATCCTCTGAACTATGCATTTTTAAATACTTATTTACTCGATTTTAAATACACAAATTAATAATCGGAAATAATCGTAAAAAATTCTATAACCTTTCAATTTTTCTTTAAAAATTCTTAATTATTTACTATAAAAATGTCCACATAACTTTATATAAAAATCTATTATTCCCTATAATATACAAAAATACACAATACAACAACAATTATACGACTCACTTGGATGACGTAGTTGTATACTGCGGAGTTCTTTGTCCGGTCTGCTATTTCGGGTCGCGTTGAAACGTAGCGTTGCACGTCGTAGCGTAAATGCTGCCGAAGATCAACTGGCTCGTTGCAGAGGTTGCGGTACTGGCTGGACCAGTGAAGAACCACACACCACGCGATGCTCAGCTGATGTGCTCGCCGATCAACGTCTTCACTTCGTTGCTGCCAAGGGTTGCCGACTGGTTGTCGATCGCCTTGCTTTGTCTTTTGACTCCTCGTACTCCAGTACGTTATGAAACGTCTTGAAACTGGATATCCACCGTCCAAGTATTCATCAGGAACGAAGGGACTCTAATATTTCAAAAGCCCTTTGTTGAATGTATCCCACTTCTGACACCAAAAATGTAATGTTCGGTGGTCAGAGGGGTCTTGAAGTACAAACAGCAGCGTGACGTTGGTAGATATTTATTTATCACACAACAGTTATAGATTATAAAGGTTCTTATTTTCTATACTGTAGCTGACTCGGAGGTCCGAAGGGATTGAAGGAACTCAAAGAACTGACTAACATCGTGGATGGAGGACCTTTTAAACCAATACAACTGTAAACAGTCTTGGTAAACTAAACACACAGTCTCTGGACTTTACACTCATTAGCAAATGATAAATTGACAGTTCCAAAAAGTTTATATAACATTTAAATACAATCAGCTTTATCCTTAGTATACATAATAAATTAAACTTTGTTTAGAAAATACAAAAAGCCGCCCATATAACAGAGAAACACGTGTGTAGATTAAACACAATCCGATAGCACAGTCTTTCATACAATATTATATTTCAATTATTTATGAAGTCTATAAATCTTACAATTTGTTGATATAACATCGATCGGCACCACTTTTGATACAGTATTCTATTATAATATTTCAAGCTGTTGATATAATAGAGAAACTAAGATTAAACACGAATCGGCTTTAATCTTTGATAGGATATTCTATTACCGCGTGTGAAGTGACCGTCACACGATTGTTTTAAAAATTTTGTAAACATTACAACAAGAGATGGGGGTGGACCTAGGTATTGTATTATCGCGTTTATTATTGATGCTGTAAAATAAATAAAAAAAAAATATCGATCGTACGAAAAAATTTATAAGAATCAAAACTGTAGAAAATTTTATTTTAAACCACTTTGTTTATTACAATTTTTCTCGTAAAGTTGACCATTAACGTGATAATACAATTATAAGATTTCATCCCCTCCCATATTCTCGAAAAATATCAATCCTACAAAAAAAAAATTGATGAGAACCAAAATTGTAGGAAATAAATTTAATTTTAAACAACTTTTGTGATAACTATTTTTTGTGTAAAATTTAAAATAAACAAGTTATTCAAGATACAAAAAATAACCCTTTAAATCAAGATGGAGGATGAAGCAACAAGCCTGGATTGCCTACTTTTTGAATTTAAGCTACCAGTGACCCCCCTCAAGGTTCAAGTTCCAAAGTAAAATTGCTGCTTCCAATTTTTGTAAATCTCTGTCCGTTTTTGAGCTAATTTGACTGGGCTATAACCCTGATTGACAATCGATATTCAAACTGGTCTTATTGCTTACTTCACGATTCACAATTATGCCTGTAACATCCCACTGCTGGGTATAGACCTCTTTATCCATGTAGGAAATAGATTGGAGCTTAATTCACCACACTGCTCCACTGCGTGTAGCGGGATATATTCCCTACTTTTAGTAACGATTGCTGTCAGGTATATTTGTGATAACAACCGGCAACGACAGCTTAACGTGCTCTGCAAGGCACGGTGGGGAGACCCACAAGGACAGACATCCAAACCGAAAACAAATATTTGTGCAAATACAAATATCCATCCCGAGCTGGAATCGAACCCGCTAATCGTCGGTGTTTTATGCGCCTACACACATAACTGACACCAGACGCTGTATTGCTCACATAATAATGCAATAAGTATGCTTCAATTACTTACCTTATTACAAATTACTCACACGTCACCATCTTCTTCGTATCCTTAGCTACAGTACACGTAAAAAAAAAATAGTTTTCTATCCAACCGAATCTTTATTCGGGTAGAAATGTATTTACTGAATAAGGTTGTTAATATCGTAAGTAAGGTGTCGATTATCACGGACGGGCGGGCTTTCCATCAGAGATGTGTCGCGCTCCGCCGAGCGTCAAATGATTCTGACTTGCCAGGCGAACGCATTGGTAAAGATATTAGACGTATATCCTTGCCAGCGAGAGGTCTGTAAATTGGCTTCAAACTGCTATTGATGTACATCACTGTAGTAGAGTGTAACTCAACTGTGTTGACTTGTTAAATTGCATTTGCTTAACACAAGAAATTAGCTTTCAAGAGTCGCATGCTTTGACGAGTTTAATAGCTTTGATAACTTGTACCTAAGAAACTAGATGACTATGGCGGTTTTATCAAATTAATTAAATACGTCTATCTAAACAATTTTAAAGGTCCACTTCGTTCTGATATTTTCCAATTTCCATTTATCGCCAATTTTAAAATTCTCGCAAGTGTCCAACAGTTTGGCTACTACCCAGCGGGCAACATGCACAGCACAGGATTCTTCTCATATTATAGACGAGTTTTGAAGATTAATCCGTCACGTAATATCACTGCGAATTGCTAGATCCCTAAAAGATTGTTATTATGTATTTATGATAACTAGTGGTCGCCCAGAGGTCGAAATTCGACCATAATTAAAAATTTAAATTATATAAAACCAAAAAATTATGAAAATAAAGAACCTTTTTTTTAAATTTTCAATTTGACGACAGATTTTGACAATAAACAAATAGTATTATATGCGTGTGAGAGTGCGGTAGTGTGTGTAATGCTTTTTTTTATTAATTTAACGTATATGTAATGTATAATTTTAAGAAAATATTAGCATTCTGCACTCCTTCTCTATATAAACTATAAGTGTGCGAAATTTCATACTCATCCGTACGCGCGTTTTCCGTAAAAAGGGGCACAAAGTTTTTGCCTTTACTAGCTCTTTAAGATATGGTGGGGAGACCGTCAAGGGCGTCAAGGTCTTAAGGATCAGTTGGACAATATAAAAATTTTACTTAACATAAACTTTTTAACTATAATAGACTTTGAGATTTGGTCAGACAGTCAGTCAGACATTGACCCACTTCGACGACGTTCTAAGCCACTCCAACGACGTTCTAAGCCACTCCGACGACGTTCTAAGCCACTCCGACGACGTTCTAAGCCGAGGTGCGATCTCGCTAGGAGACAACCTTAGGACGAACGTCACCCCCGTGCCCTCTAAAGGGCCCACATCTTCCTTCGCGGCCGGAGTCTATGCACCCGGCCCCTCTCACCGGTGACGCTGTAAAGGCCAGTAGTTCCAATAGTAACAATCATTTCGAAAAATAAATAAATAGACATTTGGTAAGAAAACTTGTACCTATCTGATAATTTGTGATGCAATTATTAAACAATTACGTTAACATTAGTTGTGTATCTTAAATAAATAATTATACAATATAAATGTATGTTTCTTTACAATGTATTACATAAGTTTCAAGACTTGTATCTTCTCTTCTTCTCTCTTCTTGTATATATGTAAGTTTGGGTCCTAAGAAATTAGGGATAGATAACTATTTAGTAACAAGATCGCCGTTTGCAAGACTTTGGATATGTCTACTATCTGCAGTTTCGATGTTGAGTTTCGGTTCAAGGGTAATACTTTTTAAAATGTTTCCTTGTTCCAGATGTTTCGATAAACAGTGAAAATAAAACATGTTTTCACATTCTTTAATAAAAATAAATGAACTTAATGAAATAAATCGTAAATTTACATTTAATCATTAAAACGTGTCTACCATTGGTGTTTGATGTTAACAATTACATAGGAGTATATTTGCCCCGACATCGCGTTGGCGCAGCGGTCACAGCACTGGATTGCGATTGACTATTATGCGAGCGGTTGCGGGTTCGATCGCCGTACACGACAACATTTGTATTGGCCATACAGATGTTTGCCGTGGTCTGGGTGTTTGTGCAGTCTTTGTGGGTCTCCCCACCGTGCCTTGGAGAGCACGTTAAGCCGTCGGTCCCGGTTGTTATCATGTACACCTGGATTATGCTCCGATCCTTCTCCTACATTGGGAAGAGGCCTATACCCAACAGTGGGATATTACAGGCTGAACCGTGATCGTGCTATTTGCTTCGCTTCAGCCTGTAATATCCCACTGCATCTACGAGTATATTAATTTGTCGTAGGTACATGTAGGTACATATAACATTAACAAAAAGTCATAGAAACTGTGAAGTAAGGTAATTAAATGAAACTAAAGCCTGATTGGAACGTAGTCGGAATAATCTAGCAAATCGAGTTTCTATTCGTGTTAACTGTTAATATTTAAATATTACTAAGATAGTGTCTTGTAGATAACATTTCATTGATTAATTAATTATTACTATTATATTGAAGTAAATAGTTATGTATTTATTTATTATGTAATTATTTTTTTGTGTTGCATCTAAAGAAGAAGAAAATAGTCTTACAAAATAAACATCAAGTAAAAATTTTGGTAAAGAAACCAAGATAGATTATTTGAAAAAAAAAAACATTCGCAGTATAAAAGTATAAAAAAGTAAATTAAAAATAATGAGCAGTATTCAGTTGTTTATTTCTGTCTGAATATTATTTATATTTTAAAGAAACTAATAACAAACTTAAGACTGCATAAGTACCTTTTGAAATGGACTGCTAAAACGTTCTGTCATTTTGACAATTAAAATTACTCTGTTCATTTAACTTTGAAATTTCTTTAAGGTCTACGAGTATTATTCACAATTATATAAAGTTAAATTTAATGAAGTTATTAATATGCAAAAATGTAAATTTAAGCTATTATCGTTTGTTTTGTTAAACTTTTGATGGCCTCCAAGCTATGAAATACTAATACTAATATTGTAATGGGTAAGTGAGATTGTTTGTTTCACTTTCACGGCTCAATAGCTTAACCGATTACCGTGAAATATGGCATGCACATAGCTTATGGGCCCAGAAAGGACATACCTTTCATCCCGGAATAATACGTAGTTCCCGTGGGATAAAGAAAAAACAATAGTAACTCCGGTGACATTTCTATGAATGCAAATCCGAGGATCTCACAATTTCCACTAGGGTTAGCGAAAGAATTGCGAAAATATCTCAACTACGCCCACGGGAAGAGAGGGGGTGGCTATATTAATTACTGCTGTAACCACACAGCAGACATAAGACAATAGAAATAGACAATAATTAAAAAAACTATAATTGTACACAGCACAGCACACATTGTGACAGCGTTTTAATAATCGCTGTTTACGTGCTTATGCAGAGATGTCAAATCGACTAGCGATATACGTGGCGACGATGACCGTTCACATCCAAGACTAGCGAACAAGACCCATTTTTCTTCGTCGCGGGTTTATTAAGACAGGGGATGTGATGTGTGATGTCACCGAAACTGTTTACCACTGACTTTTTTTAAAAGAGTACCGAGAGTTTTTTCCTCCGGATTTTTTTTCTCGCCCTGCACTAGGGACATTACCTTATTTTATTTATTGTAATATTTAATAAAGAGGTATATAATAGAAAGCTAACTGTGCCCGCAACTTCGTCCACATGGAATTAAAAAAAAATTTTGTTCAGTTCGCAATTACAAAATAAATAAATTTCTAATATAAAAGTTAGCCTAAATTACTCCTGATTACATCAGATATCTGCCAGTGAAAGTCACGATAAAATCGGTGCAGCCGTGTAAGAGATTAGCCGGAACAAACAGACAGTCAGACAAAAATTATAAAAAGTGTTATTTTAGTATATGTACCGTGTAAACATATATACCTAATTACCTACATATGAATTTAGTGAAAAGAGGTTATTTTAATATTACAAACAGACACTCCCACTTTTATTTATTTGTATAGTACATTATAGTGTATAGGATATAGAATATAGAATAGATATAGTTGCTTATATCAACAATATTCGATAGCACTTTCTTTCGATGTCATTATTAAATCTCTCAAAATACTAGGTTGGTCAACACCTTTATATTGAAAATATTGCTTATTTTAACATAATTATAATGTGGACTGTACGCTTATTGGTACCCTAGTCATGTAATAAAAGGTTAGTTAATGCAACTTGGCAATCAGCAGTTCCGAACTTTCACTATAACATAGTTTTACTTCCATCGTGACTTGTTCAAGTTCATCTATGTTCTTTGTTTAGCTAGATACATCTCAGCATACGATTTTCTTTATTAACACTCCAACCAACGCTTTTACGGCTCTCACAAAATTTACCCTCAGAATATAGTAACGTAAGCTTTATCAGGCTATTGTTCCTTTCAAGAGATTAATACAAACTTTGTGAACAATAGGCTTTGTACTTAAGACACGTTGTCATTTTTAAAGCGAAAATGACTCAGTGATTTTAAATACAGGAAACGTCGATTTGATATTTCTTTCGCTTGATCTTTGAAGATGTTATTTTAAGAGACTGTACCGTTATTAAAGTAGCCTTTGAATAAAGTCTTATTATTTTTAATGAGACATTGTTTAATGATATACCTTTGGGGGGTGAGGAACAGTGTGTGAATTTCCCCATTCACCATCGCAAAGGGAGGATCCTCCGACCAGACGGGTGTTGTGTCTGGTGGGCTACTGCCCCAGACGGTTGTTGTCGGGTTCTTGTATATATTGTTCAATCGCTGTGATAACTTTGATATCGCGATGTAGGATACGTCAGCTTCAGATTCGTAGATAGATGTCACTACATACCTAACCTTCATAATTATGATTATTATTCCACTCCTTGGACCTGAAACATTATATTTTACGGCGTAGAAAATTTTGATACTTTCAAGTAAAAAAAAAAACAAATAAATCTAATAAGGATATCAGAAGATTTTATCAAACAAGTTCTTCTACGAAAAAGCTTCAAAGCTGTTCTACCAATCTGTCGAACTAATAAATACAATTTCCTCTAAAAATTGTAGCGAGCTAACGATTTTACAGAACTTTTATCTAATTTTACCTTCAGCAAACTAAACGAATTACAGAAAAGTGTTTCTTACCAACTAGCAGGTTTCTAGTTAGCAGAAACACTAACCACTTACTGTAACTTGAATTAAAGTTAACCAAAAGTTAAACAGAAACTGGATAAGTGAAAATTCTGTAAAAAAAATTGGTTTATTTCATTGAACTATATATTGTACCCGATAATCGATATATCGATTGCAATTCGATCGACTAGTCTTTAATGTATCATTAAACCACACCAAATATGTACTAAACTTAATCCCTCGCTGATTCATTGCAGATTGATGGATATTTTTCTGTAGGTGTCTATGATGACTACCGGGACATATGGGTTTACGTGCTCTCTACGTGAGATGTAAGATGGGAAAACACCCAAGGACGTACACTCAGATCAGAAACAAATACTTATATGTCGGAGAGACAATGCAGATAGTTATTAATGTCGGTACCTACGTTGTTATTATTATTCATCTACCCGCACTCATTGTATTATTTGAGTATTTCTGACGTGTATGGCGGTACCTGCGCTATTGTCGATATTCACCTACCCTCACTTCTATTATTCGAGTCATTCAGTCGTGTATAAAAGACCGATGCAACCGCAGCTAAGTCAGTCTTGGCTCTGGCGTGGCGCGGTGCACTTGTGTATCCTACTAGTAGCTTAACCTCGACTCTTGTAAGGGTTAGTTTGTGTACACGAATTAATTGTTACATTATATTGTGGACAACTCGGGCAGTGGAGGCGAGCGTTAATGCGCATTTTAAAGACGGCCGTCTTAAACCTAGACTCGGGTCGCAACTCCCGGGCACTGCTATGAGTTGTCACTCTGCCACGCGATAGACGGTACCCGCTCGGTGAGTCCATTTAATACTTAGTAGTTCGGTCATCCGTCCGTTCTTCTCCTACCTACTTCTGATCTGCGACATCAGAAGTGGGATACTGTTCTTGTGTCCACTAAGAGTGTTACTATAGTGAGTAATTTATTTCACGTTGAGTTATCGTGCGATCGAAGCGCAAGTCGACTCGTCATCATTTAAACCGATTTAATAGTAGTAGTAACCTGTCTCTTCATAAACGCTTACATGGTATGACTGAGGAACAGACTATAAGTTTTTGTGGTTACCCACTTGTTTGTGATAAAGTGTTAATATCGTTTTGGCTTGAGTATTTCCGATTACCCTCTGTAACGGATATTTTTGCGTTCTATTGTTCTTTGTTGAAGTTCCGAGGAGCGTAATCAAATGAAACTTGATCCGAAATATCGAGGCCCTTTTCGCGTAATAGAAGTTCTCGAAAGTAGTCGGTATACCCTTGAGGCTCTAAATTGTAAACGTATTTGCTCACGAAAGGTTAAGGAAAATGCTAGCATGTCATGTACCACACGATGTTGATGACGTTTATGATCTTGTTGATAATGATGATGTTCAAGTTTAAGTAGATGGAGAGACTCGAGTGAATGACTCTATCGACCGTAATGTGTTCAACCGTACCAGTTTAGTTATTCGTAGTCGTAGCCCGGTAGAATTGTCTCTTGGGGCTACCCAGGAGCCCAGGGTGCGCGGTGTGCGCCTAACTCTGGCGGAGGTCGTAGTCTGTTGAGAGCGTAGCGTGTAGTCACAGGGGTGACTGACAGGGGGCGATCCATTCGATGGATGTGCGTACTGAGATGTACGTGACTGACACATGTACTGTGATTGCTCTTCGTCTAGAGAGCCGTGGTGTTACCTATTTACTCGAGGATTTTGCAAGCTTGGTTGTAACTTGTTGTCGAAGTAGAGTACGTCTATAGTTTTGGTTGTGATGACGTCGATGGTACATGGCTGTGGTATTTGTGTAAAGTGATTAGTTATAATTGGTTTAACGACATTTAGATTTTCAGATCATTGTAAAGTTCTTGAAACAAACTAAGTTTAGATCCTAAATACAAGGGACCTTTTAAAGTTATGGAATTGCTTGAAGGCAATCGCTATCTGTTAAAACAGTTGTCTGGTAATAGAACCTATAGGTATGTTCACGATCGCTTACGAAAGATTCCTCATACTTATGTACCTGCTGAATTAGATTTGTTTAATGTTGTTGATGCTAATTTGGTCGTATCACATGAGGTGATGACGATATGTGTTGGTTGTATCACATGAGGTGATGACGATATGTGTTGGTCGTATCATATGAGTTGATGATGATATGTGTTGGTCTTATCACATGAGGTGATCACGATATGTGTGGCAATAGTAGTTGTTACTAGCTGCTGAGGCAGCCGGGCCATGAGCGTTGTATGTGATCTTACTGTGTCAATAACTTTATTTTTTAATTACGGTTAGAGGAACCTTTCGTCTGTGAGCGGATAGGATAGATTGGTAGTTTTTTTGTGATTAAAGTTAACTGATAAAGCAAGGTAGACCACTATACAACCAATTTTATTGAGATTAATTTTGTTGGTGCCATTGTTTTTAAGTATCAATTGCTGAAACATGTTTTGGTTGTATTGCTCGATGGAGGCAATATCGTCACTCGATGGAGGTGGCATGAGCTACTGTCGCTCGATTTAGGTGACAGTAGCGACTCTTTTGGTTGGTTATCGGCACTCGATTTAGGTGGCATGAGCTGCTGTCGCTCGATTTAGGTGACAGTGGCGACTTAGTGGTTATCGTCACTCGATGGAGGTGGCATGAGCTACTGTCGCTCGATTTAGGTGACAGTAGCGACTCTTTTGGTTGGTTATCGTCACTCGATGGAGGTGGCATGAGCTGCTGTCACTCGATTTAGGTGACAGTGGCGACTTAGTGGTTATCGTCACTCGATGGAGGTGGCATGAGCTACTGTCGCTCGATTTAGGTGACAGTAGCGACTCTTTTTGTTTGGTTATCGTCACTCGATGGAGGTGGCATGAGCTGCTGTCGCTCGATTTAGGTGACAGTGGCGACTTAGTGGTTATCGTCACTCGATGGAGGTGGCATGAGCTACTGTCGCTCGATTTAGGTGACAGTAGCGACTCTTTTGGTTGGTTATCGTCACTCGATGGAGGTGGCATGAGCTGCTGTCACTCGATTTAGGTGACAGTGGCGACTTAGTGGTTATCGTCACTCGATGGAGGTGGCATGAGCTACTGTCGCTCGATTTAGGTGACAGTAGTGACTCTTTTGGTTGGTTATCGTCACTCGATGGAGGTGGCATGAGCTGCTGTCACTCGATTTAGGTGACAGTGGCGACTAATATGTGGAAAGCAATAATGGAGTAATGTTTATACCAAAACGATTGGTCAATTTTGATTTAATGGTAGATTCGCGTATGGTTGTATGGTGTGTCACAAAAAGTGGTTGTACTACCGCTTTATCCTTGGTTAATTGTGGGTCAGGATAGGCCGAGATGAGACTTTGATATCGCAGTAACTTTTTGCTTTTTACGGCATCACATGGAGTGTCAACAAAAAGTGGTTGTACTATCGCTTTATCCTTGGTTAAGTGTGGGTCAGGATAGGCCGAGACGAGACTTTGATATCGCAGTACCTTTTTGCTTTTTACGGCATCACACGAGGACGTGTGACTTGTCAGGATGGCCGTGTCGGAGAGACAATGCAGATAGTTATTAATGTCGGTACCTACGTTGTTATTATTATTCATCAACCCGCACTCATTGTATTATTTGAGTATTTCTGACGTGTATGGCGCTACCTGCGCTATTGTCGATATTCACCTACCTCACTTCTATTATTCGAGTCATTCAGTCGTGTATAAAAGACCGATGCAACCGCAGCTAAGTCAGTCTTGGCTCTGGCGTGGCGCGGTGCACTTGTGTATCCTACTAGTAGCTTAACCTCGACTCTTGTAAGGGTTAGTTTGTGTACACGAATTAATTGTTACATTATATTGTGGGCAACTCGGGCAGTGGAGGCGAGCGTTAATGCGCATTTTAAAGACGGCCGTCTTAAACCTAGACTCGGGTCGCAACTCCCGGGCACTGCTATGAGTTGTCACTCTGCCACGCGATAGACGGTACCCGCTCGGTGAGTCCATTTAATACTTAGTAGTTCGGTCATCCGTCCGTTCATCTCCTACCTACTTCTGATCTGCGACATATATATAAAAGAGATTTCCACCCATATATTGACTCATCACGATATCTCTGGAACCATAAGGCGTAAAGACTTGAAATTTGGTAGGAATATTCCTTTCGCCGAGTAGAGATCAGCTAAAAACGAATTTTACGAAATTCCACCCACAAGAGGGGGTTGCGGGGGTTAATAACATATATGGCAAAACAACGTTTGCGGGGTCAGCTAGTACTTATATAAATATAAATATACTGTCTACCTACATTTTCTAATTTTAGATTTATAATAACTCAAAGGATATGTTGTTTACAGATGTTTTCAACTAGAAGTCAAATATGTACAACAGTAAATTGTAATATTAATTCGGTAATTTCAGTTTTAGAAGGACCAAAAAGATTTCAAAAAGAGTTTGTTACAGGTTACGTAGATATAAAGAGACCAAGATTTAATATAAAATATAATAAATTTTTTATTAAGTAAATATTTTGTTTAACATGCTTACTATTAATTGTTTTACTGTTTTGTTATAATAAACTATAGATTTTTTAGAAACTTATTCAAATTTATTTTTAAAATTTAAAGCCATAAAATCGTTTTCCCTTCCTTTGGAAAAGTTATTTCTCAGTTTACGTAATTTGAAATAAAAATAATTAACTTAGCTTAATAACAAATTCAGTACTATAAATAGAGCTAAAACCTAATGATTATATATTTTTATACTATTTTTTTCCTACACAGATAATTATCTTAATTATATTACGAGTATAAATAAAAGTTTGTCCGAATAAAACGGAATGAGCCGAAATATATTAATACCTCACTAACCCCTGTAGGTTTAGGTCTCGATTACGTATAACAATCATGATTTCCAGTTAATATTGTAATAATAATGTTATACTAAAAATTCCATATTATTATGTGAAATGTATATTTGCCGTTTACAACAAATAACATTTTTTAGATTTTTAATACAACAAGTCTAATTTACTAAAGAACTAATTACTATCATAACCGTTTTCAATTAAATTAATTGTTAATGACAATAGAAAAAGTAGTTTCTACCCAAATTAAAAGTACAATTAAAAAACGAAACTACGCATTTTGGATTCATAAAATTAAAATGAAAAATCCGTTCACATAAAAATCAGTCACTTCTGATTGTGTTTTATTATATGAGACAACGTAGCAATCAACATTTTGTCTGTGTGTACTCGTGTTTCTAATTTGCGTTTCAACCCTTATAAAGAATACTTCTTACGCAAGGTTATAATAACGCACATCCAACGAATTACATTGAAATTGAAAACGTAGGAGTTAATTTAGAAAGTCTAATTTGATATCTCGCTCAACAAGTTAGAAACAGACAAAAATTAAAAGAAATATGTGACATATTAAATTATATGCTAAAAAAGAACTACATATTAACCGAGTTTCATAAAATACTCATTTTTAGAATATATGCTTATCTTATAAATAGATCTTTTATTCATCAAATTAAAGTAAATTTGATATTTATATCAATACATATTATAGAACAAAGTCGCTTCCCGCTGTCTGTCCCTATATGTGCTTAGATCTTTTAAAGTAAGTTAGTAGTTTTAAAGTACGTAATAGATGGAGTGATTCAAAAGGAAGGTTTATATGTATAGTACATGCATAATATAGCAGAGGAACACTGATAATTTTAGAGGTTCCTAATGTGATGTCAAAAATAAAAACATTTTTGGGCAAACGCTGTAACGCTGGCTGAACCCTACGAGATAGATCAAATTAATATACTAGAGTATTTATTATACACCTTAAAAAGGTCTACATAAAAGTTCGCGATGGTATATGTCTAATGACAAAAAAACTGTGAACTTTGTATGTATACTCTGTAGTACCTACATTTAGAATCAGCATTTCACGCGTGCGAAGCCGGGGCGGGTCTAGTTAAAAATAATTAGTTGTCTGTAAAGTTGGTTTACGGACGATAGTTTAACGTGACAACGTCATAACAAAACATCTCCTCGGACGCATAGGCCAATCGTGTGGAAGAGAGCATGCGGCGCAAGCGTACAATGAGCGTAACGATACAATGAGCGTAACGCTACAATGAGTCATCCTTTTAACGTGACAGCGTCTAATAAATCGATGAACGCCGGCGGCCTAGTCACGTCAAAAGTGTCTGTGAAGCTTATTTGAATAAGTGTTTTTTATTTGATTTGAACAAAAAAAATAAAATACCAATATAAAACAATTATTTATAAAATGGAAGAGATGGTTGTACGAGAATTTTCTTGTCTTTTTAGGGAGAAAGTAAGACATGGTAAAAGTATTGTTTAAATAAATATTTAAAGTTATTCTGAAAATAGTCAAAAATAAATTTTAAGTGCTTATTCATAATAATATCAATTGAGAACATGGATAATTAATTAAAAGAGAGGTGATTTGAATATTTAAACACGTGAATTGAAACCCACCGATGATGGCAGAAGTATAAATACTTGCGCATGAGTGATTATTTGAATAAAGTTAGGTTAGCTGAAACTTGCATTATTCTTGATTGATTATTGGGTAGCTGAAATTCACATTATTTCTAACAATTGCCGGTGTAGGAGTAGGCTGGATGAGGATTGTGGAAAACCAAGATCTCTTCAACTCAAGATGTCTGGCGCGAACTTGGGGAGGCCTGTTTCTAGCAGTGGACTGTAATAGGCTGAACTGGACTAATATTATTTATAATTGTACTTAATGACTTTTTAATAAATCATTTTAATTTTCAGTTCAGAAGTACTCGTTAAGTATACAATGATTGAGATTCGCGGATTCGATCTCCGCACATGGCAAACGTTTGTATTGGCCATACAGATGTTTGCCGTGGTCTGGGTGTTTGTGCTTTTTTAGTGTGTGTATTTCCGGTTTTGTGTGTGTTTCCGGACTCCCGTCACAGGAGTGAATCCTACTAAGGACCGTCTAGTGAGAGGCGTTTTTAGTTATTATTATTACAAAACAATAAATTTGTATTAATATATTCGTAAATTAAATTCTATTGCTATCGCAATATGTAATGGACGCTGTGATTACGGAATATTGAACTATCATATTATATTATCGTCAGCTGACATCATGCAACGTCCCTAATGAATGCGACTGATACTTTAATACGAATATCAAAGAAATTATACCCTTGGCGCAATCAAAATGTTTACTGGTTAATACGATTCTCATTTATATAATTACCAAGTTTGTCAATCTATACTAATATTATAAAGAGGTAAAGTTTATAACTTTGTTTGTATATACGGGGTAATCTTCGCAAATACTGATCCGATCATGAAAATTCTTTCGCTAACAGAAAGCTACACTATTCAGGAGTACAAGATAAAAGGAAAAAGATAAAAATATATAAAGATTTTAAATCAGCAGGATTTGAACCTGCGCCCTCTGACGTGCCGTGTCAACAATTCAATCTAATCAAGCATTATTATTTGCCTTAGAAATTAATTGGTGATTTTAAAACATTTATATTTATCTGATTTGCTGAAAATAGTGAGAGTGTATTGGAACATATCAAATTTCACCGTACCCTTCTTATGTGAAATGGATTATAACGCTCAACGAAGTGGGCACGGGTCGGCTAGTAGGTACTTTGTAAGAGTAATTCAAAATAAGTTTACGTTTCATTTGATGTATGTGTGATAAAAATTTTTTGTTCATAATTTCATTTCAATCAATGTCATCATATACAAAGGTCGTAGAGGTACTTGCCCAGTCGGGTTGCTTCAGATTTTGAACAGGGTCTGTCCTGCTGTGAACAACCTCAGACGACCTCAGTTCACAGTAACTTATTGTTAACCTACATATTCTATATCTATATCTATACTAATAAATAAAATTGGAGTGTCTGTTTTTAATATTAAAATAAACGCTTTTTACTAAATGCATATGGATGTATACACGGTAATATACCAAAATAACTTTTTTTTACAGTTTTTATCTGTCTGCCTGTTTGTTCCGGCTTATTTCTGAAACGGCTGGATCGATTTTGACGGGACTTTCACTGGCAGATAGCTGATGTAATAAGGCGTAACTTAGGCTACTTTTTTTTTGTTATAACTGCGAACTAAACAGTTTCTTTTTTGGTAATTCCACGCGGACGAAGTCGCGGGCACAGCTGCTAGTATAGTAATAAGGATAGACCGTCTATAAACGAAGCAGTAAGAACAAAGTCAATGCAGATAAAATTGCGTTAATCGCAAAATTTAATATTAATAATATAATATAATTATATAATTTAATTATTAAATAAAATAAACTCGTAGATCCTAACAAAACTATTAAGTAAATGAATTGATTAACTTCATTATATTAGAATAGATTAAAACAAATTATTGTAACTCACGAAAAGGTGTTGAAGAGCGTATCACTGAAGTTTGTATCTCATTAAAAGTCTTTCTTTTGATACGATTCTTTTATTTTATTTTATATTTATATGAACATCTAAGTTCTTGAAATAAAAAGCTTGTTAATTTTCAGAGTAAAGACAATCTGCAGTATAATGCGTGTAATATATTAAATTGTCGTAAAGAGAAGGGACAAATTGAACGAGGTATTTTTTCGTTATCCCTGTCGGCAGAATGAGGTTTGAAATTAGTACGATCAACTCAGAACATTACAAGGCCAGACTAAATGTACGAATTAATTGAGTCATTTGTATTCGTTGCTTTTTCAGACATTTCTTATAAGGCTTGCTGATGTAATAAATAGTAACCTGACCAGTTAAAGTTTAGAAATATTTGAAATTCCTAGCTTTATATAATTTTTTTTCTCTCTACAAAAAAAAAACTAAGAACTATTGGTTTGAATGTAACTTATTTATTACATCTAGTACCTAAAATAAATACATTATACTTCTATACTAATAACTGTGCTTAGCGAGGCTAAGTAAATGAAGCCCTAGCTACGCATCTTCGCACATCTCTGGTGGAAACGTACCCTTAGAATAAGAAAATGTTACGTTTTAAAGTGTTTAATAAATTACGCTGAATTTGTTACAGTATCATCAAAAATATTGTTTTATATGTATCATAAGAAAACCATGAGTAAGAAAATTATCATATACAGAGGTTATTTTTTTAGTTTTTTACCCGTGAAAGAATTGATTATTAAAGTTTTTATGGTTCTTTTATTATAATATTTTATTTTAACACTTAACTAACGATCATTTTAAAGTAAAATAGTTGGAACAAAAAGCAGACTTAACGACGCGTAAGTAAACATTTTCTCTCAGATTTCCCAGTCCAGCTATTGGCAAAGCAGAAGAAAATACACGAATTGTAGAGGCTCTCATCCAAGTGATACATATTTAAAAATATAAACACACATTTATAAGAATATACGAAAATTATATAAATAAACACACACATATGAATATACATACAAATCAAAACAAAATTTGTCTCCTTTATAAACTTTTCAAACTTATATGCTTATGAGCAACATATTGTAGGAAATTAAGTATTAATGAAATAAGTGAATTCAAATAACAACACAAAATCCTTTTTTTTATTATAGTTTAAGTTTGTATATCCTAAATGACATTACTATCATGTGTCATAGTATATTACCTTCAATACATACATCTATAGGTGTTAATAAACGGAGGTTCTTGGTATCTTATACTAAGCGCAAACCGCAGAATCTGTTCTTGTTGTAATTAGGTCTCATGGCGTCATAAATCAAGTATAGACAGGCCGCAGAGTAACGTCGATTAAACATTTTCTTAATTAATTTCGGGTTCAGACATAAATACTAGGTTACTAATATATTGGGTAAGTAAAGATAATAAAAGCTCTAAAGAGCTTTGTACTAGACTCAATATTAAGAAGGAAATAATAAAATTAAACAATCTAGCTCATGTCACATAGTATGAAGATATGGGAGAAAGTGATAGCGCGACGAATGAGAGAAGAATGTGAGGTCACACAGAACCAACTTGGGTTTATGCCGGGCCGGGGAACTACGGACGCCATATTTGCACTCCGCCAACTTTGTGAAAAATACCGACTCGCACAAAAAGACTTACATATGGTGTTCATAGATTTAGAAAAAGCATACGATAGGGTACCCCGTAAGGTTCTGTGGTGGGCTATGAAAAGGAAAGGTGTGCCAGAGAAGTATGTACGACTTGTTCAGGCGATGTATGGTAGAGCTAGTACCCACGTCCGGTCCGAAGCCAGAGTAACTGGCAAGTTCAATGTGGCTGTAGGTTTGCACCAGGGATCGGCTTTAAGTCCGTATTTGTTCCTCCTAGTTATGGATGTTCTAACATCAGACATACAGGAGGAAGCACCCTGGTGTATGCTGTTTGCCGACGACGTTGTTCTTGTCGGGGATAATGCTCTTGAGGTCCAGAGCAGACTGGGAAAATGGCAGGAAAGACTGGAGGACGCGGGGTTAAGGATAAGCAGATCCAAAACCGAGCATCTGTTTTGCAATTTCAGCGGTTTGTCCAGTTTTTCCCATATTGCCTTAGATGGTGTATCCCTACCAATCTGCTCCGACTTTCGGTACCTTGGGTCATTAATACAAAATGACGGCAATGTAGACCGTGACGTGAAAAATAGAATAAATGCGGGATGGATGAAATGGCGACAGGTCTCTGGAACAGCTTGTGATCCACGAATGCGTCTTAAACTTAAGGGGAAAATCTACAAAACGATCATAAGACCTGTCGTAATGTATGGATCAGAATGTTGGGCAACGAAAGTGACGGATGAAAGAAGAGTACACGCAGCCGAGATGAGAATGTTGAGATGGATGTGTGGAGTGACAAGGAGAGATCAAATTAGAAATGAGTATATAAGGGGAAGTTTGAAAGTAGCACCCGTGACGGAGAAAATAAGGAACAGAAGGTTAGCTTGGTATGGCCATGCATGAGGAGGGATGAAAGTTATATTGGTAAAAGAATGTTAAAGATGAATGTCGAAGGACGAAGAGTGATCGGCAGGCCAAGAAAGCGATGGATGGATTGTGTGAGTGAGGACATGAGAAAGAAAGGAGTATGCGCTGAAGTTACGAATAATAGAGAGGAATGGAAGAGAAGAACATGTTGTGCCGACCCTATATAAATAGGATAAGGGCAGGGAGATAATGATGATGATGAATCTAATAAATCGAACCCACTAGTTGAACCAAGTGTTTTAATACAAAAAATGTTAGTAATGAAAAATGCAAGTTATACAGTGAAATATTACGTTTTAAAAAGAAACTTTCCCATTCTGTGTTAGTTCGATAAAAAGTAATATTTTTATCAAATTTTATACTGGGGCAGAAATAAATTTTCTTAGCATTTTAAAATTGTACGATCCGTCATAAACATAATTTCAATTTTCCCAAATCTCTTTTTTTTCAATTTAGGAGAATGAATGGAATTTTTAATTTAAAAAATAATGAAATAAATTGTTCATAGCTAACATCTATGTCCCGAATATAACCTCTAAAATATCAAAAAGGAATTTGACCCAGATTTTGTGATAATAAAATGTGGATTTAGTTTTAAAAAAAATCGAATTTTCTGTTATATTAGTTTAATACTAGAAGTAATGTCGTCGAGACAGTAAGTCTTTACTGCGTAATTATGTCTACAATTAAACGAAATCCTATTGGATCCAAACCAAAATTTGTTTTTATTGTTAATTTATTAAAATACAACACTAGATTCGTCAACCGTAGTCATTTATGTCTTAGAATGTATATAAAAAAAAACAATGTTTCATTTTATTAGTAAAATTGGAGTAATAACGGTATAATAATTATTCATTTGTGATGATAATTGTTTGATATTTTTATTTCACTACACTGTAATTAGTTGTTTTGATTTTTTATGTCTCTTTATAACATTTATTTAATGTTTATTGACATGCAAGTCTTAGGACAAAATCAAAAATTCCCTTCAACTTTATCATATGTCTCTTAATCTGTGGTAAAAGAGTTTGCTTTAACGTTAAAATAATAAGAGTAAATTCGGCAGGAGAGCTACCCTCGGAAATTTCATCGACCCACCGAACAAACCAACTAACCGTGTACCTCATCAGTGCAATTACGACCAATTTGACAAAAGTGTCCGACTAAGAAGAAAATCTTACCAATACGACGCACCTTCACATACAAATTATGTAAATGTAAATTTTATACCGTCTTTAAAATTTACGTGCACTTCTTACAGGCAGCAGGTCCTGACATAAGTGTCTAATAAAATAAAATTTATTCGTATCAGAATGACCACCGTGTTATCTGCAGTGAAATTTTTACAAAATTCCTTGCTAGAAAATTTTAAGTAATCGTTTGAGAGATAATGGTGAATTTGCTAGTTTAAATTTTACGTACATTATTTTGATATTAAGTTTCACGCTAAAGATATGTAGATATGAATCTATAAAATTAGAATTGTATCTGTTTTCATTTTTCATTTAGGTTAGGTAAAATTTCGAGAAGCCCGACTAGGGAAGTATATCAGTCTTACAGGAGATCACAGCCAAATAATATTTGCTTTGAGAGCAGAATTGTGTTCCTGTGATGAGTAAGGTGGGTCGGGGGTAGAGCCGGAAATGAATTTATGATGCGCCTGGTTGTGCAAGTGCACCTAAGCTACACGGTAACCATTTACCAATATTTTCAGCAGCATCCTTATTTGCCATCATAGAATACTAGACATAAAAAAAATCGATTATATAGCTGTTGAATCAGGTAAAGTGTAACTTATTTAAAATATTTTATTATAATTATAATAAATATTAATTTTAATTAAAAGTTCATTCAATGCCCAAGTATATTTAACAATGAAATTCATAAAACTAATATAAGACGTCCGTTGCAAATGATCGACAATATTTTAATCTTATAAGTCCTGCTTTGTGCTTCTAAGATCTACGTGTTATTGTATTATACATCATATATAATATGCAGGACAGCGAAGTGGTAACTCATGTTAAACCTCTTTCTACTATATCAATGATTTCAAATTCTATAACGTTTACATCATATATTTTATTTATGAAATTTAAAATAATTTATGAGAATTCATATGCATGTATAGGAAGATCTAGTAACAAATAGATAACACTTGCAAGTTACAAAGTGCATTAGGTTAAAATCTAACTTATGCCTTATGAAAACGTTAACTTGTTGAAACTTGATCGACTCAGGAGGGAATGGGAATCAAATACTCTTGATAGCTATTCAATATGTACCTATATGAATAGTAAATGCTTTCTATTATAGTTCCACAAACGCTACTTATTACTGTTGATTAAAAAAAAAACACTTATATTGAAACTTCAAAAAATTTATAGTTATTACTTCTACTATTATTTTTTCAATCAAATAAACCTTCAATAAGTTCGCAATGTAATGTCATTTTCATAATGTGACCACCTATAGTCAGAATTCAGTATTCATCATGGACGTAATATACGTTTATTACGTCCATGGTGTTCATTATGGATTTTGACGTCTGTATAAGGTGAAAGCATACACAAGAAGGAGGTTGCGCTTACATATACATTATTACATAGGAATTTAACCCACGATATTGGCGCGGAAAGCAGGGACACTACATCAAACTGAAAAATAAACCTTACAATATTGTCCTAACACTAAAAGAAGCTCTCTAAACTAGCCCTATTACTACGAGCCTAGCCCTGTATCTACGTTATTGTAAATTGCCTCACTAGAGGTGTTAGGTAGCGCATTTATACGGAGAACTATGTGTAATGTTTTGTTACGGAAGTTAAATAGAGATGCAATAACTCATTCAGGAGAGTAATTGTAATAATAATTTCTTATAAAGCATCAATAATAGTTATTAATAGTAAAATTTGAAGGTTCCCAACTTGATATTATATATTTTTTTTTTTGCAAGAAACATGATTTTTTTCTTTTTAAATTTATAAATAACTTGTGAGGTCATCAACTTTATTCTTCATCTCCTTAGATTTTTAGAATTGGTTTTTGCACCATTGTAAGTAAATTGTAGAAATAATTAATTGTAAGGATGTGGAAAAATTGCGGAAAATACATTCGTTTTGAAATATAATTGAGAATTTTTGTTTTACCAAAGAATTCACTGATTGTTGCTAAATGACTCATAAAAACCGTTGTCACACCGACCCCATTTTGTACGTCAAGTTTTTCCATAAAACATTTACAGTGCCATAAATACAATAGTACGTGACACTTCATTGGGCAACAAGCTTTATTGTTTGTAATTATTAAAAAAGTAGCTAAATGGATAAACGTTGTCCTTTTTTGGGTTTTCTGAATTTTTACAAAAGGCAGCACAGTTTTCGTAATTTCTCGTTCCGAAATAAGTAGTGCATAGAATATTAAAAGTAATAATGTGAAATAATAATGAGTAATAGTGTAAATAGCAATAAACATAAAAAATGCTTGGTTCGACCGTTCTCGAGTTTAGCGTTTAGCAACAAATTAAGCAGTTCCTTTTCATTAATACAGATTATCTTTTTAAACGAAATTAACGCCTTACAGCTATTTTTTTATAAAAAGGGCTTAGTAGGAAAATTACTAATATAAAAAATAAATAAAGAATGGATACTTAATAAAGAAACACGTACTTAATTAAAAGTTAAATAGGCGATTGTACTAATTTGATGATATTAAACGATACTAGAAGAAATACGCTGTTCTGATTCGATTAATTTTTAAGACCTTTGGTATGATCGATAAAAAATATGTGAAGTTTTATATAAAAAAAAACACTGTAACAAAATTAATTTCTGACAATAATAATATAATATTATAAATTAAGCGTGAATAGAAATAAGCCAGCAAATTCCTACTGTTGGGAAGAATGCATCTTCTTTTATATAGATGGGTCCAATCTTACCACTGCACGAGAATTATGCAGTGTAACGCGCGGACCTGGCAACGGCGTCGGTCGAGCCTAGTTGCTACGCGGCCGACCGCGCGGCAGTTAGAGACAGTCGCACAGCAACCCGCGAACCTGGCAACAGCGCGACGGTCACGCGTTGTCGCTAGGCCGCCCGAGCGGCGAGCGCGGTCGTTAGGGGCGCGAGGCGCGGAACCGCGGGTATTTAATGCGGGCGTGTGCAGCGGCCCCCCACCCGGTGACGCTGTAAAGGCCGATAGGGCCAACAGTACTACACAATCCGAAAAAAAAAAAGGCGCAGGATCAGTGGTGATCGCGCCGTCGTCCTGAACATGTGATCTGTTCGTTGCGTTAAGTAGCGCCCAACGTCGGACAGTTGTTAAAGTGGCGCCCAACTAGTGGCTTCGAACTCTAACGGTTAATTAGTATTTACCTACTTGTGTTTTGCCGCGAAAACACGCGACGAACTAAAGTGGTCGAACTCAAACTGTTAGCTAGTATTTTTACCTACTTGTGTTTTGCCGCGAAAACACGCGACGAACTAAAGTGCTCAAACTGTTACTTAGTATTTGTACCTACTTGTGTTTTGCCGCGAAAACACGCGACGAACAAAAGTGCCTAATAAACGCGACGAACAAAAGCGGTTAATACCTACTCACTTGCCGCCATGCCAAAAACGAGGTCCACGCGCGCTGCCGATGAGCATCGGCAAGCTGGCGACCTGCTGAGCGACGACGCAAGCGACCCTGATGACACCACGGCGGAGCCGCGCGCCCGAGGCGCCCCCGCCCCCGCTGCCCCTGGCGCTCCCGGTGCATCTACGAGTGTGGACACCGAGAGGCTCTTGACGAATGTCATGCAGTCCTTCGCCAGAATGCAAGCAGAAACGAACAGGACTCTGGCTGAAACCCTGAGGTCATTGTCCTGCAACAGCCCCTGGAACCCTGCGACTTCCCCATCAAACAACCTCCCGCCTGTCGCCGCCGCCGCCGGATGCGGCAACTTCGGCAGGTGTACGGCGAGGTTTGATGGAAGTTCACGTGACGCAGAAGTGCTGGAAGCGTTTTTAGACGCCGTATCTATCTACAAGGAGTGCAACAACGTGAGCGACGAGCACGCGCTGCGCGGCCTCCCGATGCTGCTGGTGGGCGACGCCGCCGTGTGGTGGCGCGGAGCTCGCACCGGCGCCATCTCCTGGACGGACGCCGTGGCGCGCCTGCGTTCCATGTACGGGACACTGCAGCCGGCTTACAAGATTTTACGTGAAATCTTCGCCGAAGAACAAAAAGACTCCGAACGAGCTGAAGTGTTTATGTGTAAAGTGCGGTCGTTATTAGCAAAGTTGCCTTACGTAGTGCCTGTGCGTATGCAGATAGATATAATATACGGACTATTGCATCGACGTGTAAGAAAACGTTTACATAGAGACGATACTGGTGAAACTGTAGATTTATTTATAGATAAGGTTAGGAGTGTTGAGGACACGGTAGCGGAGTCCCAAGTATTGTCGAATAGTACCTACTCCGTCTCTGGCGCGAGCGCGCCAAATCTCGAACCGAAGTCGAATCGTTCGATCGATCGCGGCGTTACCCTTACCACCGGTCCGAGCATTACTACCGGAGCGCAACTCACTCCCAACTCGAAAGAGAATTCTAAACGCGATAAGCGCGTTCGTTGTTCGTATTGTAAATTTTACGGTCATATTGTTACTGATTGTCGTAATTTACAAAATAAAACAAGTAAACCGAATACTGTAAGTTCGAATATTAGTGTAGGTAACAATAATAATAATCCGATACGTTGCTATGGATGCGGCCAACCGGGCGTAGTGAGATCTAGATGTGAGACATGCCTTAATAAAAATGTACCTACGAAGTCTTTGGACTTTAATATCGTCGACGGCACCGCTACCGACGCCGATGTAGACCGCGCGCTGTGCGCGACGAGTGTGAGTAAGTGGTCACATCCAATGGTGTCGGTTGTCATCGCGAATAGGGAAGGCGTAGCGATAGTCGACACTGGGGCTACGTGTAGTATTGCTAGTCCCATGTTACACGATATTTTACGTTCGAGCGGGGTACAATTTCGTGAGTCAGAGCGCACCATTGGGCTTGCGGACGGCTCTCGACAGCTAAAGGTAGTGTTGACCGCTACGGTGCCCGTAAAGTTAGAGAGTAAAGAAGTAGCAACCGAGTTTGTGGTGTTCCCCGGCGAAAACACACGAACTCTTTTAGGCCGGAGTTTTATTAGTGAGGCTGGCTTAGTACTAGACTTAGCCCAAGAGTCGTGGTATTTTTCAGATAATCCCGATGTTGTTTTCCCATTTGTTCAATCTTTTGTTTTGAATAACGCCACTGTCACGCGGAGCCCCGATCAGCGAAGCGCCTTTGAGACTATTGAGTCTCTTCTAGTGTCAGCGCCGACACTGCGTCAGGCTGATGAGTCGAAGCGGTTCGTTCTCAGGACTGACAGCAGTAGTTATGCTCTCGGAGCAGCTTTACTCGAGGGGGAGGGCGTCGACGAACGACCAGTGGGATACGCGAGTCGCCTCCTCACAGCAGCGGAACGGAAGTACAGCACGACTGAACGCGAAGCCCTAGCCGTCGTGTGGGCTGTATCCAAGTTCCGTAAGTATATTGATGGGGCAGAAGTAGTAGTTAGGTCCGATCACCAACCGCTTAGGTGGCTCATGAGTTTGAAGTCGCCGAGTGGTCGACTAGCCAGGTGGGCTCTGAGTCTCCAAGAGTACAACTTGAAGATAGAGTACACTCCAGGTAAGTTTAATGTGATTGCAGATACCTCATCGCGCCCCGCGTGTACTAAAAGTAAGAAGTTGCCCGTCGTGTCGATGGACGCGAGAGACGTCCATGAGAAGGCCCAGGCAACGCAGAAAAGGTACGCCGATGAAAACCGCCGGCCCGCGCCAGATTATAAGGTTGGTGATTACGTACTTTTGAAGACCCAAGGCTCCAACGACGCTAATAGAGGACAGACGCCTAAGTTTATACCCCGTCGTGATGGGCCGTACCGTGTCCGGGAGGTCGTAAGTGCCACGACTTTTGTGTTAGAGCGCATTAGCGATGGTGTTTCCTTGGGAAAGTATCACGTCTCCTTGTTAACCCCGTTCGTTGGTCGCATCCAAGCTCCAGTTCAGGAAAAGCGTAGGAGGGGAAGACCGCGAAAGGCTAACCCGACTTCGAGGGCGTAACGTCTGGGTTAGAGGGGGAGGATGTAACGCGCGGACCTGGCAACGGCGTCGGTCGAGCCTAGTTGCTACGCGGCCGACCGCGCGGCAGTTAGAGACAGTCGCACAGCAACCCGCGAACCTGGCAACAGCGCGACGGTCACGCGTTGTCGCTAGGCCGCCCGAGCGGCGAGCGCGGTCGTTAGGGGCGCGAGGCGCGGAACCGCGGGTATTTAATGCGGGCGTGTGCAGGCGCAGGATCAGTGGTACTCGCGCCGTCGTCCTGAGCATTTGATTTGTTCGTTGCGTTATATTCTATACCTAAGCTTAAGCACTGATCTATGTTCATAGTTAATAGTGTTACAATCGTTGAAGTATATACTTGAAGTGTATATGTACGTGCCTATTAAATTTAAAGACAATAAATGTGTTCTTCTGAACTCAGTGTTTTATAATAGTATCCCACGTAGATCGGTTTGATAACAGTGCACCCAACTCGGGACAAGTTGTTATAGTCTTGCGCCCAACGTTGGGCAGAGTTGTTAAAGCAGTTAATTCTCCTTTGCTAATTATCACCTTTATCAAGCGCTTGGGATAACAAATTTTTTCACGTCTTTCGTTATACGTTCTTATCGAGGCACAGTAGGTAGTCATAAAGTAAATAATTCTCGAAACAAAATATTTGAACGAAATCAAATATTTGTTTTTAGCATAATTTGAACCTCAAATTAATGGTGTTAGACACCACCACATCTTCAAATTTTTTTTATCGAAGGTCATACATTTAAGATTTACGGATTGACCGGTGTACGTGTTTCAGGATTTCTCACTACATGTGTACAAGAAAAATTGGGTATAAGAGCAATTTTTGTCTTTAATCAACGACCCCATTCCATATGCTAAGCATGAAGGTGATATTTCATCTTTAGTGTTAATCACGTTACATTACGTTTAATGTATTCTATTTACTAAATTATTTCAACTCTCAAAAACACAAATAAAAACTGTATAGTGTATAGTTTTGTAAATCTGTTTTTTTTCTTTGTGAGGTGTTTTTTATATTTTATACTATGCTCATAAAACGTTGTAGATAAAAATTGCTAATAGAATTTTACATAAAAATATTTAGCGTTTCTTTCATATTAGATAGTATTACTATGGATGGATCTTTCGTTAACTAAAAAAAAAAAGAGAATTAAAACATAAAGTGATCGTCATTGCCTATTACCTACATAATAGTTTAAAGGTTAATGCTTCGCGATCTTCTTATGATTAGCCTGTAACATCCCACTGCTGAGCAAAGGCCTCTTTCTCCGGGTAGAAGAAGAGTTAGCGCTTAATCCACGCAATCTTTTTACATCCATTTATATATTAGTTCTTTTTTTTTACAATTAATTTAATTTAAGGTACGAAACAAAAAGAAATTTAAACCTTAGTACTCTATCAATTTTCTAAATAATATTTATAAACATAACAGTCAATAAACTTATCAAAGATTGATGTGGAAATATGTTAGGCTAAAAAAATCCAATTATTTTTCCAATGCAACGTAATTTTTCTGCCACATCCATATGCATCTATCGTTGTTTGTTTTAGTACATATACGAAAGCCGGTTAAAAGCGTTTTGTTTCATTACTAGACTTTTACTGAAACAGGAAAGGACCTAGCGATATGGCGTGTTTGCTCAAAATGTCTATATTTTTTTACTTAGTAATAATTTCTTTGATCTCTTGCTTTGTCTGTGGTAAAGAAGGTTAGTATGACTTATTAAAATATTTTCGATCTTAAATCATAATAAAAAATCATATGAGTTGTTTTTTGTTTTTTCTTGTTACAATGTTTTTTTTGAGGTGAAACTTCTTTAGGCGCATGAGGGGTAAAATTTGAGCGACTGGTAACGCGGCAGCGTTATGACGGTCAGTATTTGGATGGGTGACCGCCTGGGAACACCACGACGTTGGCTTTTTGTTTTGTTTTTTCAATTAGTTTTTTTTGTACTTTAAATTCGTTTTTTTAAATTAGTTTTTTTAAAATTAGTTTGCCAAGAAGTTTCACTTCTGACATACATGAACACATGTGCGTACAAAGTACATATGTGTACGCAATTTTCTTTTAGTAGTTTAATATAGATTGGTGTATCATTAAAAACTTTACTTTTTATCATTACCTCGACTACTACTGGCTATTTATATGGCGCACTACTTCCTTTTTAATGAATAGAAAATAATCTTGTCTGATCTGTGGTGATTTTTTTGTTTCTATTATGTTCATATACAGGGTGTCCCGCGATAATCTGCAACCCCGAAAGGGGGTGAAACTAGACCATAAATTATCGCCAAAAAACAGAAAAAAATTCAAAAAATTAAAAAAAAAAATTATTTTTTTTATTGACGAATTGAGATTTTTATATAGCTTACGTAGCCTCTTTGTACAAAAAATGATGATTTTTGTACGTGTTTTTTGGGATACGGGCGTAATTTTTTTTTTATTTGAATGGCAATATGGTAAGAAATAATAATAAATTATAAAATTTTCTGGTATTGGGGGCATAATTCTGAGAAAATTAGAGATCATTGAAAAAAACAGTTATAAAAAATGGATTTTTTTTCACAAGAAGCATAGTTAAAGACATAATGCCACTTTTTTGCGAGCTAATTTTTATTTTATCCTTACCGCCAAGTACGTGGCGTAATATTTTATTTTATTTTAAAGTAATCGACCCACTACTTTGGAAGAAATCGTCTATTTTTGTACATAGAGTCTACGTAAGATATAAAAATCTTAATTCGTCAATAAGAAATAAAAATTTTTTTAAAAAAAGTTTTTTCTATGTTTTTTGTCGATAATTTATGGTCTAGTTTCACCCCCTTTCGGGGTTGCAGATTATCGCGGGACATCCTGTATATTCATGTTTTTACTTATTCACGTAACTGTGTTACATTGAAAAAGTTTTATAAAAAGTGTCGTTAAATTCTCTCGTCGCTTTTTCCTTAACACTTTTCCAATTATTTTGTTGACGTAAAAACAAATATAACAAAAACAAATTATAAAATCAACAACTTTATTTTGTTCTTACTTATCTCAGATTACTAAATAGAAAAGAAGTGAAATGCATGTAAAGTTTGTAGCTGTAATACGTACCTATGATTATATTGAAAGTCGAAAACGAAAATGCCTTATTCTTTCTCATTATTTATTCCTTTATTATTTTATTAGCTGTAGTCCGCGGTTATAGGTAGGGATCCCTAGTACATTTTTTCCACCTGATCCATGACCTTACGAGGTCATCAACTTGATGACCTCGTAAGGTCATCAAAAATTAATTTTTTTTTCTGTTTTTTTTTGCTTTTAGTTAGTTAATATCTATATAATTTAATAGTAATAATGTCCTACAAATTGCGTGGTACGTTATCCCGGTCCTACGCTCACTGCTGCTCTATCTCCTGCTAACTCTATTATCTACCACAATTGAGAGTTTTCGAAGAGGAACTTTTTGTTCGCCTCATCAAAATGTAGCCACTCCCAAAAAATTAGCTTGATACTGATCAGGTGGAAAAAATGTACTAGGGATCCCTACCTATTACACCCACGTTAATTAAAAAAAAACGTACTAAAATAATAGCCTTCCTGAGTAAATGGACTGTCCAACACAATAATAATTTTTCAATTCGAACGTCGATTTAAAAAAAAAAAACTCTATGTCTTACTACTATACAGTTGTGATAACAAGTTTGATGTTTGTAAACAAATTGTAATCAACATTTAGGAGTTATTGCCACTGAAAAAGTTCATGCCATGTGATGTATTAAATAATGTGATGGATGAACGTTAGTAAAGTGACGTTTAAAATTGTTATTGGAGCCTCATACGAGTAGAATAAAGAAACCTTTTATTTAGTTGTGATTCCCTTTCCTTTTTTTACAGGTACTAAAATTGCCATCCCAATTTACGACATTAGCAGATTGTGCTCAGACAACTTTAATTTTTCTAGTCGAAGAAAGGTAAATTCAATTTCACGTTCTGAAAAGACATGTAGAAAATGATTATTCTCTATATTTTTTCACTAACAGCACTATAAATAACTGAAAATTAAATACCTTTAACATTTATTATTTTAGGGCCTATTAATGAATAATACAGTCCTATAAATTTAATAGAGCGTAACAAATAGTTTCTCAATGTTGTGTATATACTCGTAGTAGGTACTAATAAAAAAACTGATTTAGTTCAGGAGTTCCGAGGCACAATGCCATTATTCGCAGGCCCTGAGGATTTGTAACTCCCCTTTTACGACATTTTAGTGAACCTTCGTGCCCTTTAGAAAAGATCGTTAATGTTTAACTTCACACGTTTTATTTGTTTAGGCTATATAAAAGTACGACTACACTAAAAGGCATTAAAAGATGCTAATGTATAAAAAGCTTTTAAAAGCCTATCCTTTACTTAAATTTCCATAGTAATAATATAAAAGGCATTCGAAAAATATACATGGTATAGTGTAACACATATAAAGGAGAAAAACTGATACATATTAATTATACATATTCGATCGACAGCGTTAATAACTATCGTTAGATTTTATGTGGAAGAATAATGGGGATATCAAGCAAATTTACCTACAATAATTTTTGCAGTAACAATTTTCACAATGTTTCCAATCGCGTCTATACGAGTACAATCATCGTACTAGCCGACCCGTGCCCACTTCGTTAAGCGTTATTTTTTTTTTAATGCAAATATATAGTAAAGTTTTCATCTCGCTCGCATTTCTCCGACTTTATTTACATACTAGCCGACCCGTGCCCACTTCGTTGGGCGTTATAATCCATTTCACATAAGAAGGGTACGGTGAAATTTGATATGTTCCAATACACTCTCACTATTTTCAGTAAATCAGATAAATATAAAAGTTTTAAAATCACCAATCAATTTCTAAGGCAAATAATAATGCTTGATTAGATTGAATTGTTGACACGGCACGTCAGAGGGCGCAGGTTCAAATCCTGCTGATTTAAAATCTTTATATATTTTTATCTTTTTCCTTTTATCTTGTCACTCCTGAATAGTGTAGCTTTCTGTTAGCGAAAGAATTTTCATGATCGGATCAGTATTTGCGAAGATTACCCCGTATATACAAAGTTATAAACTTTACCTCTTTACAATATTTATTTACATATACTATTATTTTTCACTGAATTTTTTGTTCAATAACAATAAAATATATCCTATGTCACTCCTGAATAGTGTAGCTTTCTGTAAGTGCAAACATTTTCATGATCGGACCAGTATTTGCGAAGCCCTTATAGAAACTTTATTAGCATAGATTGATGTCTTGACCAAATTTTCCGACGATGCTGCTAGCCGCTGCTGGATTCCGCGCCGTGCTTCGTTTTTCGACCGTATTAGTGACAGTCTCCAAAATTAAATTAAATTAATTAAAATTAACTATTTTATTAAAAATATTGAGGTATTCGCATTTCACTAATCCGTTTTTTTAAACTTTATTACAATTTGTGTTGTAATACAAATGAATATTTACAGTACCTACAGTACATACAAATGCGGTTGGGTTTTGTCATTTTCTTAACAAATACAACAATATTATGTTGTGTGTCCAACTTTCATCGTATTTCGTGAGCGATATTTTCGTTATCATTCGACGGATCCAATTATTTGATTAAATTTATTAAGTTTGGATGTAACAAAAATATTTTTACTACTAATATTTTATTTTCATTTCACAGTTAATATGCTTATTATGCAAAGGATTGGACCCATATTGCTTTGGTCATTCGACGTCTACTACAACCAGCACTACGACTAGTACTACAATTAGTACTTCAACTCCAAGTACTACGACTTCTTCATCTACTACACCTACACCTAGTAGTACTACAACACCTACTACTACCACGACTGAAACAGCTGATAATAATGAGTAACATCGTTATGAGTCGTCCAATTTTTTTATTTGCAGCATAAATTTGATTAAATAACGTAATGACAGATTAAACATATTTAAGTAGATATAATTTAATTTTTTTTTGCAAAAAAAAAAACTAAAATAAAATAATAAATGAATCTTATGTAACTACTATGTAGGTTCATGTATTAATAAAGTTATGATTACTGAATGCTGCTTTTATTTTAAAATCTAATGGCAAATAACCAAACTAATAAAAGTAACAAAATAAAATGTGAAAACCTATATTTTGTTACTTTAACATATTTAATTTCCTGCTCAAAATATGGAGCAGCCCGACTGGGGTAGTACCTCGACCTTATAGAAGACCACAGATAAATAATACTGTTTTCAAGCAGTATTGTGTTCCTGTTGGTGAGTAAGGTGACAGCTCTCTATAGGCTACGGTCTTACCATCAGGTGAGCCGTACGCTTGTTTGCCAACCTAGTTACATTAAAAAAAAAAATTTAAAGCGGAACGATAGGAATTCATCGTACTACCACCAACCAGAAACATTATTTTAGTCACCAACAATACTAAATTAAAATGATAAGAGAATATGTTAGGGATGGAAATGGTCTATTGCTATAAAAAGTTACTTATATATACATATCATATACAAAGTAAAATATTTAATAAGTAAAATGATTTCATTTATATTATTACTAGCATTAAATGATACATTGCCCAAAGTTAATTGAATGCTAGATAGGAAATTTCCCGTTTACAATCAGCTTTAATTGTTATTTGCGAAATTCACGGACTGTATGGGTTGCCCCCGAAGACAATTAATTAGTCTTTGAGAGAATATGAGAGAGGTAAACAAGCGCCGTGATTGTACTCCATTTACTTTGAATACGTGCTAATTAATGATTTTTTAATTATAAGAAACTAAATAGTTTAAATATTTGAATTCTTTTTTATATTGAAAAATGTTTACTTTGATTTGAACCGTTTCTAAAATAATTTGTAACAAATTCGAATATATAATATGTTTACTATTTATATAACTAAATTTTTTTATATTTATACAAAACTGTGTAACTTTACATAATAAAAAAATATTTTGCTTTAAGTAGGTTCGAAATCGTTAATATAATATCAAGAATGAAAATTATTTTTAGCATAAATCTTAGATTATAAGTGGTAGCATAGCGATGATAAATCAGCTTTTAGGTCAAAATTTTCTTTGTGGGAATAGGGTAAAACCGGGATAGATGCCCCGGCGGGATAGATGCCTCACATTCTAAAAACCTAACTTCCCGAACTCTCGACTAAAAATTAATCACATGAGTAGGAGCCGCAGTCACCCTGTACCTAATATACCCACGGACAGTTGTGCGACGAGGACGCGTTTTGCTAGTGTGTGTAATTATTTCCGCGGCTAAATTAACAAACACGTCAAAGTTTTAATGGTTAGTATTTAAGGTTGTATAACTTTATAATTAGTAATAAATTGTGTTATATTTTTTATTACGTCAATAAACTGGTTCATTGAGTCTGTATCTAGATGTAAATAGATGCTATTTTGTTTACAATTTATTTAAAAAATACGTGGGCATCTATCCCTATCAAAAAGGATAGTTGCCCTGATTTTTCGAGGTATAGGTGCCCTTAGGGGCATCTATCCCTTCCTACACAATATATGGAGTAACTGTATAATTTTTAAATATTTAGTGTCATTTATATTTTTTATGTATATACGTATATTTATATTTAGATTTTTTACTGATTCTAGCAGAAGTATGCCACGAAAATTTAAAAAAGGGAAGAAATGAGAGCTAATATAGAACAAAAAATACCGTCGAAAATTCTAATGGAATCATTACCTATTCTGAAAAACCCTTTGACCATGGCTAAGAGGATGGCGAAACAATCAGCAGATATTTTGAATTCAAAGGAACATATAAAACACAAGAAGGATGTAGCTGAAAGAAAGGAAAACAAGACTGGGACTACCGAAAATGACGATGACAACCTAGCTGAATTGTCTGATAAAGAAAATGATATTAATTGAAAATTATACCAAGACCGAACATCATTAAAAATACAAATTATTTACAGTGCAAGCAGCGAAGATGAAGACAATCCACGTAATTTCAAAATTTAAGGAAAGAAATATAAAGGATTGCCCGTAAAAAAGAAAAACTAAGAGAAATGGACAGGATAACCCTAAAGATACAAGTAAAGATAACTGCATTGAATGTTTTGAGAACTATAAAAATACGAAGTTGCAATCCGACTGGATTCAATGTGTAATGTGTCAGAACTGGCTACATGAAAGCTGTACACTTTTCAGAAATTATTGCTCAAGATGTGGAAAATTAAAAGCACTATTAGACTAAACTTCAATTAAGTTGGTTAAAGTAATGAAAATATATTTACTGTGTTATTTTATTATAAAAAAGTATGATTGTGCAATGTGTATGTTGAAACTTGATATTAATTTATATTTTTGTTGAAAAAAGCTTGTAAAATTTAATTTCACAAAAAAAATATGATTACCTATGCATATTGAAACTTAAGAATTGATATTTTATTAAAACAAACGCTGTAAAATTTATATTGTAGTGATTTGTGTGATACTAGAATTTTCTTCTAATGATAACAATTAAACGATTTAAAAAACCACAAAATGTTTTTCATTACTATGACGCATGTTTCTTGGAGACAATTTAAGGAATAGAACCAGCTAGCATTTGTATTAGGTTTTTCGTTTACACGGTATAAAGGGCATCTACCCTACACTGCAGGCATCTATCCTTCTCAGTATTTTCATGGTGGGGCAACTATCCATACAGGTAGGCATCTATCCTCGAAAAAAGGTTTCACGAAAAGCTAATTTCTGCTAAATGTGCAATTGATAGGTTAAAAAAACTTAAAAATAATTCAAGATAAAGGATTGAGCTAGCTACATTGATAAAAATTATTCGTATAAAATTCATATTTTTTAAATTAGGTGGCTTTTTCAAAATGTGGGGCATCTATCCCGGTTTTACCCTATACTTATTTACTTATTGTATCAATGTTAAAATGAAACAAAAAACGTTAAATACAGTTGAAACATATGTTTTTGGGTTTCTGGGAGAAATGGCTAAGTACCCGTAAGGGTGCCTTCAAATTTGCCGCGCGGCGGCAGCACGGCTGCAGCGCTGCTGCCGCGCGACTTTGTAAATCTATGTAAATAACAACGCGCGGTTGCCGCGCGACAAATTTGAAGGCGCCTTAAGTCCGCCCATTGTACAATACAATATGTAACTATGTTTTATGTGTATCATAGTTGTAATTTACAATAAAATATAAATAAATAAATAAAAAATAAATAGGGACGAGTATAGAATTACACTAAATATTTGTGTATTCCACGTATTATATTCAAAATATACCAAACATTAGAAGATTTGTGCATTCATCTGGACTGCGATACGTACGATGTTGCATAATTATGTACTGGAACAGATTTAAACGACAAGGAGGCTACAATTCCTAGCACTATGGAGATAAAAAAATTCTTATTATAGCAAACCTTTGCTAAAACAAAAAGCACATTAAGATATATAGAACTGTATACATGATGCAGTTAACTTAGCATGTTTGGACCACATTAAACTAACCGTGTCAACAGCTCGCGCAACACATTGTGTGGTCTAGAGGTGTGACGCAATATCTCGCAACACGTTATAGGACGGAGATTATGACGAAGTTGATGAGTTTCCAGCGATGCCTGGGCTTACGTGTGATTGTGACCTATTGTTCTCAACTTTATATGTAAGCTTCAATTAATGGAGCAAAATTTGAGCCTAGGTGATGCTAATAATCTTTTATTTACAATCTTTTATTACATTCACTTTTTTACATTATATATTGGAATTAAGAAGCAACTAAACCACTGAACGAGCTATTAAGTTCTACCCCAAAATTCGTACCTTATTAATTTAGCCGTACGTATACTTTTTGATGAATAACAAATTTCTTCTTATATTTTGTTAAACCTTCGATCGGTTTGATGTCAAATTGATAATAACTCAATTACTGGTTTTACGTTTGCGAATACCCTGGGGAAAGCTATACCTCAACTTTTTATCAACCAAACATCAATCAGTGTAATTAATTTAATTTTTTAGAATAGACAATGTC
Organism: Melitaea athalia; assembly: GCA_905220545.2. Taxonomy (NCBI): domain Eukaryota; kingdom Metazoa; phylum Arthropoda; class Insecta; order Lepidoptera; family Nymphalidae; genus Melitaea; species Melitaea athalia. Next base: position 6,184,478 of record HG992193.1, read on the forward strand.
ATCGTTTTACTAAAAACTTTATTAATGGCTTTACATTCCTTATATAAAACATGTAAAAAAATTATCCTGCTTATCTATACTATGATAAAGCTGAATAATTTGTTTGTTTGTTTGATTGTTTGTTTGAACGCGCTAATCTCAGGATCTACTGGTCCGATTTGAAAAATTCTTTTAGTGTTAGATAACCCATTTATCGAGGAAGGCTATAGGCTATATACCATCACGCTAAGACCAATAGGAGCGTAGCGCCAATGAAGAATGTTTCAAAATCGGGCTTTTTTTCTTTTGAGAGCTTCCGCTGCGTAAACGGTTAAAGTATCGCACAAATTATGTTTGACAGAATTGGTCCTATTCCACGCGGACGAAGTCGCGCGCAGAAGCTAGTCAGATATAATTATTACAAAATAGTATACCTACACACGCATATACATAAATTTTTAAAACTTCACACTCAATCAAAACTTTGACTTAAACAACATTTACCACGATGGTTATTTTTAAACTCATATTTAGGCGCACGGTTACCGCGGCACCTGCAACGTCACCGAAATATCCGCGGAAGTAACGGAATTTAATAATCCCGGTAAGTTTCGTATGAGTAAATTATTAAATTAATTGAACGCTTTGTATTTTGATTTTGTAAAAAAAAAGCACATTGAAACTCAAACACAAATCGGCACTGTTTATTTAAAATAATTGATTTAAAATGAAAAGTTTTGATTACAATACTTTATTCGTTTACTTAATGTCTGTGGGAGCGACGATGAGACTTTTGATGGCGGGAGGGATGCTGAAATAAGAATAAAAATTAAGAATATACAATCATAAAATTTTAAATTAACAAATTTACACAATCTTTTTCGATAAAAAAGTCGTTCGAAATTCGCCTTACGTTGTATTATAATAGTATACTTAATACAACTTATAATTATGGAATAGAGACAAAGAAAGAATTTCATCTTGGTACTACATCTAGGTGGGCTAGGAATTGTACAATACTGATCCTGGTTTTAAAACATCGCTTCAGCCTGTAATATCTCACTACTGGGCATAGGCCTCTTTCCCCTTGTAGGAGAAGGATCGGAGCTTAATCCACCACGCTGCTCCAATGCGAGTTGGCGGATATATTCCCTACTATGAGTAACGATCGCTATCAGGTGTACATGATGACAACCGGGACCGACGGCTTAACGTGCTCTCCGAGGCACGGTGGGGAGGAGACTTACAAGGACTGCACAAACACCCAAACAATGAATGGCCAATATAAATGCTGTCGTGTGCGGGGATCGAACCCGCAACCGCCTGCGTAACAGCCAATCGCAATCCAGTGCTGTGACCGCTGCGCCAACGCGGCGTCATATATGCATAGTTCTTAATAATGTTATGTTAATAAATGTATTAATTTCAAGTATTAAATCGTATACTCACGTCATCATTTTCCTCAACTTCTCCAGCTTGATTGGTGAACGCTTCAGGTACTTCGAAGTTATGGATTTCTTCTGGATTAGAGGATTCGGTAGCTACTTCGCCATCATCTGATGCTTCTTCATGACGCACATTCATCCTATGTCTTCGGTTGGTTCGACCTGGAAAACGTGTTACTTATTGTTTACTGCTCTATAAAAAATATAACAAAGCGGCAGTTTTATTTAAGAAAAACTTCTTTAGGCGCATGAGGCGTAAAAATTGAGCGACCGCTAACGCGGCAACGCGTCACGCGGTCAGTTCTTGGATGGATATTCGCCTGGGAACACCGCGTGACGTTGGCTTTTTGTTTTTAGGGTTCCGTACTTAAAGGGTAAAAACGTAACCCTATTACTAAGACTTCGCTGTCCGTCCGTCCGTCCGTCCGTCCGTCCGTCCGTCCGTCCGTCCGTCTGTCACCAGGCTGTATCTCGAGAACGGCTATAGCTAGACAGTTGAAATTTTCACAAGTTATGTATTTCTGTTGCCGCTATAACAACAAATACTAAAAATAAAATAAAATAAATATTTAAGGGGGGCTCCCATACAAAAAACGCAATTTTTTACCTATTTTTGCTCGATATTGATATAATACATATATTTAAATGTCTATTACACTAGTCAATGGTACGGAACCCTTCGAGCGCGAGTCCGACTCGCGCTTGGCCGGTTATTTTTTATTAGTTTTTTTTGTATTTTAAAATCGTTTTTTTAAATTAGTTTGCCAAAGAAGTTTCACTTCTGACGTGTGTACTTTGTACGCACGCAATTTTTTTTTCGAGTTCGCGGATGTACTTATATTGCAAGTACTATGCTCGCGTCAGAATTTCTTTTTATAAAAAAGAACAGTAGCTATAATTATCACGATAAAATGTATAAGATCAGAATGATAATTATAAATACGAGTAAGCCAATGCTGATTATTTATTTAGTGTATATAAAACAGAACAAAAATTCGCAACATCTGGCTAATTCACATTAACAATGTCAAATTAACTCGGGATTTTTATTTGAAACCATCAATGCGTGTAATATATGAAATCTTAGCAGAATCAAGTTTAATGTTTGGGTGTCTATATTTTCTTTAGAAATGAATCGGCTGACATAAAACACTTCAAAATTTTCTAAAAGTATACTTACGTAATATATTCTTTTTGTTTTTATGATAACATTTTATTTTAAATAAAGAAAAACTGTGTGTGTCAGCTCCGACTCTTCTGGAGGTTACTCCTTCAGATCGACTATCTAAATAGGCACAAAAAAGGCAAATACCATTTGAAATAATAAATAAACGAATCAAATAACGCCATCTATCGCAGATGGCGTTATTAGAAAACGTCGTTACGCCTTTAGACTTTATGCGATAGATGACGTTACGAGAAACGTAACGAGGCCATTCGTTCAGTAGATTTTACTCCTCATATTTTTTTCATACCGGGGGCCTTAAATAAAAATCGATTCTTAATAGTAAACTCCAATAGTATTTCATAATATAAACATTAATTTAACTTTATTAACTACACCTAAGATAAGCAACTTCAAAGTATGCCTAAAGCGTTTTCGGCAACAACTTTCGTACAATTTGTATTCTACGCATATTCCACAAGGGAATTCTTTTATTTAACACATTTTATTTTTATTGATTGGTTTACGACTACGATGTCTTGTATGTAACATTATGTTTTTTTTCGATGACGATCGATACTAGACATATTAGGGTGGATTTAGACCAAACGAACAAAGAGCTAGAGCTAGAACAAGATCATTCTTTCTTGATCTTCGAACACTCGTATTCATATATATAACAACGAAAGAATGCTCTACGCCTATTTACACTAAAATAATTTGATAAGAATTTGATGTTATGGGGATAGAATGAGCATTCGCTCGTCTGATGTAAATTGACCATTAGAGAGTGCTCAGAATAATTTGTAACGTCATTTGGAATGTCAATTTAAATTTAAAGATACATATATACATATCATAAAGCCAAATAATAATTTATTTGAGCTGTATTTTAAAAGCACTTATGATTTCTTATATTTTAAATCCGTTAAAAAATTACTTGATTTGTTTTGATGGAATAAATTTAAGAAAAAAAATTACTAGTATTAGAATATTTATGAATTCCATGTCTCTTAAAAATAATTAGGTACAGTTTATTATGGTTATAATTAAGAAAAAAAATATTTCTCTGTATTAAAATCCTAACATAAAGTAAATAAAAATCAAATCACTATATTTTTAAATATAAATGGACTGTAAATAATGTCTGCTCTGATATTACACATGAAATAACAAGTCAAAGTCATATCAGTAATATATACGCCTACATCTAACCCACGTGTTTATTAAAGTAATATTAATTTAAAATTTAAATTTAAATACAAAATAAATGTCTCATTATTGTGATAATTCGCTTAAGAATAATAATTATGTATTTAAGTAGGTTTTATTCTTGTCTGAAAAGGAAAATATTTAGGAAACTTTTTAAAAATATTAAACGAACTACGAGTATCAAAACATATTATATTTAAAATGTAAAAAGGGAAAATTGGTTTGAAATCAATAAACACAACCAATTTTTTTGTTAAGATAAATCAAATTGTATCGGACGAAAAAACAGAATATAAACACGTTTACGACAGAAAGACACGTTTCAGGATTTTTCTTTCATTAAGATAAAGGATTGGGGCTTTATTTTCTGCTTAGCTTCATATTCGCGGATATGTATGTATCTGGGACTTTCTCGAAAATACTCTGGTTCAGGCAGAGAGTTCGCCTTTATTTGTTATTAGTTTTCCGTCACGGCTTCGCCTGCGTGGATTACACGATCGTTAAAATATAGTCCATTTCTTTTTATAAAAGAAGAATCAATTCAACACAACAACACCATATTTATATTTCTTCAAAATCATAAATGTTAAATAGCATTATATTTTTACGAGTAACTTTTAAAAGGATATATGTGCCTATCTTTCAATTTATTTTGAGAAAATATCTTACCGCGCCCGATCGTAAAACCCGGATCCAGAGAGAGAGATAAATTAAAACTTCCAGCATCTGGAAGCGTTTAATATGAATTTTTAATGATTAACTAGTCTCGCTTATATAATCAATTATTAATTAGAGTTAATTTAATTCGGATAACAATAATAAAACTTTTGCTACGAGCATATTCGAATTGTAACACTCGTACTAATCGGTTAGTACTCTTAGCTTTAACATATACCTAATATTAAAAAATGGCTAATGTAACCTTAAAAGAAAAGAGAAATATTAATGAAACAAAAAAAAAAGATAATTTTACTTGTTAAACAAAATTAGTAGCAATTTTACTTACCAGCCTCAACAGTGAATGTCATCAACACGGCGAACAAAAGTAAAACAGTCATCAAAACCTTCATGATGCTTAGAACTCTTAATATCTTCTCGAGATACTAAAACATTTTACTTTTTCCCGTTTTTATACAACCTCTACAAGCTATTAAAGCCATATTAAGAGATAACATTATCTGTTTCTTGAAGGTATTTATGATAATTACAGATTTTTAAACATAATTATGTACAGTAAAAACTACAAAGAATATGAAATTATTCTATTGGTAATCTATTGATGTTCGATGGTTTTAGGTGTCCTGTTCAACTTTAATATAGTTTTCTATATAATTTTTTTTAATAAAAGATAGCTTCATATAACTTGTGACTCTTACGTGTAATAATGTGTCATTAAACTATGAAAGTGAAAAATTATATCACATTCAGATTATTATTTAATTTAATACTTTTGTAAGGCTGTCCAAGCTTAAAAGTATTAACAAAACAGAAAATATTGTTGCGTGTTAGGGTTCGAACGATTTGGAGAGAAAGACCTGCTGACTCTTTTAGAGACTTTATTCCCTAGCACTAGGTCCGACAGAAGCACTAGGTACAAATACTACGCACTAAGTACAAGCACTAAGCACTAGGTACACTCACTTATCACTAGGTACACTTCACTAAGCACTAACAATGTCCGAGGTCGCAGCCAATGTCGTAGGTTTCCGCTGGTATCACTAGTCTTCACTTCGAAGTCGCTTCGTCGTTAGCTCAAACTGAACTGACTCCGCTCGGCCTCAATCGGCCTTTTTATACCGGGCCGAGCCTACACCCAGACAGTTCTAGAATGTTCGTGCGTGAACTCGATCTTGAGTTCATTCACCCTATATAAGTCCTCTAACGCCATCTAGTGTTGAGTGGATGTTTCACGTTGTCTTTGTAACAAAGTGGTTTGTACAGCACACAACGTGGTTCCTCTGCTCCCCGCTAGATGGCGCAAGCTCCTTTAATTCGTGTACTCGTAACAATATGGTTTTAGGGAGCATGTTAAAACGTAAATTGAACAGTTAATACATACATTAATATAGGTACTATCGACTTTAAAAGGAAGAGATTCTACGGTAAACTGTTTTTTTTTAAACCAAACTAATGAACAAACTATTTAAATTCAAACCCCTCCTTTTGCTCTATTTACATTAACACTAGATATATTTATTTTCACCCTAATTTAAACATATAATTTATATCGAAATATACCTAATATACGAAATACATTTCATAATATTTAATATATTTTTCACTATATCGAGGAAAACGGAATAAAATATGTCACGTATTTACAAAATGCTTTCGTTTTCCTGATGTTTCCTTAAATAATCCAATAATAATCGGATCGTGATGGAAAAAATAGAATAGAATAGAATCTTTCTGTATCTAACATAAATATTAAATTTTAATTTAAGTAATTAGTTTAAGCTACTTTTAATGCGAATTAAGGGGTGTTATTAGTTGAAAGGTGCGATGAAAAGTTGTATGGAAGTATCGTAATTTTTTGAGCTAGAAGCTTGAAACTTATTTTTTAAGCTGTTGATTCGATATAAATAAATATGACATTCAAAGTTTGTAAAAGTTTTACCTTCAAGGGTGTAAAATAACCTAGGGAATAGAGGATGAAAGTTTGTATGGAAATATGTAAGGCCACAAGAGATAAAATATTAGAGCTATTCTGATGTCCAAAATAAACCAAATGATATATCCAAAAAATGCTGTCCAAAGTCACTATTCCACGCGGACTAAGTCGCTGGCACAACTAGTAGTAGATATTTTCTTTTCACATGAATGGTAAGGAATGCTTTATATTAGATTTGTTCAAATCTAATTAACCGTTTGCCTTTGGTGGCATACTTGTATCCTGATTTTATTAGAGTTTTCGCACAATAGAAAACATTCTTTATAGCAATAAAAAGAACCGTAGACTTATTAAATACTAGCTTCTGCGCGCGACTTCGTCGGCGTGGACTCCGCTCCTATTGGTCTTGGCGTGATGATATATAGCCTATAGCCTTCCTCGATAAATGGACTATCTAACACTGAAAGAATTTTTCAAATCGGACCAGTAGATCCTGAGATTAGCGCGTTCAAACAAACAAACAAACAAACAATCAAACAAACAAACTCTTCAGCTTTATTATATTAGTATAGATCACACTCCAAGTATTCTTTTAAAAAAATATTCAATGTACAGTTTTGACATTCCTACCATTTTATTATATGTATAGACTATACACATACATATAAAATGTAAACAATAAAACATTACACGATAATATATTCTAACTTTTATTACTCAGAGCAATATACAATGGTAGTTGATATGATTAATATCTTTTAAAAACTGCAAATAGTTAAACTGAATTTTAGTAAACGACTAATGTATGAGACAACCGAACATGTAAATAGTTTTACGTATAAAATAGGTTTAATTTTATCGATTATAATTTCATATAGTTAAAAGTATTAAATTTAAGTAAATAGGCTTATAAGAATAGAATAGTAAAGCATTCGATTTAACAAAGTACGATCCGCAATAGTTATGACAAAAATAATAATATGTAAATAATTAATTACGTATAAAGTTGCTTCATAAATTAGGTTTCATAGTTAAAGAATCATAGAAAATGTTAACTTGTGCGACTAGTTACTAGTTGAACAGATTCGCCTTAGTTTTGTTCATTTTTCGTAAACTATCTAGGTTAGAAAGAGATAGTGATAGATTTAGTATGAAATTAGACAAAGATAGCTATAGTTCGGGAAGAAAATTCATGTTTTGTTTGATATTTTCTAATATTCTTACGATTTTATTAATGTTTTATGTTTTATAGATAGTTATTCATACGCTTTAGCATAAATTATCATCAAAATGTTTGTAAATAGATAGATACGCACGCTGCGCGCACAGGAATAATACTAACGCGGGTTCGGGACTCGGAGGGGATATTTATACTTCGACGGTGGGGGACGGGGAAGTATAAATATTCCAGAGATCGATTTAGCTCGATTATTCTGAATTTATCGCGCGCGCAGCGCTAATTGTATGCTCAAATAATAGATTTTAATATAATAATATAGGTAAGATATAGTTTTAAGATAAATATGTTGTAAATTGCATTTTATTGAAAATAAAGATATTCCGGGGTGAGGTAAGGGTCCGCTGGCTAGCTACTCCCGAAATCATATAAATAGGACGCCATATCGGGCGTCATCATAAGCTGAAGGATTGCTTTATCAGCCCACAGCCAGACAATAAAAGACCCGCTACTAGCAAAGCCCGCCGCACGCCCCCCGCTTCGCCTACCCCCGCGCCTAACGCTATCACCGCGCCTAACGCGACCCCCGCCACCCCGGCTAACGCCAAGTCGGTATCGCCGAAGAAACCCCCGCCCATCTACATCCAGGACTTACGGTCCTGGAACGACATTTCGGCCAGAATAAAGGCCAGAAAAATTAATTTCACCCACGCGCAATCTACAGCGCAGGGTATAAGAGTCACCGTTCCGGACTCTGATTCCCACCGCCAGCTATCTAAGCTTCTCAGAGCCGAGAAAATCGGCTATCACACACACGCACTTGACGATGAACGTCAGCTGCGTGTTGTCATCCGCGGACTCCCCAAAGAGATCGACGTTGCTTCGATCCATGAGGATCTCAAATCCCAAGACCTCCCCGTCAAGGAAGTACACAGGATGTACAACCTACGTATCAAAGAACCATACAATATGGTTCTGTGTATTCTCGACCTTTCCCCGCAAGGGAAAGAGATCTACAACCTTAAAACTGTGTGTCACCTCTCCGGGCTCACAGTTGAAAAACCCCTTAAGCGTGGCGTCCCCGGACAATGCCACAACTGTCAAAAATACGGGCATTCCGCCCGTAACTGTTTCACGAGGCCTAGGTGCGTAAAGTGCCTAGGGGACCACAGTACGACGGACTGTCCTCGTAAAGTCCCAGACCCACTGGTTCCCCCAAGCTGCGTTCTCTGTAACACACAGGGACACCCAGCGAACTACCGCGGCTGCCCTAAGGCCCCGCGAAGACGCCCACGGGGTAAAAACCCCCATAAGAACTCGAACACGAGTTCCAAACCCTCCCCAAGCTCCGCCGAATCCCAACCGGCAAAAATAACTACCCCGTCTGCCCCGCCCACGGAACAAACAATTCCTCAGGTGGCAACTAACGCCTCGACCCCCTCACTGACCCCTCAGGTCAACAGTCCCCTAGGAGCCTGGTCTGTACCGTTGGTTATAAACGGCACACCGCCTTCTCCGGCTAAGCCGGAACCAATCTCCCACATCCAGTTACTCAATATGCAGGCTTACCTAGACAGCGTGCGGGCTACCCTCGAAAATATGTCAGCTCTAATAGGGCAATCCTTTAAGAACTTCTAATGGCTACCACTAGTAGGAATAAACCACGATCGCTCAGCGTTGTTACTTTCAACGCAAACGGCCTTATCCGACAAATTGACTTAGTACGTCAATTTCTTAGGGACCACCCCGTCGACGTCATGTTAGTGCAGGAAACCTTCCTCAAGCCTTCAATTAGAGATCCTAGGATAGCTAATTATCGGCTAGTTAGAAATGACAGAGTCTCCGCCCGCGGGGGCACTGTCATTTACTATAAGAATTCCTTGCACTGCATTCCGCTCGACCCACCCACGCTTAGCAACATCGAGGTGTCAATGTGTCGAGTCAGCTTGACGGGCCATCAGCCCCTAACCATAATCTCAGCTTACTCCTCTCCGAGCAAACCCCTCTTAGAAAGTGACATCAGATCACTCCTCTCGTTGGATGTCGCGGTCCTTCTGGCCGGCGACTTGAATTGTAAACAACCCCGCTGGAATTCCCGTAGAATGAACGCCAAAGGTAGAGAACTAGACAGACTGACTTCACTGCCGACCTTCGACTTCGAAGTGATCGCCCCTACAGCACCCACCCGTTACCCCACTAGGGACACCGGAGACAGACCCGACATACTCGATATAGCGATCTTGAGGGGAGTAACCTTACAGTTACGAACCATAGAGACGTTCTCCGAGTTAGACTCCGACCATCGCCCTGTCCTAATCCAGCTAGGACCAGACACAGATCTCCCCCAGCCCACTAAAATCATAATAGATTTCAAGAAGCTCGACATAGAGTTAAATAACATCGATTCCAACGAGAATTTAAATAGAATACCCGACACAATTGACTCCGTAGATGTTGCAAAAGCAGCCGCGTTAAACCTCACCTCTTTCATTAAAGAAAAGATCGATTACTGCTCTAGGGAAATTCCTAATCGCCCTGGAGAGCGATGGGAACTCCCGGAGGAGTTAAAAGATCTGATTAGGCGCAAAAACGCGCAGACTAGAGCCCATGACACATACCCGACTGACGACAACCGGAGGAGACTCCGTGCCCTACAGAGGGAGGTGAAAGCTCGCTTCGCCAAACTCAGGAATGACCGCCACAGTAGATGCCTCGGAGAGCTCACGCCTTCGCACACCGCTTACTGGTCGCTAGCGCGAAATCTCCGAAGCGATACTGTCACCACAATGCCCCCGATATTACGCCCGAACCTCCCACCAGCTCTCGACGATCTGGATAAGGCCGAGTGTCTTGCTAGTAGCTTGGAGAGTCAATGCTCGCCAAGCACTGAGCCGATCGATCAAAGTCACCTCCTAAAGGTTGACTTCGAAGTAGAACGCAAGGCGGCTTCACCGCCTACGGACGAACCACTCCCTCCGACGACCGTCGAGGAGGTTGAATCGATCTTGAAAGGTCTTCACGCCAAAAAGTCTCCGGGACCCGACCAGATTTCAAATAAGACCATTAAGCGTCTTCCTAAGCGGCTCCTCGCCCTACTTGTAATAATTTACAACTCCCTCCTGGCTAGCTGCTCCTTTCCCGATCAGTGGAAAGAGGCAATCGTAGTAGGTATTCATAAACCTGGTAAACCCAGGAACCTCCCTACCAGCTACCGTCCTATAAGTCTTCTCAATACACTCGGCAAAGTGTACGAGAAAATAATCCTAATCAGACTTAAAAAAGCCACGGAGAATATGACACCTCCGCTCATTAACGAGCAGTTCGGATTCCGAGCCGGACACTCCTCAGTTCACCAAGTGCACCGCATCACCGAACATATCCTATCCGGCTTCGCCATTTCAAGAGCCCACTCAACGGGTGCTCTCTTCTTCGATATAGCGAAAGCATTCGACAAAGTCTGGCACAACGGCTTAATTTATAAGCTGTATCAACTTAAAATACCAGACAGACTCGTGCTCATCATACGGGACTACTTGTCGAATCGCACATTCCGCTATCGAGTCGAAGGCACGTTATCGTCGCCTCGGCCGATACGCGCCGGCGTCCCCCAGGGATCTATACTCTCTCCGTTCCTGTACTCACTATACACGAACGACATTCCCATACCCGACCCCAGATCAGCTACTAAGCTAGCTCTCTTCGCAGACGACACTGCAATCTTCACGACCTCCACCTCAGTAGACGTGATGTCCAGACGCCTCCAAACTGCAACCACCGCACTAGGCGAGTGGTTCAGGAAGTGGAGAATCGAGGTCAACGCCGAAAAAAGCTCAGCGGTGCACTTCACCAGAAACCCAAAGCTCATTCTTGGGAGACAAGGGCGACCAAAGATAATTAAACTCTTCGGGACACCGATCCCATGGCAAAAAGAAGCCAAATACCTCGGAGTCACTCTAGACAGAAAATTAAATTTCAGATCCCACATTACCCGCGTACGTAACAGAGCCGCTTTCGTACTCAGTAGGTTATATATGATGCTATGCGGAAAGAGTAAAATGTCTCTTAGAAATAAGACGACATTATACAAACTCTGCGTTCGTCCTATCATGACCTACGCGAGTCCAGTCTTTGCCCACTGTCGCCCCGCCTACATCCAACGCCTGCAAGCAATGCAGAATCGATTCCTACGTATGGCCACGGCCTCACCGTGGTACGTACGTAACGTAGATCTCCACAAAGACTTCAAGATCGATTCAATCTCCAAGCATCTCACAATACTTTCTACAAAGTATTTCGAGAGAGCAAGTCGACACCCTAACCCTCTTATAGCAGAGGCCTGCATCTACGTAGGTAGAGGAAACTTACAGACTAGACTTAGACGTCCTAAGCACGTCCTGACAGACCCCGACGATAGGATTACCCTAGAAAACACCCCCTTCACAGGGGATACACACAATACACACACACACCGTCCTCGCCGGCGAAGACGAGGTCCCCCGCGTTAGGACGGTTCGAACACGCTTAGGCGTATCGACCGTCTACAACTCGTCACAGCGCTCCGCATAGCGCCTCCTCCATTCCGACGACGTTCTAAGCCGAGGTGCGATCTCGCTAGGAGACACCCTTAGGACGAACGTCACCCCCGTGCCCTCCAAAAGGGCCCACATCTTCCTTCGCGGCCGGTGTCTATGTACCCGGCCCCTCTCACCGGTGACGCTGTAAAGGCCAGTAGGGCCAACAGCAACTATCATTTCGAAAAAAAAAAAAGGGCGTCATCAGGTTACTCGTCTTGAGACAACGGAATAGTCAAGAAGTACATAGTCAAGACTCAAGATAGCAAGAAGTCTATATAGAAGCTTGCCAGCCACCCTTCTCTCTAACGGGATTTAGTGAAGCGCTATAGTGGTGTTTTATTGAAGAACCCCTGCACACGACAAGCACGAATATTCGTACCGGCTTTGTTCGCAATCGTTTATGTACCGGTTCTGGCAAATCAGACGTCATAATACAGTCCGCTAGCTCTCCCTGAGCTGGGGTCCGGTACAACTAATCTCATATAGCTGCAAAATGTTTGAGTAATTGTGAGTGGGTCTGACATTTTCGCGTCGAGTCGAATATCCTGAAGCATTTCTACTGTTAGTCAACAGGAGAACAACCTAAAATATTACTAAAACTATTCGAAAACGGGATATTTACCATGTTTATTAGTTTCGTTTTGCGGAGCTCGATATTTCGACATTAACTGCGAATGTCTTGTTCACGAGACCGTTTTCGAATAGTTTAAGTAATAGAAGTAACCATGATGATCTAAAACCTAAAATATTTTTGTAACTTAGGAAGATTTAATGAAACATTTGTATGGAATTTAAAAAATAAATACTACGGAACAATGTTGAGAGGTTTATACCGAATATTTTTTTGTTTCTTTTATATCTACATATGACAAAGTCTATACGGTCACAATTACATACTAAAGCCGAAAGATGATAACATTATCAATATTTTCATAAGATACAAAACTAAATTGTATGTACATAATGTCCCTGTCAATACACGTTGCTGTTTGCTCAACTCTCCCAGACACAGCTGACGACTTGAACTAACGACGTAAACATACTTCGTGTCTTAGTAACAGAATTGTGAAAGCAATTGTCATTGTAATATAATGCGAAACATCATTTATTTACAAGATAAAAACGTATTGGCAATTATTTGGCCTTGCATTTTTGGCAAGGCCATTGTTATTTTTATTTTTTTTTAATATTTTTAATCAAAAGGTGGTGCATCATGTGGTCTCATTTATATTTAATCGAGATCTGACAAGTACTTTTTCAGTAATCTCTAATAATGCGTATTTACATTATATTACGATACGATACGATACGATTCAGCCTCTAATATCCCACTGTTGGGCATAGGCCTCTTCTCCATATAGGAGAAGGATCGGAGCTTAATCCACCACGCTGCTCCAATGCGGGTTGGCGGATATATTCCCTACTATGAGTAACGATCGCTATCAGGTGTACATGATAACAACCGGGACCGACGGCTTAACGTGCTCTCCGAGGCACGGTGGGGTAACCCACAAGGACTGCACAAACACCCAGACCACGGCAAACATCTGTATGGCCAATACAAATGTTGTCGTGTGCGGGAATCGAACCCGCAACCGCCCGCGCAACAGCCAATCGCAATCCAGTGCTCTAACCGCTGCGCCAACGCATTATATTACACCTCATAAATTTTTATTGGGTGGACCGATTTCAATGATTCTTTTTTAATCGATAGCTGGTGCTTTTCGCATAGTTTCATTTATATTGCATCGAGATCTGGTTAGTAATTTTTAAGTAATCTTTGATAACGTGGATTTACGTGACTATTTTTTCGTCTACCTTTTTTTTTTAAATAAAACTTCTTTATTCGCATGAGGGGTAAAATTTTAGCGACCGGTAACGCGGCTGCGTCATGACGGTCAGTACTTCGACCCGTGACGTTGGCTTTTTGTTTTTTTTTTTTCAATTAGTTTTTTTTTTTGTATTTTCAATTAATAATTAATTAAGAACAGTAAATAATGTTCATGTAAATTGTTTTGAGGTTGCAATATAAAAAATACTTAAAGTTACATCTAGTGTAAGCAATAAGAATCAAGTGGTCGGGTTTGTATCAAAGGACTAGTTCTGCGAAGACTGTTTCTGCGCGTAATAGATGGCGCTATTCAGCGGGTGTGATTTTTAATTGGCTTATTGTTTTTTTTTCAATTAGTTTTTTTTAATTAGTTTTTTTTAATTAGTTTTTTTCATTACTTTGCCAAAGAAGTTTCACTTCTGACATGTGTACTTTGTACGCACGCAATCAAATTTTTTTTTAATGTATCTATATCGGCAAACAAGCTTACGGCTCACCTGATGGTAAGCGATTACCGTAGCTTATAGACGTCTGTAACACCAGAAGCATCGCAAGCGCGTTGCCAACCTGAGACCGAGATCTGGTCACCTTACTCACCAACAGGAACACAACACTGCTTGAAAACAGTGCTCTTTAGCTGTGATCTTCTGTAAGGTCGAAGTACTACCCCAGTCGGGCTGCTCCATAATTTTGAGCAGAAAATTTCCTGCTGTGCCCTACCTCAGTTCGCCTACCCTTATATTACTTGTCGATATAATTTAAGTCGGATTTTTGCGATTGCGAGCAAATAAATTCATCAGTTACTTTTTAATTAAATCTATATGATTTTGTTTAACTTTGAAGTGAACTACCGTTCGTACTAAGAAAAAGACAGAGACTTTTTCGAAATAAGTAATTTTCACACTTTATATTTTTTAAAAAGATATTCAGAGCAAATAATACATATTTCAATTATATAATGAAAATAAGTGTATAAAAAAGTTGAAAGAAAGAAATTCATTTAGTTTTGTAAACATTTTTTTTTGTTGAAAAACATCATTAGCGAGAGAAAAATCATCCACCAAATTACGAGTAGGGTCATAATCCTCAAACCTATTTTCTTCACGCCAAAGGAATCATTCGCTCGAAAATGTCACGACGATAGAACATTATTTTATATTATACTGTTTTCTTTATAAAGAGTTCCTAAAAGCGTGTAATGTATCAAGTCAAATAAAGTGGCAAATTTATTTTGATCCTACATTTATTCTGGAATAGGCCATTTTTTGAATTATTAATATTGAAATATGTAACTATGTTTACAATATTGTTAAGTGTTTTTTATATAATATTCAAAGACAATATAATTAATAGACTTTTTTCGTGTAGATGTCATAAATCAGAGCGCATTTTTTGTTCTATTTGTTCTAGCGTCGTAATGACCATGTCAAATAGCGATGCAGCTAATATCCTGTTCTAGGTGAACCAGGTAAAATATATTTTAACATAAATTTTCACGGCAGCGTAGACAGCATACAAGTATTTACTAATCTGCGATACAGTTGATAGAACTATTAATGGATGCATTCGCTTCGTACATTGCGTGGTGTAGCGTTTACTTGTTTGCTGCTTTCGTAGTATTTATGTATATAAACGCACAGCTCTACTTTATTTTATGTATTGCTAGTAGTGTTGTGTTGTGACCATGATCTGTTTTTTTGCTAGATTAATATTATTCAATAAAATTACCTGAAATGTTTAAAAAGAAAAGTTCCGAAATAATCATCTCGTCACTTGCCAAAAACGTAAAGAAAAAAATGTTCTAGCTGACTCCAAACAACACCTACATAATTTGTAAACAAAATAGTTCGAAACAGTCCTTTTAGAGACAAAGTATGCAAAGGAGTTCCCAGATTCCGCACTCCTAAATCCTTTTGAAAATCATTTACTAGCTCCTAAATCAACTCTTTATGCTCTTGTTAGTTCCCGCGCTACTTGTTTTTACGCTATTGTATAATGAATGATGAGACAGAACACGGCACTACCGTGTGTATATAATTTATTGTGTATGTTTTAAGAAATAAAATATATATCTAACTATATATTCAATTTATAAATATTAACACTACTTTGTTGCAAATATAAAACAAGCTACAAAAATATATTAAAACAATCTCAATACGAGATAATTATACGTGATTTTACAATTTTAATCTGCTATATTAAAGCATTTTGAACATTCTAGATGGTAAATCTTAATAATTAGGCTTTAAAATACGCTGTGGGACTTACCAGTCTCTACACCTTAGCGTAACAGAATGCAGGTATCTTGTTTGTTGCTACAGGTTCACCTTTTTGTGATATAAAAATGATATTTAGCGTAGCTGAAAATTAATATAATTATGCTTTACAGAACATAATTATTATAATTTAATTAAAGAAGATAGTTTTCAATTATCAATACTTAAAAGATGCCTAAACAAGTTTTGAAAAATTGTGGTCTGATGGAATCTGGTGGAAAAATATAATTTTTTACTACTATCATTTTAGGAATAATTTTCAATAAAAAAAGGTTTCGCTACACGAATAACAAATGAAATAATTAAATTCCTATGAGGATTTTTTTTTCTTGATAGAAAATTTATGTCTTTTTTGAACGAATCAGGAAGCTTAGATATTAAGCTTCGATAATAATTTTTCTTTTAAACGTATTTTTCGATGCTATAATCCTCAACAAATTTACTCTGGGCACTTACATTAAACACCTTAAATACGTTTCTGTAAACATAATCTCGGCATGTTTGCAATCTAAATAAACTAAAAAAAAAACACTTCAAATTTATCTCTAGACGTTTAGTATCCTAAGGTAACGGTAGAAATTTCTCTCGTTTTTGAACATTCAGGGGTAACTAAAGGTAGTAAACACAATTAAACGATCCACGTGTACCCATCATACAAATAAAATTCAAATCGACCTCTTTGTCGAACCTCTTTCATTTACAAACAAAATTTTACCTTTTTACATCCATGGTAGACACCTCCTTACTGACAGTTTAGTCAAGATTTGTACGAATAATTGGTAGGCCGATAATAATATAGTTTTGGTCATCGATCATAGATAGGTCTAGTATAATTTGCCTAGCTATAGGTATAGATGTAGGCCAGATCACAAACCGCTACTCAAGTTTCTAAATTTGTGCTAATAACTTTACCATTTGGATCCTTGTGTGTCTCCACATCGTACATCGGCGGACCCGGTTGTTATCATAAATACCTGATAGCGATCGTTACTCATAGTAGGAACATATCCACCAACCCGCAGTGGAGCAGCGTGGAGGATTAAGCTCCAATCCTACTCCTACATGAAAAAAGAGTCCTTTATCCAGCAATGGGATGTTCAGGCTGAATCGTGATATGGAAAAACATTACCAAGAAGTATAGTTACAAAACAGTTTAGTATCTGTACTATTCAATATTGGGTTATAAGCTCAGAACAACTTAGTAACTAACAACTGCTCCTTATATACGTCTAATAAAATGATTTCGCATCATTGATCTGGTCAATGATGTGGTCAATTATAAGAGAAACATTTCATGTGATGTGGCCAATTTTACGACATGGCCACGACGCATTCACGAGAAGTTATTTGAGGCATTGCTGATGCTAAAAATCTTCATAGGATAATAAATACCAATTCGACTTTTTTTTGAATCTATATAATAATAATACCTAATTAATGTTTGAATTTCTAACCCAAAATCATGTAAATTAAGCATGATTAGGGAATGCAAATCTCGCGAGATTGGGGCTCAAGCGAGATCTCGCGAGTTTATAAATATCGATCTCGCGAGATCTCGCCAATTTCGAGATCTCGCGAGATTGGCAGTTTTGTGTGAATTTTTAGGGTTCCGTACTTCAAAAGGAAAAAACGGAACCCTTATAGGATCACTTTGTTGTCCGTCTGTCTGTCACGACCTGTTCCTTGGAACTGTGAAAAAATCAAACTTCTAAGCCAACGCAATCAAAAGATACAGCCGTTTATGTTGCAAATTTTCGACACTCACAAGGGAATTAAAACCTACAGGGTACTTACCGTGAACTCAGAATCTTGAAATTTGGTACGAAGCAATGTCTTATAGCACAAATAAAGGAAAAATTGCGAAAAACAACAATTTTTAGTTACATCATGTAAAAAAATTATTTTTAATAAATTTGTTGGTACGGAAATAATTATGTTGGTACGAAACCCTCGGTGCGCGAGTCTGACTCGCACTAGGCCGGTTTTTTTTGCAAATAATCACAATATAAAACAATATAAATAACTTAAATAAACCGACTTTAATTACACCTACAAGTAATACAACCTAATAAGACGAAAAATTGTCAAGTAAACTATCAAGTACCTAACTTTCGATTAAAGTAAAAATCATCAAAATCGATAAACCCAGTGAAAAGTTATGCAGTTTAATACAACGTAGGTCGACGAAAAAGTAGTCAAGTAAATACGTATTATTATACATATATAACTTTAAAAGTATAAATTTAAATGGGACCACATGACACGCAACACCTTTCAGGTATTATATATATATTTTTGTTTGATATTAGAAAAGACGACTGGTTGTCTTTTCTAATATCAAACAAAAATCTTTTAGCAATAAAACAACTCTTTTATAACTAACAAAAGAACGAAAGGTCAAAAAAAAAATGAAACTTATTAACTAAGTTCAGTTGACTATTAATTAAACTGAGATATTATTATCAATTAAATAAAACTATATCTACTCAAGTACTCAGTAGATACATTAGATATTACAAATATAGCAATCAAATGAAAGATTTGTTCAGTTCAAATCACAAGCCATTATCGTTTCAGCCTGTAATATTCCACTGTTGGGCATAGGCCTCTTTCCCCATGTAGGAGAAGGATCAGAGCTTAATCCACCACGCTGCTCCAATGCGGCTTGGCGGATATATTCCTACTATGAGTAACGATCGCTATCAGGTGTACATGATAACAACCGGGACCAACGGCTTGACGTGCTCTCCGAGGTACGGTGGGGAGACCCCCAAGGACTGCACAAACACCCATAACACGGCAAACATCTGCATGGCTAATACAAATGTTGTCGTGTGCGGGGATCGAACCTGCAACCGTGCGAGCAACAGCCATACACAGACCAGTGCTGTGACCGCTGCGCCAACGCGGCACAAGCCATTATTACGAATTATTCGCGAGATCTCGTTTTTGCGAGATCTCGTCCTTTTTTTCGTCCGAGATTCAATCTCGCTAAAAAAGGCCGAGATCTCGCAAAAACGAGATCTCGCGAGAACGAGATTGCATTCCCTAAGCATGATCAATAACAATTTTTGTAAAATTTGATAAAACAGGAAATAGGTATAAATAACGTTTGTTTTCTTTTTAAAAATATGGCCTCAATTTTTAAAATTGTATGATAACACCATTGTTATGGAAAACATTGAATCTTATCTTTACTAAGTCCGCTTTGTTGCCGTATTTCTATTGTCATTTTTTCAAAGCAAATTACTGCTAAATGAAACGTTTTTTGATCTAGTTCGTTTTGAACTTGTCAAATTTATGGTAACTAAAATGTCGCGGAAATAAAAATAATTGTATAATATTTGGTATTTCTTCACATTTATTTCTAAATTCTATGCAGAAATTTTAGCGACAAAAATTACAATTTTCATTATGTGTTTGTGTGACAATATTGTGTATTTAAATTTTTTTATAATTTATTTATTATTTGTTAATTCACCTCTATGTTTCAAACGAACAATCGAAGCTATGAAGTACCTATTAGCATTTTCTAACTAACTAAAGGTGAAGTGAAAATCAAAACAATTATCCATTCGCTTTCAAAGAACATAAATAGAGTAGTGATACTAACAAATATATAAAATATATAAAGTAAAGTATTGATTTCGCGTTAATGTATTTTCTAATTAGATTAAGACTCCGAAAACGAAACGCCCACACGAATATACAACTACTTCAATATGCCTTTTTGTTACTATTGCTCACACATAATGCCTAGACACTTACTGAAACAATATTGATTTTTTTTTAAATTTTATTTATTTATTTATCTATTGCTATAAATATACTACCATTACGGGAATATAAAATAAAAAAACATTGGTTCATTGTTTTAGTATATATTTTTATATTTAGTTGTAAATCAATTTTGTGATATCTATACTAATATAATAAAGCTGAAGAGTTTGTTTGTTTGTTTGATTGTTTGTTTGTTTGTTTGTTTGTTTGAACGCGCTAATCTCAGGATCTACTGGTCCGATTTGAAAAATTATTTCAGTGTTAGATAGCCCATTTATCGAGGAAGGCTATAGGCTATATAGACCAATACGAGCGGAGTCTACGCCGACGAAGTCGCGCGCAGAAGCTAGTTTTTAATAAAATTGGAGTGTCTATTTAGAATGATTGATTAGAAATGATTTAATTATTAATTTATTAAAGTAATAAATTGTTAAACGAGAATAACCTTATAGAAGTACCTATATTTGTAATTTTCAATTATTTGTTAAATAAAAAATAAATATGAAATGTCTGTTTCAATATAAATTTCAATTGGTACAATTTTGTTACAAATGACAAAAAAGTGTACGTGGCAAGCTCACGAGTCACGTAACTACAGTTACGTCCATAATAACGATTGCCGTTATATTTCAAAATTAAAATTTTCTATTAAATTAATCAAAATAACAATAAATTTCCTCCTTTAAGCTGATCCTTTGATTAAGCTCCGATCCTTCTCCTACATGGGGAAGAGGCCTATGCCCAACAGTGGGATATTACAGGCTGAATCGTGATCGTGATCGAACAATAAATTAAACTGTACAATCTATACAAATAAATAAAATTGGAGTGTCTGATTGTAATATTAAAATGATCGCTTTTTACTAAATACATAATTATGGACACGGTACATTATATACCAAAATAACATTTATTACTATTTTTGTATGTCTGTCTGTTTCTTACGGCTAATCTCTGAAACGGTTGAACCGATTTTGAGGCTCACAGTTGTTTCACATGATTTTTGCCTTATATTTTCCTCTTCTCTTTTATTTTCATTCCGCGGGCCTTATATATCGATTTTTAGGAGTAAACTCCAATAATAATACTTAACCTGTATATTGTGTACATTAAATGATTGTCAGTTGAATATGGTTAACATTTTTCTGGTAGGTAGAACAGAAAACAACAAGGAAAATTATGTAGGTATCCATATTTAATTTAAGTCGAAACCAAATTTTTTTGATTTTTTTTAAAAGATTGCCATGTAAATAAATGTAATTACATTTATTTACATTTGCCAGTAATTAATTACTGGCAGACATTCTCAACAGTGCCGGATTAGCCACGTAGCAAGAGTAGCAAATGCTACGGGCCCCGCGACTCGGGGGGCCCCGCGGTCTAATACCTGTCTGACCGTAAAAAAATATCAATTTATAATACACGTACCGTAAAAAAAATACACGTACCTACCACGAGAAACGTTGGTATCAAAATCTACAACAATAATTTAAAATTTTACCACGTTTCTACAATTGAGCGCTGGCTACACCAAAAGTTGTGTTGTACTGCTTGCACTGCGCTACACGCAAGTTGGTAGCACGGCAAAACTAACAGGGGAATCCCCTGATATTGTCATCGAACGAGCTAGTCGTAACAACCCGATCAAATAAAATAGGATTCTATCGACTATCAAACAATAAGAAAATGCTGTACATTTATGTTTGGCACAACATAAAAAAACTTTTAAAAGGACTTTAGATGTGAGCCATTCTTGAGAAAAGTTGCTTTGACATTGCTTCGAGTACTGTTTTTAGTTTTCTAACCTGACTTTGCGCTGTAAGCAAAAGCAACTCATACGATTATCTATTTTAAAACACAGTAGAAGAGTTTTTGTTTTTGTACGTAGTAAATGAAGTAAAGCATAAACGAAAATAATTTCACTTAAGGTAAGATATTTTACTAGTTATGTTTTGCATATTCACTTCAAATTATTTTTAGTAACTCTTAACATTTGCGGAGTCAAACTTTATAAACGCATATAAATAAAAACAAATACCTTAATCTCATTAATTTTCGTTCATTTAAGTTGTATAAAGAAAGTTACATTTCATGTCCTTTAAAAAAAATTATTATTCTATGCAACATTTTTGATTATTTTAATGTCGTATTAAATTTGATTCCTTTTATAAAACTTTTGTAAGTTATTACATATAAATAGCATTTGTCAAGTTATTTTTTTTTATTTATAACGTTGGATAAATAAATGTACAGTCGAGCCTTTCACATAGACTCCATTTGCTTCACATAAAACGAATGGCATGGTTGGTAGTGAGCCTGCCTGCGGCGTCTGAGGCCCCGGTCCGAATATCGGCGAGATAAACAATTAATTAAAAAAATATTTGTCTAACCATAGGTAACATGAGCAGCAGATCTAGAGATACCGGTCGACACTATGCTTCTGGAAGTGCTAAGCGTAAAGCAAAAGACGAAAAGGAAAAAAAGAACGAAGCTGTTTTATCAAAAACACGTAAGCTGTTCGACTTTTTTAATGTTCAGAGTGATGTTGCTGAATCTACTGAAAATAAAGCAAAACATACAGAAGTTGCATCTCATTGTACATATAATAGTGGTACTACTACTGTTTCTAATGAAACTACATTTTCTACAAGTGATGCTGTAGCTGAAGAGACAGCAATTCCTTCTAATTTAGTTATATCATGCTCTAGCCAAAGAGAAGTTAAAAGCACAGCCAGTACTCTTGATCCAGAGCCGTCATGTTCAAGCCAAAAAGCAGTCGATGGTATATTATTGCATGATTTCACTACAGTTTCAAGTCTAAAACAAAACGAAAGTAAAATATACTCCAACGATATTGGTGAATGGCCGAGCAACTTCGATAGAGATTATTGGATTGCAAAAGGAAGCAGCGAACTGCAACATATGGATAGCGATTTTTTGTCTTCAAAGAAAATTTACGAAAAAGAAAATAAGCCACGATTCTGCCAAAAGTCCTTTTTCAGCTATAAACATAAACTAACGAATAAAACTCATGTCAGAGACTGGTTGTGTTATTCGGAAACCAAAGGACGACTTTTCTGTTTTGTTTGCAAAGTTACGAATTCAGATACTTCGTCACCACGGTTTACGAAAGATGGATTAGATGACTGGAAGAATGCGCACAATTTGTTGACAAGACATGAAGAAAGCACTCCACATAGACAAGCCACAATTTCGCTGGTAAATCTCAAAAACAAGAATACGCGTGTTGATTCTCAACTTGTGAGCCAAATTGAGACTGAGCAAAATTATTGGAGGCTACTCTTAAAACGAATCATTGCAGTAATAAAGTTTTTAGCAGAACGAGGTCTTGCGTTTCGGGGTAGTGACGAAATTGTTGGTTCCCCCCACAATGGCAATTATTTAGGCTTATTAGAATTAATAGCCCAATTTGACGCTTTTATGGCTCAACATATTCAAAGTTATGCTAATAAAGGAAAAGGACATACGTCATATTTATCAAAAACAACTTGTGAGGAATTTATTCATCTAATTGCATCAAGCATACTGGATCAAATAATTTGCGAAATTAAGAGATGCAAATACTACTCAGTTTCATTGGATTCTACTCCAGATATATCGCATGTAGACCAACTGACTCTGATAGTGCGCTATGTTCTACCATCTGGACCAGTGGAAAGATTCGTTAAGTTCTTAGACATGGAAGGTCATACTGCTGAACAACTCGCTCAAAGTTTATTAGATTTCTTAAGTGAGAGTGACATTGATATCAAAGATTGTCGTGGGCAAAGCTACGATAATGCCAGCAACATGAGTGGGAAATACTGCGGCTTACAAGCACGAATTAAGGAAATAAATAAATACGCAGAATATATTCCCTGTCTTGCACATTCCTTAAATTTGGTTGCTAAGTGCGCTGCAGACTGCTGTACAGAAGCATTACTTTTCTTCGATTTCGTTGAAAACCTCTACACGTTTTTTTCTGCTTCTACCTACCGATGGAGTCGTCTCACGAACGCTTTGAAAGATTCTACTTCAAAAATTCCGATTTTGAAAAGGTTATCGGACACTAGGTGGTCAGCCAGAGCTGATGCTACGAAGGCGCTTTTATGTGGTTTTATCACTATTAAGCAAGTTTTGGAAGACATTTTCAATAATGTAGATCAAAAAGCAGAGTGCCGTAATAAAGCTTACGGACTAGTTTCAACGATGAATAAGTTAGAAACGGGAATAATGACAATTATGTGGAACCGAATCCTAGAACGCTTGCAAGCGACTAGTGCTTCGCTGCAGTCGTCTGATCAAGACCTTAACACAGGATACGCCCTTTATGAAACAGTATATGCCTACGTACAAGCAATGCGATCTACATTTTCAGATGTTGAGGCAAAAGCCAAAGATCTGACCGACTGTGAAGAGTATCAGCAACAGACTTCAAGACGAAGCAAGCGGAATACAAAGTACGACCATTTCACCGGCTCTACTACACTCGACAACTTTGTTGAAAATCAAACACCTGGACAACGTTTTGAAATTCAGGTGTTTATTGTCATTATTGATAACGTACTGTCTGCTTTAACTAAACGTATGGAAGCATATCATGAAATTACTGGTGTTTTTGGAATATTTCGACAGCTAAAATCCCTTACAACAGAAGAGATTTTGGAAAACGCCTCACGTATGGTCAGTGCTTACGAAGATGATTTGGAAAGTAGCCTAGGCGACGAATTAGTGCAGTTCGCTGAACTGCTGAAAACAGATGTGGCTACTGTTATTGATAGCAAGAAACAAGAGTCTCTGGAACTGCAATTTTATAAACTTTTATTAAATAATTCCTTAGAATCGTGTTTCCCAAACGTAGAAATTGCCTTGCGCATTTACTTGTCTCTCATGATCACTAACTGCAGTGGCGAACGTTCTTTTTCAACGTTAAAACGTATTAAAAACGAGTTAAGAAACACGATGGGCCAAGAACGTCTTAATCACCTTACTTTGATGAATATAGAGTATAATTTGCTTAAAGAAGTCGATAGTGAAAGTGTTATCTCTAAATTTGCACATATTAAATGCAGAAAAGTTTATTTGTAATAGTTTTGTTTTATTTAATACCCTTTAACTTGAGAAACTATAGCAAACGAAGGGCCTCTTGACAGAATTTGCTACAGGCCCCGCGCTGGCTTAATCCGGCACTGATTCTCAAAGACGTTTTGAAGGTATTTTATTGAAGTAAATAGCGTGAGGGCTTTAGTTAGGCACACTACAGTTTTCCTAGAGATAAATTTGGATTCGAAACTTCAGTCGAATTTCCATTTGTCATTGCTGATGGAAAGACTCACTTCAGCATTTGCGGTTAGGGAAGGTCGTCAAGTGCACGACGACGATATAGACGTAATAGTACATCGGTATACTGTACCGATACGAATAGCATGCGTCAATTAATGCTTTGATTTAAGTTTTATTCGTTTAAATAATTATAATTTGATTTACATTTCATCATTATCATAACTTCAGCCTATCGCAGTCCACTGCTGGATATAGGCCTCCACAAGTTCGCGCCGAAAATGGCGTGAACTCATGTGTGTTGCCTATAGTCACCACGCTGGGCAGGCGGGTTGGTAACCGCAGGGCTGGCACTGGCTGCTTTGTCGCACTGTATTTCAAAGCCAGCAGATGGTTGATTATCCCTTAGTCGCCTCTTACGACACCCACGGGAAGAGAGGGGTTAGCTTTATTATTTACTGCCGTAACCACACAGTATTGATATATTTATTTTTTATTGCAATAATAATTTTATTTATTTATTTATTTTATTTTAGACATATATTTTACCTACGTATAATAATTTTCATCCTTTTTTACTTTTATTATTTTGTAATTTATTTTAGTTTTATTATTTTGTACAATAAAACTCATTCTTATTATTTACACATTTTAATTTCAGTTACGTATTAAGTTAGACTATAATATAATATATGTATACATTTACATGAACACTTTCGCTTTCTATAAAAGTAAAATTTAATTTACCGGTGACACTAGTTTACTTAGGTAACAAAAAACTAGTTTCAAGATTATCTTGCATTTGCATTATGTAACTTGATAATCCTGTTTTAAATATACGCGTAATGCCATATATGCTAAATATAAAATTTTAAAATTATATTATATTTTGAAGTAAAAAAAATAAATATGAATTATTAAATATTAACGTTAATAATTTTTATATTGACATATTTTTTAAATTGATTTTAGATTAATTGTTATACCGGATAGTATGTTTTCTTCATAAATAACAATATTAGCGTAATAAAGGTCGCTCTTCGTTCAATTCTAAAGTGGCTTAAACTAAAAGGTCTAAAACTGAAAGGTCAAACAACCAAGTAACTAAAATTGGTGCTCGATTACTTTGTTTTATTTAGTTTTACGCTTATCTACGATATATCTACTAATTAAAATAACATTTATGGTGTATATTATTTTAAGCATATTTACGACCTTACGAGACACTCTTAGAGAGAGAGAGAAAAAAACTTATGTTTAATAACATAGCTGGTAATCTTATCATCTATACTAATATATAAAGCTGAAGAGTTTGTTTGTTTGGTTGTTTGTTTGTTTGTTTGTTTGTTTGTTTGTTTGTTTGTTTGTTTGTTTGAACACGGTAATCAATCTCTGGAACTACTGGGCCGATTTGAAAAATTCTTTCACTGTTAGATAACCCATTTATCGAGGAAGGCTATAGGCTATGTATCATCACGCTAAGACCAATAGGAGCGGAGTCCACGCCAACGAAGTCGCGCGCAGAAGCTAGTATAACATATATTGGCAGTACTTTTCATTATGAAATCAATATTTTATGCTAAAAATAGTATTGAATAGTACTGACCAGTCCTTCGGAAGTGGGTGAGGCAGCGGTTTGGGCCGCTGACCTTCCGTTTGGTGCAGGTGCTTTCCGGACATGGTTGCTTCGGTAAGTACCTGCACAAAATCGCGAGACTGGAGGCGACTCCAGCCTGCCACGAGTGTGTGGCGCCAGAGGATACGGCGCTCCACACGCTGGAGGTGTGCGCCGCGTTGGATTCTCAGCGGCGCGCGCTTTCTGCGGTCATCGGACGGGATCTCTCGCTGCCGAGCGTCCTAAAACCATGCTCGACAGTGTGAGATCGTGGCAGGCGGCGGTCTCCTTCTGTGAAGAGGTAATGAGGCAGAAGGAGGCCGCGGAGCGGGCCAGGGAGAACGACGTCTCCGCAGACCAGCTCCGGCGCAGACGTACGGGGACAAGGAAGAGGCGGTTTGCCGACCTCTTCCCCCCCTCGTAATAGTGGGGCCGGACGACGTGACCCCACTGGTCTGCGGGGTGGTCTTGTTGTAAGCGAGGCCACCCCAAGTTTGTGACGGCTGAACGTCCGGGCCTAACTACCTAGAGGTGGCGACTGCTAGAACCCTCTGGTGCCCCCGCCCCGGAGGTTATCCATGATGGATTTTCCCCACGTAAAAAAAAGGTCTCACACAAATACCAGAAATACTCGTACATATACATAATTATATAAACTTGTAACTCAAAATTTTTGCCAAGATAAAGTTTACAGATCGTTTTCATTTGGTATCTGCAATTTTACAAAGTTTCGTAGACAGTTTGAAAGTAGCTACTTCCCAGAGTTAAAGTTTACCCTTTAAAGGGTAGCCCTAAATTATTATTGGGCTCTAGATTAAATAAATATTTGTACCAGATGGTTACGAAATGAAATACGCAAAATGTAATTGTAATGTATAATTTATGAGATTGTTTCAAGTTTTCTTTTTAAAGTACTGAATTATTCCTTTCTTTAAATATCTCACAAAAGGACAAAAAACTTGATTTTCCTATAAATAAGCATAGAAGTAAAAAACTTTTTTAAAAAACAAGCTTTTATTTGAATGCGCTAGTTAAGCATGCGTTGTCATCGAAATTGAACTTGTATACAGAATTTCAGCTCAGTTGGTTGAAGATATATGCTTCAAAATTGAGTTGCAAGATTTCACCCGAATAAACATACATACATACATACCTACATACATTGCAAGTTAAATAAAAGCTCGTAAAAAGATTGGGTGCTTAATTGGCGATGCTACTGTTCTCCGGTATCGGAGATAATCGTGTTTGATAATGCCTTCTGAATCATACGAATTTACTCATGATTTTTTTTGTTAGAGCCAAGCATAAATTGAATTAAGATCCAGTTAGGTTTATGATACGAAATACATAGAAAAGCACATTAGTATGCTTCAAATAATCTCTAGATTAGATGAAGCATACTAATGCAATCAAATCAATGGTTATAACAATGGTGTCATTACTATTAATAAAGACAACTGTGAGAAATCAACCAACAACGTGTGATGCCCACACACAACTTTATACAGCAACGTTTTCTAATATTTAAATTATTTAAAGTACTTCCATTAACGATTCACGTTCATTTTATATTTCAGACCTTCTTTTAAATTCAATAACTAATAAATAAAATGGTAAAAAGTTAAAAGCTAAATAGGTACATATCGTAAATATGGCGTTTATTTATTTTTGTCGTATATGTTTAAACTTTATACAATTTTGGATATTAGATTTTAAGATGTAGCGTTACAAGTTAGTTTATGATTCCAATTTTTTATAAATATTAATAAATATAAAAATCACTATAATGAAATACCTTTTTTGGATTTTATCGCGGTTTATTAGGTTTTTTACATGCCCGACGTTTCTGATACTTTACAGCAACCATGGTCACTGAAGTACTGTAATCGTTACCGTTTTATACCGTAGCTACATATTTTTAAATTTTATATTTTACGAGTATATCGTAAAGCGTTACATGTAATACGAATCGGAATCCATTCATTTTTTGTAGAGATTTTATGGTAATGTACTTAAATATCAAAACTTTGGTTTTTATTTATATTTTATGATTTCCGAATATACCTACCTACCTTTTTTGTTTAGTACCTGAAAACTCAGTAAACCCTTTTAATACAGAAATAAAAAGCAAAATTAACTTTCGTGATCTTTATTCTATGATTTAGGATACTTTGTGCATTTCTTCATACAAAATATACATATTCCCGAGGGTTCTTCTGTAGTCGTCGTAGTAGGGGCAGGTGTTGTTGTTGTTGTGGTGGTAGGTTTCGGTGGCTTACAGAAGTAATATGGGTCGAAATGATATGGTACCTCATGGTGGTGATACCAATCATCAGGAATAAAAGGCGGAGGGTCATCAACATAAATTAAAGACGATTCGTCTGAAATAAAAATTAACAGTATGAACATGTCTATTTCTTGAATAAAATTATTTATAAAGTCATCAAATATTTCTTTTTTGAATCGACATTAAAAATTTTATTTGTCTTATTAAATCAAAACAACAACAAAATTCTTTAAATATTTGAAGATTTTCTCTCTTAGGTACCTATTATAATCCACCAACCATGAAGATATTTAACACGAAGAAATTTAGCTCTTATAATTTTACTGAAGTCAGTCCAGATTCGTCTCGATCACATGCTATAGAGAGCTCTATATAGAGCACACAGATAGATTAAGGAGGTTACTTTTACATACATATTATCAGGGATAAACATAAATTAAATTTTGTTACCTAAATCATGTCTCCGTGGCGTGCAGTACAACGGGCAGACCTTTATGCAAAATAGGGAGGGTTCCCGATTTTCTGTAAACAATTATTTATACATTACCGCATTTGCATAAAACAATTGCTATTTAGTCTGTCCACAATATATTAAATTACCATAAGTTTAATAGTGGTCAACTTTAATTAATATAAATTAATAAAATCATATTTTTATAAAATTTGCGAGTATTCTTTTTTTCTAACTGTTTAATACGGAGCAAACCATTGAACTAAAATAAAAGATAATATTTTTCTTCAAACACACTATATAACTATAGCCTTCACATACTGTATGAAAAATATTTTAGTCAAGTATCATTAATTAATCTTTTTACATGTAAAAATGTCATAATCACCAAAAATACTTTATTATTATCACCCCACTTGTTGAATTTAGCCAGTCATGGCGGAAAACGAAGTGTTAGAATCGTTATAAATTATTTTTATATTTAAGGCTCCTTAGATTCTTGTGTATTTATAATAAAAAAAACTTATATAGGTATATACCCAGACCCAGATTCTTCTATGTACAGAAACTTGACTAATGTACAAATCAGATGATATAAGATCATGAAAAAAATGATATCATGAAGTTACATATTAAATATTACATTTAACTCTTACTCATTATTTAAAAAAAATTATAATAAAAAATAATTATTTACCTAGTAAGTTTGTCGAAATCTCAAAAATTAGTTTATAATTCTCTATAAAAATTAAGAAGCAGTTATTTATTATTGTTAAAAAAAGTTCTCTCTGAACTAACTCATAAATAAACTTTATTTATAAGACTCAAAACAAATTAATCAAGTTTACGTATTAAACACCATTTTTTGAACAACGTTCTTTGAATCTTTAAGAAACTTTTACGAAAATGTAATAAGCGTTAGGTATAATATTAATGTAAAAGTTACCTCCAAAGAAGAAAAATGCTCGAGCAGACAAAGTGAAACTTAGGTAAAGTATGCAAAAACTAATGTATATTTTCATTACGAAGGATATTTTGAGTTTTTTCTACCGCACGCACCTTTCACTTGAAAATATCAACAAGTTTTCATAAATACGGACCGCAGACTTTATACAAAAGACACTTAGACTTTGATACCTATTACGTATTGCATTGGCAACTGTTGCAATCTTTTATAGATTATAATTAATTTCTCAAAGAATGGAATTTTCTGTATGTAGGATTACCAAAAGATACAATATTAATGTTAATATATATTGTAATTCATACATTGAGAAAGAGGCCTATGCCCAGCAGTGTGTGGGATGTACAGGCTGAATCGATGGATATTGTAATTTGATCAAAAAACGATTGTTGCATTTCTTTTTGTAGTCAATTACTACATGCTAATCTTAGTGAAATATAAAATTAATTAACATTTTAAAAATCCACAACAATAAAAAAATATTACAAAAAAAAGATCTATAAATCCATAGCTTAATGGCTAGAGCACCGAACACGGTATGTCGGAGGTGCGGGTTCGAATCCCGCTGGATCAAAATTTTGATATGATAATAAAAAACATTTTCGAATTTCCTCATGTGTGGGAACACAAAAATAAAAATAATACGAATTAATTGTACAAACATAAAATTTAAACGTAACCATTTTATTTATAATAACATATCAATTTTTGCAAGCTTTTATTTTATTTATAAACACTTAAGCTATTGCTAATCAAGTCCAGATTTGAGATTTCCGAGGATAGATTTTTATAGGTTGGTGGTAAACCAGCAAGTCGAGAGTACTTTTGCTAATTACTTCTTACAACAGCATTTGTACTACAGGACACGATTACTTTGTAGGCTTTAAGGGGCATTAGAATCAAATAATTACACGATTGTGGGAAATTTGTCGTATTTATGCGGTTTTAAACATTTTTTTGAAGTGTAATTTCTGTAGGCGCATGAGGGGTAAAATTTGAGCAACCGGTAACGCGAAAACGTCAGGGACGGTCAGTATTAGGATGATATCTCATATATATGTAGTGTGTTTATTTGACTAACATTATACGTGAAATGAAAGTTTTGAAAAAATACAGTTTTCGATCTCAATGAACATTGTTCAAAACTTTAGAAAATTAGTCTTATCTGTGTTTTCACTCTTGCGTCAGGCCCATACTGTTTATAAAATATCTCCATTTTTCAACATTAAAGGGGTTCATTTGAAAACTATATAATAAAAGTTAAACCTAAAAATAAAATTAAAATTTTTTGATGAAATAATATAATATGCTTTTATAGTTTTTATAAATAGATAAAGACACGTAACTAACAGACTGTAGATTATGATATTATACTATTTCACAAATTGTATAAAATCATAATAAATGATGATTTTTACAGAACACATTGCAATAGACAAGTCAAAAATAAGCAATAGCAATAGGAATATTGCAATTGCAATATTGATACGTAATACATGCCATATAATAAAACTAGGAAATATTGACCATAATTTATGCACTGACCACTAGTTTTATTCGCTGGTACAAAGTTCCACTTTCTTTACATAACACATTTGTAAGAACGAGTCGTAACAAACATCATGAGAAGATGGGCGGAAATGCAGTGTTATTTTATATTGTAGTGACACTAACGTCTTTTTAACAGCTTTAGGTATATTTTACTTTCAGACTCGTCGGGTCTTAAGGCAACTTATTGTTTATGTTTTAGGTAACAGCCAATAAATTATCACACTTGTATATTTTTAATTAAAAATACATACAAATATTACACGTATACTTGAGACGGGAAGTGAACTTACTACTTTGGAACGGAAAGCAAGATTACAACCAACCGCGCCTAGTAGACAAGACAAAATAAATGTCACAAGTTTTGATTTCATTAAAATAATTAAATTTACTAGCCTGACACTGCGTTAGGAAATTATATAATCAAAAAATGTAATAACAGTCATAATAATAAATTTAAAAATTAAGTTACTCGGTAAGACTTTTTTATATTCAGAATTTAACGATTTGTGTAACCAACCTTTGTATAATCTACCTTTCTGTATAATAAACCAAAGATAATTATTATTTCAATTTCATAAAATATTTTATAACAAGATTTTTCAATAACACTTAGGTTATTCAACGCACAGTTTCAAATATTAGCTCGCACGTGACGTAAAAGACGAGCTCAAATTTTCCTCCACTGCACTTCCCTTTGCCTTTGACGCGAGTAAAACAATTTTCACTAAAGTTAGAAGCGAAGCTAGACGATCATAACTGTAATTTTATCCAGAAATAGACATTCCGGTAAAAGACAGAACAATTTTATTTAAAATTTATATGAAACAACTTGAATGTAAGTGCATTTTGTTCAAAATGTATCTCTATATATACTCTTTTAAATCTTTATTATGTTGAGTATGACTGGCTTGGACTAAGTTGTTGGTTAGCTTCCAGTTCTGCTCAGGTCACTTAGACCTAAGCTGAACTGGAAGCTAAATGACTTTCATGGCTTGTCCTTTCCTAATCCAGTCAAGGTGTCAAGTCAAGGTCTTCAGATGCAAGATCTGAACTGCTACTTCTGTGATAAAACACGTGTACGAGCCCTGATCTAACAAAGCTCTGATGACTTGAATACTACTTGGTTGTGGATCGACTTTTACTAGAGGGACTAGTAATATCTGTCCAGATCTGGTCTCTTTGAGAGTTAACAAGCAACGAAGTATTGGAAGAGTACTAGATGGCTCGTTAACCTAGAAGTTTGTCCTCTCGTCGGCAGGTACCTAATAGAGTGGTGATGTTTACCATAAACAAGGCACATAGTGTATTTCTTATTATCATAGACGGTGTGATTGCCACCTAAACAATTAGCGAGTCTCTGTGCATAACATTATATATATATATATAACATTGATAAATAATTCACGCAAGAGAAAACTTTGGGCTATGACAATTTTTTATAATATGCCTGCTTATTGCAGTGAAGCAGTGGCGGTATCATAATTTACTGAGGAAATAACACGGCTTTAAAAACAAGCATGATACGCTTAAACTTTATTCGTAATTAGGTTTGAATATAATAAATAATAGTAGGACAACAGAATATACAACGTACAATGAACGTTCCAAGAGAAACGCGAAAGAGGATTGCTGATCACTTAGGGAAACCTTTTCTATCAATCCCCATAAAGTCTCGAAAATATGTTAAATGTGGAGACTGTACTAAAAAAAGAGAAAGAAAAAAAAAACTCCATCTGAATTTTTGTTCTGTTGTTCAAAATGTGAGAAACTAAGTTGCAACATTTACACTCTATTTTTATAATATGTAGAAATTTTTCCTTTTTAAGGTTCCGTACCTCAAAAGTAAAAAAACGGAACCCTTATAAATTATATAGGATCACGTTGTTGTCCGTCTGTCTGTCAAGACCCTTTTTCTCAGGAACACGTGGAGGTATCATGCTGAAATTGTCATCTTTAACACCAGTGTTAACCCCTGGGATGTTCTTGTATTTTTGGTAAATATTAATTTAAATTTCAAAGCTGAAGTCCTTAGTGCTGATTTCACAAACAGCTAAGAAGGAACTGCTCAAATAAACTTAAGATAATTATTTACGAAGAAATTAGTGGCACAATATTTATTATTCAATCTGATTCAGAAGAACACGAATACAAGTCGAAAAACACTAACTTTACACAGCAACCAATTACTTCGTTCTTTATATAAATGGAACTAAATAGAATTTTCGACGTTTTAGATTATTGGTCAATCAACTGGCTGATGTGCTATTAGCTATGGGTACGATTCTCTCAAATATTTATGTGAACCATTCGAGCGTTTATCTTAGTGATTTCCGTTCTATTGAGGAGCATAAGTATTGAGTGCTAATTCAATTAAAATCACATTTGTAAACAACCTAAAATGGTTTTATCTTAATAAAAATATTCACTTATCATAGACAGTAAAATTATATGGAAATCAAAACATGTAATTTATAAAAGGTTAATGTAATTTGTTCCGTCGTCTGTCACTTACGAATTAATTAAAAGTTTTCCGTTTTCCGATCTTCAAAGTTAAACGGTAATTAAATAATTAATGGTAGTCCTTAGAATTTCCTTGTATACTGCACAACAATTCAGTAAAGCTTTTCGAATGACATTTGAAGCAAGTAATTTTTTATTTAACCCTTAAGAGGAGTATAGAAATAAATAATTATGTTTAAAATACGTACATGGTCACCTAATCTAATAATGGATCTAATAATGGAAGGGAGCTTTATATGTGAGTTTTAAGAAAATGCGATTTATAATCTATTTATCATATGTGTATATATACACGTAGTCTGGGCGGAACTATAATCTAAAACTCTATAGCGAAAAGCAGATTCACTGCCAACTGAGCCAACGAGCTAGTTAAAAAGAACCTTTTGGGTTCGGAGTTTTTATCTCTCTACTATTAAACTGACGCTTCAGTCTGTAATATCCTATTGCTGGGCATAGGCCTCTTTCCTTATGTAGGAGAAGGATCAGAGCTTCATTCACCACGCTGCTCCAATGCAGGTTGGCGGATATATTCCCTACTATGAATAACGATCGCTATCAAGTGTACATGACAACAACTGGGACCGACGGCTCAACGTGCTCTCGGAGGTACGGTGCTCGGTGGGGAGACCCACAAGGACTGTACGAATACCCACCCACGGCAATCATCTGTATGGTCAATACAAATGTTTGTTATGTGCAGGGTTAGAACCCGTAACCGCTAGCGCGACAGCCACAAACTAGTGCTGTGACCGTTGCGCCAACGCGTCATCACTATATACTGTACTAGCTTGTGCGCGCGACTTCGTCCCCGTGGATTAGGACCACCCGATTTTGAAACATTCTTCATTAGTGCTACGCTCCTATTGGTCTTAGCGTGATGATGTATAGCCTATAGCCTTCCTCGATAAATGGGCTATCTAACGCTGAAAGAATTTTTCAAATCGGTCCAGTAGATCCTGAGATTAGCACGTTCAAACAAACAAACAAACAAACAACCAAACAAACAAACAAACAAACAAACAAACAAACATACAAACAAACAAACAAACAAACAAACAAACAAACAAACAAACAAACAAACAAACAAACAAACAAACAAACAACCAACCAACCAACCAAACAAACAAACAAACAAACAAACAAACAAACTCTTCAGCTTTATTATATTAGTATAGATTTAAACTGACCCATTGTCAACTGTTAAAGTTGTTTAAAGCATTTAACGTTTCAAAAGAGTCATTATGTGTAATGACTAATGAGTGAAGAATTTGTTCTTTCTGATAATTTTTCATGAATTATTTTAGTTTTATCCTAAAGTTGCAAAAAGTCTATATGAAGACTATGCCAATTCATTCCGTTAAAGCATTATTTGGATATGTTATTGGGAATTACAGACAATATTCATAGACGTCAAATTTGAGATCATCGTCGCTAAATATCAACTCCAAGAAATTTATAATCTAATCACTATAAATAATTTCCGTTTGTATAATCGATTTCAAAGCGTCCGTTCTAATATCACTCAGTCTAAAGTGTCTTCAAATTACTTACAATTGGTGTTTAAAGTTTTTATACTTAGGTATCTTGATTAAAACTTTAGTCTTACTGGATTATGACTGTCATTAATAAACCTGATGTTGAAGATTGTTGTGAAGGCTATGCTAAGCTGAATAATAAAATAAATAAAGTTAGGGCCTATGCAAACCACGTTTTTTAAACGTGCCGTCGACGCGCGTTTTAAAAGCGCGCGTTGACGGCGCGCTTTTATTTTACAGGTGTGCAAAGGTCTACATGCTGCGTCTGACTGGCGTGTGTATAGCGTTTGTATCGCTACAAACGCGCGTCGACGGCGCGTTTAAAAACGTGGTTTGCATAGGCCCTTAGAATTTAAAATTTAAAAGAACCACTCCACATTGTTTGTTTATTACCGACTAAAAATAGTTTTAAAGTAGAATTTTATTTTTATTTTATGCTTTTTAATTAAGTTTTTTATTGTTTTATTTTTTATTGCGTATATGTATAATAATTTAAATTCAGGTATCATTTTCTGGTTCTTCACATTTACTCCACAATTATAAAAAATGAAATATTGGAATATTCAAACTTAAATTTGAATTTTAAGTTTTAGTTAATAGTAATAAAGCGCCAAAAGTTTTATTACCGTACTGTTTTCTTAAAGTTGAATAATTTCAAGTGTAAGTCATTGACTACACCTCAAATTGTAATAACAAATTCAAGCGCTCTTAGAGTATCATTATCATTATAATATTGCAAATTCGATCCTATATTCAGAATGTATTATTTATTAAAAAAAATTGAGATTCGTTATTATTAACGATAGACAAAATAGTATTTGCATTTAACTGTTCTAATCCAACATAATTACTTAAAAGCTTGTACTAATTTCT
The DNA here is from genome assembly GCA_905220545.2 of Melitaea athalia. Lineage (NCBI taxonomy): Eukaryota > Metazoa > Arthropoda > Insecta > Lepidoptera > Nymphalidae > Melitaea > Melitaea athalia. The sequence goes on from HG992193.1 coordinate 6,221,607, forward strand.
ACGAAATGATACTTTTTTTCCGTTCGGAAAAAGGAATGATATAACAATAAATTCTCAAGAGACCCTTTCACTTTATCTTTATTATAATTTTAATTTAATTTTGAAAGTTAAAACGATAAAATAATACTCTATTTGGTACACCTAAATAAATATAAGTAGTGTGTTAAAATTCAATTGTGAAAAATAAATTACGGTCGATCTGAGGTCGGGAAGTGGTAGGGAAGGGCCAAGGGGGGTTTAAGGGTAAAAAACGGTTTATCTCGATTTCTTGTTGAACTACAAGCCCTATGGAATAAAGTTCAATGGCAAAGTTGTAAGTAATAAAAAGATCTACGACTTTTGTATTTACATTTTCACAAATTCAAAAAACCCAAGTTTTTGGTTTTTTATTTTTCTTTAAAAAAAAATTTTTTTTTTCAAAATTTGGTGAAAACTTACCTTTTCATGTTCCAAACACACTGTTATTGTTTCGATTTAAAATATTTATTTTTCGCCTTAATTTGACGTCAATATCGAAAAAGCACCCTCTTTTTCAATCGAAAATTCTCACGTCAAAACATCAGCTTTTTAAAAAGTCGGTCGGTTTTTTGTTTGTTAGAATCTCTATTTTTTGAAGGTGTAAAAAATATATACCTATTACTGCGGTAAATGTTTTTAGAAAATGCAAAGAAATAACAGGTAGTAAGGCCCAGAAAAAAAATAATAGATAAAGGGGGGCCTCCCTACCACTACCCGACCTCAGATCGACCGTAATTTATTTTTCCTTTCTTTTCCAATGTGTTATCATCCTACTATAATTTTCTTTGGTTTTAAAAGCTTAAAGCACTGGTCTAATATTATAGTGGTTGAGCTTATATTATTTTGTAATACAACGCCATCTATTATATTAATGTTGAACTTCGTTCAGAAATGTAGGAATGTATTTCTGAAACATTTAACATTAGAATTGTTATTTGTTCATCTTATTTTGTTTAAAGTACCTATTTTAACAATTTTAACACTAAGGCCCACCTGATGGTAAGCGGTCCTGCAACATCATAAGTATCACAAGCGCGTTGCTGACCTACAATTAAGGCACATATTATGTATGTAAAAGTTTGTGGGTTTACATTAGTTTGCAATTGCAACCAAGTTGAACTAATTTAAAATAGATTTAGGTGTTGCAAATTTAGTGTTGCTATGCTGGATTTGTACCCATGGCTTCTAATTTTTGCCAAAAGTCTAAACTTTAGACTTTAGACTCTAAGTCTAAAGTATAGGTACATGTTTTAACTAATATAAAAGCCCGTTAAGAGTTGTTTGGGCAAGGAGATTGGCAATGCAATGTGTAAGAATAAAATTGAGATAACTAAATATAAGGACAAAGATGACCACAGTGAGATTGTCATTTTTTCCCGAAGCTCAAATACTTATATCTTACTAGAGGAACCAAAAGAAATTTTGTAATAAATCCTTGATATGATTATTTTACTAAGAATAGGTCGTATTATAGCATAGCTGGGATAAATGAAGTACGATTTCCAAGAGTAAGAAGCCATTAAAGTTTATGGCAAAGTGCACGTTTATTCTATGAATCAAATAATAAAATGCATTTGCAGCCTTTTCAAGTGGATATTTTAGAGTCCCTTGGAGTCCTTATCATGCGCACAGTTTCCGTGGCCACGGGAGTGATCGCCTGCAGTCTATTTTGTGAGTCTCTGTAGAGAAGTCGCTTCAAAGCACGCGCGGGAATGCGATCAACTTTGAACGATTCGGAACGAATTTCAACCGTTACATATTCGAAATAATTCCTTACATTATTAAATAAAAAATAAACTATTATTAATAACACAAAATATAGTTAAAATTCATTTAAAAAAAAAGATAATATTGAAATATTTCATGAAATATTAAAAGTTGATAAAGTTTTGTTAATGTGCAATAGAGTGAAGTTTGATGAACTGTATTTATATTTGGACTAATTGCTTTGATCTGTAAGCAATATTAATTATTTCGGGAAGGTGCGAAAGATGAAGTTCTTAAAGTTTGAATGATTTACGATGTCGCCACGACGGTGTGGAAAATTTTAATACCTCATTGTCGCCTTTAGGTGAGTGAACTATTTATTGATGTTAGCTTTTTAAATATTGATTTAATATATTTTATGCAATGTGCAAATATTGATTACTCTTTAAGAAAAAAAAAGTATATATACACGCACTGCCGTCCTTTAACTAAAACCTCGTTAACCCTCAAATGGTCGATTTTGAGTTTTGAATGCAAAGTATTACAGTTTTAAATTCTCTATCTTTCTGTCTAAGAAACATAGCTCTATGACTTACAGTTTTAGAGATATTAAAACATGATATACCGTTAAATGACAAAATATGCAACAAATTCTTGACTAAAAAGTGACTATACCACACTTCTTAGCTTGATGTACGTTAAAGTACCTTAGTTTCCAAATTCGCCTAATATTTTTTTAACGTTTTATTAGCTTAAACCACGTTATTTGATTATTCTTGACTACAAATACATTAAGGGCGTATAACGTGTTTATAGTTTAGGATCAATTTTCATAAAACACAATAAAACAATGCTATAAACTATTTATGATGAAAAACTTACCTTAATTCTAGTTAGCCCACCATAACGGTATTTTAGTCAAGTATTCAATACTGCGATTTTCTCAAAACAATTAATTAAAAAAGCGTTATTTACTTCTAACGTGGAATTTGTTCAAAAAAATATTAGTCATTCTTAACTTAATATCCGCTAACCCACGCTGCCTAACTAGAAACACGTTTTTCGTTGCTCGCGCTTCGTTCATTCCGGGAGTGTGCGGGGATGCAGTGTTACCAACCCTACTGTTTTAACAGTAGATTTGCTGTTTTTACATCGATGCCCCTGTTTTCTGTTTCATTCCTAATTTTTACTGTTTTTCAATTAGCGTCACCTACTACACTATGTAATATGTTTTGATAACCACTATATAATAATAATACTCCTACTAGATGGCAGTGTGTAACTATGTACTCTTGTCGGGATTCGAATAAGGAAATCCCCGACCTAAGTCTTATGTGATTGACACTCATATTTTTATGCACTGGAAAATCATGTACAAAATTCTCCAAAACGTATTTTTCGGATATTTCAAAACATTTCAAACATTTACAAATGTAACCTTTGTGCGAATTTTGTGAATTGGTGAAGAATCTTTTGTGCTTACCACATAACAGCGCCACTGTGGAAAGTTTATTTTCAGCTATAAATATTATTTTGAAAACTAAATTACGCAACAAAATATCGACTAAAACTATTAACCTTTTGAACGCCAGTCACCTATACTTGAGAAGCACTTGCGAGGCTGCGAGCCCTGTGCGCCAGCGACGTCTATAGGTGACAAAAAACCCGGACCACAAAAGTATTAAATAAAATTATTAAAAAAAAAATTCTTGTATTTTAATTCATCATTTCTCAAAATAGAATATGTCAGCAACATTTGAGTATAAAAAACAAGTCTTTTAGAGCTACACATACTGAGAAACATTGAAATAAAAACATGCATTCTTATTCCACGTAAATGACATGTCCACAACGCCAAAGTCGTCTATAGTATTATTATAGATCTGAGTATTTGATATAAATTTCAATTTAATACCTTTACGCGTTCATAAGAAGAGGGGTATTAAGTTTAAAATAATTAAAAATTAGTAAAAATATTTTTATTACACGATTTAACTAAAAATGTATACTTTTCGCAATGTTTCCTTTATTTGTGCTATAAGTCGTTGCTTCGTACCAAATTTCAAGTTTCTGAGTTCACGGGAAGTACCCTGTGTAGGTTTTGATTCCTTTGCGAGTAGTTGCGAGTTTCAAATGCGGCTTAAATTGCTGTTTCTTTTGATTGCGTTGACACAAAAGTTTAATTTTGTCACAGCTTAAAGGTATTATAGACCTGAGTATTTGATATGAATTTCAATTTAATACCTTTACACGATCATGAAAAAAGGGGTAAAAATTTAAAATCATTAAAAATACTTTTATTATATGATTTAACTAAAAATTTATGATTTTCGCAATTTTTCCTTTATCTGTCCTTTAAGACGTTGCTTCGTACCAAATTTCAAGATTCTCAGTTCACGGGCAGTACCCTGTAGGTTTTGATTCCCTTGGAGTGTCGAATATATGCAGCATAAATGGCTGTATCTTTTGATTGCCTTGGCTTAGAAGTTTAATTTTTTCACAGCTCTAAGGGACAGCAGATTTGAGTATTTGATATAAATTTCAGTTTGATACCTCCACGCGTTTCTAAGAAAAAGGGTCTTGACAGACAGACGGACAACAAAGTGATCCTATAAGGGTTCCGTTTTTTCCTTTTGAGGTACGGAACCCTAAAAAAGGAAAAAATGGCCTTTGGTTTTTGCCAATATTTCATAAACTATTCATATTTACGAAATTTCAAAATAAGATTTTGAAAGAAGAGAAAATTTTCAATAAAAAACTTTCCGCTCCCGGAACTCTGCCTCCATTATTTATAATTTTAATTTAATTCTGAAAATGGGTCTCCGTGTGACGTTTTTAGATTACGCGCGGCGTCAAAAGCGAGTTCGACACATTGATTAATTTATTTAAAGTATTGATTATTATTATTTTAATTTGAAAACGTTATGGTGTATTCTGAACACTATAAATACTTAATTTCCATTGGAAATTTTACTTCAAGTTAATTTTTCAATAAGTTAAACGATTGTTAACCAACAAAATTTTCTTGAAATTCCGTCTCAATTGTAAATTAAAAAAATAAAAATTTAAATAATTGTCATAATAATTTTTCGCTTCGTAGAGCCTTTCTTATATACAAACTTAATAAGATCACGCCATTAAAGTTAAAAAACTATTCATACTGTTTAAGATAATTTTTGTACTTGAACAAAAAGTGGGGATTTTTCAAAAAGGGATGATTTTTCTGAAACTACAAAATTTACAATACATTTACACATAATTTAATAATTTTAAGAGCAGTATGTCTATTTTTGACCATTTTCAACTTGTCGACTAGTTTGTCGTGTTTAAGGAGAAATGCTAAAGTTATGCTGTGTGGTTACGGTACTAAAGAATGTAGCCACAGTAGTGCTGTGTGGTTACGGCACTAAAGAATGTAGCCACCCCCTCTCTTCCCGTGGGTGTCGTAAGAGGCGACTAAGGGATAACACAGTTCCACTACCACCATGGAACTTAAAAAGCCGACGGATGGCGGGATAACCATCCATGCTGGCTTTGAAATACACAGGCCGAAGACGGGCAGCAGCGTCTTCGGTGTGAGAGTGTCAGCCCTGCGGTCACCAACCCGCCTGCCCAGCGTGGTGACTATGGGCAAAACACATGAGTTCGCGTCATAATGTCGGGCGCGAACTTGTGGAGGCCTATGTCCAGCAGTGGACTGTAATAGGCTGTAGTGGTAGTGGTAGTGGCTAAAGTTATACAAATAAATAAAATTTCAGTTTTAAAATATTTTATATTGAAAGATTTACCAAATTAACAAATACAGAGATAATAAATTTTATAATTGATGTTTGCGGCTTTTCCTAAGACTAAAATCTTTGAATTAAAGCACAATAATCTAACGACTGAGCTACGTCATTTTCGATTGAAAGAATAGCAAGGGCTAAAAGCCGATCTTGCGTCATCGAATTCCTCAAATATGTTTTTATAACTTTAAGCCTCGAAAAACTCCTTTCAGCAGACGCAACTGTAAAAGATATGGTAAGACGAAGGACGAAGAGCGATCGGCAGGCCAAAAACACGATGGATGGATTGTGTGAGTGAGGACATGAGAAAGACTACTACATAATGAATTTTTCAATTATGTTTTGAATGAATGAATTAGTTAACTAACTTTATTTTAATTTACCGTTATGTTATAACCTTATGTTATAACCTTAATAAGTAATTAAGGATCAAAATCAAAAGTTTTAAGTAAAAAATAAAGTTCAAAAATCTATATTTTTAAAATTTGCTTGGTTTATCGCGCGAGGCCCCTGCAAGAGCGAGGCCCCCGGCGATTGCCTCGTTCGACACCCCCTAAGGCCGCCACTGCCTATAGGTACTATACTGTTGATTTTAAAGTGTTAAGGTGAAATAATAATTAATACTATGTTATTCACAATGAATAAAAGAAGAACTGTTAATTTATTTTTGAGATAACATTTTTTTTTGTTGCTGTTTTTACAAATTGCTGCAGTTTATGTAATGATAAGTGAAGGAACCTTTTATAATTATAATTTTTTTATAAAATTTGATTTAATTTTCATATTGCTTTTTATATAATCTTCCAGTTTTTTGATATGAGATGCTTAGCTATAAAGACGTTAGTAACAAGCGAGGTAAGAGTTGCCTTTTTTTAGCTTAGTAAGCAAGTACATGTTTTTACAAAAGTTATTTTATTTTTCGGTAACACTTAGCTTAAAAGAGTCTAAGGTGCTTTAGCCTCTTCTTACGAAAGGTATTTATGTATAAAATTAAGAAAAATCTTAGCTACAAAACAGTTAATTGACTTAACGAGTTTATAGTTAAGCATTTCAGGATAAATCTATCAAACATTACAAACCTTAGATATTTAAAGAAAATACTTAACTAAAGAGTCTCTAAGTGTAGGTTAGAGACATTTTAGTGCGGCAATCAATGTCAAAAAATATGTGTATTGCTTAACTAAACCAAAATTCCTTGTTTTATAAATAATTCAAAGTATATTTCTGCGCAGAAAATATCCTAAATAATGCAGGAAAGTATTTGTTTAAATTATATCCAACAATCACTGATCTATGTATAATAGTTTTCTAGAAACAACGATTCCCGCGTTTTTTGCGTTTTTCTCTAAAATCACTTTTTGGGGTTAACGAGGTTTTAGTTAAAGGACGGCAGCGCAGTGAACCCTTTGCGTAAAGTGGATGATACTTCTAAAATTCTATTATTTTCTAAATTACAATAATCGAAGCTATAGTTATTTAAAATAAATAGATAACATATAGGTACTTTTTAAATGATGAGGACTGCGGAAAACCCGGGATGGGATGTCTGGCGTGAACTTGGGGAGATATATGTCCAGCATTGGACTGCAATAGGCTGAACTGACTGACTGACTGAATGACTTTTTAATTAAAAAAAATGTAAAAATGTTTGATTTGTATACTTACCAACAAATATTAGGCACATAATAAACAATATAAAAATTACCACTACGTTTATTTTAAAAAGCGACAAAATATTTATTTTATTGTTTTTAATTTTTTTTACTAATACATATTAGTTTTTTTAAGTTATTAAATATCAGAAAAAACGACATACAAGTTGGCAGCAAAAATTATTAACAGTTTTTCTTTCTTTAATTCAACGTACGCGTATTTTGACTGTTATCTTAGATCAACCATTGCGTGATTTCGAGTTATCATTCAAAAGAAAAATTATTCTAAATTCCCTACCTAAACTTTGGTATGAATTTTTTAACAAAAGAATTATTAAGAAGATTAAATTCCAAAAAAATAATTAAAATATAATTTTCAGGCATTATAGGAGTGACTTTTGCCTATTCCGTTTTTTGTTCTGCTTGTTTAGTGTAACAGATATTTCGGATAATACTCTACGCCAACGCATATACTCGTAGTAAATGCAGACGCCACTTTACACTTTACTTTTACTCTTCAAGAGAATCATGTAAATAATATTATTTTGATCCAGCCTGTAACGTGCCATTGCTGGGCATAAGCCTCACTTTTAATGTGAGATGGGATATTGTTATTTTGCATTTTAATATCCACAAAATGTACACAATTGTTTTTAAAGAATATGAATAACAAAAGTCCACCAGTCCAATCATTTTCATTACAAAATGTCGATTTGTCATTATTTAGGCGTCTGATGCAGTTTTCTGTTAGGTGTCATCGCATGATATTTCGCTTCTATACTACTTATTATGAGTTATTGGGTTTTCTAATGGCTAATGAAATAAAATTGCACCTGTAATTCAAGAGCGTGTCGATTAAATACAAAAAAGAAATCAAAAAAAAAAAAATAAGAGTACAAAGAAAATCATTAAAACATATAATATCTAGACTTCTAGGCTATCTTTAGTTAGTTTACAGTTCATTGTAAGTGAGCTAATTTAGTTGGTGCCTATTTATTATTGATAAAATCTTTAGGCATTTTCTAATAATATATAATTATACATTTCTAAATTCTAAATAACATGTGACCTTATTATAGACTTAAAAAGATATATTTTATGGTAAATTATAGTATAAATTATTACTAGTTCATTGTAAAGATTATTTTTTCCGTATTGTTCTTGTTGTATTGAACTATGTTTTCTGTACATATACTCTTTAACATATTTTTTATTATAATTCATTATAATTAACTGTTTGGATTAATAACAATAAATAAATAATGATGAAACAGTTCTATAAATCTGTCAGTCAGTTGTCAGTCAGTTCAGCCTATTGCAGTCCACTGCTGGACACAGGCCTCCCTAAGTTCGCGCCAGACATCCCGGTTTTCCGCAATCCTCACCCAGCCTACACCCGCAACCTTACGTAGATCGTCGGTCCAACGGGCCGGAGGACGTCCCACACTGCGTTTGCCAAGACGCGGTCTCCATTTCAGGACACTTCTGCTCCAAAGGCCATCGGTCCTGCGACAGAGACCCCACTTGCACTTCAACTTGCTAGTTCTGTGGGCTATGTCGGTTACTTTTGTTCTTTCGCGGATAGTCTCATTTCTAATCCTAGCTTTGAGAGAAACCCCAAGCATAGCCCGTTCTATTGCGCGTTGAGCGACTTTAAACTTGTGGACCAGTCCCTTCGTCAGTGTCCATGTCGCAGGACGCATTGCTCGAAGATTTTTGTCTTCAAGCATTGCGGGTTTTCTTTTATTGTACCTTTATTTCTCCTTTTCTTTTGATTGCTGATACAAAAAGGGTCATTTTTAATTCTTACTCGACAGAGTGGCAACCCTTCTCTTTTCTTTAACTTCCTCTTTGGTCTTTTTGGGTTTACCCATCCTATGAATTAAATAATTTGATGAATGGTCCGCATAAAATATTGATATATTTACGGAAAATGATAATAATAATCTACGAAAACCGCGGGAAAACATTCCATTGGTACGACATCGCGGTTCCAGTTAGTAAACAAGTCTTATTTTTTCATACAACGGTAATTATAAACATATGGTAATTAGTATACGGTAGTTAGAAAACGATAGATTTTTTTAAAAATGTCGAAAACCGACACATCATGCAAATACTAGCTTATTACAACGTACGCAGGCCAAAGTACTGTCTCCGTTTACATGATCAACTCGGGTCTATCTTAAAAATCAAGTATTAAACTAAGAACAACGGTAATTAGAAAAGTTTTTAACCAAGGCAACGGTAATTATATACTCACGTGCTTCATTGGCGGTACAATAACGTTAGAGACATTCAGATGCTGATGGGCCTCGGCACACACTGAGGAGACACCACGCATACGGTAGTAATGTGCCAAATACTTTTATTTAGGGATGTGCACCCGAGAACAGCAAATGTTACGGCAATTATAACTTTCCATTGGACATACGATTACTTAATGATAATTATTTGTAGACTGGTTCCATTGAGTCGATATTTTGTTATGCGATAGACGTTACTTAATATCGTTTAAAACGTTGAATGGATCAAAGTAAATCTGTACGTTATAAAAATTACAAGCAAGTTTTAAGATTAAGTTGGTGTGCGGACACGGTACGGTAATTAGAGAACGGAGGTTTTTTGAACATAAGTTAAATTAATTTAGTCTTAATTACTTAAAACAGAAGCCAACATTTTTTTCACAGCTAGATACGAATGTTTTCTAAAATATATAAAAAAATGCATGATTGAATATGATAATATTACGGATTTTAGAAGCCCGGACACGTAAAATTTGCTAATCGGAGAATGGCCGAGTCCAAGATTCTCTTCCAAATCATTTGTGATTTCAGCGATGTACTCGACGATAAAATGATTTGATCTCTTCATTTATTCATTTATTTGGTATACAGTTTCCAAGAATACCAAAATATATACTGGTAATTTCGCCAACGTCTCACATCCAACCTTTAACTACACAATTATATTATAACACCTCAATTCTTCGATTTTTAATCTATGAGTTATATGAACAACATTTACCCAGAGGGAAAAAAGTTTTTAATTTATTTAACCTCTGTGTACATAGTTCTGGAAGTGAGTTTTCAAAATTAATTATGTATTAACATAACAAATTCAAGACATCTCATTTGTCCTATATATTAATACGAGCTGTGCGCGCGACTTCGCACGCAATTTAAAAAATTATATTTAATTAATTTAAAAAATTGCGTGGGTACAAAGTACACATGTCAGAAGTGAAACATCTTCATCATCATCAACTAATTAAAAAAAAAGTTATTAAAAAAAACGAATTTAAAATACAAAAAAAAAAACTAATTGAAAAAAAAGCCAACGTCAGTCGGTCCCAGGCGGTCATCCATCCAAGTACTTATAGTGTCTGACGCTGCGGCATTACCGGTTGCTCAAATTTTAGCCCTCATGCGCCTAAAGAAGTTTCACTGCAAAAAATATTGTTCAGTTCGCAGAGGTACAAAATAAATAAATTTCTAAATTAAAAGTAGTAGTTTAAGTTACTCCTTATTACAGCAGCTATCTGCCAGTGAAAGTGCCATCAAAATCGGTCCAGTCGTTTCAGAGATTAGCCGGAACAAGCAGACAGACAGACAGACAGACAAAAATTATAAAAAAGTTATTTTGGTATATGTACCCTGTATACATCCATATCAATTTAGTAAAAAGAGGTTATTTTAATATTACAAACAGACACTCCAATTTTATTTATTTGTATAGATTTTTTCCAAAATCTACATTTATAATTTAAATAGAGATATATTTGCAAACAAATTAATAATATTGCTATCGAGTAATAATATAAGGCTATATAATATAAGGTGTTAGAGCTTTATTTGCTACGCTACTTAATTGTGGTTGGAGATATAAATGTTTTAGAACTTCTCTACTCTCTCTATCTCTACTACTTCTCTATCTCTACTAAGATATATAGAATTTTTGGTTATTTTTACCGCTATAAACAAATACCGCTAAAACACTGAAAATAAAATACCTGAAAATGGCAAAACAAATTAAAAATAAGCTACTTAGCGGTTTTCGGTGTCACTTTTTATTGAATGAATTAATAAATTGCTGTAATGAAATTGAATAGTATGTACTGTTTAAAATGAATGGAATCGTTCAGTTACAAAAACAGGAATTATTTGTAAATAAAAATATACTTATTTTAAAAATACTCAAATGGAAATTAATCGTACTTTAAACACTCGTAAGGAATAGTCTTTCAATACTATATACATTAATCATCGATCTAAAACATTTTCTAGGTAAACTTATTATATTATGAAAATGATACTCGACAAATGGCATGTTACTGAGCCAGTCGAGATGATCTATAATTAAATAGATTTCACAATAAATAAAAGCTTTCAAAATAGCTTTATAAGTGATTTTCTACAAATAACTAAAATAATTGAATAAAGGTAGCAAAAAATGTGTGTAATAACAGATCTAAGTTTTATTTAAAAAAAATCTTCTTTATCTTCAACTTTTGGTATAACGACATTCAATGATACTATGTTTTAAGTACGAATGATTTCGCTAGTCACGTAGAAATAAAAAAAAAAAATGTTTTACTATGATTAAATTAATCAACATAATATTTCTAACTAGTTCTAGAGTACTGTATACTTAATAAAATTAGAATACAAAACATGATAATATGACGTGGAGGTCTAGTTAAAACGTAGTCTCTTCCTATTGAATATAAATAACAATATTGTAAGACAAAATAAAATAAATTCAGCTCTTTCATAAAAGTTTCATTTTTATCGATGTTACAAGACTATATATGTTACAAGATTATAAAATCTTCCAGTTTCTGTTTATGTAATATTTTAATTTGTTAGGTTTAATTTATTCTATTTTGAGAAACTACTGGAGCAATAAACGCTACGATAATAAACAAGTTCGTCTCGCAGTTAGTTGTGAGGTTTATTTAAACATAAACAAAATTCAAGATTAGTTATCCTGTAGGTATTATATTATAACATATGAAAATTTATTATTTAATACAAAGAAATTATACGTCATATGAAAATCATTTGTATATTTATTATAATAAAAGTACTCTAAAGTCTAAAGATACATACGTATTACGTAGAAAGCCAATTAAATTGACAAAATAAACGAAAAGAGAAAAGATCACATCAGAAACAATATTTCCAGGTAACAATCCAATAAAAAGGACAAGTGGAAAACGACAAACCGATAAAGAAACCGTCAAAGACAACGTTAGTTGAAAAAAAAAATGGGTTTGTAAATGGAACAATTTATTGTCCCTTTGATAATACATCAATAAACCCAGTAATCAATCTTACTTTTGGGTTTTGTGTGAAAACTATATGCCCAAATGTGTCGCTTAGGCTTTTTAGGGAAATGGTTGGGTCCACAGATCTAGTCTCGTCATATGGTAACTGATGGTAATGTTTAACCGACTTCAAAAAAGGAGCACTTCAGAACTTTTCACTGCGTGGATTCTTTTTATAGTTGAAAGGTGGTAATTGTCAAAAGGTGCCATTTAAATTTAATCGAGATCTGACAAGTACTTTTCGAGTTATACCCAATCACGCGTATTTAATTGATTATCTTTTCATTGAACTATTCCTTTTCCCTGATATTAACTTCTGACAATACTAACAAATCTATATCTTAAGAGCCTTGTTTCAACAATATCAATAGTTCATCAAAATGTTTTCTTAGTGAGAGTATGTTTAAATATGCAATATTTATATACTTATTGTTGCCAGATAAAATTGATTCTAACCCAGTAAAACATTGTGTAAACAGTGCTGTGTGGTTACGGCACTAAAGAATGTAGCCACCCCCTCTCTTCCCGTGGGTGTCGTAAGAGGCGACTAAGGGATAACACAGTTCCACTACCACCTTGGAACTTAAAAAGCCGACGGATGGCGGGATAACCATCCAACTGCTGGCTTTGAAATACACAGGCTGAAGACGGGCAGCAGCGTCTTCGGCGCGACAAAGCAAGCCCTGCGGTCACCAACCCGCCTGCCCAGCGTGGTGTCTATGGGCAAAACACATGAGTTCGCGTCATAATGTCGGGAGCGAACTTGTGGAGGCCTATGTCCAACAGTGGACTGTGATAGGCTGAAGTGGTGGTGGTGGTGGCAGTAAAACATTTAACTCTGTCAAATTCAGATTCTAAATTTGTAATTGAGTCATAACGATCCACTGTTTATTTGATTATGATTATGAAGTCTTTACTACGCACCATGTTTGCGACTAGAACAATAATATAATTTTATTACAATATTAATAAGTTGTATCTGTCTGCATAGCTCGCACAATATCTTGTTCCCTACGAATGGACAATATATTTTTCACATCATCATTTTTTCTTATAAGTATTTTTTCATCTAGTACCCATACGAATTTATAAGTTTTTTTTTAGCTGAGTTTTAGTACCCCAAAGTAGGTTACATTTGTGTTTATTTAAGTGTTCGTTGATATAGACGATTATCATTTTTGATGCTATAAACATAGTAACACGTTAGGTATTATTTACGGCTTTCAATCCATTTGTCTCGGGCAGTCTTTGTTTTTAGCATTATAACTATCGGTATAGGTTTATCGGAATTCTGTTTTTTAGTCTCACAGCGCACTCAATTTCGTTTTCGTCTAAATTTACTTTTTCAGCAACCTTTGCAGCTACTTCGGAGATGACTTCATTATCTTTTATTTCTAATCCAACTAGTTCAACAATTTTTTCATTGTCTTTCTCTTCTAGTTCATTAATTCGTTCAAGTGATTTATCGTACTTTTGTAAACAAATAAGCGTTTTGGTTTTCTAATGCTTTTACCTTTTTTTCGTTTGTTTTTTGATACTCGCAAAGTTTATCATATTATTCAGATGTGAAATCAACCAAGTCGGTCATTTCACTCACTTTTTTCCATGTTGTATATTACGTCCCTTTTTTCTTCATATCTTCCAGGGTAATTGCAATACTGGTCTTTCCGCGACAAACCGGTGAATTGAGTGGAGTACAATCTTTACATTTTTCATTTTTGAGAGTTTTCTTTGTTAAACATCTCTTATGAAACACGGCTTGACACGATCCTTTACAATGAACAATCTCATCTTTTGCTAATAACACAACTACATTTTTACACTGTACCATTTTCTAAAATATTTTGTAGAATATTGTAATTGTATGGAAAGCTAACAAAATGCTTAAAAATGAGAAAGTTTCAGAAAAATTCAAGATTATTTTTATTTCACAAGTTGACACGTTCGACGTTCAGTTGATATATGTATATGTCGCAGATCAGAAGTAGGTAGGAGAAGAACGGACGGATGACCGAACTACTAAGTATTAAATGGACTCACCGAGCGGGTACCGTCTATCGCGTGGCAGAGTGACAACTCAAGGCAGTGCCCGGGAGTTGCGACCCGAGTCTAGGTTTAAGACGGCCGTCTTTAAAATGCGCATTAACGCTCGCCTCCACTGACCGAGTTGCCCACAATATAAAGTAACAATTAATTCGTGTACACAAACTAACCCTTACAAGAGTTGAGGTTAAGCTACTAGCAGGATACACAAGTGCACTGCACCACGCCAAAGCCAAGACTGCCCTAGCTGCGGCCGCATCGGTCTTTTATGCACGAAGGAATGACTCGAATAATAGAATGAGGGTAGTTGAATATCGACAATAACACAGGTACCGACATACACGTCGGAATAACTCAAATAATAGAATAAGTGAGGGTAAACGAATAACGTAGGTACCGACATTAATAACTATCTGCATTGACTCTCCGACACGGCCATCCTGACAAGTCACACGTCCTCGTGTGATGCCGTAAAAAGCAAAAAGGTACTGCGATATCAAAGTCTCGTCTCGGCCTATCCTGACCCACACTTAACCAAGGATAAAGCGATAGTACAACCACTTTTTGTTGACACTCCATGTGATGCCGTAAAAAGCAAAAAGGTACTGCGATAATCTCTGGTTCTACTGGGCCGATTTGAAAAATTCTTTCAGTGTTAGATAGCCCATTTATCGAGGAAGGCTATAGGCTATGTATCATAACGCTAAGACCAATAGGAGCGGAGTCCACGCCGACGAAGTCGCGCGCAGAAGCTAGTCACAAATAAGTGGGTAATCACAAAAACTTAAAACTTTCAATAACCAAACTCTTTTTCTACAACACTAACAACTACGTAAGCCTTATCCAACGAGCAATTACAATAGCTCCACAATGACTGAATCGAAACAAAAACTGAATCTCCAAATCTGTCACTACTCAACTACCTATGTATCACAATAAAACTAAACTCAACAAATAAACCGGTAAATCGAATTACGTAATCGAACACTGAACGAAAACAACTTGTACACCGATAAGAATAAAACAGAATGACCGAAAAGAACTAAATTATCGATGTACCCACTAATCGCCACCAAATATTGCAATTTACTTGCACACTCGCTAAAATAGAACTTAAAGTTCAAAGAAACCAAAAACTCTTAACTAAAAAAACAATTAACAACAGCAAACAACAAATGAAGTGGGCGTAATGAGATCTTATCCCACTTCTGATGTCGCAGATCAGAAGTAGGTAGGAGAAGAACGGACGGATGACCGAACTACTAAGTATTAAATGGACTCACCGAGCGGGTACCGTCTATCGCGTGGCAGAGTGACAACTCAAGGCAGTGCCCGGGAGTTGCGACCCGAGTCTAGGTTTAAGACGGCCGTCTTTAAAATGCGCATTAACGCTCGCCTCCACTGACCGAGTTGCCCACAATATAAAGTAACAATTAATTCGTGTACACAAACTAACCCTTACAAGAGTTGAGGTTAAGCTACTAGCAGGATACACAAGTGCACTGCACCACGCCAAAGCCAAGACTGCCCTAGCTGCGGCCGCATCGGTCTTTTATGCACGAAGGAATGACTCGAATAATAGAATGAGGGTAGTTGAATATCGACAATAACACAGGTACCGACATACACGTCGGAATAACTCAAATAATAGAATAAGTGAGGGTAAACGAATAACGTAGGTACCGACATTAATAACTATCTGCATTGACTCTCCGACATATATATTTGTTGTTATTATTAATATTACATATATGTTGTATTATACCACATAACTTTTTATTAGCTGAACAGATTTTGATGATTGTTATTTTAATCGAAAGTTGATACTTTTTGTGGTCTCATTTAAATTTGATCAAGATCTAATGACAACTTTTTGAGTAATCTTTGATAACGCGTATTTACTTGACTATTTTTTCGTCTATCTACGTTGTATTACTTCTCGACGTAATTGAAGTCGGTTTCTTTTCGTTTGCGAGCAAACACAATTATAAGCAGTTTGCTTCGATCCTAACCCATTGTGTGTCAATCAGCCGGTTGTTTATTGCTCTTCAAAACGTTTAACCTTGTATACATGCCACCTATGTATGGAATATTTTAATGTCACAGTACTTGACGTCTTATATTATGAAAATTAATAGTATAGTGAATATAAATTCAAACGTTAACTAAATATAAAACAAAATTAAAGTTTAAATTTTATATTTGTCGCTTTATATTATTTTATCCGGAGTCATTTAGGAAACGTGTTATTAATAGTGGTTTCATAATTAGTATTAAGCACTTAACGTCCTATTAAAAAGTACATGATAACGCTGATGACATATTCTGAACTGAGTTTTGATATAAAAAATTGCGTGCGTCCAAAGTACACGTCAGAAGTGAAACTTCTTTTGTAAACTAATTGAGTAAATAAATAAATAAAAAAAAAAACAAAAAGCCAACGTCACACGGTGTTCCCAGGCGGTCACCCATCCAAGTACTGACTGTGGCCGACGTTGTTGCGTCACACTTTCTCTCAAATTCTACCCCTCATGCGCCTAAAGAAGTTTCACTTCAAAAATGAACATTTTTTTTATTTTCATTTTTTAATAAATAAGAAATGCAATAACGTATATAAGTACTACGTATATTAGGAATGTAATTTACGTATACAGCTTAAAGGTACCAAAATATCAAATAAGGTACGAACATCGTACAATGATGCAATCGTGCAAAATAGTTTTTTTAAAAAAAAAATCGAAATGTTCCGTCAACGTATTTCAACATTGAAAAACTATTAAAATTTATTGAATCTTTTACACTAAAATTAATGAAACCTGGTAGCCGAGTAGATTGAAGATGTAGATGAGAAGTTCAGAAAATCAGCGTTGATGAATTCTATATTATTTATCTAACTTAATTTGTATATTTTTGTATCAAACCCATTCTTCCATTTCAAATACAGAGAGATGTTTCAGTTATTTATTTCAATAGTATAAAATGGTTATTCTTGTTAGCGTCAAATGCACATAATGTTAGAGTACTATAATGAAATAATGGTTAGGTTATACTTAAATCACAAAAGTATATTAAGTACAGTGACTGAATAGCTGTTCTAAAATTATTTTTAGAAACAAGTAATAATAGCGACATAAGACCGGCATGTGTTCTTTCACATCTTTATGTCAGATTTTTAAATTATCTATTATGTTTCCAAAATGGATAGCTTAAAAAGTCAGCTAATTTTTATTTTTGTTCTGCAGAAAATCTTTCTCTTATTATTTTATATGTGCTTTGTGAAAGTTAGATTACTTATACTTCACAACTCCTCTGGTGTAGTGGTGCATTTAATGATGAGACCTCCTCTTCGTGCCTTGAACAGAACGAAATATCGATCCCGTTGATTATCATAAATATCTGATGGTGAGCGTGCGCTCATGATAGGAATTTTATCAGCCAACCATCAAAGTGAATAGAGCTGAAAAACCCCTCCTTTATTGAGAGAAGAACCTTTGCTTAATAGTAGGACATTTATAGACTGATTTATTTAGTTTAGATCAGTTTATTTCACTTTAGTTCTAATTTAGATTTAATACAAAAACCATATTTTTTTGGTATGGGGATTTTCCAATCTTTACACAATAGACAAAAAATAATTCAAGCGGAAGTAGACGTTCTTGAATATCTTAAAACATTCGCCAAATGTTTTTATTTATATAGGTAAAAATTTATTATAGAAGAAATATTTTGTTTATTTTTTCTCATGTCACCTATAACGAAGAAAGACGAGCCGTGACTATGTTTATGTATTGTATATTGCATACTTAAATATCGATAGAATATTTTTATTAATCGCTTTAAGCGCTTCGTAAATGCGTTTTTTTCATAAATGCTGGTGAAAATGGTATTGTTTCTCACAATTTTACTAATTAGCCAATTTTAAGGAAGAAACTTTCAAGAAATATTTAAATTGGAATAATATCTACCGAAGATTTTAAGAATCTAGTGGAGTATCATAGCAAATGAAATTGCTAAGCAGCAGGAAGTTTAAGATTTTCATCAAGAACATCTACAGATTCAGGAAAATTCTGCAACAACAGAAAATTATGACAAAAAATTAGCGAGTCAGTCAAAATATTTACGCTTCTTAAAACTCCTTCAGGTTCAGGATATACACATTTTTTATATAAAAGTAATCATGAACCTTGGCCGCGTTAAATCTTAAGCGATTATTATACAGATTTATTTTTAGTAAATCATTTTTAGGATATTTGTTCAAATAATTGACTTAACTCGATCTTTTTTTTTGACACTGGGAAATATTTTTACGCACCCCCCCCCCCCCCCCATCAACGGAGACGGGAGTGTAGGGTTACCAATACGGTCAGAATGTGCCAGACTACTCGCTAAGACCCAGCGGTGCCCTCGTCATCATATAGGTATATGGGCCGCCACGGGACCGGTAGCGCTCGACGTTTAGCCTGCCTGTGCGTACCGCCTTCGCTTAAAGTGTACTCACGGACAACGCGAGAACTCTATTACCCGGTGATGAGTGGAAGGGATGGTGCTCTCTTATCACTCTATTGTGGAGGGTAAAGGAGCATATGACGGCGTCTCGCTCTCCCTGGTCAACTACTGCGGAATGGGTCAACATGGACGTCGGCCTCGCGCTCTAATGACCTAATCGCACAAAGACGCTACGGCCAACCAGCACCTTTTGCTGTCGAGTGAGGAATAGATGACGCTCGATAACGAGAGGGTTCCACCTAGAATGGAAACTAGGGCCGGGCACTGGTCTCCTCAAGGAGCGCATTCCTCTAAAGTGCCATTACCGTATCCATCGGAGTGCCACACACGCGGCAAGCAAGAATAGCTCCCCTCCTAGCGATTTGATGCTGTTACTTACCGAAGCAGTAACGTCCAGTAAGCATCTGTATACGTGTATAGCTTTCACCATTATGAACCTCTGCAGTCTAAAACGAAAACTCAGACCAGGACTTGTAATCGTAACACGTAACGATCCGTTTTTCCGACTTACCTTGACCTAAGTTGGCTTCAGTGTTCCTAAACAAAGAAACTGAGGTAGGGCACAGCAGGAAATTTCCTGCTCAAAATATGGAGCAGCCCGACTGGGGTAGTACCTCGACCTGACGGAAGACCACAGCTAAATAATACTGTTTTCAATCAGTGTTGTGTTCCTGTTGGTGAGTGGGGTGACCAGGGCTCCTGGGAGGGATTGGGGTCGGCAACGCGCTTGCGATGCTTCTGGTGTTGCAGGCGTCTATAGGCTATGGTCTTACCATCGGGTGAGCCGTACGCTTGTTTGCCGACCTAGTTATATATATAAAAAAAAAGAAACGTTATTCGATCAAGGCCTGTTTACAACCAGTCGATTACGAGCATTCGTTAATGAACAAAATAATAATCTGTTTATTGTTTCAGCTTCAAAACCTTTGCGAGAAAAATTTATTGTGGTCAATACGTAATCACTAGGGTAGTAAAAAAATTCTGTAAAAAAACTGCCATTATATTCGTCTTATTCAAGAAAATTAATACATTAAATTAGGTTTTTGTAAGAAATGTACGTGAATTGAGTCCAAAGAGTGATTTAATTATAACTTGCCTTGTATAAATTACTTAGAAAAGTTCCCAAAAAACTAAAACTGGGGCTAAGTTTCGAAAATTTACTGAAACTATTTACGGAGCTCGTTATAACTCATCAAAGGCATCGTGGATGTCTGTAGACATTTAACTGCTCCCTACAATCTGACACTATTAGGGCCTATGCAAACCACGTTTTTTAATCGCGCCGTCGACAGCGCGTTTGTATCGCGACATACGCGCGTTTGCATCGCGTCTGTATCGCGTGACACGCGCGTCGACGGCGCGTTTTTATCCTACAGAGCAGTTTGTTGGCGTTTGTATCGATTCAAACGCGCGTCCACGGCGCGTTTGTATCGCGACATACGCGCGTTTGCATCGCGTTTGTAACGCGTCACACGCGCGTTTGCATCGCGTTTGTATCGCGTTTAAAAAACGCGGTTTGCATAGGCCCTTACGATACGCATATAATTCAAAAGTAAATGTCGTTAAACGTCGCACAGCTGAGAAAGAGCATCTTCTCCTAACGATTCAGATTTAGCAATCGTTTTTCTAAAAAAAATTCAAAAATACAGCACTTAAATTTTATGCTTCCATTTCTCGTGCTTTCGACTAGATGAAAATCCGTTGTAGAAGTAATCTCATGAATATTCACATTCCACATTCTTTAGCATCATTTACTACGGATATTTTTTATATATCACGATTCACGATTCAGCCTGTAATGTCCCACTGTTGGGCATAGGCCTCTTCCGCAATCCAGTGCTGTGACAGTGTCTACCTTTTTATATATACTTGTAAAGAAAAGGAAAAATATTCTTAAAATAGAGCTAAAATAAAATGAATTCATATGAAAAAAAAATTATACATATACATAATATATACAACTAAAATTATACTATTTTTTAAATTATGTTTAGGGTATTTTTAAAGTAATTCAAATATTTGTATATACTACTTTAGTATTATTAGTTAGGTCTTCGAAATTCTATTAACGTTGTTATTTCGACCCTCCGAGTAATGGAAATACGAAAGAATTACAATTCTATGTGATATTATCCAAATCACTTGTCCTATATGGGACACTATTTTGAACCATTTATCCAATAAACGATTCAGCAAACAAGTAATATAAGAATAGAAGTAGTATTATAATAGTTGGTACTTTCGTATTTTTTGTATTTAGTTTTCTTGGACGATTTGAAAGTAATATATAGCATTTATATAATCTATAATTCGATACTAGTAACTGCTAAAATAATTGTCAGTACCTATACCGTAGTATGTAATCAATTAATGACTTTCACTTTATACTTTAAATATGTTTTAATGTGTATGTAGTTTAAACCGAAATATGAATGAAGTTATTTATAACTAATTTTATTAATATTATAACCTAATAATAACATCCGTAACAACATTTTGTTGGGTAGAGTCCAATTTAAAATTATTGTCTTACCAGAATATACGTTGAGTCTAAACTTCCTTGTGATAAATAAGAATAATTTTTTTTAAATGACAGATTTTTTTACTATAATAAAGAAATATATTTTTATTTATCTTAACGTTCTTTATATTTTACTTATTTTGTCAAATACTTTTGCTACGATACGATTATCATGTAACAAATCTCAATATACATTTTATGTGATATTTCATTTTTTTTTCATTCAAATAGGGGTCGACACATAAGTGTATGGTTCACCTTGATAGCTAGCGATTACCGTAGCTTCTAGAGACCTGCAACACCAGAAGCATCGTAGGCGCGTTGTCGATCTACCCCGAATTAGAATAAAATATTTAGTCATTAACAAGGAAGTAATCCCCTTTTTCCTAATTCTTGCTACAATATATGCGGCCACGAATTATACCTACTTATTTTGGTTTGGAGTTTTAACGAGTAAAAAAATGTTTTTTAATATCGAATCACTTTACCAGAATGTATATCGTATCTTAGAAATAGTGATAATGTACTATATTTCAATCACATGCGCCGTACCGAGATCCATGGTTACGTTCGTGCAATAAAATTAATGTCGTTTAAATTACTTATTATACATTTATTTATTTTTTGTTAGTAGTAGTACTACACTTTAGATTTCCCTATTACATGAAAAAAAAATGTAATGTTTAAAAGCTTTTAACTTTTGATATTCAACAGAAACTAAAATAAATGAACAGTTAGCCTGATACTTGTATTAGTTTCGAAAAGTCAACTCTTATCAAATTGTTTTGTTGTTTGATAGCTTTAAAATTCGAAAACTTAAACAGTTACAATAAACCTTGAAAGATCGTTTCATGTTTCAATGTTATTAGACTAAGATACAGTTTGAAACTTTGAATAATTTAACAACTTAAATAACAAAATCTTAGTTTAATAATCTATTTGAATAGGTACATTGTTTTTAAAAGTTCACGAACTTAATCAAATGCTTTACATTTAGTAACAATATATTTTGGCAGGCAAATGGATTAAACTTGTATATCAAAACTATCATTGAATGTAAAATTGTATTGTGCGTTGTATAATAATTTTCATGACTACTAGTTTGCCTTTGACTTTGTCCAGTTAAGTTAGTCGTATGGTTCGAGCCAGTTACTCAGATCATATTGCCGTGTTTAGACAAAAGGCATTAAAGTTCAAAATCAAAATTTGCGAAGTCTTTTTTGATAGATCAATTCTTCACTGAACTTTCTGATCAAGCAACGAATTTAGAAATTCGAGAAATAAAAAAAGAAACTAAGAATAATCAAATTTCTGAAAGGCACTCGTAAATTTTGCTTCAACGAGTTTCTACCACTAGATCATCTCACAACAGAGCCTGCTAAAAATAAAAATCATTCTATTTATAGTTGACAAGGATTTAGATCGAATTCTCGATCTCACAAAAATTATATTTCACGTCAAATAAAAGCCGATCCGTTTTATTTACTCAGTTAAATGTATCGTTTGAAATAGGAAATACTTTTTACGAATTCTGTTTGGAAAAGGATGTTTGTTGAAATGTATTTATTATATAAATAGTCAAGAATATTTTCATATATTTGTTTTAAATTTTGGTTTAAATTTTGGCAGATTTACAATGTCTCGTGAGGGATATTCTATCGCAAACTCGTAACATTCAGAGTGAGAAAGATAAAATGACTTGTCTAGAATTTTGCACTAACATTAGCCGCTGTTTAGAGGCTAAAAAGGCTATTTAAAAGTTATAAAGTAATTTACAAAATTGTTTTTCAAGATACGTTTTAATTATTAAGCTATGTATTCAATGGACTTCGAATACATCCATACATACATATATAAAATTTTACATAGGTATAACGTAACAAAACAAATAGAATTTGTACTAGAAATAAATTACTCATTATAAAAACTACTTTGAATTTAGTATTTATTATCATCGATAAAATTAAAAATAAATATTTAAACCGGCTTGTTTCATAAAAATATACACTAAATATAGCTTAATATTATATATAATGGAAGGATTGACATGTGGATGGATGGATTGGGTAACCCTGCAGCGATAACTTCATAATTGATTATTTACTAAACTTTGTATACAGATCTAAAAGAATATTATACTTTTTATTATTATAACTTCCACGGAAACAGAAATTATGCGGGCAATATAATAAACTAGCTTCTGCGCGCGACTTCGTTGGCGTGGACTCCGCTCCTATTGGTCTTAACGTGATGACACATAGCCTATAGCCTTCCTCGATAAATGGGCTATCTAACACTGAAAGAATTTTTCAAATCGGCCCAGTAGTTCCAGAGATTACCGTGTTCAAACAAACAAACAAACTCTTCAGCTTTATATATTAGTAAAGATTTATTGTAACATCACGATTCAGCCTGTAATAACCCACTGTTGGGCATAGGCCTCTTCTCCATGTAGGAGAAGGATCGGAGCTTAATCCACCACGCTGCTCCAATGCGGGTTGGCGGATATATTCCCTACTATGAGTAACGATCGCTATCAGGTGTATATGATAACAACCGGGACCGACGGCTTAACGTGCTCTCCGAGGCACGGTGGGGAGACCCACAAGGACTACACAAATACCCAGACCACGGCAAACATCTGTATGGCCAATACAAATGCTGTCACATTGTAACATAATTATATACATTTACGTTTTTATTTCTTTTAATAAGAGTAACTATTGCTTAAGTTTGTCTAAGTTTCTTGCTAGTTATTTTAGTGTAATATTAATACCAAACAGGTGGTATTATGTATCGATTTGGTTTTAGTTAAAATCTAGTCTACTTAAATATTGTGATCTTGGTAATGTTGATTATGATTATGTCACAACAAATTTGTTGTGCTTGTAAAAACGTCAAATGGCTTTTATTATCCAGAAAAGTAATCGGATTTTGTTTTTATGAATTCTATATTTCATGTTTCGAAAAAAGAACATTCACCTTTCGAAAAACGAAACTTTTCTACTTCATTGTATTCAATTTAAATTGGTTCTCTCGATTTTTCAGTCACGGTTAATTAAATATTCTAGTGTATTAATTTATATAATAAAGTGTAATTTGTAAATATGTTGTGTTGCTTTTACCTATTCGTCTTTATTTTATCAATTTTTATCCTAATAAAAGTCACTTAAGTAAAATTGCGCAACGGTTACAGCACTGGTTCGAGCCACATGACAAACATTTGTATTGGCCATACAGATGTTTGCCGTGGTCTGGATGTTTGTGCAGTCCTTGTGGGTCTCCCACCGTGCCTCGAAGAGCACGTTAAGACGTCGGTCCCGGTAGTTATCATGTATACACCTGGTAGCGATCGTTACTCATAGTAGGGAATATATCCGCCAACCCTCGTTGGGGAAAGAGGCCTATGCCCAACAGTGGGATATTACAGGCTGAAGCGTAAGTAAGATTATCGATTTTGAAATAAAAGTATCATGTAAAGTTTTGATTAGACATATTTAAGAATTTTTTCTTACTCTATATAAAAACGTTTTTGTACTTGTTGTTTATCGATTTTGTTTCAAGTCTGGTAATTCCTGACCGACTTGGGTGTTTTCCAAGCAGCCTCTTATTATCAGTTACGTACTCTCAGCTTCGAAGTAAGAGTCTTATCTAATGTTAAGTTTTATATTAATTATTTTATGAGATGCCTATCGTAATCTTGGCTTGCAATCACAATTATGTATAACGATAATATCTTATATATAAAATTCTCGTGTCACAATGTTAGTTACAATACTCCTCCGAAACGGCTGGACCGATTGCTATGAAATTTTGTGTGCATATCGGGAAGGTCTGATAATCGGCCTTCTCTATCATCTATTTTTCATACCAACAAGTTATAAGGGGGGGGGATTAAGGGGGTGACATATATGGCAAAACAACGTTTGCGGGGTCAGCTAGTAGGTACTATAAAAATACGAAATATTTACGTACTTAGTTTTGTCTGTTAAATTCTTGAATGTACGATTTTTGCAGACAATAGGACTGAAGGCAAAGAGCGTGATATTTACAAAAAACTGTTTTGACATTTGTTACTGAGATGACGACGACTAGTATTAGCAGAATAGCAGTAATATTAGTTGGACAATGAAGGTGAAATAGTATTGAACGTTTAGTCTTTTAAAATTGCGTTGGCTACTACAACCATACATTGTCAAAGCTTGCTACCAATATTTAGGATTACGATACTTAGAGAACATTAGCACTAGCTAGACTACACGTTTTCTCTCTGTTAAAAGGAACGTCTAATGAATAAATGATACTGTAATCTGTTTCTCAGCAATTTGGTACATCAATTGAAGACATAAACAAACATTAAGGTATAAAGGAAAATTCAGGACTACAATATTTTTTGATATAATCGAATACGGTGTCTGAAACATGGTTATTTGAGACAATTTCGTAAAAGTACCCATGATGGACGTAGAAAATTTGTGATTGTTCTGTGTGATTGTTGACATTAGGGACGTGATAGCTATCGTATAACGGAATGCGTCACAATGTTGGCAATCAGAATTGTGTAACATGTGGTATATGCTACTATAATATGCTCGTACCACAAATGAAGTGGACCGTACTTATTAGTAAAATTGAGTTGCAAGATTTCACCCGAACAAACATTCATTAAAGTTACATACATACATACGTACATACATACATATATACATACATACATACATACATACATACATACATTGCAAGTTAAATAAAAGCTTGTAAAAAAAGTTCTTATAACTAATAAAACTACTCAATTCTGCTTAAAAGTGGTGATAGATTAAGCTCAAGAAAAAAGCCTATGCCCAGCAGTGGGATGTTGCAAAAAGAATCGTATTCTTTCTTCTTAAAAGTACTATAAATCAAGAGATAAGAGTAATTTACATCTATAATTTATTTTAGTTAAATTATGCTGAAAATACCCTTATTAACGTTTTTTTCAAATAAATAAATCAGTGGCTCTAGTAAAAAAGGGCATAACTCAAAATGAGCTACTTTTCAGGAGAGCGAAAAAACTAAACAATCATTGAATTTTAAAGAAGGGTACATAGTAATGTTTTGATTTTCATATATGTAATTGAGGAATGTTAAGGCTAATATTTTGTAAAAAAAACTAATCGGTTTAGCTATTACTTCTGTGTTTTTTTCATGAATTTGTTGACTTATGACTTTACTTACGAATTTGCTAAGGGAATAAGTCATCTTAATCTCGCTGTGTAATCAAAGTAAAAAGTAATAAGTTCATTTATATCCAACATTACTTGTAGAAATTGCTTTGCAATAGGTTATAAATCAAAGAAGGAATAGTT
Organism: Melitaea athalia; assembly: GCA_905220545.2. NCBI lineage: Eukaryota > Metazoa > Arthropoda > Insecta > Lepidoptera > Nymphalidae > Melitaea > Melitaea athalia. The sequence goes on from HG992193.1 coordinate 6,248,513, forward strand.
TTCAAAGTTTTATTGAGAGTATTTTTATTAACCATTACAATGTTATCTTAAAAAAAAAAAAACAAATAAAGCGCTCCTACTTTAGAAAATAAAACAAAAAAAGCTCTCTTGCTCATGAAAATATTATCTTCAACCCTTAGCTAGGCAGAGAAATACCACATTATTATTATACATTGTCACATAAAACTAAATTTAACAAAATTACTTATTTGAACTTGAACAACATAAATCTTAACTTAAATCAATTAGTTTCTTCGAGCCGAAACAATTACTTAAATATTTTAAAACATTATTCTTCTTTGAAAAACATTATGTCTAAGTCCGAATCTTCAGTGGCAGGTATGGAAGAATCAGTTTTTAAATTTATGTAAAAACTATGAAAGGAAGAGTCAATAAAGGGCAAAAGCATAAAAAGGTCCCGTTTTTTTCGTCACTTATAGGCAGAGGAGTCTCAGAAATAACTTCTAGTTCAATACTGAAATGTTTTTTGCTTATTCTCTTGAAAGATAACTGTTTGAAGTTTTCCTCGCCTTATAAATCAATTTTATATTTAACAATAAAATAATTTTGTTCATAGCGGAACCAGCGGATATCAGGCCAGTGAACTTTTTCTCTGTCTGTGTTTGTTTTTCGCAAAACTAATGGTCCTTTTAGCAACTTTTCGAAATTGTAAATATCTTGAAGATTCATTTTTTACCGTTAGCTGTCCCTTTCTCCCAGCAGATCGTACCATCTGGTAATAGTATCTGGGGTGATGGATCGTGGAATGTTTCTTTTTTGCCCGTTCTATTATGGAATGTTCATAGTCACACTCCATGTGTGTGTGACCGGGGACAAGAAACTTGTGATCGATGCATATTATATGTGGACATTTTTTCATTGCAATCAAAAACATAACAGATACAAACGAGTTCTTGTTTTGACCCCCACAAGTATCAGAATATAATATTATTTTTGAGACAGTTTGCGGCAAATTCACTATATAATCATACAAACAAGACGCAATGTTGTTTCCGCCTCTTTTTCCAGTTGCTTCGTGCCACATGTAGCACGTTGCCTGTTTCGTTTTACAGTTGTGGATTGTTAAATCAAACGTTCACAAACTTCTTTTGTAAAACGCGCTTCCCGAAGAAAGTAATGGTGTGGGGAAACATTGTTGTAGATCGAAGGTCAGTAAAGAGTCGTCATCCAAAGACATATTTTTGTCCTTACTTTTTTCTTCATAGCCATTTTGAGCGGTAGTCTGGTGTTTATCAAGCTTATTTACAAGCGCAGCCTTTGTTTCCGAAGGTGTTTCGTATTTTATTTGCGCATTTAACTTATCACATGTTGTACAGGTATCAACTTTTGGTGGCTTAAATGATAAATTTAAACTTAAAAATATTTTTTTGTATATAGTTTTACAAACACATTCTTCTTTGGGTCGGTCTTTACAGTACAACGAGTACAGCAAATCTAAATTGAGACGGTTAGGAAGAAACTTTTTATCAGTTTTGCTGCGTCCATAGTGACTTTCATGTTGAGGAAAGGATAAAATGTGTTGACGAACTATTTCCAAATCATTTTATTTCCATTTAGGGTGCGAACGAAGGCCTCTTATGCTAGTTGGAATAGCGCCAGAGTATGCAAGTTTTTTCTTGTTCGCTTGTGTGGTTACAAACTTGTGTGTTTCGCCAAATATTTGTATAAAACAGTTTTTGCATACTTTTTCATGTAATTCTTTACCCCAATGAATATAATAGCTAAAACTACAAGTTCTGTTTTTTTTTGCATTTACTTTCTCAACCTACTTTTCTTCTACTACAAAGAACTTATATAATCAACCCTTCTTTCATACGTGCCTAGTTTCCAATAGCTTTTAAATAGGTCCTCCCTTGCTTCTGTGCTAAGTTTTCCTTGACAATTAAACCTGCAAATACTCAATTCTTTCATCTGACGTGCGGGTCTTTGTTTACCTTTTGAAAAATAAAACTAACTAACTAACGGCATAAGTACTTATATATCTTTAGAGCATTAGGGTTAATGTAAGTAAAAGGGCATAAGTCGACATATTCCAGTATGCAAAAAAATGACTAACGGCATAAGAAACGTTATATCTTTTTGGCAAACTTTATCTCGAACTGATATGGTTATATTGCCACTTATGCCAATGACAAGAGTTTTTTTTGTCAATAACTTTACTTAAACCGTTATGAACGACCACTTATACCCTTAGGCGCTTCGCAAAAAGTGGGTTAGGGTATTGTTAGAGTTATGTCCTTTTGATATGTTAGGTAACTCGATGCGCTGATTCCAATAAAATAAAAAAAAAATTTTGGCATAACTCGAGTTATGCCCTTTTTTACTAGAGGCACTGAAATCTTGTCTCCATTGTACATAAGACAATTAATGTATAAAATGTAAAGTAAATGTTAAATGTATTTTAAATTGCAAGTAAATAAAAATATAAACTAATTGAACTAAAATTGTTGTTACAAAAGTAAACAAGTATTTTTAGTTGAAGTTATAATTAAAGTATAAACTAAATACTTACAGTCTTATGCATTAACGTGCTTGAATTTGAGTGCCAACAAATTTTTAAAAGTATATAATTAAGAAATAATTAATTTTCTTATAGTCGGTTAAAATATAGTTAATATCTAATTCATAATGTAGTATTATTAGTTAGGTGTGTTAGTAGGTAAAATAATAATTTCATGGTTCTATCAAATGTATTGTAATAACGACAAATTTGCATGAAAATTATACAGTTGGAACAGCTTTGCCTTAACAAATTGTCTTTTCGCATGCACTCCATGTACTATATTTATTTTATGGTATGATATTAGAATATCTGTCTAGAATGAAATATTTTAAAAGTATATTATACTTTTTACAAATATTGCAACATAGATGTGTATTGGTTCAGTTTACAGACCTTTGCCCAGCACCGGGAACATGTATATTTCACACTACCGGGCAAAAATAGTCAAGTAATCTAAGATCAGATCAGCAGCAGCATCAGCTTTCGAATAAATTTTTTTTATCAAAATCGTTCCACCTAGTCAAAAGTTCTGAGGTAACATACACATACATAAAAAATGGTGTGTGTGCGATTCACACACGATAGAAGTGAAACTTCTATGGCAAACTAATAAAAAAAAAAAACTAATTTAAAATTATGTAGGGGCTTGCAGTCCTTCCTTGTCGTTTTTGCCGTTGCATCCGGTTTGAAATCACAACGATTCTAAAGAAGTTTCACTTCAAAAATACAGTCGAATTAAGAACTTCTTCCTTTGATGGAAATTGGTTAGAAAAGACTATTAACATGATAAATGGACGATATAGTTTGCGTTATAAGAACTAACATGATTTCGATATCGAATAGCGATAAATTTGAAATTTACCTCGGTTAAATGTACGTTTTTCAATATTCATTGCGGTATTACTCTTCAATCACCTAATGTCGACGATAGAATCCATATTGAACTATCTATTTTTAAATCTATAGTTCGAATTTTCATGCGTTTCCGGATGGCGTTGGATATGACTACAGTCATATAACAGCGCGTGCCGTTTTAAAATAAAATAAGGCAGACCACGTACTATCAGTCTTTCTTTTTTATATTAGAACGCAAGGACAAGAGCCAGTACTGTGACCCCTGCGCCAACGTGTCGTCAATGAAACAAAATGCACGGAGAACGCATGCAAGAATTATGATACGCTGCTGTTTATCATCGTAGAGTCGAGTAGTCAAGTCTCACATCTTACGCTCATGAACTCTCTACCAGATTTGTAACATTTGTTGTGCCTAAAACAAAATGATAAGCAGATTGTCTTCCAAACTGTTTATAAGTTATTCTAAAAGTAATTTTAGACAATAATGTGTGGTCAGCCTATACAAGAATATTGAGTAAGAATTAAAAACGTTCAATGCCATTGCCAAATACTTATTTTTAAACGCGATAGCAGAATCTTCAAGTTCGATATAAAAAAAATCCTTATTCGAAAGTTTATCGATAAAGGAAAATTTTGGACTATAAAATATCACTAACACTCACAAGTGGAAAGCCATAAATATAAAACCTTTAAAATACGTATAGAGTAACGCCATCATTTGGACAAATACATATAAATATAATATATTCAATTATGACGTTAACGAAAACTATAAATCTTGAGCATTTTGATGTTGGATTTTTAAAACTGTAACATTAATCTAAATATGTATATAAAATGCTTTGTTAGTACGTAAATACACAGTTTTCTCTATCACAACCAAACCCAATCAACTTCCCGTTGGTGTGGTAATACCCCTTGGTCTCCAGGTGGGTAGTAAGGAAGTTTGGTCGCGGTTGGTGAAAGTGGGTGGTGGTGGGTGGTGAAAATGTTAAAACATATATTTCTGCCCTTTTCTAACGCATTAGGACATCTGAAAAGATCTCAAAATTTCTGTAATGGTCTAGAAAGTTTCTATAAAAGTAGATGTATTTTAACCCGAGTAATGCCGGGTTTCGCTGCTAGTCTCTATCTCTATATATATATAAAAAAAAAATGAATCGCTGAATGTGTTGCTAAGCGCAAATCTCGAGATCGGCTGAACCGATTTCACTAATTCTTTTTTTTATAATATTCCTTGAATTACGAGGATAGTTCTTACGGAGAGAAAATTTAAAAAAAAAATCTGAAAAGGTCTAAAAACAACAATTTTCTATATTCCTATACAAAAGATTCGTAATAATACTTTTTTTTTTTTTTTAATTTAATTATCGTTTATACAATTAACAATATATAAAATAATAAAAATAGCAACAAAAAACCACTAAGGTTTCAACCTGTGCTATCTTAGTCTAATTATATTATATCTATACATTCGTTTATTATATTTATTAATGGTATAAATTTATAAAAAAAAAATACGATTTTTTTTTAATTTTACAAATAAACTAATACAATAAAATCAATTTAAGTGAATTTTTAACTCAAAATATTTAAGTAATATTGTTTTAATTTAGTTTTGATATTTCTTTTTGAAATATTTTTACACAAGTCTAAGGGTAGGCTGTTAATAAGTCGAGGTACAATATAAGCAGTTGTACGCTCACCATACATATTGTTAGCGCGTTGCGTGCGTAGTTGCCTCTCAGTGATCGCCCGGGTGCATACAGGGTGTTCAATAATATTTTTTAAAGATGTATTGAAAAATTGTTCTTTGAGCAATATAAAATCTACTTTGGTATGTACTGGTAAAACTTTACAATGCTTAAAGAGTTCTGATTCATTATTATAAAACTTACTTTTTATTTTTGGTGACACTATTGTTTTTAAGATTTTTAATTGAAGATTGTATATCTTATCAAGGTAAGTTTTGTATGTGCGACCGTAACTACTAAGGCCGTATTGTATATAGGATTCTCCTAACGCGTGGTAAAGCATAATTTTGAACTTAAACGGAATACGATTTTTAAGTATAGTAATATTTGCAAGAAACTGCCTTAATTTGTCACACACACCTTCTATGTGGTTATTCCAGTTAAATTTGTTATCTATTGTAAGTCCAAGATATTTTTGTGTTTGGGTAATTTCTATATTTGGACATTTACAATTTGCTTTATTTTTCGCGTGAAAACAGTCATGGTTATGAGCAATCAAATTTTCTATTGGACATTGTTTAATGTATGGAGACTTAATAATAAATAGTAGCCTTGTTTTACTTGCGTTGAGCACTAGGCCACAGTCATGACACCATCGTGTTAGGGCATCCAGGTCTACTTGTAATCTGTTTACAGCGGCTTCGGGATTTCTGTTAGCAATTACAAGACATGTATCATCCGCGAACTGGTAACATGTGCTGTTAATAATACAGTTGTTCATGTCGTTGACATAAGATAGAAAGAAAAGTGGGCCCAACACCGAGCCCTGAGCTGTACCTTCAGTCACAGACATACGTTTACTGCAAATATCATCTACTTTAACAGTAAAGGTTCGGTTTTCAAAGTAATTTTTGCACCAGGTCAGTAGTGGACCACGCACTCCACAGTCATCTAATCTGTCAACTAGCTGCCGATGCACCAATGTATCAAAGGCACGGGAGAAATCAATAAATAGAGCTAAGACAATTTTTTTGTCATTAAGGTGTTTGTTGACATCATCGGTAAACCTTGACAAAAGGGATGAACTGCTTTTACCCGACTGAAACCCGAACTGATTTTGATTTATAACATTATGTTTTCTGTAGAAACTATGTATTTGCTCTTAAAAGTCAATTTAACTTTAATACCATACCATAAAGTTTAAGTGTTAGTGGAGGGGTTCCGGGAAGGATAAGTATTAAAAAATTAAAGAATGGACTGTTAGGCGGTTCGAAGTTCGGCGGGTCAGCTAGTTATTTATAAAAATATTCTTTCACTATACAAACAAACCTGTCGTGACGCATGGAACAAAAATTAAAGAATTAATTTGAATAATTAATTTAATTTTAATTAAAAAAATTTAAGCTTTCGTGTTTATTTTGTTCTTTCTGTTATTTCTGAATTGATACATGGAGCATAGTAACGTGATTTTAATATTCGTAACGATATTTTTCAGGATATCAATAAAAACGATAAAAGAGAATAAAGCTTATATTTCCAAACCTCTAATGTGACGAAATGTAATCATCATTAACACACTCTTATATAAATTGTACATTGTTAAAATAAACACAATGAACAAATAAAATTGTACATTTAAATATGTCTAAGAAAAAAAAATAACTTATTCACTTTAAAATATTTATAAATTAAATATTTAACCATAACCCTTAAAAAAAATTAAAAATTAAAAATATTCGAACTAAATTTTGTTTATAAAATTATTTAAATTTTCCAATTCAATCTTAAAATCGACAAATAAAATTAAAACTGATTATAATGATATACGTTCATAATACCGTATTAGGTAAAAAAATAACTGCACCGAATCGACTATTGTTTTGATGTACATACATATCTTATACTATTAAACGAGCAATTGTTGTATATATATATAGAATCTGAATCTCGGAATCGGCTCCAACGATTTTCGTGAAATTTAGTATGCAGGGGATTTCGGGGGCGAAAAATTGATCTAGCTAGGATTCATTTAAAAAAAATGTCGTTTTATCCCTGTTTTTAGGCAATGAAAAAATATCATTAGAATACTGTATATAGCTGTAATAGCGTAATTAGGAAAGCGACGGATTTCAAATCGTTTTGACCCGGGTTCGAATCTGTCTCCAGATTATTATTTTTTTCTTTTTTTTTTTAATTTCACTCGTGATTTATTATTTAAATTAAATTAAAATATAAAAATACCGAAAAAAAAAACAAAAAAAAAAATAAAAATACCGAGCTGGGCTCGGTCACCCAGGTACTTATTTTTAAACTAAGTAAGCAAGTATTTGAACATCTCGACAAGCTTTTATATCATATAAATTGTGTAATGACTTTATATGTCGTTAAAGTTTTAATGGAAAAGTTTGTTTTATTCTCTTTAACACATTTTAAAAAAATTGTTTTTAAAAAAGTTCTTTATTTTAGTTTATTGTTGTACCTACCCAATTACGCATTAAAATCTTTAAAAGTCATGTCAATTTTATCAACAATGCTCTCTTTTCATATTGTTATTTCAGCACAATGGTATCGAAATTTCCTTAAAGACGTTTCATTGGGTCTTTCAAAGGTATCCAGTCACCGAAACTGACAGTTTCCCTTTAGTTAAGATCGCTTATCAAAGGAAAAATATTGAGGTTTACCTACTCGCATATGAGAATAAAATATATGGAAAATATATGTTCTTTTTATATTCATTGTTTATTTATTTAATCTATATCTATACTAATAAATAAAATTGGAGTGTCTGTTTTTAATATTAAAATAAACGCTTTTTACTTAATGCATATGGATGTATACACGGTACATATACCAAAATAACATTTTTCACAATTTTTGTCTGTCTGTCTGTCTGTCTGTTTGTTCCGGCTAATTTCTGAAACGGCTGGGTCGATTTTGACGGGACTTACACTGGCAGATAGCTGATGTAATAAGGCGTAACTTAGGCTACTTTTATTTAATTTTTTTTTTTTATAACTGCGAAGTGCGAACTGAACAATAACTTTTATGGTAAATTCCACGCGGACGAAGTCGCGGGCAAAGCAGCTAGTTGTTAAATAAAAAGCACCTGTAAATATCCCCTATATAGGCATTACATTTTCATTCAGAAGATGTATGAGAATTATAAATAATAAGTTGTTCAGGCGAGGATTTTTTAAAACAATATTTAATATAATTTCAAAGAAATACTTTTCGTCCTACCACGCAGGTATAAATATAGATATTTGACTAGCCCGTTGGCGCAGTTTGTAGTGACCCTGCTTTCTGCTCCGGGGGTTGTGGGTTCGATTCCCACCCCGTGTCTGGGTGTAATATACATATTTATTTATATATTTATATAAATGTATTATTTATAAGTATGTTTAGCCTGTTACCTTAAAACAGAAGCATTAAGTTGCTTACTTTAGGAACAGACGACCGTGTGTTTATTGTGTAAATATTTAAAAAATAAATAAATATAGATTCGTTTTATACGCCTCAATTTCTCGTTCCAAATTTAAATATAACTTCTTTAGAACAAAAACGTTTTATCTCCATTCACTCTTGGTTTGTGTACTGTAAAATTCATTCACAGCTACTCAGCTTCACTGTAATGGATGAGATACAGTATCGAGTGCAGTCCTGTGCTTTCAACGTACGCCCGTCAACACTATTGCAACGTATTTTAAATTTAACGAACTGTAATCTTTACAACTATAAGCGTAAGAACTAGAATAGTTTGGTATCATATTTTATAAAGATCATATTATAGTGTTTCGAAAGCATGCGCAATACTAGGTTTCCTCGTCGAGTGAAGATTAGATTTTAATGCCGCAAATGCTTCCGTCTACCGCTTTCGCAGGAAGATATCGATGACGTATAATTCGTAGTACCTGGGTGACCGAGCCTAGCTCGGTATTTTCATTTTATTTTTTGTTTTTTTTTTCTCGGTATTTTTATATTTTAATTTTATTTTTAAATAATAAATCACGAGTGAAATTAAAAAAAAAAGAAAAGAAATTATCTGGAGACTGAGATTCGAACCCGGGTCAACACGATTTGACACCCGCCGATTTCCTAATTACGCAAATACAGCTATGTTGACGCGAAGTGAAATTAAGCTTCGTATTCTAATGATATTTTTTCATTGCCTAAAAACAGGGATAAAACGACATTTTTTTTAAATGAATCCTAGCTAGATCAATTTTTCGCCCCCGAAATCCCCTGCATACTAAATTTCACGAAAATCGTTGGAGCCGATTCCGAGATTCAGAAAATATATATATATATATATATATATATATATATATATATATATATATATATACAAGAATTGCTCGTTTAATAGTATAAGATAAAAACTAAAATCTATTAGATCAATTTATTTAATTTACTTGTGTATCTACCTAAGTAAATTTCGCGATAGTTGAGAGATTTCATCCTCTATTTTTAACCATTTTTATTAGATGAATTTCAAAAACTATCACTTACCATCTGAAAGTTATTTCCTCTAAGAATTTAAAGTTCTATCATTTGTAAAAACGATTCAAAAAACAATGTTATATTAACTTAATTATTCAGGTAACTAAAGTTTAAGTTAACGGACACATTTTGCTGTGACCTGCTTTAAGATACCCCAGTTAATTTGAACGAATTTAATCGTCTTAGCTTTCAAACTGGACATTTTCTACGAGTGTTAATTCTAAGCAGCAGAATAGACACATACCGAGTGACACATAAGACATAATTATACGAACGGAAATACATTGTTACAAACACCTAGGATACTAGGAAATCTTTACGACCTAAATTTATATACTTTGAATACCCGGCGGCGTAAATGACAGAGACCTGTTTTTGCTACAATGTTTCGATTCCTGCCCTAAGCTGTGTGTAATATTTATAATAGTAGTATATATGGCTGATTGATTGATTCAGTACGTGATATCCTTCAGTCTATAACATGAGAAGGGTCGGAGCTCAATCCACCACGCTGCTCCAATGTATGTCGGTGTCGTTGGATATAGTCCCTACTAGTAACGATCGCTATCAGGTGTCCATGGTAACAACCGGAAGTGACAGCTTAATGTGCTTACGAGGCACAGGTAGGGAGATCCACGGGGGATATAATAGGTATATACCTATTATATCCCCCGTGGATCAAAAAGTATTAAATCAGTCTGATTTCAACCTAAAATAAATGCATTAAGTTGCCCACCTTAGGACATAAATACAGGAATAGAAGACAGCGTTTGTTTGTTAATTATATTTATTTATTTAAGATCAATAAATTAATAGATTGATTAAATTCAAATCAAATAAATTATTGTAATTATAAAGCCACATTGTCTTATAATATTACGATTGAATAATGAGTTTATACTAAGTCTAAGTTATATGTAGGTACATCTATCATATGCATAAACCTTTCATTAAATTGTGTTCTTCATTATCAAAATGCAGCGGATCATCTATTATCATGCTAATATAATCTCTCCGGTGATAATGCTTCGCGCTTGGAGACATGCCTATTAAATCATAAAGCCTGTGACGTGCCTGTGACATTCATTGTATAATTTATTAACGCAAAATACTTAGCTCGACTTAGTTTGGTACTTCAAAAATATTTATTTATTTTATATTAAATTTTCTTTCAATTCCCTAATATGAACAATTTTAAAGTTATATATTTATTATAAAATTATTGTTTTGCTACCAAATCGTTAAAATTTGTTACACTCATTATTTTAAAATCGTAATTATAAGATTTATAAGACCCATTGAAAAATGTACGTAGTAAAATTAAGATTTAATTAATTATAGATATAAGTTCTTTTATTTTAGTCGCCGGACTAAATTAATCATGAAAAATATTATTTCTTAAAAACCAATCAACTACTCGAAATTCTGTCTTAATTAAATTAAATTTGAGTTTTATTACAATTGTGTAAAATGAAGAATCGTGACTTTTAAATAGCTACTGTTTTACGAATATTAACTTGTTATTTTAGCTTTACATGGAAAATGTATTCTCTGTTTATATAGCATTTAACATTTGATTCTTCAATAAAAATTAACTCTTATAATAGACCCTTTCATATTATTTTCAACATTCGAAATTGTAAAAAAAATAAATAAATTTGATACAACGTTTGAGATACAAGTTAATTTATTAAAACGCAATAAGCAAAAATATTCACAATATACAATGATATCGTGTACCTAACGTATTCTGATTGTAACCTTTTTTGAAGTTAATTCTCTTGAAAGATATATTTCAGACAACTTAATTTGCAATTTTTAGAATATATAATAAAATTGAGGTGATTGACCCTAAAATTTTTTTTTACGTAAGTCTTGCTATAAAAGTATCATCATCATCATCATCATCATTTCAGCCTATCGCAGTCCACTGTTGGACATAGGCCTCCACAAGTCCGCGCCAATAATGGCGTGAACTCATTTGTTTTACCCATAGTCACATAATTACAATATAATATTATAATAAATAATTTTTGTAAGAATACAACAATTTGCTTTTCATCACGGGAATTTACGCGATGCGGTCACGACAGACCCTGTTGTTCTCGACCATCGTTGTCTACGACGTCGCCGAAATACTGGGAGTTTCTTTCCTTATTTAAGTGAAGCGTTGATAGTAGTCATGAAAGTTTGAAATATTCAACATAGTTACAAACACAGCTGAAAACAAACTAGCTTATAAAACAAAAATATAATACATTAAACACTATACTCATTCACTATATAATCATTTAATAGCATATAGGGGAAGTCAGCTCAAAGCGGCCATAGGAGGCAAAGCGGCCACTCTTAATTTTTCGGTTATTTGGAATGACAGTGCGACGTTGCCTTTTTGTCACATAAGAAACCTCTCGCCCCACGCCGGGCAGTCAATTCGGTAGCGTTGGAAACGATCATTTGGATACAGTGTCGCAAATAATATTTTTCCACGTTTTGCTAAAAAAATGCAAGGTAAGTTCATCCTGTTTCGATCATACCTCTTTATATTTAAACCCTTTTATAACACGTGTATTGTTTCTTATCTATTTGGCTTGATTTGTGCAAAATTTGCTCAAACGTAAATGTATAAAAGTATGTGTAGTCGCATTTTGAAACAAAATGGCCGAAAAAGGCAAAGCGGCCAGGGCAAAGCGGCCAACTGACCGCTTTGCCCTAATAAAAAAATATTATGATTAGACAGATAATGCTAAATTATTTTGTTTAGATGGTGAACAATTATAAGAAAAAACCCAACCAGAGATCATGGGATGAAAATCTTATGGCACGAGCTATCAAAGAGATAAACGATAAGCGTGGATCTGTTAAGTCTATCGCATTTAAATGTAATATCCCTCGCACTACTCTAATTTTAAGAAGACACATTGCGACAGGATCTGCGAAAAAGAAACTTGGGAGATATAAATTTAGAGATTATTTATATAAAGATTGAAGATAAATTAATAGGTAAATTTAAGATTTGAGAAAAAAGACATATTTTGAGCGTGGTGTTGTGGGTCGTATAGGTAATCGATCAAGAAGATGTCGCCAGTTTGCTCGGTGCTGCCTATTTGCGAGCTGCAACAACCCAGAATGCTGTCAGTGGTTTCGAGAAAACGGGCTTGTCGCCTCCAAATAGATATATCTTTGATGATGCTGAATTTTGCCAGCAACCACAAAAAGAAAACAAAACCAACAGAACAGAAGACCACAGCTAAATAATACTGTTTTCAAGCAGTGTTGTGTTCCTGTTGGTAAGTAAGGTGACCGGAGCTCCTGGGGGGATTGGGGATAGGGTCGACAACGCGCTTGCGACGCTTCTGGTGTTGCAGGCGTCTATAGGCTACGGTAGTCACTTACCATCAGGTGAGCCGTACGCTTGTTTGTCGAATTAGTAACATAAAAAAAAAAACAATCACGGACAATCCGCCTACTATGGAAGACCCGATACCATCTAGTGATCAACAGCAACAACACACATTACCAGTAGATGTCGATCACTCTAGAACACCTTCTCCTTCGATTATTGACCAAATAATAGCAGATAGAAATTATTGCTAGTTTAGCAACAGAGTATAAGACGGGAAAAATTAATACCAAATTTTTCCTTTAATAAATAATGTTCTTTTATATTTTTTGGACATTTTTATTTCGTCAAGTATGTTAAATAAAAAAAAGAAACAATATTATACGCAGTATCTTTGGGGCTGGCCAATTTGCCCTTGTCCCCCTGGCCGCTTTAGGCGGCCGCTCGGGCAAAGCGGTTTTTTTACAAGTTTCCGTAATTTAGATATCATATGCTTATTATTTCAATTTTCGAGACACTAAATTTTACAAATCATAAATTTAATAAACTCTTTTCCCATCAGTATAAAATTCTTGTTGAAAATCAATCGTTTGATTGGTTTTTTTTTTACTCAAAGTTAAGGTGGCCGCTTTGAGCTGACTTCCCCTACCTATACAACAGACCAAGTACTGTGAATAAACGAAAATATGTTAGTATTATATGAAAAACAAACGCAGCGTCATATATTGAATTTAATAATATCACATGAGTCAGTAATCAATTAAGCTGACACTTGAACGTAAAAGCCTCTAAATAGGTCTGTCAGTTCAATTCGTGAACATCGATTACATGAACTTAACTCTTATCCACCCACTAACCAATATAATATCTTCTCTCTATATGGCACTAACGATTGCAAGGGCTTCCACTTCAATAACCATCATTTATATTTAAATTCACCTATACTATGAAATTCAATTGTGATAATTAATGCAACCGAACATTTAAATCTCATCTGTCAATTTCTCTATACTCACATAGCTAGACCCAACCCGCTACACCCGATTACATCTACGTAGCACTTAATGCAACTAAATATTTAAATCTAGTATCTAAACTCTTTTTTTTAACCGACGTCCAAAAAGGAGGAGGTTCTCAATTATTATTCGACTGTATTTTTTTATAACTAAGACTAAGTTAAGGCTGCTTATAACACTGGGTACATTACGTAAGTTTGTAATGTACCTAATGTTAAGATATAAATTTTTATTTTTTATTGTTTGATTTTTTGCTGCCTTAACTTTTGTTATTTTTGTTTAGTTTTTTTCTTGTAAATGATTTTATTTTATTTTTTGACTTTCGTTAAGTATGTGAGTTATGTGACATGCACCTTATGACGAAATAAATGATTTTGATTTGATTTGATTTGATTTGATTTTATGTATGTTAGCTCAGAACTTTTGATTGGGTGGACCGATTTCGATGAATTTTGTTTTAATTGAAAGGTGTGTCATGTGGTCCCATTTTAATTTAATTGATATCTGACAAGTACTTTTAGAGTTATATCTAATAATGCGTATTTACTTGACTACTTTTTCGTCGACCTACGTTGTATTATACCGCATAACTTTTTACTCGGTGTACCGATTTTGATGATTCTTACTTTAATCGAAAGCTTGTCATGTAGTCTTGTTTAAATTAGATCGAGATCTGATTACAACTTTTTGAGTGAACTTTAATAGCGCGTATTTACTTGACTATTTTTTTGTCTTATTACTTGTCGATGTAATTGAAGTCGGTTTTTTGGTGACGGTGAAATGTTATGGTCTCTAGTTTCTTCGTCTAGTTTTTATTGATCGTAGTATCTTTCTGTTACCTACTAAAAGTTCCGTCAAAATCAATCCGAACAGTTCGAACAAGAATAAACATTCATAACAAAGAAAAAAACAATTTCGAATTGTGTACCTATTCCTTTTTTGCTGTTAAATTAACTTTATAGATAGGAACTAGTTGTGTATGTGTTTTGTGACTGTACAATTGTACGGTATATGTTTATAATATATGTTTTAATTACTTTCTCGGTAGGATTTTCACGGTATCAAAATCAATAATAACAGTAAACTGTAGAATGTGAGAATCCATTGACCAAGTGATTATTTTAAACGACAGTACAAATTGTAGGGTAGACGATCAAATGCCTCCCATTTGCGTTGTAACCCATAATGACCATTCACTCATTCGAGAATCGAAGATCGGAAATGAATAGTCCAAGTGTCCTCAGCTGGCAACTATTCTCGACCTCGGTTAGACTGAATGAAATTGCAATTTGATTGAATTTGAACGCGGTGAACGTTCTATAACTGAAAGCTCAAGATTAGGAAATAGAAGTACGAAACCGAAGGCGCGGGCATATTACTATATATCGTTACGAATGGCAGACGCTCATAGCTTTTATTTGTTTAAAGATGAAACGGTTATTTGTTGTTTTGAGTAGAAAAATATTACGTTTTACTTCATCTCAGTCAAATTATCTTCATCCTGAGTAAATGGCAAATATTACAAAGGTTATTACAGAAATTTTGTAAAACATTTATGCATATGACATATTTTTACAAAATTTTATGTCAATTTTTTTTATTTCCAAGATATTTTTTTAATATGTACGAATACAAAAAAAGTAATTATGAAAATACTTACACGAAGTTTTAGACTAATGTTATAAAAAATAAGAATTAATTTTACAAGCAAACAATTTCAAAATTAAAACATGTTGGAATAATATTTATCGTGAAACACCCACCTGGAAATTTTATTATAAAAAAATGTAAATAAAGCTTTATTTCTCATTATGTGCATGCCTAAAGAAAATATAATGAAGCCGAGGAAATGTGAAAGGAATTCTAATGGAGAAACGTTGTCGCCGTATAAGTGTTTTCAACGAACAGAAACAAAATAAAATAATCAATTCAGTGTTTACATTGCAATAAAGGTCGAGCTTCTCGCGTGTGTCGCAATTTTTTTATTTCATTTTGTTTATGGCTTTATAGAAATGGTAACAAGGCATGTTACGTCACCTTAGGTTGGGTTTTACTTTTAGGGTTCTACGTATTCTAATCAAAAACAGTTCTTAATAGAATAAGATGAGAATAATTCTATGCGTTGTCACTTTGGAATGATTTAATTTTTAATGTATTGGACCTTATCACCTTATCTATAGAAATGTAGGTAAAGCTGATTTGTTTTTTATTTGTTAAAATATAAAATTTGTTGTTGTTGGATAGTCCACTTTTCGAGGCCTGCTATATAATATTTAAGTACCATTTTTCTTAAATTAACGCGGGTAAAACCACGGAGCACAGATAGTCTTTCATAAAATGTAACTTTTTATGACTACAAGCAATAAATATGCAAGTGTAAGTCACTTTTGGGTGTCAGCTAGAAAATTTAAACTGTATTGTATCACAAAAAAAGTAGTTAAAGTTAATTTTAGTATAAACTTTGTAAAATTTTTGAAAATTATGACTACGAATTAGCTACTTTCTTTGTACATTTTGTTGGTTTGAAACTGGTGAAATACTGAAAAAGGTAATAAATTATTATAAAATATGGAACTCTTGATATACATTCAGCATTTTTCACCGAGATTAAATTTAAAATTACATTAACTTTTAGCGATTATATAATAGTTGACATGAATTATTCCTTCGCGTGTTTAACACAGAGGTAGGTGCTAGGATTTTCCGTAAAACCATGTTTATTTCTTATCTAGAAGAACATGCTTAGGTACGTCACACAGCAGACATACTCAAAATCTGGAGAAACCCGACTGGAAAAGTACCTCAAAAAGATTAATTACAGCTAAATAATACTGCTTTCACGTAGTGTTGCGTTTCTGTGGTGAGTAATTAATATGACCAAAGCGCCTGGAGAAGGTTGTGTGTTGAGTCGGCAACGCGCTTGATTCTAGTGATGCAGGCGTCTACAGGCAGTGGAACCGCTTTTCGTCAGGCGGGCCTAACGCTTGTTTGCCAACTTATTCGTATAAAAAAGTAGTGTCTAAAGCAAAGGGTGCATATTTTCTGTTTGACAACGAAGTACCATTACAGTACAATATTTCACAACAGTGTCAAACGCGCGACGTAAATTACGCACAGTTTGACACAGACTTAAATGTATATGTTGTAAGCTGTTACGCGTACCCTCGTCAGTTATTATACCCTTATCAGTAATTAAATACTATTAGCATAAACAACAAAATGTCCCTAAGTTTTAATCCTCAAAGTACTAAACTTTTCTAAAAGATTTAACTTTGATGATAATATCGACGAGTGCCTGCGACATGACTTTTACGGTCGCAGGTTCGATCCCTGCTCATGGTGAAAAGGTCATATGATTGTTTGTTCTGATGTCAGTACCGATTGCTTGTGTTATGAGTGTTAAACTACTCCACCATTTAACGCCTCCATTGGTGGTAGTCTGGTAGTAGGCCAATTCATTTGTTATTTGCTCATTGACAACTGATGACCTTGATTCACGATTCAGCCTGAACATCCGCATATGCCTCTATATCTATATGTAGGCCTTTTTCTCCATGTAGGATATGGATTGCAGCTTAATCCACCACGTTGCTCCCTATAATAATATGTTCCCAGTAGGGCATAGTAATGAGTAACGATCGCTATCAAGTATTTATGACAATTACCGGGTCGTCGGTGGCTTAACGTGCTGTCCGAGGCATGGTGAGTAGAACCACAAGGACAGACATCCGAACCGGAAATAAATATTTGCACAAATATAAATATCCAATCCGAGCAGGAATCGAACCCGCAATCCGTTGGTGTCTTGGCGTCTATATGCACCACTACATTAGAGCGGTTTTTTACCTTGATTACAATAATTAAATTATTTTGTTAAAGTTTGTATTATAAACAAGTATAATACTATATTTTTTTAATTTAAAGAAGTCTAAATATTTAACACTGAACTATTTTAAAACGTTCGTGTCTCTAAGTTTTCGTGTATTTTATGAAAACGTTTCGCTTTATAAAACCTGAGCAACGTTTTTAATGTACTACGTCACGAATCTAATAGTAAATTTTTATGAGTATTTTAACACTAGCTTTCACGTGTGGGTTTAACGTTAAAAAGTACACATGCCTGCTTATCGCCGACAACTATTACTTTTTGATGAAACGTCAACTGAGTCTTTCTCATTTAGTCCCTGTGTTTCAACGAACTAAAAACATATTATATTTTTCCATTATAAGTATTAAACAAGTTTGATATTTCTTTAAACATTTACCACTAGTAAATATATTAATTTTTATACTAGAGTACGTTATAGTAGAATTGAAATTCTTAGATTGAAATACTAAATCGGAGTAGAACTTATAGAATAAAAAAAGTAAAGTACGAGTATAAAGTTTAAAAACTTATATTGAATACCTTACAGGTTTTAAAATCCAAAATCAGATGAAACCACGAGATACGCCCATGCTGCAAGGTTACACGTAAATTGGAAATTGAAATACGCTTTTCGTTTATCGTCTGAGTAGTTTACAAGTTTCTCAACAATCCCAATGGCGTATACAACTTCCCCTATCCAGTTTGGCAGGAGATATACCTACCTATACTCAAAAACATGTATGTATGTGACGAGTAACTTAAGGAAAATCCCCTGGAAAAAAATTACAATTAACTAAGGTTAATTTAATTTTAAGCAACATCAAAAATAATAATTAAAATTCCAGGTATACCGACTTCTTTTAATATTATGTTATATTTGATAATTTAGAACTTTTTTTTTTTACATTTTATTTTAATTTATACTTTACTCTAGAGAAAAGCGTTTACTATTGTTTTACAAATGATTTGTTTCAAAATACTTATTACCAAATACTTGATAAATGGGTTCAAGTTGTAAAGCAATTTAAATTACTTATTGTATTTCGTTTAAATTTTAAACGAGAAAACGAAATTAAGTATCGTATACTCTCATTATTTATGAACTATCTCTCAACTTACAGAGTAATTCTTAATTTGAGTAAGAAATACTTACATAATTTAAGCTTTAGTTGGCTAATTTTTGTAATTCCTTAATGAATTGTGACGAAGAAATTTGATTATTATTTTTGGAGTTTACTCCTTAAGAAACGGCAACGAGGTAAGAAAAAGTGACACTGAGACCAGAGTAACGCTTTACAGCGCTTTTAGGTGTTTATCTATACTAATATAATAAAGCTGAAAAGTTTGTTTGTTTGATTGTTTGTTTGTTTGTTGAACGCGCTAATCTCAGGATCTACATGTCCGATTTGAAAAATTCTTTCACTGTTAGATAGCCCATTTATCGAGGAAGGCTATAGGCTATATATCATCACGCTAAGACCAATAGGAGCGTAGCACCAATGAAGAATGTTTCAAAATCGGGGTTTTTTCCTTTTGAGAGCTTCCGCTGCGTAAACAGTTAAAGTTTCGCACAAATCACGTATGATAGAATTGGTCCTATTCCACGTGGACGAAGTCGCGCGCAGAAGCTAGTGTAAGATATAGGTATAGTAGTGGTGTACCAGTGTTTACTGTACCGATACGAATAGCCACTTAGCCAGTGTCAATTTACACACACACACACACACACACACACATACACACACGCACATACACTTTTTTTTAAATATATTTGACGATTCGTTTAACTTTTAAATTTTACATCGTAATAAGACTTTGTGTGTATATGTTACGCTCAAAGATCGAAAACGCTCATTGAGCGGAAAAATAGCTCACAACGCGATGTGGTCACAGTAAAACACCCACATAGCGAAATTCGTGTTATGGCTCTAATGAAAACGCGCACGACGCGTTGTGGCAATCAAAGAAAGACCAAATAGCGAAATTTGTGTCGTGGCTTACATGCTATTCGATCTCAACGCGTTGTGGCAATGAAGAAAAGCCATGACGCGTATGGAATACTATTTGATTACAACGCACACTACTTTCCGATATAGATCCTACTAGGCCTACGCTGGAAACGTTTTGGTAGATGTCCTTAAGAAATATTTTTCATTTTATAAAATCACGGCATAACGTGTTTCTCATTATCAAATATATTAAGTATATAACTGACTGAGACTCCTTTTTCTTTTTAAGAAGTTGAGACTGTTTTGTTTCATTAAGTAACATTTCATATTTTTCTGTAGTCATAGTAAAACTGCGATCAGTGCTTGTTTCCACAAACTCACGTCACGATCACGATTCACGATTCAGCCTGTAATATCCCACTGTTGGGCATAGGCCTCTTCCCCATGTAAGGCGAAGGATCGGAGCTTAATCGACCACGCTGCTCCAATGCGGGTTGGCGGATATATTCCCTACTATAAGTAACGATCGCTATCAGGTGTACATGATTACAACCGGGACCGACGGCTTAACGTGCTCTCCGAGGCACGGTGGGGAGACCCACAAGGACTGCACAAACACCCAGACCACGGCAAACATCTGTATGGCCAATACAAATGTTGTCGTGTGCGGGGATCGAACCCGCAACCACCCGCGCAACAGTCAGTCGCAATCCAGTGCTGTGACCACTGTGCCAACGCGGCGTCAAACTCACGTAATTTATCGTAAAACAATTATTTTTTATTCGTCATAAATTCATAATTAACGCTGACATTAAAATTCACTCTCATAAACAGATAAGAAATGAATAAAACTGATGTTTCAATGCGTCCTTGCACCCGAGCCGACACCGACAAGTTACAACCTGTCCGTCGTGATATGGTTAACACAATGAATGCTCAGAACGCGTCATGGCTTTTCTTCATTGCCACAACGCGTTGAGATCGAATAGCATGTAAGCCACGACACGAATTTCGCTATTTGGTCTTTCTTTGATTGCCACAACGCGTCGTGCGCGTTTTCATTAGAGCCATAACACGAATTTCTCTATGTGGATGTTTTACTGTGACCACATCGCGTTGTGAGCTATTTTTCCGCTCAATGAGCGTTTTCGATCTTTGAGCGTAACATATATAATGCAAATCAAAGCAGATGCATCAATCATTTCATGTGATAAATCAACGTCTTGTGTTATATCCTAATCTGTTTGTAAGTTGTGGTACACAGCTGTAACGTATTAAAATGTGTTTGTTTTCAATCACGTTTTGCATTAATCTGACGTATATTACTCACGATGAAGAAACCGTAATTCGTCTGAAATTATCAAGATTAATCTATATATATATAAAAGAGATTTCCACCCATTGACTCATCACGATATCTCTGGAACCATAAGGCGTAGAGACTTGAGGTAGGAATATTCCTTTCGCCGAGTAGAGATCAGCTAAAAACGGATTTTACGAAATTCCACCTACAAGAGGCGGTTGCGGGGGTTAATAACATATATGGCAAAACAACGTTTGCGGGGACAGCTAGTTTATTATATTATATGACGAAATTATGCGTAAAATCGGATTATTACACGTCAATTGTTTTTACTTATTAAAATACCTATTAATATCATCATTTAATATTATCAAACTCCTCGTAGTAATAATTTTACATTTACTAGTGTAGGAGGGCGTTAAACTTATTGTCGTACATGAATTAATAGACGCTTAGAACGTTTTATGTATTGCTAAATAAATAATAAACGGGTGGTTTCGGTAATTTCAATCAATCACGTATTTAATAGCGGCTAACACACAATCATTTACAGTTTAGAATTAATTATAACTTTTTATTTTTTATTTTTGTATGTAAGTAAATCTCATTCGTTTCTCATAGATTTTTCTGGATAAAGTTTGACCTTATTGATTGGTTGGTATGACCTTTGAATGAAAGGTCACGATTGCTAATGATGTGGATCAAACACCTACCTTTATTACACTCATGTATTATAGAATCGAACTCTAATACCTTTTAGTGTACTATAAAAATTAGAAAGCAAAAGAATCTATATATTAATACGTGAAGCAAAAATACCTACTCCTTTTTACGAAAATGGGCTAGCGGAAGAGTATGAAATTTCGCTCACTTATAGTTTATATGCAGAATGCTAATATATATTTTTTTAAATTATGTATAAAAATACATAATTAAATCAATAAAAAAAGATAAGAAAAGATAAGATTGCTGGTGTAGGTTGTATGACGATTGCGGAAAACCAGGATGTCTGGCGCGAACTTGGACACGCCTATGTCCAGCAGTGGACTGCGATAGGCTGAAGGTGAGTGAGTGAGTGAGAGTGATGAAATGGGTGGCAATTCCGAACTAAGTCACAGGTACGGATGATACTAAAAAAATAATGGAAATCAAAAAACAATTTATATTTTACAGGCAAATTTGATTGGGTTTAAATTTAGGTAGTAATTTTAAGCGCAGCCCAATAAAAATCTTTTAGTATGTAGTAAATAACAACTTTTACTACAAAGCGCGTTTAAATGCGACCTTAAAAGAGAGCAATCATTTTAAATTAAAAAACCGGTTAAATATTTTTAAGATCACAGAATTAAAAAAATAGCTAATACTATTGAAGATGCTTAAAGTAATCTTTATATGCCACTATCCAATTGTAAAACAAAATGGAAATTTTAAAATAAACTATATTAGAACTGAATCCGTTACAAAATTTATACAAAACTTAAAAAGAAAATTCATGATCCATATTATAAAAATAATTTAAAAAAGATTAAGGCAATAACCAATAACAAAACATTTTTTTTGTTTTTCCAAACGAAATACTTTGTGTGTAACTATACTATTCACTGTCTATTATATTTTAGAAAATTTAATATGTATTAAGTTTCTAAAGTTTGTAGTTATTTGAAACCTCCAAACTGTACACGTAGGTATGTTTATTATTGCTTTCGCAAACATAAATACCTTATGATGTAACAAAATAGTTTCAAAGTGTTATAACAGGACGATCAAAAGCGTTAGGCAAACAAATGTTTTGACTTATATTTTATGACGGAAATAAATAATGGCGATTATTAAGCGTGACTATCGGCAGTTTGGGGACTGTTTGTGGATTTTTTTGTCTTTCTCATCTTAATCATCCTCCCCTATGAGTTTCCATATATACCAATACAAAAAATATTTTGATTGTTTTAAGCTCCGGTTGATCATATTAATAAATCATTCATTCACTTGCTTCAATGGCGTACAATCGTGCCAAAATAGTACAGAGAGTGTTTTTAATATGACTTTATTTTCGATAAATATTGCCAGCACCAATAATTTTATTTTATTCTCTATCATGAGCATTAGTTTTATAAAAGAAAAAAAAAAAAAAAAAAACAAACCACCAAAAATCAAAAGGAACTTCGTCCTGACCGGGGTCCATTGACCTCTGACACGTTTTTTTTAATTTAAAAAATAACTATTATTTGTTAGGACATTTTATTCACTAAAGCTCTTTGTAGATAGTCTTGTTGCCAATTTATAGAATTTGTAAATTAAAATTCCTTAATTGGTCCTGGTGAAATGTGTTTTGCCTGATGTTTTATTAGAGCTATTAAAATTATTAATAATTAATACAGTGAAAAAAAATACGATATTCCTGATATATGATGATATATTATTTAATGACATTCTCATTTTCTTTAATGACGAAATAGTTGGAATAAATCATACCAACTATGTATTTATATTTTTGCCCATGCATTACTTTTGTTGTATTCAAACATCATTATTTGTCATTTTTTATGACGTTAAGATATTAAAATTTAATATTAAAAGTTTATAGACGTAATAAAACGGAAATGACGCCATTACTGAAGTCTGCTTTTTGCATGAAATGTGATTTTATTTTGATGGCCGAAATTAAAAAGAGATTTATATGGCATTGGACGAAATGGTTATAAAAAAAAGAATTATACTAACCTCTAAATATGCAGTGATTTCTAATTGTTTTTTAAATCTGTTTTATATACCATATTACCCACTATTGTTTTTATTTCAATGCACCTTGTACAGGTAGTAGATATAATAAAGTTTTACTTTTTAACTGACTTCAACAAAAGGAAGATGATGAAAAAGGAGGATGAATGATTTTATGTGTCTTACATCATAATTATTTACTGGGTGTACCGATTTTGATGATTCCTTTTAATTTCGATTACAATTTGAGCAAGATATGACTACTAATTTTTTAGTTATCCCTAACAATGCGCATATAATTGACTATTGTTTTGACTAGCTTTTTTTTATGTAACTAGGTTGGCAAACAAGCGTACGGCTCACCTGATGGTAAGACCGTAGCCTATAGACGCGTGCAACACTAGAAGCATCGCAAGCGCGTTGCCGACCCTATCCCCAATCCCCCCCAGGAGCTCTGGTCACCTTACTCACCAACAGGAACACAATACTGCTTGAAAACAGTATTATTTAGCTGTGGTCTTCTGTAAGGTCGAGGTATTACCCCAGTCGGGCTGCTCCATATTTTGAGCAGGAAATTTCCTGCTGTGCCCTACCTCAGTTGCTAGCTAGCTATTTATAATGTTTTAATTTTTCTAAATTGTATGTAAGTCGTGTTTAATAGTTTTTATTTATAACGTAAATAAATAGTACCTGGGTGACCGAGCCTAGCTCGGTATTTTTATTTTATTTTTTTTGTTTGTTTTTTTTCCCGGTATTTTTATATTTTAATTTTATTTAAAGAATAAATCACCAATTTTCCGCCGGCTTTTTTTCTCTCGGCCTACACTAGGGCTTTACTTATTGTAATATTTAATAAAGCCGAGGATAAAGTAGATAGGTAATGTCTACCGAGACATTAGTAATTTAATATTTTGACTAAGTTAAGGTTGCTTATAACACTGGGCACATTCCGTAAGTTTGTAATGTACCTAATGTTAAGATATAAATTTTTATTTTTTATTTTATTGTTTGATTGTTTGTTGCCTTAACTTTCTATTGCATTGTTTAGTTTTTTTTTGTTTTGTAAATGATTTATTTATTTATTTATTTTTTTATTTTGACTTTCGTTAAGTGTGTACAATACCACCTTATGACGAAATAAATATTTTTGATTTTGATTTTGATTTTGAGCTAGATCAATTTTTCGCCCCCGAAATCCCCTGCATACTAAATTTCACGAAAATCGTTGGACCCGATTCAGAGATTCAGAATATATATATATATATATGTGTATATATATACAAGAATTGCTCGTTTAATAGTATAAGATTTTGCTTATAATACCTTAATCTGAACTGCAGCGAACCGAATAAGTCTGTAAATATTCCATATTTGAACAAGAACGTCTATACAAAATCGGAGACTCTAATACAGTAGACCCCCGGTAATCCGGCCCCCGGGTAATCGGGCACCCCTGTAATCGGACATGGTCTGTTTGAATATTTTGCTAATGCATGATTGAACGAGTTATAACTTGTACGCACTAGTAGGTACTATTGTGCTCGACGCGTAGGGTATTTCATTTGTTTGTACACAATTATTTCCTAATGTAAAGTTATTGCATATTTTTTGTAAGTTCTATAGCATTAATGACGTTAGTTTTATAATAAAACGTAAGCTCTCTATTGAGTTGTTTAATTTACTAAAGACATACATAATGAAGTATCATTTTTACTCCTGAATACATATATAATCCTATCATTGAACCTGTAATTTGTCGGATTACAAGGTACTCTTTTAAAAAAATTCCACACTATAGGGGGTCTTAGGCAGGGTACTCTATAATCCGACAAATTCGGTAATCCGACACTGCCCTGCAAAACGTTTGTCCGATTACCGCGGGTCCACTGTATAACAAACTATACCTACCGTAGAAAACAACGCCGCTAAAGAAGTTTTCACTTCAAAAAGTTGAAACACTCCCGCAATTTATTTTTTCCCATTTTCCTGACAATATTAACGTTGATTTCTACAGTTTTTTCTAACAACCTGAGCCAGCAACTTTACGTGTTCTCGGAAGCTGGTGAAGGGATCCATAATAAAAACACCCAGAGCAGATTTCATTGATCTAAATCAGATACTTTTTCACAATTACAAATATTCTTTTGTACAGAAATCGAAATCGTCTTCATGAATATAATTTTCATCGTTACTATACCAGAATGGTTGCTGACTTTGGACTAAATTATCATTAGAAATATTTTTTTATGTTAAATTTCATTCATTAGAACTTTTGACAATCAAAAATTATCTCTCAAAGTTCACTTCAATTTGATGTCTGTCTTTTACTACAAAGTTGATGGAACTTTATATAAGAGTAATTTCGAAAGTATTTCAATAAGATTTTATGGAATTAATAATTAGGAAATTGTCGTTCATGTACTGGTTAAACTGTAAGGATAAGACAAACTCATCTTCTCTTAAAATGGAACTATTAGATTTCAAGCTTAATAGGGGTGATAAAATTATAAATACTTCTTAAAGTTAAATTTTTATTATTAATACCACATTTTCACTGGCTGTCCTCCGAAGAAGGCTTTACTTTCACAAAATGAAAAATACGGGAAGCGCTTAGTCTTAAACCTCTATATTTTTATAACAATGCATTGATATGCTACAAAATACACACTTATATAGAATACAAAATCAAGCTATAAATGAAATATCATTCGAAGTCTTTATTGAATACTATTATAGAGTAAAAATAATCGATTAAAACATATTGTGTTGGACGTCAATATTTTAGATGTATTGATGATAGCAAAATATCGCGAGAAATACATAACGAAATGAGTTTTTTATTATGTCGGGTAACTATTAACTAAGAAGCCTATTGAATATGAAGGCTGAAAATTGTTCGATTTTTTAAAATAAATATTCTTAATTTCAATCATAACAATATAGAATTAGAGCCATCTGTGATCATCTGGAAGAACCAAATCAACTAATCGAACTTATTATCGTTAGACCCCGGGGCAACGTACCCCGGTGATGAAAGCCCGGGTAAAGAGGGTAACCTCAAGGCCCGTACCCGGACAAGCCCTCGGGCCTGCCAGGACGATTCATTACTACTTATTATCGTTGTATGGTTGATTATTATTATTAGTTCCTAAACAAACTATTAGAGGGCGCTGCTATAGATATAAGCTGCAAAAAATAGTTTTGAAAGAGTGCATAGAGAAGAGCGGTTTCGGATTTTCCATTTTTTTGTTTTGTTATCCATATAATTTTGATTTTGAACGATGGCTTTTATTTAAGAATAAAAATTTGCGTTTAAATTTGATTTGCATAGATCCTGTTCTATGGTACAAATTTACTAAACATTCCACACTCACTATTTGTTATCCTACTAAATAGTAGGTAATTATTAACATAATTATGAATATAAGTTATTGTGATCCGGATCAACTAGGAGTATTAATAGAAAATTTTTAAACATTTTCTATTGGACTGTTAAGAAAAAAATAGTACTCATAATTATTATGTAAGAATCTACATGTCAACGCGAGTGAAGCCTCATGAGTGGCCTAGTATAAATTAATCTGTCACATAATTAGGGCACTCTACAGACGTTTGCACAACAGAATCGCGTGTTTGTAATTGGACTGACACGGCTCGTATTAGGGAATGAGTCTATATGCACGATTTGCTTTTTTTCTCATTCTTATTTTACTACGAAAAGTAATCAGAATACAAATTGAATTTGTTAAAATAATTTTCATTATCTATTATGATATTAGATGCTTATTTTTTATTATCTTAACTAATATAGTAAACAAAAAAAATCGTTTTATTTTTTTAAATCTCTGGATGATTTGAATCGATTAAAAGGAAAAGTGTGTGTGTGTCAGCTCCAACACAAGAGTAGAGATTACTCCATAATTACAATTATAGTGATACTTAAAAGTTAAAATATTCTATTAAATTCATTTAATTGTAATTATTTGTCGTGTGGCTATATTATGGTAGTCTAGAATTTAGCCACCCCCTCTCTCCCTGTGGGTGTCGTAAGAGGCGACTAATGGATAACAAAGTTACTACCTTGTAACTATTGAAGCCGACCGATGGCGGGATAACCATCCTGATCCTACAGCTGAATTTTTAAATACACAGATCGAAGATGGGCAGCAGCGTCTTCGGTGCGATAAAGCCAGTCCTGCGGTAACCAACACGCAAACCCTTACGACTTCACGGTAGAGATTTCAGCCCTCAAACTCCGGCAGCTCAAGCTGATGTAATGGTCTACACGGTCGTAAGATTTTCAAAATCCGTATATACCACTTCAACCTATCCACACTTCTCCATTGCCTTAAAGACAAAATCAGAAAACAAAGTTAAATAAGATAAGTTATTTTAAAGTCAGTGTAATTATATTTCAATAAGCACAATAAAAGTCGTACAAAGACGGAAAACCCGTTTTGAAGAATGCTAATTTAAACTCGATTTTATTACTTGATTAAAATGAAGCCTGACAAAAGGAATGGTCCATATTGCAACCATATTGCAAGTGTTTAAAAAATAGTTTTCTTGAAAAGAAGTTTTAGTTTGTATTTGGTTAAAAATATTAGCAAAGCTCTTAATTTCAATTTTTGGGATTTCTCCCTAAAAAAAGGCATAAGGAAAGCGGTATAAAACAAATATGGGGATCAAAAGCGTGTGAAACAACGAAACAGCATTGACGCTGGAAAGTGGCGCTTTACAGCGCTTTTAGCTATATAGCAAGATGTAGCTATAACAGTATATCAATAGTAGTGTACGAATACGAATAGGAAACGCCAATTTGTATTTTGATTTTAGAGTTTTATTGTTTTAATTAATTATAATTTGATTCAGTTAATACAACATTTTAATATTTAAATATCAAGGTAACTATTTAATAATTTTAATTGTTAATTAAAAAATGATAATAATAAACGCCTCATACTGAACGGCCTCCACTAGGATTTACTCCTGTGTCGGGGGTCCAAACAAGACACAATACACAAGCACAAACTTCCAGACCAAGGCAAACATCTGTATGGCTAATACTAATGTATGCCATGTGCGAGGATCGTCATGTGCGGATATTGTCAACTAACACAATAATCTCCGGATTTTCCAATTTTAAAACATATTTTTAATGAGATACGTTGAATGTCCAACAAAAATATCAAACAGTCTGACATTACTAATAATTATAATTTACTCAACGCACGGACATCTATATAACTTTAAACATTCACCGTCACTGATAATACTTTTACTAGATGATCACGAATGGCTTCAACGTCGCCAAAATATCGGAAATCTCAAAATGGAAACTGCGGTAAGTCCCGTGTAATTGAAAGTTTCAGATTCATAACATTCCACTGTTGTGCATAGGCCTCTTTCTCTGTGCAGGAGATTGAATATCTACATGTTTTTCGTAAGTGATTTTATAGTTTTGACGCTTTGATGAAATTATGTAAAATACAGTTCAGCGGGCGCTAACATGATAATTTGTAAATTTTTTAATTTTCAGGATCATGGACGAACTATTCTCATCTGTATTTTTGCTAATCAAACTAATTACTGTGTTGAATTAGAATTTACCCGTCTAGTGGCTAAATTAACATTTGCCCGGAACTATTTAGTTTAACTAATTTAAGCGTCACAGTAATATTACGAACTATGTGTATTTGTAATTTTAATCGAATATCCCATTTGCAATGATAATTGCTGCAATAAAATCTTGTGTAGAATTGCAGATAAAATAATTTCCTACACAAGGTAATGGTCTACCTCATGGTAATCGGATAACTTAGCCTATATGTATGGACGCCTGGAAAACCAAGAGCATTACAAGCGCTTTGCCGACCCTATCTCCGACTCTCACCAGGATCTCTGGTCACCTTTCTCACTACAGGAACACAACACCACTGAGATTTTTTATTTGCTGCGATCTTCTGTAAGATTGCTTTAAATGTTATTTATTTATTTTTTACACTTTCGCACACTAATACAGAAATTGTAACAATACATGACATTAGAAAAATACAAACTGCTACAGCAGGAAATATCTTGCGCAAAATTCAATCTGAATCAAATTTTGCGCAAGATATTTCCTGCTGTACCCTATTTCTATATAATTAGACCTAGAAAACTAACGTTTTATAGATTCGAGCAAAGAATAAAAGTTATCGTAGTCACTACAGTCAATTATTTGATTTTTAGTTTTAATTGCTTTATTTGACCTAATGTAATCGGTTCGCTTATAACTTGTAATAATAAAACCAATACAATTAGTCAACACATTCGTAAACCACAAATTTGGAATCACGTTTATTTTTGATAATATCGTCAGTTTTCCCTTAACTTCATTTTATATGTATAGAAAACATTTGGTTAACTGGTTGATTTTTTTAGGTGACTTTGTCACTGTACAGCCGAAATAGAACGTAGAAATGTGAAACTGAGATAGTTTTCTTCGACCTACTTTCGCCTTTGTTGCGTTTGTTACTTGTTTGTAACTTTGTTATGTTTCTTACAGTCAGAACAAAGTTTATATTAACCTTCTGTAGCTGAAGTGACTTAGTTGTTAATATTTGGCTAGTCTGTTAGACGTCAAATTAAAATGTAGGCACATTTTTTCTATATTTATATTGAACCAAAAAATTATATAAATAGGTAGGTAAAAATAGACAATAATAGTCTTAGTTAATTTACAATATGAAATAAGAGGTGTAGAAATAAAACTAAATATTTATTTTGTATTTATTACAGCATTAAATTTCTACAAATTTTTTACACTAGGTGTTATTGACATCACGATTCAGCCTGTAATATCCCACTGTTGGGCATAGGTCTCTTCCCCATGTAGGAGAAGGATCGGAGCTTAATCCACCACGCTGCTCCAATGCGGGTTGGCGGATATTATTGACATATTCTTTTCTTATTTTAATTATTATATCATTTAAGAACGCGTCGACACACGTTGGCGCAACGGTCATAGCACTGGTTTGTGGCTGTTGCGGGTTTGACAAACATTTGTATTGGCCATTCAGATGTTTGCCATGGTCTGCGTGTTTGTACAGTCCTTGTGGGTCTCCACACCGTGCCTCGGAGAGCATGTTAAGCCATCGGTCCTAGTTGTTATCATGTAGGAACACCCGATAGCGATCGTTACTCATAGTAGGGAATATATCCGCCAACTCGCATTGGAGCAGCGTGGTGGATTAAGCTCTGATCCTTCTCAACAACATAACAACAAATTGCATACATTCCTATTTCTGTATAATAACTAACCATTTAGCATCGTAGTAGAATACATGTTTACCATTTCAAGGTTCCCGATTTCGATTCTCGGTAGACACATATATTCAAAGTCAAAGCATATACCAAAGTAGCTTCTGCGCGCGACTTCGTCCGCGTGGAATAGGATCAATTCTGTCATACATGATTTGTGCGAAACTTTAGATAACCGTTTACGCAGCGGAAACTCTAAAAAAAAACCCCGGTTTTGAAACATTCTTCATTGGTGCTACGCTTTTATTGGTCTTAGCGTGATGATATATAGCCTATAGCCTTCCTCGATAAATGGGCTATCTAACACTGAAAGAATTTTTCAAATTGGACCAGTAGATACTGAGATTAGCGCGTTCAAACAAACAAACAAACAAGCAAACAAACTCTTCAGCTTTATTATATTAGTATAGAAGTCAGAACGGTACGGTTTTCCGGCCGCGAGTATTGGGTAGTGGGAACCGTTTTAGGAAGGTACTAAGCGCAACAGCATTACATGTGGAAATGGCGTCGGTTAGTTTAGTTTGGTCTTTGTTTTGTGCCTGACAGACGACCTCGACGACTTCAGTTGCAAAAGGTTAAATTGATATTTACAAAAAAAATGGCGGTACGAAGTTCGCCGGGGCAGCTATTTTATATTAATTTCAACGAGTAAAATGGGAAATAACGCAAATAAAATTCATAGCATGTAATGATGATAACCAAGCAAACAACCGTTTGTCGTCATTGGTGTTATTTATCCTTGTAGCAATTATAGCATTAAATGATTTGTTATTAGTCACTTTGGTTACTTGGTGGTTAAGCACATATGTTACTAGTGATGTGTCTAATTTTTTTTAAATATAAATCATACATCGTTAATAACTTCTTTTCTTTACCGATACCGGGAGCAGGAAGTGTTTATTTATTTTAAGAATTTATTTTGAATTTTGAATTACGGTAAGTTGTTAAAGATTTTATTTACCTACTTAATATGTTACATATTTGATTTGAATCATTTTGGGTTAAAATAATATGTGTCTATTGTTTTATAAAATTACTAGCTGACCCCGCAAACGTTGTTTTGCCATATATGTTATTAACCCCCGCAACCCCCTCTTGTGGGTAGAATTTCGTAAAATCCGTTCTTAGCTGACCTCTACTCGGCGAAAGGAATATTTCTACCAAATTTCAAGTCTCTACGCCTTATGGTTCCAGATATATCGTGATGAGTCAATGGGTGGAAATCTCTTTTATATATATAGAAGATTAAACACGCGTAAGGCCGTAAATGTTTTTTAAGCTTCATGAATATCCTACCGTATTAGATTTTAATCTAAGGCAAATGTGTTTATAATTGAAATTATAATTAAAAATGATAAAATAGTTATTTAGATTTTTTAGATATTTTCGACGATCCTTGTAAGTCACGAATAGTGATAGGTACAGTTTTATACTTATTTATAGACTAGCTGCTGCCCGCGACGTCGTCTGCGTGCGTTCACTGCTCGTTCCCCGTAGGTGATAGCGTGATAATATGTAGCCTATGTTCTGACCCGACTTCTTAATAAAATTCGTGCCAAATTTGAAGTAAATCCATGCAGTACTTTTTGAGTTTATCCCGGACATACATTTGAAGAAATAAAGTTTCACTGCTCTTTCCCCGTAGGTGATAGCGTGATAATATATAGCCTATGTTCTGACCCGACTTCTTAACAATATTCGTGCCAAATTTGAAGTAAATCCATGCAGTACTTTTTGAGTTTATCCCGGACATACATACAGACAAACAGACAAACAGACAAACAGACAAAAATTGTAAAAACTATATTTTTGGCTTCGGTATCGATTGTAGATCACACCCCAAGAATTCTTTTAAAAAAATATTCAATGTACAGTTTTGACTTTTCTACCATTTTATTATATGTATAGATATAAAGTAAGAGCAGTAACTTTGTGTCCACCTTATAATTGGTGCCAATTTTTGATTTTTTAGGTAAAATCTACAAAAATAAAGTTACAATGATGAATATTAATCGCAATATTCTCAAATTTAGAATTTGAAACTTAATTTCTTCAATATTTATATTATGTAATATTTAATACATTAAAATTAAAAGTAAAAAAAACCTTTTTAAAAAACAAGCTTTTATTTGAATGCACTAAAACGAAAATAATAAATTATTACTTTAAAACTTACTATCTACTTATAAAGTCATTACACATCACTACATATTATAAAACAAAATCTCTTCCCGCTGTCTGTCTGTCTGTATGTATGCTTAAATTTTTAAAACTACGCAACGGATTTTGATACGGTTTTCTTTAGTAGATAGAGTGATTCAAGAGGAAGGTTTTTATATAATTATAATACATGCATAATATAGTAGAGGAACTCTGATAGTTTTTGCAACCGTGCGAAGCCGGGGCGGGTCGCTAGTAATATATATGATAGAAAAGCTTGTCGCGAGATATGACTATGTACTCGTATTTCCTTAGTTTGAAAATTGTAATAGTTAAAATCAATCACATCAATTTATTTAATTTACTTTTTTAGAAGCATATCTCGAGACAAGCTTATAAATCATATAGATTATGTGTAATGACTTTAGAAGTAGATTGTAAAAGTTTTAAAGTAAAAATTTATTTTCTTCGTTTTAGTGCATTCAAATAAAAGCTTGTTTTTTAAAAAGGTTTATTTATTATTTATTTATTTTTGACGTTTTAGTCGGTTATCATGTCACTTTATTCGAATTATTCTTAGCCAGCCCTTTCATTTGATACCCACATTGTAGAGGTCCACTAAAAATAGCTAGTACAGACTCTTGGATATGCTGCCATATCGGATTTAGAATGACGTAACAAAGTTAACCATGCATTGGCATCCAAATTGAACCTGTATACAAAATTTCAGCTCAATTGGTTGAAGATATCTGCTTCAAAATTGAGTTGCAAGATTTCACCCGAACAAACATTAAACATACATACATACATTGCAAGTAAAATAAAAGCTTGGAAAATAGAAAAGAAATAGGTACTAGCTGGAGATTTTGAATTCGAATTTGTAAGGCAACTCTAGTTACGAATTGAGTCATACATACAGACATGTCTTGGTTCTTGTATAGGTATTTCATAATAACTTTTAGAATTATGTGGAGGTCATTATTTTATTAGAGATAGAGTTATAGATAATTTTTTTCTCGGTGTCAAATATCTTTCTATAAACAACAACAACAACAATTGATTAACTTTTATCTAACTGCAGATATAATTATATTAAAAAAAACTTGATATGACAAAATCAAAATAATAAATATCAACAAGTTCATAAAAAACACGATAGATACTTACATAAAATGTATGTAAAAAAATTATGATTTGTAAACTGTGTGTTATTTTTGACTCGTAAAGGATGTCGAATATATTATTAAAAAAAAAATGAATTTTGCTCAGTGATGAAATTTTTAATAAAATATTAAGTTTCAATTAGACTTGAATTTATTTTAAATATTTAATGAAAATAAATATTATCTAATGTAATGTGCTGTGTGGCTACGGCACTAAAGAATGTAGCCACCCCCTCTCTTCCCGTGGGTGTCGTAAGGGGCGACTAAGGGATAACACAGTTCCAGTACCACCTTGGAACTTAAAAAGCCGACGGATGGCGGGATAACCATCCATGCTGGCTTTGAAATACACAGGCCAAAGACGGGCAGCAGCGTCTTCGGTGCGACAAAGCCAGCCCTGCGGTCACCAACCCACCTGCCCGGCGTGGTGACTATGGGCAAAACACATGAGTTCACGTCGTAATGTCGGGCGCGAACTTGTGGAGGCCTATGTCCAACAGCAGACTGTGATAGGCTGTAGTGGGTAGTGGAAATGTTATGTAATAATAATAATAAGTTTTAGAATACGAGTATGTTTATGCAGATAATAGGTTTGTAATGTTTTATTTTGTTTCAGAGACTAGTTAGAGAAATGCAATGCACTCCGACTCATATCCTGTATTTGATGGGAGCGGGACACTTATTATTAATTGCTGTAATATTGTTTATAAGTATTAAAAAATCACGGTCAATAGGTAAAGTCTCGTACATACGATTTCGATCCCATGAAGAAAATAATTTACCAACTGATTCAAATTATAATCCTGAAAGTCGGAAAGTACCCTATGATAATAATTTGAAAGAAGAAAATTATAAAAAGTTTAAATATTATAGTATAATTGAGAAAAAAGTTAATCCAGGAAGAGAAGATTGTATAGAAAGGAGAATACTTACGAAACATGCAGAAAACGCAGAAATAAATAGCCATAATAATGGTCCAACTGTATTCATACCCCCAAATATCATGGAAAAAATTTGTGAGGCTGTTTTAAACAAAAAAAGCACTACAACTGCAGAAACTGGTGGTGATGATATAAAAAACGAATCGGATTCAAGTAATGAGTTGCTAATGACAAAAATAAAATGTGATTCAAGTGATTATGATATAGTTCCAACTGCAAAATCGGTACAACTTAGGATTTCTACGTGTTTTAACGATGCTCAAGTGAGTTCGAAAGACAATACAAATCCTGCACGCGAAAGTTACTACAAATATCCAATTACATTGAAGATGGCTTATGTAAACGCTAACGAAGTTACAGAATAAATTAAGTTTGCTGAGTAACACTGATGTACCCATTGCCTAAGTTTTTATTAAATGTACCTAATGTTAAGATGGAGTAATTTTGAAATTATTACTTACTTTTTGTTTTTGTTAGTTTCTTGAAAATGTATATATTATTTTTTGATTAAATATTTTTATTTTATACATAAAAATAACTGTGACTACAGTTATTGAATTGAGCATTTTTCTTACATATTTAAAAAAAACTATCTGTTGTAATTTTATTTCTTACATACAGATACATTAAATCAACGCCTTTAACTGACTTGAAACGCGGTTTCTAGTCTAGTAGTAGAAGTTTGAAGGATTTACTAACACAAAAGAGAATGAAAAGTATTTATTTTCTTAAATTATTTGTATTAGATCTTAGATTTAATGTACATATATGAAATTAGATTATTTTTACTTTATTTATTCAGAAAAACTTACATCTATACATAACAGATTAGAAATACAATTAAAAACTAAAAGCCATTTAGAAGTTTTTACAATTAACAACTAAAGAGTGCAACTGTCTCAAACTGTTATTTAACAGTTTGAGAGTAAAATAAAATAAAACCAAGGATGGTTTGAGAACTTAGTTAGATCATTAAACTGGTTAGACATTATAAGCTATCGGAAGAGAAATATTTCGTGGTCAACAACCGT
This sequence comes from Melitaea athalia, assembly GCA_905220545.2. Taxonomy (NCBI): domain Eukaryota; kingdom Metazoa; phylum Arthropoda; class Insecta; order Lepidoptera; family Nymphalidae; genus Melitaea; species Melitaea athalia. The sequence goes on from HG992193.1 coordinate 6,284,880, forward strand.
CTAATAGAGTAAGCTTTAATCAGAAAAATATCAACATCACGATGATCGAGCAAAAAGTCATTAAATCGTGTAGTAGATCTGCAAATAAAGGAATTTTGACGATAATTACTATTACAAGGTGGGATATAAAATGGGGCAAATTACGAAACAACCTAGTGGGTACATTAAATTTAATTGTTATGTAGGTCTGGTTTATCTATAGTATTGTTGACAATTTTATTTAGGTATACTAAAACAGAGATGTTTCGACGAAGATCCAGGGGAAGTAAATGGAATTTTTTACATCTGCTTTTGTAGTCAACCAAATTATCACCACATTTATACTGCAAGTATCTTAAGAACCGTTTCTGGATACGCTCAATTCTATTTACATATTATGTATAATATGCTGGGTTCCAGATCTCAGAACAATACTCAAGTATACTACGTACGTATGAGCAGTATAGTATTTTATAGGCTTACATATAATCATATAATCACGCCTCTTTTCCGTAGGGGTAGCAGAGACCACTTTTTTCCACTTGCTACACTATCCTTACATACTTGTTTCGCTTCGTCCTCTTTCATTATTCCTTTCAAACATGCTCTTCGGTTTTGGGATACTCTTGACCTGGCCTTTTTTCAAGACGTCTCTGATCTGGTCTTGAAACGTCCACCTACCCCTTCCAACACTTCCATTCACACTCGCCTTATACACTTTTTTCGTCAATTGTTCTTAATTCATTCTCTCGACATTGCCAAACCAACTCAGCATACCTTATACCTTTTGTCACTACATCTTCTTTCAGACCACAACGTTTCCTTATCTCACTATTTCTTATTCTGTCACTCAGTTTAACTCCTATCATACTTCTTAACAATCGTCAATTGAAGAAATACGTTTTATTATTTTAGCATCATCAGCATACAACGCTTCAGTCTGTAACATTCCACTGTTGGGCATAGGCCTCTTTCCCCATGTAGCACAGGGATCAGAGCTTAATTCACCACGCTGTTCCAATGCGGGTTGGCGGATATATTCCCTACTATGAGTAGGTAACGATCGCTATCAGGTGTACATGATAACAACCGGGACCGACGGCTTAACGTGCTCTCCGAGGCACGATGGGGAGGCCCACAAGGACTGCACAAACACCCAGACCACGGCAAACATCTGTATGGCCAATACAAATGTTGTCGAGTGCGGGAATCGAACCGGCAAACACCCGCGCATAAGCCACAAACCAGTGCTGCGACCGCTGCACCAACACGGTGTCCAATAAGCAAAGAGAATGATGAAAAAATGATGATTCATCGTTCAGTAATATGGCAAAGAGAAGTGAGTGAGAGAAATCTACATATATAACTGTACATATGTGTGAAAAAAACGTAAGAAATAAGGAATTCATTATTTTGTTTTATCTTTCACACCGACTATGCAACGAGATGAAACTTGTTATTTTTGCAAATAATAATATCTCTCTCATTGTGTATGATAGCATTCCAATTCCATTTCCAATTTTAATATCATAATAGTAATAAAAACAATATTTTAAATTTCAAGAAAATAATTGTTTAAACTGGATCTTTAATGAGATTATTTTGATGAGCTTATTAATAGCTGTTTACATCCGACGTATCGATTTAAACTTATAATCGTAGCGAGATTCAATTTGAAATTGAATTATAAGAGGGTAAGTTAAATCGGTTTAGTGAAATCTAGTATAATAAATACGTATAAGTATTTATCAAAATCTTCAAAAAATAGCTAATACTGTATTCTGTAATTTTTCAAATTATGATTATGATTTAACTAGCTTCTGCGCGCGACTTCGTCCGCGTGGAATAGGACCAATTCTGTCAAACATGATTTTTGCGAAACTTTAACCGTTTACGCAGCGGAAGCTCAAAAGGAAAAAAAACCCGATTTCAAAACATTCTTCGTTGGTGCTACGCTCCTATTGGTCTTAGCGTGATCATATATAGCCTATAGCCTTCCTCGATAAATGGACTGTCTAACACTGAAAGAATTTTTCAAACCGGACCAGTAGATCCTGAGATTAGCGCGTTCAAACAAACAAACAATCAAACAAACTCTTCAGCTTTATAATAATAGATTTTTCGAAAGACTGCTTATTTTTTAGGTATATATACTTTGTGATCAAGTTCAGATTAGAAATTTATCATTGAATTAAACAAATACATAGTTTTGCCTGGTCTTGCCATAAATATTGTTAAAAAGACAAAACCTTTAACACTATTTCAACATTTATTACTATTACAGTATGTGTTAGTTTAATACACTAACATGAACCAAAATATATAAAGCTTTTTCGAAGTTCCACTCACTCTTTCCATTGGAAATTTCTTCATTGCCAATCGTATGAATTGTTTTAGGAACTCATACTCACGGGCATGGTTCTAGGTGCTATGTTCATATCCCGAGATAAAATCTTTGCTTCCGGATAGCATTTCTTAGAATTCTTTTCCTTACTGCTTTGATCGCTTTTTTCGTACTAACACTACGTGAACGGCCAGATCTTTTTCTGTCACAAACAGAGGATGTTTCATTGTACCTATGAATAGCCCGGTACACAAATATTTGACATATACCAACCGTATGGAGAGTTTTATAAATTTTATTTGGCTCCATATCTACTTTGTGTAATACAATAACAGCGATTCGGTTTTCTTTAGGTATCACCTCACTCCATTTTAATATCACAAAATATTTCACAATGTATTGGCGCGAAAATGAGAAATCACAATGAACAATCGTATAAAAATGACAGATTTCAAATTCAAATGTAATATAATTATATTTTTTTAAATTGTAACAGTGTTTATCTACACTAATGTTGTAACATTCTACTTATGTTTCCAATACTTGACTTATAATTACTACTGTTATAGCACAGACAACAAAACACTCAATTTAAGCAATTTCACATGATGGTATAATATCCACATCGATATCGTAAAATCTCATTATAACATCGCGTCCAAGGCGGCGGGCGCGCGCCGCGGCCAGCGCCTGCACGTGCACGCGCGCCGCGCGCCCGCCAGCGCCGCCTCCAGCGAGCGCACGGCGCGGTTGATTGGTTACATTTTAATGGCGGCAAAATCACTGTGACAATACACGTACGCGTGAATTTAATATAATTAATTAATTGCATTAGTGAAGATAAAGTAGTGTATGCAACTGCATATAACACGGGTATTAAAACACTCGTTACTATTATGAAACTCGCTGCGCTCGTTTCATAAACTCACACTCGTGTTTTAATACCCTTCATTATATGACAGTTGCATAAACTACTATTATGGCCAGATATTAAATACAAAAGTTAGTTTTCCTCATAAAGGTTACAGACTGCTTTGGAAATGCTCACAAAATTAAAGTTTAGATTTTTATGTGAAATAAATAAAAATAAATACCTCTCATATACCAAATATACTGTAAGTTTGTCTGTTTTACTTATTGTTAGGTAATTTGAAAAATTATTTGTATATTAAAAAGTCTGCTTCCTTGAGGAAAATTACAGTATATTTAACATTGAGTTATAAATGATATTATATTTTTTTCCCCAAAATAATATTTAATGGAGCAGCAAGCTACAATCGAATTACGGTCATATGAGTTAAATTTTGTTATTGTACCAGTCTAAACAATCATGAATAATCTGTTTTATGAAATTTTTCAGCCTGTTGTCAAAAATTAACCTGTCTCCAGTTTCACTTACTAGATATAGAATTTTAACACAAACATAATAATTATATACGTGTTAAAGAAAAGTGCTAAAATTACGTCTAAACAAATTAGTGCTAGACAGATTACAGACGCAATCTGTAAAATAATTTTCTTTTCTTATTAGAACACTATTATTATAAAGAATAATAATTTGCTTTACTTTTTGTCTAAAGTATCTAGTAAGCTTTATTTAAATATTCCAAGTCTCTCAGTTAAGTTCTTGTCGAGTATTTCCGTATTTTTTTTTACCAAAACTAAAAGCAATTTGGCTTAAAGGTGATTCAAATTTGACGGTACGTTCTACGTCACTTTGCTCCGAAAATATGAAGTATACGCGAATGAAAATCATTTTCTTAAAAAAAAGACGATATTTTTCCAAGGAAACAATATTTTCGTTCTATCGTTTACCACAAATTTACTCGATGTTTCGACAACCTTCAGTGAATATTGGATTTTTGTAAATGAAAACAACCATCCAATGTGCATGTGCATTTTACGAAAATCTACGGCCTATTAAGTTAAAATCTTTTTGTGATGTTATTACTTCAAATAAAATTACTTCTTTTGATAGTGACAGACTAAAATATGGGATATATATTAACAAAATATTATATAAAGTTGGATTAAAATTGATAAACTAGTAGCCTCAGTACATGTAATTTCTAAGACTGTCACATTTATCTATATATATAAAAGAGTTATCCACCCATTGACTCATCACGATATCTCTGGAACCATAAGGCGTAGAGACTTGAAATTTGGTAGGAATATTCCTTTTGCCGAGTAGAGGTCAGCTAAGAATGGATTTTACGAAATTCCACCCCTAAAGGGGTTAAACGGGGGTTGGAAGTTTGTATAAAAGTCCTATGTTTTTGAAGTAAGAGACTTGAAATTCAAAATGTATGCTCTATAGATGGTGTTGAAGTGTACTAATAATGTATTTTGAGAAATCAACCCCCTTTTGGGGTTAAAACAGGGGATGATAGTTTGTATGAAAGTCCAATGAAAAATACACCTACAAACTTAAAATTAGGAAAGGCTATAGCTATGATTTTCCTCAAATTAACGCGGGGGTAACCGCGGGGCACAGCTAGTATAAGATAATGAAATAACGGCGCGTAAGTTTAGATTAACGCCGACTATCGACTCCTGGGTAGGGTCGGAAATAGGGTAGAGAACGCGGTGGCAATGCTCTTGGTGTTTCTGGAGTCCATAAGCTATGGTTTCGGTTTGACACGAGGCGGACTGTAACTTTGCCACCTTTAAAATGCAAAAAATATATATAAAACTGATTAGCAGCTATTGCTGTAACAAATTAGGTTACAGCACCTGTGAGTTGTACTTAGTGTTCCAGCTTCGATCTCCAGTCATGTGGAAAATTTGTAAAAGCCAAATAAGTATTTGTCATTCTGAACGCTAACGTCTGTTTTTGTATGTGACAAAGATTTTTTACCCTAATAAGGAATGGAAATGGGCGGTTTATTCGTTTTTATTTTCGATCCTACTGTCCATTCTTGAGGGTGTCTTTACCGCGCCTCAAAGAGCACGTAACACCGTCACTTTCTATATTGAAGCATCAAGTTAATATGAAGTTGTTATAATTATATTAAGCTAATCAAATCTTGTAATTCATATAATACATTGTCACATATAATTAATTGCTAAAATATTTTGGTAGGTGCTTCAAATAATATGAGAAAGTTTCTTCTTCTTCTTCTAGTTAATGGCTTTCAATAGTGCCAAATGAGCACAGATGATTTTGCCAATGTCACGTAGAACTATGAGAAAGTTAATCAATCTGATTATCATACTTCTACGTCATACGTGACATTGACGTATTCATTTGTACTGTTTTGGGATGGTCATTATTGGATGCTCTTATGCTGAAGGAATGGTAAATGAACTGCTTATTATAAGGGATATTTTATTTTTTTAACAAAAAGTTCTAAGCCAAACAAAATATATTTGAGAAACAAGGCAGGAGAAAAATAAGTAGGTATGTGTGTCAGCTCCGACGCACGACTGGAGTTTACTACTTCAGATCGACTATCTAAATACGGACAAAAATCTGGCTTACTAGCTTTTAGCCTAAGAAAAAGATTAACATCATATCAAATGGTAAATAAACGAATCGAAATTAGAAAATGTCGTAACGCCATCTCGAAACAGACTATCTAAATACGGACAAAAATGGCTTACTAGCTTTTAGCCTAAGAAAAAGATTAACATCATATCAAATGGTAAATAAACGAATCGAAATTAGAAAATGTCGTAACGCCATCTCGAGATGGCGGTTAGCAACAACGTGACGAGGTCATTCGTTCAGTAGATTTTACTCCTTATATTTTATTAATACCAAAATAAAAATATAGAGTAAACTCCAATAAACTCCAAAACTAATGATAAGTGATACATTAATACGATGTACTAAAGAAAGTAATAATCCTTAAAAGGCACAAAAATTTGTCACTATATTTTGTAGATAAATCACGATATGAAATTCTGTTAATTAAAACATTATGCTAATCAAAATTTAGATGTAATTATTAAGCATGGTATATAATTACTATGGGACAACTATTTATATTATAATAATTATCTATATAATAAAAATGAATGTTGCTAAGCGCGTAACTCGAGAACGGCTCGACCGATTCGGCTAATTTTTTTTTGTATGTTCCTTAAAAATCCCACGGAAGGTTTTTATACTAAAAAAATGATACTAAAAAAAACATAGACAGTTTGAAGTCTGTCCGGGCAGCTAGTATATTCTTATAAATAAAAGTTACTTAATCATCAAGACCATTGTTCAAAGATGAACTTTGCCTAAAATAGCACGTTGATTGGATGTATAATTTAAGAGGTACGTGAACTATAACATTAACGTTGGTTGTGGCGCCGCTGGGAAGAATAAATAAATTGATGGCCAGGGGAGTGGGCGCGGATAATGTAGTCTATTATAAATGTCTTTTTCAATCGATGAATCATACTTATCAAAAGCAACGTTCTCTCTCGATAATGCTTTTGACATGTTCACTCATTCGTAAGCGCTTCATGTTAAGGTGAGGTAATTGATGTATTCCTGCAAAACACGTTTCTATGAATTCAGTTTTGAAATAGTAAACAGTGAAATTTTTATCTGATAAATTTAATTGGTATTGTTGAGGGTATATTCTAGGTAAAAACACCGATGGAAACATGATTCGATAAATTTGGCTCGATAGAATAAATTCACAAAGTTACCTCTTTTCGGGTCATTTTATCTACTATTATTGGGTTTTATTTTTAAAATAACTGATTTGATATTATGAGTAACTTACCAAAATAAAGTACATATATAACTGTAAGGCGTGGCAGCGAGTTTTTTTTTTTTATTACATCTATTTTTTTTTAATCGATTATTCAAGTGATTTTCGAAGCGCTGGGCGCTCTCGCGGCACTCACACTGTCCCGTTGGACGTTACAGAGGCAAGACGTGTGCAAAATTTTTCAAAAAAGCGTTCCGTCTTTTGTATTTTTAATATTACGTAGTATGCATTCAATATCCATACACCTATAACTGCCCACAGTAGTAATAAAATTTAAATTCGCTATTTATTTTAAATTTATTCTATATATATAAAATATAATATAAAAGAAAGTCGTGTAATCGTGTTAGTTACACTATTTATAACTCAAGAACGGCTGAAGCAATTTGGCTGAAAATTGGTGGGGAGGTAGCTTAGAACCAGGAAACGGACATAGGATACTTTTTATCTCAATTGTACCCGGTAGGTGGCGCTACTATAGGTATCTAACTCCGAAACTACTCAACCAATTTGTATCAAATTTTGTAAGCTTCTGTAGTTTGGTCAAACTTGAGAGATAGGGTAGTTTTTATCTCAATTGGACCCGGTAGGTGGCGCTGCTATCGGTATGTAACTCCGAAACTACTGAACCAATTTGTATCAAATTTTGTAAGCATCTGTAATTTGGTCCAACTTGGGAGATAGGGTACTTTTTTCTCAATTAGACCCGGTAGGTGGCGCTGCTATAGGTATGTAACTCCGAAACTACTGAACCAATTTGTATCAAATTTTGTAAGCTTCTGTAATTTGGTCTAACTTGAGAGATAGGGTAGTTTTTATCTCAATTGGACCCGGTAGGTGGCGCTGCTATCGCTATGTAACTCCGAAAGTACTGAACCAATTTTTATCACATTTCGTAAGCATCTGTAATTTGGTCCAACTCGAGAGATAGGGAATTTTTTATCTCAGTTTGACCCGATAGGTGGCGCTGCTATCGGTATGTAAGCAATCAAATTTGGTAGCTGTTTTCCGGGCAGGACAACGTCTGCCGGGTCCGCTAGTTTAATATAATTATTTTGTTGCTGTTTAAGTTTTTGTAAACACTATTTATCTATATAAAAATTAATAAAAATGGAGTGTCTGTTTGTAATATTACGTCTTTTAACTAAATTCATATGTATGTATAAATACACGGTACATATTACACCAAATTAACATTTTTGAAGTGAAACTTCTTTAGGCGCATGAGGGGTAAAATCTGAGCGACCGGTAACGCGTCAGTGTCACGACGAGTACTTGGATGGGTGACCTCTTTTTTTTTCAATTAGATTTTTGAAGTGAAACTTCTTTAGAATCGTTGTGATTTCAAACCAGATGCAACGGAAAAAACGACAGGGAAGGGCGCGCGGCGCAGCGACTTGCATGAAAAAGGATGATACATTGTAGCGTTACGCTCATTGTAGCGTTACGCTATTTATATCGTTACGCTCATTGTAGCGTTACGATATTTGTAGTTACGCTATTTGTAGCGTTACGCTCATTGTAGCGTCAGTACTTGGATGGGTGACCGCTTTCTTTTTCAACTAGTTTTTTTTAAAGTGAAACTTCTTTAGGCGCACTTAACTTGGAGAGTAAGCAGGCGTGACGAGAGCGTTACGAAAAGTGTGATTGGTCGAGGCGAACGGAAGTTGAGAGGGAGATATTTTGGTTAAGATAAAATTTGATCGACCGGAAACGCGGCAGCGTCACGACGGTCAGTTCTTGGATGGGTCACCGCTTTTTTTTCAAATAGTTTTTTTGAAGTTTAACTTCTATAGGCGCGCTTAACTTGGGGAGTAAGCAGGTGCGTTACGAGAGTGTTAAGAAAAGTGTGATCGGTTGAGCCGAACGGAAGTTGAGAGTGAGATATGTTAGTAAAGATAAAATTTAACTGACCAGAAACGCGGCAGCGTCACGACGGTCAGTACTTGGATGGGTGACCGCTTTTTTTTTAACTAGTTTTTTTGAAGTGAAACTTCTTAAGGCGCATTTCATCACATGAGGTACATTTGAGCGACCGGTAACGCGGCAGCATCAGGTACTTGGATGGGTGACCACTTGGGAACACCACGTGACGTTGCCATTTTTTTTCTTTGTTATAATATATTATATTTAATTAATATTAAAATAAGAATTATTAAATATAAAAACCTACTGTGGAATTTTTAAGGAACATACAAAAATAAATTAGCCGAATCGGTCGAGCCATTCTCGAGTTATGCGCTTAGCAACATTCTTTTTTATTATATAGATTATAATAATAATACATAACAACAAAATAGAGTTTTCAAAATAGAGGTAACCCATTTTTAATATAATATTATCTAATATATATACTAAATTTATTACAAAGTATGTTTCATTATATTATCAGCTCGGTGAAGATCGATTTAGATTCGGATCTTAGACCACTAGTACTAAGCAGCGCTTCATGACAAACTTTACATTCGTATGTTACACAGCTCAAAATGAATAATTTAAATTATATTTTTATTTCGAGTTAATACAATTAGGTACAAAATTCAAAAGTATAAGTGTGTCTGTTACATTTTTACGCCTATGGCGATGTAGCAAATTAGCAATTTTAAAATTCATCAACATCGGAGAGCTAATACTGCCTACTGTACCTATACAGATAAATTTTATTTAATAATTATTATTTTAAATTTAATATGTAATTTGTTTCATTTAATAGCTCTTATTCCATTTATGTCCAACAGTATTTATACTAAATAACCCTGAAATCCTTTACTTATTTTATTTATTTACGAAAGTATTATTATTTTATCACTACTATAAAAAATGATCATTATAAATGCATTTCTATTTTAAAGCCAAATAAAATTTCATGACGGTCAGTACTGAGATGGGTGACCGCTTTTTTTTTCAACTAGTTTTTTTGAAGTGAAACTTTTTTAGGCGCATGAGGGGTAAAATTTGAGCGACCGGTAACGCGGGACCGTCACGACGGTCAGTACTTGGATGCGTGACGCTTTTTTTTTCAACTAGTTTTTTTGAAGTGAAACTTCTTTAGGCGCGCTTAAATTGGGTAGTAAGCAGGTTAATGCGTGACGAGAGCGTTACGAAAAGTGTGATCGGTCGAGGAGAACGGAAGTTGAGGGAGATATAAGTTACTTAAGATAAAATTTGAGCGACCGGTAACGCGGCAGCGTCACGACGGTCAGTACTTGGATGGGTGACCGCTTTTTTTTCCAACTAGTTTTTTTAAATATTGTAATTGTATTGTGGAATTTATTGAGATACGTTTTATTGAATAATTATTATTTTAAACTACCTATGCCCGCGACTTCGTCCGCGTGGAATTTAACAAAATAATTACTGTTCAGTTCGCAGTTATAAAATAATAATAAAAAATCTAAAATAAAAGTAGCCTACGTTACTCCTTATTACATCAGCAACTATCTGCCAATGAAAGTCCTGTCAAAAACGATCCAGCCGTTTCAGAGATTAGCCGGAACAGACAGACAGACAAATTATAAAAAATGTTATTTTGGTATTTGCACCATGTATATTATATAATATGTAATTTAGTTAAAAGCGGGTATTACAATATTACAAACAGACACTTCAATTTTATTTATTTGTATAGATTTAATATGTAATTTGTTTTATTTTATATAGCTTATTCTATTTATGTCCAACAGTCTTTATAATAAATAACCCTGAAATCATTTACTTATTTCATTTATTTACGAAAGTATTACATATTTATCACTACTTTAAAAAATGATCATAATAAATGCATTTCTATTTTAAAGTCAAATCAAATTAGTTCGCTTTACAGCCACTGACGCTTTCAGGTCACGGACTGAGTTCAACAGCAACGAGTTCGCGCGACGTGTGTCCAAGGGGGACGGGGTAGACGTTAAATGCCTACTTTTGTCATGCGACGGAGCCTTAAATATTCGCTACCTATTCACTGAATTTGACATTCTGTTAAATTTACGTCGTTCTTTTAATTATGTACCTACATACTTATACATCATTTGATATACCCTAAGATAAAAAACGCGCCACGACGCCGCGTTGGCGCAGCGATCAAAGCACTGGATTGCGATTTGCGCGGGCGGTTGCGGGTTCGATCCCCGCACACGACAGCATTTGTATTGGCCATACAGATGTTTGCCGTGGTCTTGGTATTTGTGCAGTCCTTGTTGGACTCCCCAAAGTGCCTCGGAGAGCACGTTAAGCCGTCGGTCCCGGTTGTTATCATGTACCTAATAGCGATCTCATAGTAGGGAATATATCCGCCAACCCGAATTGGAGCAGCGTGGTGGATTAAGCTCTGATCCTTCTCCTACATGGGGAAGAGACCTATGTCCAACAGTGGGATATTACAGGCCGAAGCGTAAGCGTTTATTTTTTGTTGTCTTGTAATGTTGTTTATCTCGGCAAACAACATAGGTAGTTAAGTTAATCAGTAAGTTAAAATAAATATATACTCAATTATAATTATAATCACTACATCAACACTCGCTTTTGTTAGAATTTATTAAAATATAAAATGTGCTAAATATTAATATTTTAAAGATGATATGGAATGTTTTCTGCTTGTTGTAGCTGTCGTCGCTGTTCGTTGAAAGTATTTTAAACATGCTTAATTTTTTTTCTAAATTGTTTTCTAAGTTAATAAAATAATTCTATACATAAACATTTTATTTAATTAAATTAAAATTTTGATATGAGTTTAAAAATAAAAATTTAATTTCCTCGTGTGGGTAACACAAAAAAGAAAAATAAAACGAATTCTATACATATTAAAAAAAAATTGTATTTATATTAGAGACTTGGGGACGTCAGAACATTTGAAGGACCCGCATGGAAAGACACATAATTATATTACATTCATACAGACAATTCTAAATGATAGGAAGTTATGCAAGTAAAACCGCAAGAGATTGATAGCAAGAGATTCAGATAACTTTTTATTACAGCCCACCGGATGTTAAGCGGTTACCGAAGCCCATCGACGTCTGCAGCGCTATAAGCATCTCAAGTGCGTTGCAGCTTTCATTGAATCTTAATTTATACGTGTTATCGAATACATTAAGTACAACACAGGACCACATAAATAGTTATAAGCTGAAAGGTTTTTTGTTTTTATTTATGTACTAGCAGCGAAACCAGGCGTTGCTCGGGTTAAAATGCATCGCAGAAACTTTCTAGACCATTACAGAAATTTTGAGATCTTTTCAGATGTCCTAATGCGTTAGAAAAGGGCAGAAATATATGTTTTAACATTTTCACCACCCACTTTCACCAACCGCGACCAAACTCCCTTACCTTACCACCTGGAGACCAAGGGGTATTTACCACACCAACGGGAAGTTGATTGGGTTTGGTGGTGATAGAGAAAACTGTGTATTTACGTACTAACAAAGCATTTTATAGATATATTTAGATTTATTGCCATAAATATACTACCATTAGCGACCCGCTCCGGCTTCGCACGGGTGCAATGCTGATACTAAATATAAAACATAAAATAAATATTTGCAATCTAAGCGCAAAAAATGTGTTTATTTACGATATCACATTAGAAAACTTTAAAACTATCAGTGTTCCTCTAATATATTATGCATGTATTATACATATAAACCTTCCTCTGGAATCACTCTATTTACTAAAGAAAACCGCATCAAAATCCGTTGCGTAGTTTTAAAGATCTAAGCATATAGGTATACAGACAGACAGACAGCGGGAAACTTTGTTTTATAATATGTAGTGATGATGATTACAAGTTCTTTACCTAATGCGATAGTACATACTAAAATATTTTAACCAAAACAAAGTTCTAAAGTATATTACTGATTTAAAGAAATAGTGATATTTATAGAAGTATATAATTTTGTATCTAGACCACCACTATTATCCCTCAAACAGCGTGAATGAATATGACAGTGTGACGTGAATTTCACATGGATAATGACAGTTATTGCCGATACTAACCCTATATCAGTTTTGCAATCAATAATATTCGTATGTAAGGACAAATCAACCAATTTATTCATATTACTTGTTCCCATGAGGTCATATTTGAATTATCCACATAATATTATAACTCAATATGAATAGTTCGTATGTTCATATTAGCATAATATGTTTTCGTTCTCATACATGAATGCTAGTAATATTTTTGTTATTTAATTTAAGTTCTAAACTCTCCATATGTAATCACTAGATTGTTCTTCTCAATATAGAGCAAAATTTTAATTACGTTTATATGTAAGCAAATAGATATTAAAAGAAGAAGAAAAGGCATATGAAAATCCAGCCTTATACGGTCTGTAGTTTTCTGTGACCTTTGATGCTTAGTATGAGTGAACAAAGTTGGAGCGTCAGCTATTTAATATATGCATCGCATCCAAAGTTAGTTGCAAACTGTATACAGCTCTGCTCAGCTCTGGGTGGAAAATAAACAACCGTTCATTTTAATGGTCATTCATTATTCGCAATATTAGAGTGTCAATCTGTTGTCTTAAATTAAATGTTAAACTTTCACGGCCATTTTCAACAATCTGACTTATATTTTATATCGAAGATGTGTTGGTGTAGCGGTTACAATACTTGCCATTATGCTGGCGGTCGTGGATTTGATCTTCGCAGGTAGTAAACATTTTTATAGGTCACGCAGATGTCTGCTACGATCTGGGCGTTTGTGTTTGTGTATACTACTGAACCCCCGACACATGAGTAAAATCTAGTCAGACTCTAACTGTCAAAGCCGTTGACCGTACCGAAACTTTTTTTTTTTTTGTAAAAAAAAACGTACGCTAAAGTTAAAACGTTTTAGTGAAATAGATGTAACATTGTAATGAAAGACTATATTATGCTTTTTAGTTTTTAGTACTCAAGGTAAAACTTGATGGTTTGCGGATTGTACCTACCTATATCGGCTTTCCAAATGCTGCTGAAGCAAGGAGCTGATATAAAGTTAAATTTACGCGCCTTATAACTTGAAAAAGTAAACAGCTGTGTTTCATTCGAAATTCACGATCTGTAGGCTGCTCACAATTTATTTATTTATGCCTATTATAATTGTATATATTACAAACATATTAACTATTAGTAGGCATTTCATAGCCGAAATTAATAAATGAAAAATAAATAAAAGAAAAAGTTGGAAATTACGGCTAATTACTAACTTTAAAATCGACATATTTGAAAAAAAAAAAACAAATGTTGTGAAGACAGGACGGTAAAGAGGATATAAATAACCGACTTAACTGTAAGACAGTTGCTTTTTTTTAATTTTTCGAACTAACGTAGTTTGAGTGTCGAGTCAGTGGTCACCTCAGTTTTACAGTTCACAGTCTGTGATAAATAATATTGCATACGATATCCATATTTTAAGTTTTTAGTTCAGCCTATTGCATTCCACTGCTGAAGATAGGCCTCCCGAAGTTTGCAGCAGACATCCCAGTTTTCCGCAATCATCATCCAGCCTACAGCTGCAATCTTACGTAGATCATGGGTACAGCGTATTTTAGGCTACCCATTAATAATATCAATTAATATTTTATTGGTGACCAAATGCCCCATATTAGTCCGGTACAAATTGACAAAAAGTCATTTCTTCTAATATGTTCCAAGACATGCCAGATTACTTTTTTTTACCGCAGGGAACGGATCGAGTGGTTTTAAATCTGCGCCTTTTTAAATTATATCGACTTATTTCTCACAATTTTTTCAATTCTCGATTGAAGCATTATAGGGCTTAAAATTATTTCAACTCGTAAAATACTTCTACTCTCAGTTGAAAATCAAAGTAAAAGAGTAAAAGAATCAATACGTATTTTAACTTGTAGGTATATTGTTTTCAAGAAAGACGAATGATATGATTTTTTTTTTAAATACAAACGTTTATCATATTCAACTTATACAGAATATAATTAAAGTAAATAAACTGTTAATATCAAAATCAATTATGAAAAATGTCATGTGGTTACAACTTTGGAAAGCAATTGTCATTCGCATTTTACTCTCTCTGTATAATGTGGAACTCGCCTGAACTGAACATTTGAAATCTTTAAGGCTTTCTACGGGTTTTCATGACTATTAATCTTACAATTTGGTTAATAAACGATAGTTCTCTAATTTAAATTTACTTGACTGTATTTGTTCAGTATCCATTACTCGTAATGAAAGAAGTTTAAAAAAGTTATGGCAAACCTTTATAGGATTTAAATTTAGAATTAAATTTAAAAAATTGACTATAATTTTGTGATTATAGATGACTTTTAAATGTTTTTTTTTTGTTATTTAACAAAAAAAGATTTAGTCATATATAACACAGGGTGGGCTATAACAAAAAAATAATTAAATAATAAGGTATTCGAAGGTTAACGTTCTGGCAAGCCTGAAAGTCACAGAAGAAGATTTAATACAGATTACTATGCTAATAGACGAGTAGACTAGCGCAGCATATTAAACCGCAATTCCATTTTATTGATAGGAGAAAAGTTTCAAAGCAAGGAAGGCAGGCCATTGTCGACAGTTGAATAAAGCTTAGACACTCTTAGAGTAAAATATACATGCAACTTATTGGTATGAGACGTAGGTAACAGTTTTTTTTCTAAAATTGTTATTAATAAGGATTTTTGAAATATTAGCTATAGTAAATCTAATAAATACGGTGTTATTGTTATTGTAAAATAGTCATACACTCATACTTGAAGGCTTAGTGCATCATTTTACGAAATTTTTGGTTAAAAATTAGCCTATAGATTCTTGTACTATCCACATTCACAGCTTCATCAAACGGTTCTGTCTTTTTAGCGTGATAAGTAACAAATGTCCATTTATCCACTCACTTATAGTTTCATACAAACTTATTTACACGAATATAACTTTCCTTGTTACAGATGGCAAAATGTATGTACAATCGAATGCAAGCTCACCGTTCGACTTCAATTCGTCGGAGAGCGATTACACGCCTTACAAAGAGCGCATTGAAACGTATCTGGTGCCTATCATATTTGCGATCATTTTCATCGTAGGAGTCCTAGGAAATGGAACACTAGTTATAGTGTATGTCAGACATAGGGGAATGCGAAATGCACCAAATACGTAAGTATAAAAAAAATGTAGATTTTTATTGAATCTAGTATATTTGCTAACTTCGTTAAAATAAACAGACAATGACAACAAGCAATCGCATTAGTCCTTTCTACTCGTAAATAAAGTAGCCTAAGTCATCTCTTATAATTCGATATATGTTGTGTGAAAATTGAGGAAAACCATTTCAATCAAAGATTTCAATCGCTTCAGATACAGAGATAATCCGTATTAAACAAATTGACAGAAATATAAAAAATGCTACGTATCAGTTCTGAGTAATCGTTCATATTTATTTAGTAAAAGCTGACACTATGAAATTTTTTTAATTCATGCGTATAAAGATAAAGGTTTCGGAGTACTTATTGCATGTTCAGAAATTTATTGTTTTACTTGTAATTTACTTGTGATGGTTGCACAGACGAATTAAGCGATATGTTTTATAATATATAAATTAAAGTAATTATAATATCTATGTGTTCATAAGAAGTAACCTTGATTCAGGAATGATTTTATTATTCCGTAGATGTCAATCATACGTTTTAAGTATGTATTAATTATGTATGTATATTAGTATGTATTAATTATATATATATCATTAAAATGTATTGGTACAAATTGTTCGAAATCTGATGAAATTGATTAACATTCGTTAATGCCGATCTTACAACCTTTGTAGGACTTGGTTGTTATATGAATAAGTACTCCACAAAATTATAAGAGAAATCGTTTTCTTCAGATATGCGTAATGAAGTAATGATCAATTGCAATATTATTATTTTAGTCTCAATAAACATATACTTACTCTGCTATTTCTGTTATTTCGTTTCGTATTACGAAATAAATAAGAAAAGAAACGACGACAGATACGTTTTATTGAAAATTCCTGAATCCGTCTTTTGTCTGCGTTGATTGACTTTAATCTTTTTAAAAAGCTCTCGCTTCATATACACTAATAAATTAGATTTTTTGCAATCCATTTTTTTACTCCGTTTTATAGTTGAATATGCTTTGTAATTTTTTATTCTTCATTTGCTATATATTACCTATTCAATCTTTCATTATTACTATTACTTATTACTTATAATAACTATGCAATTTAATTTATAAAATATTAAAAAGACGATATGGGAGAGAAATATATAAATAATGATAGTATAAATTTAAAGATTGTATGTACTTCAAAATACCCCACACTACTACAACAAACAAAACGTCTTATACAAATGTTTCTGAAATTTGATTTTTCATACCTTTTAGTATATAAATTACAATGGGATAATAGCAGCAGACACAGAGGAAAAATTTCACTGGGGGTAATTGTGATTTCTTTCCTGTGTATTTTGTCTATCATTTTTCAGGCGTCAAACTACATATTTACATATCAAATTTCATCACTATTAAATAGCTTGGTGGGTCAAAAGTTAATAATAAGTTTGTTTGTTATAAAAAGTGATCATATAAATAAAAATAATAATTTTTTAGACAAAAGAAATTTAATACATATTTTACTTTGCAGGTACATATTCTCTCTGGCGCTAGCGGACTTGCTCGTTATACTGATTTGTGTACCTTTTGTGTCCGTTATATACACCCTTGAATCGTGGCCATGGGGGGAGACCATTTGTAGGATATCGGAGACGGGGAAGGACATAAGCATCGGGGTATCCGTTTTCACGCTCACAGCGCTATCGGCCGAACGATACTGCGCCATTGTCAACCCTTTCAGAAAGCTTCAGGTAATATATTTCTTAGTTTTATATTTTTACTTTTATAGACTTTTAATATACATGATGGATATAAATATAAGTCACATATGAACACCTTTTTTGTGTATGTATTAATGGCGATATTTGTCTGATTTTCTTGTGTAGGTATGTATAGCTTAGCAATTATATGTATCTAGTATATTATGTTGTTTTAATTTTATGTTTTTCGCTTATACCCATCCTTTACAAATAGTATTTACCAATTCAGTTTATTTTTTGTTCGATATTTTGTAATTTATACCATCAAGTCTGAATATTGAATAGTGTTTGTTATTATGGCTACTGTTCTGACAACATTATCAATGATTAATGATTGTTTGTTTTTAACATTAGAATATTAACAATATAATTAGAAAAATAACGGTTACATATTTTAATGTCCGAATGAATGTTTTTCTGGAGGGGTGTTCTTTATACATTTTGTGCTATTTTATTATTTTTACGAGTATTATATCATTCAAAAATGTACAAAACTACACACTTTTAAAATAAAATGCCTCAAATACCATTAATATATAAAAAGTATTTGTTATAAATACACAGAGTAAAAGCGAACAAAATAAAACTGATTTTCTGTCAGTGTAAAATATATTTCTGTATAAAATGATTGCGAAAACGATTCGTCGATAAAAGTATATGTCTCAGCACAACTTGACAAGACAATGACCCCATGCAGTGCTGTTTTTCGGAGACACCTTCCTTCGTAAGGTATTATTAGGCAGGAATGAACGTTAATAGCTTCCAGACACAGTACGTTTATAATAAAATGAATCTTTTTTCGTAAACTATCTGTGTCTACATAGCAGTTAGCGAAAATAGTTTCTGGTTGAACGATATTGCCTTCAACTCATGCGTAAAGATTTATTCATGAAATGCAGCGCACGTGACTTTCTCCTGAAGGAATATGTTAACTATTTCTTGATGTGCCTTTAATTTTCTTCTTAAAGAGTTAGCTATTTTTTATTATGTATAAAGTGATTAGCAATGACTAAAAATAGTTATTTTTAATATTACAGTAATGATTAATTTATAATTATTTCGAGAAATCCGTCACTCCGCATTGGAGCAGCGTGATTGATTAAGCTCTGATCCTTCTCCTACATGGGGAAAGAGGCCTATTCCCAACAGTGGGATATTACAGGCTGAAGCGCGAGAAAACACAAATAAAGGTTTTATGTAACATCAAAAAATTCAATTTTTTTTTCTAATATTTAAAAAAAATAGATTTATTGTTGAAAATAAAAATATAGTATTTTAATTCATGAAGTTTTTAAGACATATTTTCACTTTTAACAAGGTGTTCCTTAATAATTTAATAATTTATTCAAAAACTAAAATAAAAGATAAGTACCAAAATAATTTAATTGTAATATACAATAACAAGTAAAATTCTTAAAAGCATCCTTATTTGCCTTTATTATAGAGGGCGGTGAATATAATTGTTAATTGCTATATAACTAGTCCTAAACTAAGCGTTCCCTTAATTAGGAAGTTGGGAACAGCCAGCTCGTTAGTGAAACTTACTCAACAATGGTTGAGGTCGTAACAGCATTTAAGTATGTTGTGTTTTGCCTCAGACTATACATTAGTTTACTGGAGTGAGACATTCATTTCAATTTAATAACTCTATGTAAACAAAGGATTGTTTAAATATAGTTAAGACTTTGTACTTCATTATCAGTCTTTCAAATTTGAAATCACTTTCTATGTATTCATGTTTCACATCAGCTTATTGCAATCCACTGCTGGACTCCCCAAGTTCGCGCCAGACATCCCGGTTTTCCGCAATCCTTATCCAGCCTACACCGGCAATCTTACGTAGATCGTCGGTCCAACGGGCTGGAGGACGTCCCACACTGCGTTTACCAAGACGGTCGCGGTCTCCACTCCAGGACACGTCTGCTCCAACGGCCATCGCTCCTGCGACACAAGTGAGCAGCCCACTGCCATTTTAACTTGCAAATTCTGTGGGCTATGTCGGTTACTTTCGTTCTCTCGCGGATACCCTCATTTAATTCTATTTTTGAGAGAAAACCCAAGCATAGACCGTTCCATTGTGCGTTGAGCGACTTTAAACTTGTGGACCAGTCCCTTCGTCAATGTCCACGTCTCGGCGCCATATGTTAACACAGGCAGGACGCATTGATCGAAGACTTTTGTCTTTAAGCATTGCTGAATCTTTGAAGTGAATTCATGTTTAGATGACTCTTATTTTGATGTGACCCTACTAACTGGGACACCCTACTAAATGGGAAAAAAACAATTTGAATTTTTTAAATGACGTGAATAGGAATAACAGGATAGAAAGTCTTTTGAAATAGATTTTTAAATAAAATCCTTGTATTTCCTAGTTATTTTGTTGAAGGGATAAATTGTCAGTACAAAATAATTAAAACATTATTTAAAAAATGTTACTCAAAACAGATGATAAAGTGGCATACGTTAAATAATGCTTTACGTGCTTCGCAAGGTACGGTGGACAGAAACTAATATTTGTAGAAATACGCACGCTAGCAAGGACATAGTTACACCCAGACCAGAAGCAAATACTTATAATTATAAATATCCGCTCTTAGCGGAATTAAATACGCGACGTTTGTATTAAGATATAATTTAGCGCTACGACATCAGTTCGATGGTAGCTTTTCGTTTTTGAAAAACCTAAGAGTGCGCATAAGGCGAACAAAAAATCAGATTTCACCCGCGCGCCCGATGAAACAAAATATACACAAAGCCTCGTGTCAGAGTGCGATAGACGATATAGTTTTGAGCGCATTACGAGTGTAAAAAACGACAAATATGTTATTTTGTATATAATTCCGAAACTAAAAGTAATTACATTAAATGCCTTGGCATAGCCTTTACTCATATTTAAATGTAATTAATTATCAAATTTTTGTCTTAATGGTCATAACCATATCGAGTATAAATAGAAAAAATATAAAAATTAGAGGTTACTTCGTGATTATATTTTATCGAGGAAATTTCCTTATTTTATGTTTTTAATATGGGTCAACCCTTGCAAATATCACGTAGTTTGTCATATATTTTTATTTTAAGATTTGGTCTGGAACTTTTCATGTCAAAACAAATAGAAGATTGGTAATTTTGCATTATGCACGCTCTTACGTTTCTTTATTCATGTTGTTTTAAATAATATTTAATATGAAATACTTTATTTTCTAAAAAAGGAATAATATTTGTTTATTTGTTTACAATACTTGCACACCAATTAAATAATAATTAATAAAAAAAATACATAATAAAATAACATAGCTGCATCATATCAGTAGGAACCGGCAGCCTTTTCAGTTGGTACCTTTTGTAACTTAACTAAAGAAAGCACGTGAGAGTTAGTCGTTCGTCCCAAACGTCAATTTTCCTAATGTATGTGTTCGTTGTCTGACATATATTGAGGATGAAAAGCGAAAAACTACCCTCATATAAATGAAGTCGTTGTGTACGATACGTGGATACTCAATGACGCCCTTTCTCGCCCTTCTGATACCTGTAACTTGTTCCGATAAAATATATTATATGTATATAATGATGATCCTTATTTTCATGTTTCCGAATTTCTACGTAACATTTTTTTGGATTCAAATATTATGATATTTTGCTCAATTCTAAATGATAATAATTGTAGATTAGTAGTAGATGATTGTAGGCCTTATTATAATGATATTAATAAGAATTTTTATTTTTTTCTTATACAAAATAAACGTTTCTATAATCGATTTTTTTAAAGTAACACATTACTAGAAGAGAAAGAAGGTTTGTGTTCTTTTGTTGACAAAATATCTTTTTTCAGCTTCGCAAGTTGCCACTCGTGTGTGCGACAATAATATGGATCGCTGCACTTTTATTTGCGACGCCGGCGGCGATTTTTTCCAGTACAATCACACAAGAAATTGATGAAAATGTGTCAATAGTATATTGTTCGCCATATCCAAGGGACTGGAATAATTATGCAAAGTGAGTGACAAAATGTATTTTTATATTTCTTTTTAATTTAATAAATGGAATGCTTTTATTGCACAAGTACAAATAATGCACGCCTTAGACGATATACACTTGATAAGTACAGCTTTTAAAAAACAATTAGCTAATTCGTTCGTTCAACAGTTTGCTCCATTAATTGAAAAGTAAATGTCACACTTGAGTTTGTTATTGTTATATATCCATACTAGCTGCTGCCCGCGACGTCGTCTGCGTGCGTTCACTGCTCGTTCCCCGTAGATGATAGCGTGATAATATGTAGCCTATGTTCTGACCCGACTTCTTAATAATATTCGTGCCAAATTTGAAGTAAATCCATGCAGTACTTTTTGAGTTTATCCCGGACATACATTTGAAGAAATAAAGGTTCACTGCTCGTTCCCCGTAGGTGATAGCGTGATAATATATAGCCTATGTTCTGACCCGACTTCTTAACAATATTCGTGCCAAATTTGAAGTAAATCCATGCAGTACTTTTTGAGTTTATCCCGGACATACATACAGACAAACAGACAAACAGACAAAAATTCTAAAAACAGACTATATTTTTGGCTTCGGTATCGATTGTAGATCACACCCCAAGTATTCTTTTAAAAAAATATTCAATGTACAGTTTTGACTTTTCTACCATTTTATTATATGTATAGATTTACTGTACTTAGTTTTTATAAAATATAATAAATCAGGAAGACGCAGATATCTTAAGCCTGTTTATAACTATAGCATTTAACGCATTAATTTCACCGACAGAGCATCATTTGTATGAACGCAGTTAGGATTCGAACATTCTGTATATTGTATTAAATTGCATTAATATGCTGACCGTAAAAGAATTTTTCATTTCCACAGATGGATGACAATAATCAAATCAATTGTTTACTACGCTCTACCGCTTTTGGTGATTGCATTCTTTTACTCGTTAATGGCGCAACGGCTTTTGGCGAGTACGAAAGAGATGCCGGGCGCGCTACACGGAGGACAAGGCGAAGCTCAAGCTAAGGCGAGGAAGTCTGTTGCCTGCATGGTCTTGATATTTGTCATAGGTAAGTTTCTATAACATTTTGTTTATATGTTTTGAAAAAAAATATCAAGGATCTGGTATTTTTAATATAATTTATAGTAATTTAAATCATTGTTCTTGATGAGCGATGAATAACAATAAAAAATGACGTCTATTTCGTTCTAATGATTGAAATGCGTCTAATACTGTCGAAAAGTAATCACACATAACTTCATTACACAATTGAAAAAAAAAAAGAAAAATGTTTTAAAAACAAATTAAAGACACTGTAATATAGAAATACCGTCAGCGTCGGAGAACGTCCTAGCTTTACCAGGCAGTCACAGGACTGTCGGTCTGTAGTTTAATGTAATAAATCACCTGTAGGATAAGCACAATGGATGATGTCAACAAAAGGCAATTTTAGAGCCAGTGGATGATAAATTTAAATTTAAAAAAACACATCAAGTTTATTTTGACCAACGACGTGACCAAGCGAACAATACATTTTCGAAGTAATTTTCAAATATTCTTTTACAAATCGTATCGTTCACATAAATGTAAATACATTATTGTATTAAGAAATGGATACTAAGTGATAATGGAAAATAAATATAGAGCAATCAGTTAAAATCTTTAGAGGACGCTTCAAGAGATATCGTGTTTACGCCAAATGACACTTCAGTAGCTTATCAATGAATGAGTAATGTGGTAAAAGGCAGCCCACATCACATAGAAAAAAAAACTCTTTAGTGAACTAGTGCTTAGTATTTACACATAAATAACCAATCGCCATTTTTTTAATTGAGTTACGTTGATGTTTTAACATTTTCCTTTATACAAAGCTTGTCCTGAGAGTAATGAAGAAAACAAAAAACGAAAAAAAAGAATGATCAAATTTGATGGAGTTGCTCAAAAGATATAAGCGTACATACATTTTGTCGATTAATTTTTTTGAGCTTTTTTTTTAAATAATAATATTTATTTATTTCAAAAATTTGGTACATAGCATAAACAATCTGTAACGATAATAACTACATTAGTATAAAACTGTGTCGCAGTCATTAACGCCCTCCTCACAAACGCGTCGTATCAAAAAGTAGACCAAATGTCAAAAAATATAAATACATAATTGTGTTTGCTCGCAAACGAAAAAAAAGCGACTTCAATTACATCGACAAGTAATACAACGTAATAAGACGAAAAAATAGTCAAGTAAATACGCGCTATTAAAGATTACTTAAAAAGTTGTAATCAGTTTTCGATCTAATTTAAACAAGACTACAAGACAAGTATTAGCTTTCGACTAAAGTAAGAATCATCGAAATCGGTACACCGAGTAAAAAGTTATGCGGTATAATATAACGTAGGTCGACGAAAAAGTAGTCACGTAAATATGCATTATTAGATATAACTCTAAAAGTACTTGTCAGATCTCAATTAAATTAAAATGGGACCACATGACACGCAACACCTTTCAATTAAAACAAAATTGATCGAAATCGGTCCACCCAGTCAAAAGTTTTGAGCTAACATACATAAAAAAAAAAAAAAAACATACGTGTCGAATTGAGAACCTCCTCCTTTTTTGGAAGTCGCTTAAAAACAATATGATCAATAGGAAAAAGATCAAACAATAATAAAATAACAATTATAATAAAAAAATGCATGCTGTGAGTGTGTGTGCGTGTGCGTGTGTGTGTGTGTGTGCGTGTGTGTGTGTGTGTGTGTGTGTGTGTGTGTGTGTGTGCGTGCGTGTGTGTGTGTGTGTTTGTGTGTGTGTTTATTTATATATGTGTGTAAGTTTTATTTTGTTCATTTATATAAGTAAACTAAAAATATCTAGTTAGGTTACGGTGAACAAAAGTTTTTCCGTCTGGTTGTAATTTAATGTCAATAACCAGTTTGTCAATTTATATTTACAAACACGATAAGTTAGAGGATATATATTTAACTCCCTTTTTATTTTATTATACAGTCTGGGACTGAAATAATAATGCTGACGAATTGAGGAGACCTTGTGACATAATTCTATTGGGCAGACTCGATCACTTCTCCGTTTTCCGGACAAAAACCGTTCATCAAATGGGATGGATTTGTGTTTACGAAGAACGGAGCAAAGGACAAATAATTGTCGAACTGTTAATACCTGACAAAACTTGTACAATTCAGTTGTTGGGAAACGAATAGGTTTCGATATCATGATCTTTAGGATACATCTTTGCACTCTTTCCAGTTGACTGTTGAAGCAAGATTGTTTTATTTACACCACCCCATACTGGTATGCAGTAAGTAAGTCAAGATTGCACAAGGGCATAATAAACCGTCTTCATAATTTGGAAACTAGCACTTGATCTTAATTGTCTAAAAATGTAAGTTAGCTTTCGCTAACGGGAGGCAATAACTTTTATCTGGTTTTTCCAAGTAAGATTTTCATCCACGAGTACGCCAAGATATTTTACAACGCTAGAGCGAGTTATATTGCTACAGCTGCAAATACCACGTCCGAGACAGCATTTATGTGCGGTTATAGAAAAGGAATTGGGAGGTAAAGAGCGCTAGCAGCCAAATGTTACAAACACAGTCTTATCTAGATTTAGAGTCAGGATGTTGTTAGACAACCAACTCATTATGACAGTGAGAGCCATTTCGCCATGCCCACGCGTCTCAGTCCAATTTTTACCATGGACGAGAAGAACAGTGTCATCTGCATATGATACAATTTTACAGTTTGGTATATTAAGATTGCAGAGGTCATTTACGAATATCAAGAAGAGAGTGGGACCCAATATGACCCTGACCCTGTGGTACTCCATATGTTCGATTTGCCTCATCACTGATATTATTGTTTATTTTAACTTTTTGCGTTCTTTCAGATAGATAGCTTTTGAGAAGGTTTAGAGCAATTCCCCTGACGCCAATTTTTTCCAATTTGGTGAGAAGAAGAGGAAGAGAAACTGTATCAAAAGCTTTTGATAGGTCCAAGAATATATCAAGAATCTTCTTTTCCCCGTCTATATTTATAATCGCATCGTTCACCAGAGTCATAAGCGCATCCTCAGTAGATTTGCCAGCTCTAAAGCCATATTGGTTACAAGCAAGCAAGCTATATTTCTGAAGCTTATATGTGTACATGTTGTTTCATTAATATTGTTTTACAATATATTAAAAAGATGGGTTTAGTATCAATGTGATAATCTTAATAGAAGCCTCTTGAGGTTTGTTCCTTTGTTCTTTTCAAAGGTAAATACTGTGCTAGTCTTATTATAATAATAATAGTTAAAATAGATACGCAAAATTAAAAAAGAATTATTCACGTGTCTGAACTTTTTTTTACTAAAATATATAAGCATTGAGGTAGATAATTTACAACCATAATGGAATACAAAATTAGCATAGCAAAAAAATCTATTTAAAAGACGCTTTTACTACGGATTATTAGTATTATTTTCCTTTTGTTCGGAACGTTGGAACACCCAATTACTTTTCATTGTAACATAATATGAGAAGCCTCTAACAAATAAATGCTATTGTTATATTCTCTTTAGTCCCAAGTAATCTACTTTTCATGGTACATTAACAAATCTATTTATATTTTCAAATCCTTTCAGTATCGTTATTATTTATTATATAAAAATGTACTTGTATTTTAGACAACAACAGAAGATTTAACAATATGATGATAAATTTAAAAATGTTAAGATAGATTATAATGAAACAACTTTTGAGACAACAATTTAAAAGTTGATAAACCACAAGTTCCCGCAAAAGAATACCGATTTCAACCAAGGATGATCCGTGAGGCTATTGAACTTAAAAAACATTCAAATTTTAATGGAGAAGATGGCTGGCCATTACTACCTGCTTGGGTACTAGGGTCCCATTATAAAAATAATTAAATCAAATACTACGCATAATTAAAGACTCAGTTAGCACTTTCTGCGTAGAGAGGACTAATTAAAATATTGATGTGTCATAGTTTCGAATAACTTTGTAACGCTAGGACGTCTGATACCTCAGCCTTCGCATGAACATGGTTGCTGTAAAGTATTCGAAACGTCGGGGATGTAAAAAACCCAATAAACCGCGACAAAAATTCGAAATAGTTGTCACGTAAATATTAGAAATCAACTTACGATAGAAATATAATTTTCTCACACTGGCACAGCACTGGCTGTTGCGCTGGCGGTCGCAGGTTCGACCCCGCTCAAGACAGACATTATGAATATATACGCATTGCCCATATAGTTGTTTGTCGTGGTTTGGGCGTTTGTGCTTGTGTATTGTGTGTTTCCGAACCCCCGACCCAGGAGAAAGCTCTACTAGGGGCCGTTGAGTGTGAAGCGTTTATTTATTTATTTACATAGTCTAATATGTTTAGAGACTATGAAATAGGTCATATTACAAATACAACGGTTTATATAATATCATATTAATTGTGTTATGAGGTTAATATTGATAGCAAAATTATAAAGGAAATATTTATTTATTTTATTATTCTTGACACGTGTAAATAAAAGCTCGTTTAACTTTATTGCTCTTGAATGAACCTTTTGCCTTTCTTGAATAACTAAAAAAATAGTTAAATGTAATACAAGTCAGCCTTTGTTTCAGTATTTTTCATATGCTTCCTGCCGTACCACGCGCTTGAACTCTGGTTCTACCTGTCGCCGACAGCACAAAACGACTATAACGATTTCATCCACGCACTTCGAATAGTTTCTTTCTGTCTAAGGTTCGTAAAATTCATGTGTTATACTTTACTAAGTTTGAAGACGATGAAAGAAAATTTATGAGTAATTTGCATCTCATCTAGCCTGAGGAAACTCGCATCAATCGTCGAGATAATGTCGGCCATTGTTGTAGAATGAAATGGGTATATAATTATTTTGTTGGTGATTTGATAAATTGAAGGGAAAAGTTATACATTGTTGTTACATATTTCATGTTAAATATTTCTCGAGAAAATATTTGATGTTGTTTCATTTGGTGTTTCCTATATAGTTAAAGGAGCAATTCGATATTTAAGCATAATAATCATTCTACAAACGATTTTAAAACCGACTCAACTGTGTAAAACTTTATTTTAAGTATATGCTTATATACTATATATTTTTCTGTGCAATGTAATATTAAGTCGTGAGCCATCGCGACCTCTAGAATTAGTTAATTGTATAGTATCGTAAATATGAAAGATTTTTATTTTTTTATTTTTGAATGTTATCAACAACCAACCAACTAAAAACATTAATCAGAAGAAAGTTGCGTTATCACTGAGTGACAAAGATTATATTTTAACCTGAGAAAACCAAATAGTGAGGCCAACAATGGTGATGTATGACCGACGCACAGTACTTATTTGTTTCGTTCTATTTTTACCTGAATAAGTTTTACCATAATACTTATTAGCATATACATGACTCAGTAAGTCAGTGAGGATACAAGTAGTGTACTTTATGGTGACATCACTAGGCATTTTTACGCATCATTTCCTGAAACGTTACGCATATCGTTTTCCTGTTTTTGTTGCAATTGTTAATATTTAACCTTTCATATTTTACCTGAATTCATTATTATACATATGAGTACGACCATAAGCTATACGCCATGTCATTGGTTGTTATTAATAACTAGCTGTGCCACTCCAATTTTATTTATTTGTATAGATTAAACATTGGACAGCTTAAAAAGTTTTCTATATATACACAGAAAAGTTGAGGAGTCTTGTTGAATATGAATTACCATCTTTAAACTTTTGAATAGGATAACAAAATTTTCTTCTATTAAGTGTTTTTGAAACGTCTTAATTGTAATTGTATTATTTTATATTAAATAATTTTGTAAAGGAAATTATCGGGGCTTAGAATTTGGCCGATTTCCTACAATTGTGAAGTATTCTTGATTGCTGAACAAAGACATCGATTAAGTTAGGCTGTTTTTAATATTTCCCTAATTATATCAGTTGTCTTGACTTATAAATAATTAAATAAAAAACTCGGAAATTCTCCTCTCTTCTATGTATTTAAAGAAATAGCAAAACAAGCCTGAAAGTTGGGTTTCATCGGACCTAGAAGCCTTGTTTG
This sequence comes from Melitaea athalia, assembly GCA_905220545.2. NCBI lineage: Eukaryota > Metazoa > Arthropoda > Insecta > Lepidoptera > Nymphalidae > Melitaea > Melitaea athalia. The sequence continues at coordinate 6,313,865 of HG992193.1, forward strand.
GTGCTAGTTTATGATTTGACTATTTCCACATGTCATATTTCATAATTTAAATCTATCCCTACCTATATTATATTTGTCTGAATATTTGAATCTTTATATACGATAAATTTAAAAAGTGCTCAAACGATTTTAATTTTTTTTTTACCATGAGAATGCAATGTCGCTGAGTAGGTCAAGCTATATTTTAACGAAACAAAAATTGTGCCAAAATCATGCAATTCATGAGGATGAACCCGTGAGAGGAAAGCTAGTATATCAAAAAACATTACATGAAAGTATAAGGTTTCTAGTTTCTAACTTTTTTTTATTAGAATCGTTATAAACTAAAACATTCATAATTAATGGCTAAAACATACATTAATAACTGTCCTCTACGAAATGTATTCACTCATATCTACATTATTAAATTGCGTAGCAACGAATATACAATATTCGTAATAACAAACATCATTCAATAAATAATGACGAGCAAATGCCTATTTATCATACAGCCCTTTTTGACTTTTCATTATTCAAACCACCCGAGCATTGTAAAATTGTAAATGGTATTTAATTTATTATTAATTGTACACTCTTAGTGTCATATGTATATGTTATTAGGCAAACCTGATTTTGAGACAAACTCTTTTGTCCCACGCGTTAATATATAATAGGTTAGAACAAATTAAAATTTACTTTTGAGTATCGGTCTCCATCTGAAACTTTTTGTCATACTATTTTGTCTATGGTATGCTGGCGGATGTCTATAACTACATCATTTATAACTATTTTCTTTCGTAATTTAAACCAACTACTTACTTTTGGCAGAGATAAAAAAGGTGTACAATTGTACATTCCGAAATTCTTAAAAATCAATTTATCAATCTGTCAATACACTGAGTTAATCTTCAAAATTTAATATTCATATCGTCTCCAATACTGGTTTGGCTGGTAACATAAACTAAGCTTAACAATGCAACAACTTCAATCTAAATTATTCTAGTAGGTATTCAACTTCTAAAAATCTCTGGACAGTTGATTAACATTGTTTCAAAAACAAACAGTTTTCTCAACTCCTGCGTAAACCCGGTCGCCTTATACTGCGTGAGTGGCGTCTTCAGACAACACTTCAACCGGTATCTCTGCTGCCGTCGAAGCGCTCTCCACCCAACTTGCAGTTCTAGATTGTCCAGAACTGCTGTTTGTGAGACGTCCTTTAGAAGCACACAACGACATCGCTGTAATAGGTACGAATTTATTATCTTTATATCCAGATTTATGAACTCCTGCTTCAACCCGATCGCCTTGTACACCATGAGCGAGGTCTACAAGAAATATTACCTACGATATCTCTGCTGTAAGAAGGATATTCTTCAACCGCCGGGCTTTAGACTATTGAAGAAGGCGAAACTTGAAATGCCGTTAGAAGGAAAGCAACAACGTTGCTGTTTTAGGTACGAAGTTGTGCACTTTTAAGATTAAGAATGTCTTGTTGTGATTGTTAAATATTTTTAGTGACATTAGACCAGTGCCAAAGCCGTCAAAAATAATGAAAAACAAAAAAAAATAAAGTAGGATGAAACCTATTGGAAAAGGAAGGGAATACCACTAAAATGAAAGGAAAAATAAATTAGAGGCGATCTGAGGTTGGGAAGGGGTGGGGGGTGAGTTTTTAAGGGTAAAAATCGGTAAATCTCGATTTCCAGCAAAACTACAAGTCCTATCGAAAAAAGTTAAATGGCAAAGTTGTAGATAATAAAAAGATCTACAACTTTTGTATTTATACTTTTTCTCCATAACCCCAAAATTAATGTGAAAAATCAAAAAAACTACATTTTTGGTTTTTTATTTTTATCTTTTACAATTTATTTTTGTTTTTTACAAAATTTGGTGAAAAGGAATCTTATTATGTCCCAAATACACTGTAATTGTTTTGATTTAAAATATTTATTTTTTCACCTTATTTTGACCTCAATATCGAAAAAGCACCCTCATTTTCAATCGAAAATTCTCACGTCAAAATATCAGCTTTTTTAAAAAAGTGGGTAGCCGTTTTGTTCATTGAAACCTCTATTTTCTGATTATGTAAAAAATATATATACATTACTAAGGTAAATCTTCTCTGAAAATACAAAGAAATGCTCAAAAATGAAAATATTATGAAATAAGACATCTACAATATTATGAGAAAGTTGTAGAATCTTCTTTAAATTATATACGTAGATGCTTATTTATTGCTATTTTAAGATAACTTACATACTTAAGTGACCTGCGGACAATTTTCGCCCATAAAAACCTATTTCATAGAGAAGTGCGAAGGGGCTAGGAGAGTCTGGGCCTTACTACCTGTTATTTCTTTGCATTTTCTGAGAAGATTTATCTTAGTAATGTATATATTTTTTTACATAATCAGAAAATAGAGATTTCAATTAATAAAAAGGCTACCCACTTTTTTAAAAAAGCTGATATTTTGACGTGAGTATTTTCGATTGAAAATGAGGGTGCTTTTTCGATATTGAGGTCAAAATAGGGTGAAAAAATTAATATTTTAAATCTTCAAAATTCTAGTGTATTTGGGACATAAAGAGGTAAGTTTTCACCAAATATCATGAAAAAAATTTTTTTTTTGTAAAAGAAATCAAAAATCAAAAATGTGGTTTTTTTGATTTTTCACATGAATTTTGAGGTTATGGAGAAAAAGTATAAATATAAAAGTTGTAGATCTTTTTATTATCTACAACTTTGCCATTTAACTTTTTTCGATAGGACTTGTAATTTTGCCGGAAATCGAGATTTACCGATTTTTACCCTTAACAACTCACCCCCCACCCCTTCCCAACCTCAGATTGCCTCTAATTTATTTTTCCTTTCATTTTAGTAGTATTCCCTTCCTTTTCCAATAGGTTTCATCCTACTTTAATTTTTTTTCGTTTCTAAAATTATCGACCCTGGTCTACATTAATAATTTGAAGCTGTCATCTAACGAGCAACAAAAATAACTACATTAAAATTTCAACATTTGCCCAAACTTCTACCAAAAGTGTAAAAAACAACAATAAATATTCTAAATTCAATTTAAGATGATTTAATAATTCGATTTGCATAAGACACTATGTAAAATGTATTCTAAAATAATGAAATTGATTAATTCTTCAGCAGGAACCCAACGGAAAGTGTAGTTATATCCAACTACGACTACGGCAGCTCGAAGAAGAAGAATAATATAATATCAAGAAACAGCGCAGATGGAGTCACTATCATGACTATCAGGGACTCAAATGACTTCCTTTCTGATGTTAATGAGAAATGTATTGATAGATAAGTTATTTGTAATTATTTGTAAGTCATTATTCTGTTAAACAGTGTCCTATTGGAGATTATCGTGGAGAAGGGCTTGAGATTAATCCGCCATCCCTATTACATATAATGTTAAAATTAAAAATAAAAATGTAATTGTTGTAATAAATGTAATAAGCTATGAATAATAATAATTAAACAATTATTCGACGGATATAATTTTGCCATATCTTTTAGATTTCGTATTAAAAGACATTTTAAATTTAAGATACCTGTATTGATGTATGTACATTAAATGTGCTCTAGATGTGATATGATGAAATCATCTATACTAATATTATAAAGAGGTAAAGTTTTTAACTTTGTTTGTTTGTAGAGGGTAATCTTCGCAAACACTGATCCGATCATGAAAATTCTTGAAAACTTTACTAGGTACATAATTATTTGCATCACAAAAATAATTGATGCCCATCGTAGTGTGTACTGGTCGGCTAGTTTGTAAATATAATTAATTGTATATTATACGATCATGTCAAATTACGATTAAGTATTTTATTGTAAATTCGTGTTATTTTATCTGTGAAAGCTTGTACATTGCTTGTATACATTTAAATTATTAGAAGTCAAACAAAATTTACTGGATTCTAAAGAAATAACATCTAAAATTATCTTATGTGTCTAGCATATTATTTATATGACATTGACGTAATGTAAAAGAAATTAAATAATATCATTCACTGTTTTTATATGTACATTGGAAATCATACTGCTACTTTAAAAAAAAAACTACACAACTTTGTTATACTTTGCTGTATACATAAAATCTTTACCAAAATAAACAAGTCTTTTACATGGTGAGCAATATAATGTAATATTCTATTTAATTAGGTATAATGTATATATCCTTCTATATTTAGAAATGCTTCAAATATTTCGACCTCAAAAATAATAATCCCTTCTTCAATCACGCTATCAAATATTTTAAGAACTTCCCACGGACGTAAGAGTGAACGCTGGAAAGGGAATCTTTGTGAATCCTTTGTTGACTTGGAAGGGTCCATTATATACTTTGATGTTGATCATAGCTGCGAAAATATTTCGTAACTTAGTAAAATATAACACAAACGATTTGTTGACGATTATATTATTTTATACCTATATTATTTATATTACAATAAATATTTTAAGATTAGCAGGTGATATTTGTTTTATTGTTTTAAATCTTATTATAATAAATGTATATTTATGTTATAAAATATATTAAGGGTGACTAAAATAGTAATCTCTTTCAGATTGAATCAAATTATAGAAGCAAATGCCAGTAAACAAAACGGAAAAATTAATGCATTGCGCGTAGTATAGAATTATTACTATAATTATATAATGTATATACTATGCTACTAGGAAGTTAAATACAAATAAATGTACGTTGTTTTATAAAATATATAAATGTACCTGCAAAAATATTTTAAATATTGGTGTAATATTAATATACGACACGTTTATTTTCGTAAGCGGGTTTACGTTGTTGTTAGCTTCATGAAACGACATTTTGCACAAGCGCAAAAAAGCGGCATACAGCGTAATCATTTTATTGCCAAAAATTTGTACCTAAATTTTTATTTTAATATCCCATGTATAAATATTTTTTAATCGCTGAAAAGTTTGATAAGGAATGTGTATTTAAAAACGCAACAGTAGATAATATAGTGTAATTATAATTCTTATAATGATTGAAAACCGAATATGAGACGATTTACTGATTTTGTAATAAATATAGAATTTTAATTGTTATATTTTTATTATTTATTGAAATTTATAAAAGTGTACCAGAAACATATATTTTATATTTCTTATTACTGTCACATCGAAAAACAGTATAATTAAACGTAATATTTTTTTAGTCTAAAACAAAATAAGAAGCCAATTATATTGTAAATACCTTAAGCTTTGTAATCCTTTATATAAGCCTTTATGTCTACGTTTATTGCAAACAAATGTAAAAAATGATCTTATTTTAAATAAAAACTAAACTCTCCGAATGTTTTATTTCATTATGCTTTTATCTTCAAGACGTCTTTCCTTTGATACCATTATACTCGCATATGTTTGTCTTAAGAGACACAATGACGAGAATTAGATTTTTTTATTTGTGGTTATTAAATTTCCACAATATAGGTTCGCCAAGGTCCTGTCCTGCCAAACCTTTTTTTTCATATAACTAGGTCGGCAAACAAGCTTACGGCTCACCTGATGCGATTACCGTAGCCTATAAAAACCTGCAATTCTACAAGCATCACAAGTGCGTTGCCGACCCTACCCCCAATTTCCCCTAGAAGCTCTGGTCTCCTTACTCACCATAGGAACACAACACCGCTTGAAAGCAGTATTATTTACCTGTGATCTTCTGCAAGGTCGAGGTACTTCCGCAGTCTGGCTGCTGCAGATTTTGAGCAGGATGTATCCTGCTGTGCCATACCTCAGTTTGTTCGTTAACAAATATTTTAAATAAATAAATAAAAAATCATATTACGTCTAGTAACATTTCACGTTATGAGAATGGTACCTAGTGTAAAGTACGCAAAAATAAGCTGAGCTTAGCATATTGCACAATTTTAATACGTAAAACATTTTTGTATGCTTGTGTTCATTAAAAAAATAATATTAATAAATAAATAAGTAGTAAATAAATATTTTGAGCCTGCTGTGTGGTTATGACAGTAATGAATATAGCCACCCCCTCTCTTCCCGTGGGTATCGTAAGAGGCGACTAAGGCATAATACAGTTCCACTACCACCTTGGAACTTAAAAAGCTGACCGATGGCGGGATAACCATCCAACTGCTGGCTTTGAAATACACAGGCCGCAGACGGGCAGCAGCGTCTTCGGTGCGACAAAGCCAGCCCTGCGGTTACCAACCCGTCTGCCCAGAGCGTGGTGACTATGGGCAAAACACATGAATGAGTTCACACCTTTTTGGCGTGAACTTAGGGAGTTCATTGTTCAGCAGTGGACTGCGATAGGCTGAAGTTAAATATTTTTCTTATAAATATACATGGAAATAATACATATTATATAAATACAAATATTACACCCAGACTCATGCGGGAATCGAACCCACAACCCGCGGAGCAGAAAGCAGGGCCACTACAAACCGCGCCAACGGGCTAGTCAACCATATAATAATCTTGCATTTTTAATAACTTTTAAGAGTGATTAAAGGGTAATACAAAGGGTTTACTCATATTTGTAAAACTTGTTATTTACTATTAGAAAAATATAAAAGCGGAAAAAGCTAGTGACTTTGCACTCGCCAAATCATTGCAGATTTTTTTCCGTTCTTTTATAAATTTTTCATGCTTGTTCAGTTTATAGCGTAGGACTAAAGTCTAATAGACAACAATTGCAACAGTCAGCGAAAAGTAGTATAATTATAAAAGTTAGGTATTATTTTTAGTTCTATTAAGTGCATACTATTTTTTTCACGATTCACGATTCAGCCTGTAATATCCCACTGTTGGGCATAGGCCTCTTCCCCATGTAGGAGAAGGATCGGAGCTTAATCCACCACGCTGCTCCAATGCGGGTTGACGGATATATTCCTACTATGCTATATGCTATGCTATCAGGTGTACCTACATGATAACAACCGGGACCGATGGCTTAACGTGCACTCCGAACTCTCCGAGGCGCGGTGGGGAGACCCATAAGGACTGCACAAACACCCAGATCACGGCTAACATCTTTATGGCCAATACAAATGTTGTCGTGTGCGGGGATCGAACCCGCAACCGCCCGTGCAACAGCCAATCGCAATCCAGTGCTGTGACCGCTGCGCCAACGCGGCGTCACAGCACTGGATACTATTTCTTTACTTTATTTAATACTTTAAAAGTAATAAAATTAGAAAATCGATCTTTGGTTTCACAGCAAGGTTATCTGGTTCTCAGGCATTATTTTGGCCATTTTGTTTTTAAAGTAATATACTATACAAAATGGTCAAGTGTAAACGCTTATATCAATTAGCTTTAGTACCATCACCCAGAGATAGAGCGACCCTACCCAAAGTTTACCCATTGTTAGTGCATGGTTTTTAAATAATAATATCAAATTCTAAACTCGACAAACAAACACAGGCGTTTGCAGGCGTGCAGTCTCATTAAGTAAATCTGAATGAACTGCGTATTCCCTAGAGATGCCACCATTACCGCCATTTTCCCTGAATACTTGTTATTTATATTAGAGTCAAGCCTTATCTGACTCTTTGTTCTTAAATATATGAAGAACACTGTTCGTGCACAGTTTTATTAGTACTTTATACACTTTATTGTGGCCCCACATACCGTTGCCGATCTAAAATATTTATCCTATATTGTTGGTAGAAATGCATGTACATTTCTTAAATGCTTAATAATATTGCCCGGAACTGTTCCGGCTACCCCGTTTAGAACTACTTCGATAGTAGGAAATAGTTAACCACAGTTAGTAGCATAATTTTCCGCATTCTCGCCACGCTCAATGCTCTTCTGGATGCATACCCTGAGTGTGATCTGTTTGCGGATGAATGGTCGAAATTACCGTCTATATGTATGAAGTTTTGTGAGCGAGGTGTATAATTGTTGTAGTGATTGTTGTTTTTTTTTCTCAATCTTTTTTGTTTTGTTTTTAGTTATATTGGTTGTATATCCTGATTGCTGTGTTTATGTTTTTATATTTCTTGTTAATAATTAATGTAACTGGTGTAAACCGTTTTAATTATTATAAATAAATAAATAAATAACTATACAGCTATAGGGATAGGAATGTACATCCCGCCAAGTTGCATTATTCCGTATCATAATTATCAGCTTATATTAAGGTAGATTTTAAGATGTTACAGAGTGATAGTGCTATCGCATAGACACGTGTCATCCACATACAGACAAACACACATAAGTGGACGGATAGTGTTGGTATGGAGGGTAGAATCTAGTGCAGTCTAGTCAAAGTTTCGCGTCCACCCCAACCTCTGTATCTTTAACGACGAAATTGGCATTTAGAAAACGAAATTTTCGATACCAAAATATTTCACATAAGAATATTAAAGAAAAAACATAAATTGATTTTAGGTTAGGTTAGTTTTTAAATTAATTCAATATCTTAATATGTAAATAAGAGTATTAATTCATTTACGTAGAGATTAAAATTACATCAGAAACATTATATACTTAATTAAAAAAAAATCAATAGAATGAAATACCACCAGAATCATAATTATCTATCGCAACCTTTAAATTTAAGCCTCATATGTAAGGATTGTCCTAAATTTGTTTGAATAAAATATTAACAAAAAGGGTTGAAAGCGTCATTCGAAGCACGTTCATCACAGACAGCGGGTTATTTGTGTCACTGTAAAGAAATCTTGACAATACGGATAATAAGATAAAATTGAAAGAAAATACGGATGTAAATTATTATTACCGTGTGTGAACGAAACCACAACATTTTTTTTTTTTTTTTTAATAATAATAATATCTTTATTTCACAAACTTAGTACTATATTACAATGATAATGTGGCAACAATATCAGAAGTAATGAGATTAGCATCTGTAACCGAACTAGGCATAGCCTGTATTTCGGTTATCAGCACCATTCCCTTCGAGTAATTATTCTTTATACAATAATAGGTGCCAAAATATATATCTTATACATAATTGAATATATAACTAACTTAACTTCTTATTTATTACATGATTGTTTAAGCTTGTGTGTATGAGTTTGTGTGTGTATGTGTGAGTGGGTGTGTGTGTGTGTGTGTGTGTGTGAGTGTGTGTGTGTGAGTGTGGTGCGTGTGTGAGAGTGTTGTGTGTCTGTATGTAAGTATGTATTGAGTTTGTTTGGTTAGTAAGCTATGTAAACTCTGTTTGTAATTTGTGTTATTAAGTATATGTTTGCTGCAGTAGATTCTCTATGCCCACAATATTTTTAACCAGTTTTTACTGTGGTATTATTAATAGTTTTTCTGTTTCCTCGTAGTTTAATTTCTGTAAGTATTGCTGTGTTTTAAGTTTGCATTGTTTTCTTGTCAAAGGGTATATATTTAGTATTTTATTAAGCTTATTATAAAGGTAAGGGCCTAGAAAACTCAAAAATCTTTGTCCGAAGCGCGTATTAAATGTGGTTAAGTTATCACATACATGATGTTTGCGACGTCGTTGTAACAGCAGTGGATTGTAAGTTTGTTTGTTGTGTTCGTTCAGGATAACTCTAAGTATAAATAGCTGCCTGACTGTCAAAACCTCGCACAACTGAAACAGTGTAACAGTAGGAAAATGTACCGGCTTAAACATGCTGACTTTCAAAATAGCTCTTTGCGCGACCTCCAGTGCCTTTAGCGTGGTTCTACCGATACCCCCCCACGACGAAATGCAGTAGGTAATAAGCGACTGACACAGAGCCTGATATATTTGTTTCAGCAATGATGGGTTTGCGACATGACGTAGGTTTTTGAAGACATATATTAATTTTCGTACTCTATTACAAAGGATTTTGACATGTTCTTTAAAGTTAAGGTTGTTATCCAAAGTAACACCAAGGTATTTTAGGGAATTGACACGTTCAAGAGATGGACATGCGCTAGTATCTTCCAAGAGGCATTGGTGTGAAGTAATTTTACGATCGCAAGAAACGCTTCCCGCCTGTCCAATGCTGAAACAAATATATTTAGTTTTATCTACGTTTAAAGTAAGCATATTACTCTCCAGCCATCCTTTTGCCATATCAAAGCCATTTTGTGCAATAGTAAAGACCTCCTCCCAACTATCACCTTCAAACATCAAAGAAGTGTCATCTGCGAAAGAGATAATCTCACCTTTCGTCAGTTTGAGTTTAGTTAGCTCATTTATGTACACAAGGAATAGTGTGGGCCCCAGTATACTCCCCTGAGGAACGCCATGTGTAACTGGGAGGTGTGTACTTTTATATTGACCCACTCGGACACACTGAGTCCGCCCAGAGAGATAGCTATCAAAAAGCTTAAGCTGAGTGCCCCTGACACCCAGAGCCTCTAATTTGTTGAGTAAGAGGGAGACAGAAATCGTATCAAACGTAACATACTTATAAATATAAACATTAATAAGTATGTTAAATTAATGTCATGTGATATAAAATTATATGTTTACAACGATTCAGCCTGTAACATCTAACTGCTGTGCATTGGCCTCTAATCGCATATTCCTACATTGGATTGGAAGGATTGGAGCTTAATCGACTACACTGCTCCACTGATATGTACGAGTAACCTACTATAAGTAACGATCGCTACCAGGTATTCCTGATAACAACCGAGATCGACGGCTTAACGTGCTCTCCGAGGCACGGTGGGGAGACCCACAACGACAGACATCCAAACCTGAAAGAAATATTTGTACAAATACAAATATCCTTCCCGAGCGGGAATCGAACCCGCAAACCGTCGGTGTTTTTTAAGCGACACGCACCGCCACACCAGAGCGGTTGTTTAAAAAGTAAATACAAAATAAATCGTGACCACGTGACTCATCTAATCTACATACATATAAAAGATTTCCACCTATATATTGACTCATCGCGACATCTCTGAGACCATAAGGCGTAGAGACTTGAAATTTGGTAGGAATATTCCTTTCGCCGAGTAGGTAGAAGTCAGCTAAGAACGGATTTACGATACTCCACCCACAAGAGGAGGTTGCGGGAGCAAAACAACGTATTGCGGGGTCAGCTAGTACTTTATATGACTTTAAAAATTACTATATCAACTCATTGTTAATTATCCACATTAATTTTTCTCGACTTTTTTTATTACTACTTACTTAGCAACTATTTGTCTTATAAAATTCTGCAAATAATTACAATCCACGGGTTTTATTTTCTACTCCTTGACTACCTCTCTTTTAGCGAAGAATTCAGAAGGCAATACAATGTAATTTTAATATTTTTAGTTATAGCTTATAAAATCGCATGGTACATATAAACATTCCGATCGCACTTGGATACATTTTTTTTGAGACACAAAGAACGATCGACCATTTTATCTGTGCACTTAGCACATTAAGATAAAAAAATAATAAGGAAAATAATTTAAAAATTCAAAAGAGCCTACTTATTACAATAATGAATGTCAGAGCATCATGTGATCATGGCTTTTAGCTTCTTTTATTCGTAGCCTGATATTTGAATGTCAATCGAATAACGGAAAACTAAGTTAGTATTATAGGAAACGAGTGGAACCGAAGCTTGCTATAATTATAAATCACGGTTAAAGCGTCTGAGTCTAAGTGCTATGTTTAAAATTCATCTCATACTCTACTGTAAAGAAAACCATAGAAAACTTCACGTGAGAAATCCTAACGCACATGTATTAGCAACGTAAGTGTGGTTTAAGCTCTATATTTATTTCTGAATAGAAAAGGTTTTTGCACAGATCTTTTATAGGCTGCATTATATAGTATAATAATTTTAAAACCACCATATTTGTTTGTTAACAACACAAAAACTGACTTCCATTTACATCGACAAGTAAGAAAAAAATTGTCAATTAAGTACACATTATTAGGAATAACTCAAAAAGTACTCGTCAAAAATCATTCAAAATTTAAACAAAACCATATTATGACGAGCACCAGCTTTCGAATAAAAAAAATCATCAAAATCTGCAAATAAAATAAAAGTTATGAGGTAAAACACATTTAAAAAATACAGTCACATTGACATACTCCTTTTTTTGAAGTAGGTTAAAAAGAAATCTTATTGTTTATATTTACGTGTGACGCAGTACCATCTGATATGGTCAGCCGCTTTTTAATAACTCTCGGCTCTGTAAGGCTTATGGTTCCATTACCGGTGATCCAAAAAACAACACAAAAAAAAACTGTTTTTGTACTACAGTTTCATATAGATTAATATTGATGACAGAATAAAATCTACATAAATATCAAGTAGCTTAGTGGTTTAATTTTATCTAATTTAGAGATTAAGTAGCAGATGTTTTTGGATATACCGTTAGGAAGAAATTCAAAACAATAAAAAACAAACTTATTTTAATTGAGTAAAAAATAAAAACATTCAATCATTCAAGGACTTGAGTATCTTACTAATGTTAGGTATAGAGACGACTGCAAAATTGTTAGTTTGAGCTGTACAAGACTTTTCCTTGGGGTAATTTAAAGATTTTAAAGAATCACGTTATGTAATAAGGCTATTCAATATGTGCAACTGTGGACATGTGTGGACAGTGTACATGTTAAATTTAAAAAAGGTATCCAAGTAAGAAAAACATATACATATCAAGAAAAAAAATGTGCAAAATACAAAAAGGTCATTGAGATGAAAATTTGAAATTAAATCTTTCACCTGTATGACATTAGTTCCAATAATAGCAAATTTTGGAAAGCAACGTCATATGCTAGGCTGAGGGGAAAGTACTTATTTTTGAGAAAATTCAATTTTGTTGCCAGTTAAAAGCACTAAGTAAAAAGGCATTCAAAAACGAACCTTATATCAAAGATTTAGGATTCAAAGTGTTATTTCATTCTCATGACTGTACTCCACTCAGTACGCATCATGATATTATGATCCGGTTTCTCCAAAGATTCCATTACAGGGGAGTTCGTAATTTCCTTTTAACAAATACTGCGTGGGTTAAGTAACGGCACTTTGAAAACCAAGAAAGATTGATTTTCGATAAGGCACATATATATGTGCCTTAAAATTACTTAAATACATTATTACGAGTAGTATCAAATATGTTATTACGAGTATGTACTCGTAATAATATATTTTAATACTAGCTGACCCCGCAAACATTGTTTTGCCATATATGTTATCAACCCCCGCAACCCCTCTTTTGAATGAAATTTCGCAAAATCCGTTCTTAACTGACCTCTACTCAGCGAAAGGAATATTCCTACCAAATTTCAAGTACCCGCGCCTTATGGTTCCAGAGATATCGTGATACGTCAATATATGGGTGGAAATCTCTTTTATATATTACTAGCTGACCCAGCAAACGTTGTTTTGCGATGTATATTATTAACCACCTTAATCCCCTCCTATTGTAACTTAGGGGTATGAAAAATATATTTTGGCCGATTCTCAGACCTACCCAATATGCACACAAAATTTCATAAAAATCGGTCCAGCCGTTTCGGAGGAGTGACACGAGAATTTTATATAGGTACTAGTGGACCCGGCAGACGTTGTCCTGCCCGGAAAACAGCTACCAAATTTGATTGCTTACATATCGATAGCAGCGCCACCTACCGGGTCCAATTGAGATAAAAACTACCCTGTCTCCCAAGTTGGGCCAAATTTCAGATGCTTACAAAATTTTATACAAATTGGTTCAGTAGTTTCGGAGTTACATAACGATAGCAGCGCCACTTACAGGATCGAATTGAGATAAAAAGTATCCTATGTCCGTTTCCTGGTTCTAAGCAACCTCCCTACCAATTTTCAGCCAAATCTGTTTAGCCGTTCTTGAGTTATAAATAGTGTAACTAACACGATTACACGACTTTCTTTTATATATATAGATATAGATAGATTTAAGTTATAGAGTCTGACTCAAGGACCGGAGTCATTGATAAGAAGCTGAACCGGCTAATAATCCCATTCATTACTTATACAAAATTATCTATTTTTTTGTTATTTGCTGTCGACACACTTGGACTTTCGAATGGCAGGAATATTCCAAGAGATTTAATACCACAGATCATAGCTGCCATTGGTGATAAAAAATTTGCGACCATTTCCCTCAAACCTTATTTTTTGGTTGACCCAGGGGAAATTGCTTATGGATTATGACCACGGCCACGGGGGAGCCGAGAGTTATGTCGAACTCGCACCGCCCAAAATCCCTGAGGTGTTCCTTCATTGTGCTTATGGTGTAATCGTAGGGACGCTATAGCACTTCCGCAATCCCACCAGCGTTTGCAGGCCCAACGTGGTAAAAGTTCTCTGAAAGGCGCCCTCGAATACTAAGGGCACCTTCCTCCTTGGGACTTGATGTGTGCTGCGAGGAGGTCACCGACAATTCCCTCGAACCGATCCAGATTAGAATAGCCTGTTATTAGTAAAGGTATTTTCAATATGTGCTTTTCATGCAATTTTTTAATTTTCCCTCTTACAGAAAAGTACGTAATTCATCTATTTACAAATTTTCTGAAATAATAAATAGTATACAAATTGTTCTTCACGCATATCTCTCTGAGGAAGAGAACGATTTTTTTAACAATTTATTTGTAGAATACTTATTTGACATAACAGCCAAGCCACAAAGGTTGTTAGATTGACATTAACAAATGGTAATCAATTTCACCAGATTTCAACAATTAGTATGCAGACTTAAAACTAAAATTGACATCCGCGGAATAATAAACGTTCCTGCGTCAACGTTCGGATGAACATATAGAAGTAGATACTATAATTACTTTAATAAATATACAAATAATCGCTTCTAATACTTTACATAATCGTTTCTTCCATCCATATAACATTTATGCGTAATTTGTAGAAATGCTTTATTTCAATAAATTTTTGAACATGTCATTGCGAAAACTTTTATCTATATACGTATAAATATAAAAAAGTATCAGCTTTTACTGAATAAATATAAACGATTACTCAGAACTGATACGTAGCACCACCATACTATACACCATTTTATATAATAGTAGTAATAAATATATTTCCAAAACAGAAATCACGTACATTAATATATTCAGTGTAACAGTAAAATAATAAATTAACTGAAGCTCGGTCATCAAACTGTACAACGTAATAATATACTGCCAATCAAATCCTTTTTGAAGTCCTAATTTTGCTATGAATAAACATAATAAATGAAACCAGAGATACAGATTTATATCTTAAAATCTTGATGTGAATAATCCTAACAAGAAGCAGCTGTTGCGCGAAATTTGTAGGATCTTGAAGATATCATTGAACGGAAATTACTGAATGTATATCTTAAATTATTTACTGGTGTAATTCAGATGTCCCAGTAGATTGATACCAGATAACTATGGACTTGTTTAAGGCCGGTGTTGCCGACATTTAAAGTCTTAGGACTTTGAAATTGTCTTTAAAATTCACCGAACGTTTGGTAATGAAAGTAAACGTAGCGAAGTATCTCGAATCTCCTGTAATAAAATGTATTCAATTTATATTTGTTCAATTTCACTGTATTAGGTTTTGGTTGGTGTCGAATCTTCTAGAATATTTAGAAGCATGAATTTAATTCAATAATCTTAAACTTAAATATCTGAAATAGAAAATCAGCACCTGCAAATTATTGCTGAAAATATGAGAATAAGTCCCACAATAGATAGACATTGTGTTGAAGAAAAATTATCTAAATTATAAATGTGATGTACTTGCGAAGAAAAAAAATCCTTAGAAATAATGCTTTTGAATCGATTGAGCAAACACCAATCAATCAATCAATTTTAAATTTAAACTAATCGTTTTACCGGAAATTTATTCTGACCAAGATACTATGAATTTTTTTAAAATTTCTTTCAAATTTCGTGTCATGTTTTCTGGGTATTTTTGATTTAAAAAAAAGTTCGACGACGGAATTTTTTATGCCACAATAGTCCATCCCTAATCAAATAACTATAAATTGTATTCTTTATTTTTTTAGTTTAATATAATAATAATAAGGAATAATGTGCAGACAGTTTCAATTTTGATTTAGTTTTTTTTTTTCATTAAAAAAATGTTGCGCTGTTATAATTTTTTTTTAAACGAAATAATATAACTCTTTCTATGATATCTCAAGTGAATATGTTTAAAGTATCAATATTGTGCTTTACTTACTAATAATGTAACTTATTGGCGCTTTTAAAAAAAAATGTGAGAGTCCGTTGATGCAGTTTGCTGTGACCTTAACTGAGGTCTTAACGTAATATGATTCTTTTTTATTTATTTAAGATATTTGTTAATGAAGGAACTGCGGTAGGGCACAGCAGGATCCTGCTCAAAATATGGAGCAGCCTGACTGGGGTAGTACCTCGACCTTGCAGAAGATCACAGCTAAATATCATTGTTTTCAAGCAGTGTTGTGTTTCTGTTGGTGAGTAAGGTGACCAGAGCTCCTGAGGGTAACTATAAGCTACGGTAATCGCTTACCATCCCAGGTAAGCCGTACGCTTGTTCGCCGATCTAGTAACATAAAAAAAGAAAAAAATAATAATAATAAAAAAAAACAATAAAAGACCTTAAGTGAATTATTGCTGTATATATGCACATCAGTTGGCTGTTGTTTGAAACAAAGGCGCTATGTCGCCTTCATTAGGAACAGTTGACTGCGTTTCAAAAAATTCTTCATTTTAGATTTAGTTAGCGACTTTATAACTATGTTCTGTAAATATTAACTTATTACTTAATTATGAAAAAAAAAAGTATTTAGTTTTAGATTACACTTTTTTTTTTGCTCTTCGTATTTTTTTTTAAACGAATAAAACAATCATCAAATCAGTGGTCACACAACAAAACGTTAATCCACATTTAACTCGACAACTCAGAATTCTCTTAGAATCGCGATATCTCAGGAATGGTAACTCTTAGGATAAAAATTATAAGGAGTATTTTTGTAGAAAATTTTAAGATCTACAACTTTGAAATGAAGTTTTTTTTAATAAAACTTACTCTTTTCGAGAAAAATCCAAAAAACCTCAAATTGTGACCTTTGACCCCGAATAACTTTTGAAGCATACCTATGTGTGCTACAAAAGATCATATGATCGATGGGGATTTTTAAAACTTTATTTGTAATGGTAAACTCCAGCTCTCCATCAATATTTGGCTCTGTGGGAATTTAAAAAAATAACAATATTTGACCACTATTTTTATGTCTAAATTGACCAGACTATAAACCATTTTCGAAGTTATATTAAAAAGAAAACATTTCTAATTAAACAAACGTTGTCCGAATTTTCAGTATTCAAGAATTTTTCAAATTGAAGTAGAATTTTCATAATGGTTTTCTAAATCTTATAAGCAAAATTTTAAATTAATACTCCTAAGTATAAATTGTTAAAGTTATTAAGTATTTTTTTCAGATTTTGTCGATTTAAAAAAAAATTATACGCTTCGTTTCGTATTTACTCTGATGTCTACATCAATTATAAGCTTTTGTTGAAGAATCATTTTTAAAGCCATTTCAACATTTATGTAATAGATTTATAAATATGTATAGGTAATTAAAATATATTTATATCAATCTCCAAATTGCACTACCCACGTCAATTTACCCTGTAACATCCCAGTGCCGGACATAGGCCTCTTTCTTAATGTAGAAGAAGGATTGGAGCTTAATTTACCACGCTGCTCCACTACGGGTTTGCAGATATATTCCCTACTATAATTAATTAAAGATCGCTATCAGGTGTACATAATAACAACCGGGACCGATAGTTTAACGTGCTCTCCGAGTCACGACAAGGACAGATAACCAAACCGGAATAAAATATATCTATAAATACAAATATCCATCCCGAGCAGTAAATAAACCTGCAAACCGTCGGTGTTTATGCACCCACACCTACACCTACACGGCACATATACTATTATAATACACCCTGAAATACTTTGTTTAAGCTACGAAATAGTTGGTAGGATTTATCAAGACGTATATCGACAGTAAACGGCTATGTACGGACGTACGGCTGTACATAGCCGTATAGTAACGGTAACAACAACTAAAATAAATTAACACTGATGCGATAAGACTCGTTCAAATTCTTATGAAAATTTTACTAACACGAAATACGTTTACGAAGTACCTAACAGCTTAATTTCAAATCATCTTCTTTATAGAGATATAGATATAAGGGACAAATATGTAATAGTCTGATTGTTACATATATTACGTGTACAGGCAGCAACAAACTACACTTGATATGATTCTGCTATTTATATGTATATACGAAATTGCTATAATTAGGTATTTCTAAATAAATATTTGTGTATCCGTATCGTGTGTATCATAATGTTCATATAAAATTTATTCGGGCGGATAATCCTGATTATGGAGCAAAATGGTCGGGACAAACTAAATCCAGTGGGAACGGCAATAAAGTGCTATAACCAATAAAGATATTGATACCTACTCGTTATTATTACTAACCCATTTAATTTTCCTGACATAACAGATTATTCGGGATACATATAAATATGATTTACTTCTTTGTTGATAATAATCGTATCCCTTGAGAAAATTAAATCTGTGTAATAACACTTTCTTTATTCGAATCCAAATGAAAGATATTAGAATAAAATGTATACAGTTGCAATACTAAAGAGTGTTAAAATAAATAATAAACTGCTATAATATTTTAGAACCAACTGTTGGTTTGACTTTTGTACTATTTCATTTCGAATTTCTTTGAAGATTGAAAAAATTTAGGTATAAGACATCGTTACCGGAAGTCCTGTACGACTTTATACAGAAATTGAATAAGTTTTTTTAATAAATTTGTTTAACACAAAGTTTAGAAACGAAAGAAATATTTGTTTTTCGGATTTTGCACACAAAATCGGAGGTACACAAAAATAAAAATAATACGAATAAAAAATAGCATGGTGTCATCTCTTTTCAAAGAATTCAATTGTAATATGAAACTTGCGGTAAAGGACTCGCTATAGACGGCACCACTGTTGCTTAAAACCGAATAAAATCATGTCAAAAATTTCGATTCGGCTGGACATCGATCCATAGCTTAGTTGGCTAGAGCACCGACACGGTATGTAGGGGGTGCGGGTTCGAATCCCGCTGGATCTAAATTTTGATATGATAATAAAAAACATTTATGTTTTAAATACTTACATATATATTCTGAACTTGACGCTTATAGAAGCAGAAATTGTAATTATGTGGACGTGTCATCTGTTTTGCGGGTCCTTTAATTTTTTTTTGTTTTTAATTGCTGTTATCTTTTATCTACGAGTATGTTTACCTCCTATTACTTATTACCTAATACTGCATAAGATACATATGTAATATTCCATACTTTCTGATCTCAACTAAGAAGGTTCAAGCATATCAGTTTTATACGATATATTAACAGTCTCCGAAATTGATACACTAATAAAACAAAAACAAAAAAAATGAGTAGTATCTTTTAATAGAAAAACATACGTTTGTGAACTCGCCCATTGATATTGACTTTCAAAAGTGTATCGTGTAACCGTAATAAGAAATATTTTATATATTTACGAGTAACATATGAAAGTCCGCGGTTAGTATCCGGGATACGAGACACCTCATATCCGTTTAATATCAAAGCAGGAGCGCACCGTAAATCCTTTGCTCTGGACGAAACAATACAGCTCAGAGTTCGAAATAAAACTCATATTGGTTTGGGTTTGTTGCGAAATATTGATACTTTATTTCACATAAAAATACTTCTTCGTATTAGTTTACCATCAAGCAATCACGTAAAAATAAGTGTAGGTCAGTAAACATTATCGAATTTATTCAAGATTTTCAGAGTATATTAATTATTTAATGTTTTTAAGAAGCCTATTTAATGTTAATTAAAATTTTTGTTTTGTTGTGCTGTGTGGCTACGGCAAAGAATTTAGCCTCCCCCTCTCTTCCCGTGGGTGTCGTAAGAGGCGACTAAGGGATAACATAGTTTCACTACCACCTTGGAACTTAAAAAGCCGACCGATGGCGGGATAACCATCCAACTGCTGGCTTTGAAGTACACAGGCCGAAGACGGGCAGCAGCGTCTTCGGTGCGACAAAGCCAGCCCTGCGGTCACCAACCCGCTTGCCCAGCGTGGTGACTATGGGTAAAACACATGAGTTCACGCCATTATTAGCGTGAACTTGTGGAGGCCTACGTCCAGCAGTGGACTGCGATAGGCTAAAATGATGATGATGATGATGAAAATTTTTGTATTTTTTGTGAGTAACTATTTCGTAATATAAAATATATCTGTTCACATTGCAGATTTTTTTTTAAAACGGAAGTGACTTTCATAAAAAACTTATGATAGGTAATATTAGTATTACATAGTTGTACATAGCTTGAGATGTCTTGGACACAGTAAACAAAAGGCAAAACGCCTTAGTAAAGCGACGAAGGGTCTCGCCCTGGTGGTGTTTATTTAA
Source organism: Melitaea athalia (assembly GCA_905220545.2). Classification (NCBI taxonomy): domain Eukaryota; kingdom Metazoa; phylum Arthropoda; class Insecta; order Lepidoptera; family Nymphalidae; genus Melitaea; species Melitaea athalia. The sequence continues at coordinate 6,334,283 of HG992193.1, forward strand.
GCTAATTCCTTCAAAATTGTTTCAATGTTCAGAGAATATTGTGGGGCAGGCTGTGTGGTTTACAAAGCCTGCCAGTAATTATACTTTTGAAACTATTATTATTATAGGATAAAGGTTAAATTTCAAGCTGTGGGTAGACTGATTAAAAGATTAAATTTTGTTACATTGATGCTTTTATTGTATATATTTATTATATATAATATAAGCAGCAAATAATTTTTTTAATAATATATTGTGTTATTCAGAATTTTTATCACAATACTGCATATTTTAGGTCTAATTTTTCTATTCCTAGTTATATAATGACTGATTATGATAATTAATATCCTCCTCAATCTTCTTCAATCTTAAGAAAAAAAAAGGAAACAGCAAACGGAAAATTATAAGTGCGAGCGCATAGACCACCAGCAGATACGTGTCAATTAATTTCTATATCTCCAATAATACTTGTCAACTCTCCTTAAAATAAATTAAGGCCATCTTTATATAAAATTTAGTTTTAAGAACATAAAGCTTCAAATAAGCTTTGTAAAAAGACATTAAAGTAGACAACCATTAAAAAGTGATCGAAAAAGTCATTACGACAAGTTCGAAAAGAGGAAGGATTTTTCTTACTTTATTTTAATGGCTTTTATAGTTGTACGAAATAAAAAAGGATTAGGTGCTGCTTTATTATATTAATTTTTACTTGACTTTGTGAATGATAAACATTGCCTTTAATCGCTCTTACCAGGTCTCCGTCATTCTATATTATTATATTAATAATTCAGAGTCCTTACTAATGGCGTAGACGACACGTACTACGTGAATTTTGTCAAATATCTTACGTCATTGGTGTTGATGTGGTTATTAATTTTGGTAGGGTTTAACCACGTGCACTTGCGAAGAAATGCGTTTTATGGTCGAACATTGAGGTACATACGGTTCCGATGCATTTTGTATGAAGCGGTCCATCTATTACATGTGAACATATTAAATAATCTGTTCCAGTACAAGTTCGCTAGACACCAAGAACAAATCATAAAATAAAATTCTATATTAAAAATAAAATTAATTAATTAATCATAAAAACAAGTATTTAGTAGGTACAAGAAATAACGAGAGAGTTGATGCACCCGATATCCAAAACAAAGGAATGCATTAGTCTCCGTTCAAAGAATCAAAAAATCCTTTCTTCATATCCAGCGTAAAGTCACGGTTGATAAAATTTAACGATAATAAGTCCTCAAATCGATATCTCCTCAGACTACCGTTATCCTGTTTTTCATGTAAAGTGCGGTAAATTTTTATAGAATATCGCGCTAAGCATTAGCTCCGCATACTAAAGCAAGCAGATTTTAGAAGTAATATCTCATAATAACAGTTTCGTGAGGCAGCAATTCCGGAATAATACAACGATAGTTCTTTAAGTTTTAGCTATTTATTATATACTAGCTTCTGCGCGCGACTTCGTCGGCGTGGACTCGGCTCTTATTGGTCTTAGCGTGATGATGTATAGCCTATAGCCTTCCTCGATAAATGGGCTATCTAAGAGTGAAAGAATTTTTCAAATCGGCCCAGTAGTTCCAGAAATTACCGCGTTCAAACAAACAAACAAACAAACAAACTCTTCAGCTTTATATATTAGTATAGATTAGATTTTTCTTTCCGATTTGCTCATACAGAATTCAAATATTTGCATGAGAATTTAAAATAAAAAGTAATATTGTTGGTTGATTGATTATGAATGTTGTATAAAACTTAATTTGTTATATATTAATTATTTATTATTTAATTGATAATTGAATTTAGAGTTCCTATTCGTATTTGTTTAACTAATTATTCAATTTACAACTGCTTTAATTATTTGTATTTCAGTGTGTAATTTATCGATTATTTCTTATTAATGTGTGCTTTTTAGCTCATTTATGAATTGTTTACTATTGGAAACTTTATTGGTTTATGTATTAGTGGTATAAGATTTTTTTATACTTTATATTACTTTATATTTAACTAATTGTTTCCTTAATAAAATAAAATAAAACAAATAGAGAACAATCTGTTTTATTTATGCAAATACAAACGTATCGTTCATCCTTTAGCCGACTGATATACGTAGATAAATATTTTTTGATAAATATACGTAGAAATAATACATATATAAATAAATGCAAATATTACTCGCAGACTCAGGCGGGAATCGAACCCGCAACCCACGGAGCAGAAAGCAGGGCCACTACAAACTACGCCAATGCCCCAATGGGCTAGTTACAGACTAGTAGGTACCTCTAAGGGCGTCAAATAAGGGTTGAATTTTTGTATCTGTCATACAATCCGCCCCTCCGTCATTTATTATTATTTTTTTATTAGAAGCGTGAAACTTATTTTTTGCACTATTGATTAAAAATGAATAAATATTGAAGGGATGAAATAGCGGTTGAAAATTTTAATGAGAAATTTGTCATTTTTGAAGCTGAATACAGCGAATTTTATTTTCTGGACTGCTAATTAAAATTGAGTGAACATGTTTTTCAATGTTCGTGAAAATTCTAACCTTAAGAGGAAAGGATACCGGTTCTTTCTCTATACAACCGTAGTCGACTGTTTTCTCCCTGGATAATGACACTAGATCAAATATTTTTGTAACATAAAACTTTTACCTGCCATGACCATGCCACTACGTTTTTTTTTTTTATATTTATTAGTATCGAAATCCGTTATTTCTGTATTTAGAATCTTTAAACTTTTTCCATAGACGTTTGAACAGCATTTTTGAAATTGAGGGAAAATTATTCACATCAAAATTATTGACGTTTCGTATAAAAGTCCGTCTTGTTTTTTGCATAAACCTTTATTTCTGTATTGCTTTTGAATTTATAAATATTATTTTTACCCTTATTTTTAAGCCCCGTTTGGTGTTGGTTAAAAATAAATAAATAAATTGATAATCTAATTTATGTTTCTCACCATTAGTCTTGATTTAATTTTTACGCCTCAACATAATATCTTAAGCCCTCATATCGGAATAGGATCTCCTGTCATATCGGAAATATAAATTTTTCTAAAATTTATTTGTATGAAATTTCATTTTAGAGTTTTGGTTGCATGCTTGCATGTAACATAAATAAGTATCCCAGCGTTTACGGAAATTCTGTAGGGTAAAATAGGAGATTAGTTCGTATTACTGACATTACCTAAAAATGAAACAACCATGACCATCAGTCTTTCCGTGGCCATAGTTGCTATAAAGTATCCGAAACGTCGGGCATGTAAAATAAATCGCGATAAAATCCGAAAAAGTTGTTTAATTATAATGAGTGAAATTTGCGTAAACTTTTGAAAACAATTACCTAAAAATGTTTTGAGAAACATAACGGAAGACTGTTTTTCGCACGACTGTCCATGAAGTTTGATTGAGAGCGAGCTTTGCGAGCAGTCTGGTAGTTCTAACACACGAAACGTGAAATATAAATGTTTTTTTTTTTAATATATAGACTAGCGCTGCCTGCTATCTCACCAGATGGTAAGTGAAGATGCAGCCTAAGATGGTGCGCGCTTGTCTAGAAGATGCCTATTCACTCTAGATTTAAAGATACCCAAGTTATAGTTTGTTGGAAAGACGGAAGCCGGAAGGGCATTCCAAATTTTTGCGGTGCGGGCTAGAAACGAGGAAGCAAAGCGCTTGGTGCGAGTTCGTGGGATTTCAACTACGTAGCGATGCAGATTTGTGCGATGCCTTGCGGTTCGGTGGTAGAAAAAGTTCATTATTGTGGTACAAAGAGGTCATTAATTGTTGTAATATAATGATTATACACAATTTTAGCCCCTCTATTTAAATATTATCTTTTTCTACGCAAGCGAACCGTGGGAATCTGCTAGTATGATAAAAAATATTCTTGACAGAATTTCGCCTAAGAATTGAAGCCGAAAATTCCATTTGAAGTCTTCGTTAGCGATGTAAAAAGTCAATAAAGAACGCTTTTAACTTGCTGACTGAGTTGGCTGTTAACCTTATTTATTTCAATTGTGTTTTGAATTGCAAGTTTTATAACATTTATGTGAAGTTACTAAGATTCAAAAACTTTTGGAAAATTTTTACCTATTAAATTGAGGTATAATACTGTTGTTGTTTTTGTTTGTTGTTTGAGGGGTAATACTGTTCTGTTAAAATGTTTATTCCACAATTTTCAAACCATAATTATTTTAAACTTTTACCATTAATGTTTGTTTAAAACTCCGAATCCCAACTAGTTGAAATACAAGGTATTATTTGGTTTCGATAATTTTAAATGATTGTAAGTACGTATATTGTATATAATGCAAAAGTCAAATTCTATAAGTTAGTTCACTTTCATGCGCTGACTTATTTTATTTTGTGTAACTTATAGGATACAAATAAAGTATTGGGATTCTCATAAATATACAATAAGCTTGTTTCGACATTTACTGTACTGCTTTAAAACATAATTTTTACGGCATAATATCATATTCAAGAGTAAGTAAATAAACGTCCATCAATCTAATTGGAACCTGAGTTTAACGCGGGTGAATGATCTCTTAAAATAATAATGATTATTTTTCAATGAAGAATGTCTTCTTTTGATATAAAAGTTGCTATAAAATTTGTGTAGCCGTCTTAAATATAATAAAGGATACCTATGTGTACTTCTTTATATATTTTTTTTTACCTTCTCAGAATTTGAATTAAAGACACCTTTTAAATTCTGTTAATGTTTATTAATCTGAAGCCTGTTAGTCACTGGAACAATATAATTAATTCAGCTCGTTTGATAAGCATTTTAGATTAATTTATATTCAGGCGTCAAACAATTAACAGGAAATCATTATAATTTATTGTGTTATTTATTTTATAAGTTGTTATTATAATTATTCATGTGATTATTTGTTTATTTATCAGTACATTTCTCATTTTTTTGTTTTCCTGACCTTTGATTCCAATTGTCCCTGTACTTACACACTTTACTGTTAATTTGTAAACTTTACTTTTGTGAAAACTTTATTAAACTGTCGACATTTCCTGTGGTTTTAATATTAGTCTCCAATAGTTTAGGGTTATAGACTATTAATAGACTGTAATATTAAGTTTTGTAATCTATTCTTTACCTAGTTTAAATGTGTGACTTAAGTATAGACACATAGAACAATAGCCAATATAGTATTATAATCATCATATTTGACACGTTGGCGAACGGTCACAGCATTGGTTTGTGGCTATTGCGCTAGCGGTTGCGGGTTCAATCCCCGCAAATGATAAACATTTGTATTGGCCGTACAGATGTTTGCCGTGATCTGGGTGTTTGTGCAGTCCTTGTGGTCTCCCCACCGTGCCTCGGAGAGTGGGATATTATAGGCTGAAGCGATAATTATGTGTCGGGGAAACCAAATAATAATGACCTACTCGCCGCAAATATTGATGACATCCGTTACAATGAATAAGCTAATACATATGTATATGTACGTCTTTCAAAAAAGCAGGAAACATCTTTGCGTAAATTACGCCTCTTTATGTCGTATTGCTGTTATATTTGTCTTGAGTTATGATCCTTTAGTTTTACGGACTGGTAGATTTTACTTTTGCAAAAACATTGTATTGTATAAATATTTTAGTACTTGGATGAAGGTAATCGATTTGGCATTTTTGCAGTGACGTTACGTTGATCCGAATACTTTCTCATAGTCTATAAAAGTTACAAAGTGGCAGATTCTATTCTTCGATTTTCTGTGTAATATGCAACAGTCTAGTGTATAAGTTTTACAGTACTTGCCATTTCGGCATCTTTATTCGTCAAATCTTCTGGTTTTTTTAGAGGACATGTGCTGATTTTTGAATGTATAAACTTAACTTACCTCCTAAATATGCCTTTAGTTCTAAGATGTTGTCACCTGATAAAAAAAGCAATTCATGCATCACAGTCGGTAGATACGAGTACATATTAGTTTCTTTAAAATACAAAAAGAACAAGAAACGATTACAGAAAAAATCACTTCACTTTAATCAAGCAGAAAATTTACGAAAACATTTTTTTACCCAAAAGAAGAATCTACTTTCTACGACGACATCTATTGGTCTCTTGATAGACGTGCTCGAGACGTGACAGAGGTGTAATAAGTTCACACATTATTAATTATTTCACATCGTTTCCAAGCTGTTGGTTTTTTGAAGTGAAATTTCTTTATGTGCATGAGGAGTAAAATTTGAGCGACCGGTAACCCGGCAGCGTCATGACGTTCAGTACTTGGATTGGTGACCGCCTGGGAACACCGCGTGACTTGGATTTTTGTTTTTTTTTTTTTAATTAATTTTCTTGTATTTTAAATTCGTTTTTTTTAAATTAGTTTGCCAAAGAAGCTTCACTTCTTAAATGCGTACTTTGTACGCACGCAATTTTTTTTTTCATATACAACAAGGGTAGCAAATAAGCGTAATATACGCTCGCTGGTAACCGGAAACCGTAGCCTAAAGATGTTTTAAAACCACGTTACCGATACTACCCTCCACCTTCCCCAGGAGAATCCATGAATGATACGAAAATTTCATTCTATTTTATATTTCAATTTAGCCACTCTTGCCCTAGGAATTTATTTGAGATGAACGTGATCTTGTAAGATTAAGTTACTATCCTAGACAGGCTTCTCCAAACTTTAAGCAAGATTTTATGATGTGCTTTACCGTGTTACAAAAAAGTAGCTTGACCCGATTATGCTTGTCTGCGTCTATACCTATACGTGTTATATTGATTATTATTCGTAATCAAGCCTGTAAGGGTCATTTCCCGTTCCGCCAAAGAAGGAAATTAATATCCCTTTTAAAAGTTTTTAATTAGAAACGTTTTTAAGTAATTACGTTATTGCTATTTTATAATATAAGATTATAATGTTAATTTTTTGTAGTAGGTTAGTAGTTTTCTCCACTCTGAAAGTGTTATTAATACGTATAAGCCAGGCTTAATTTTAATAATATGTATTTTGCATAGAAATACCAACTATTGTCATTTAAATCTATGACTTGAAAATGTATAAACTATATTTTGTGAAAAAGCAAACCAGGCAGACAATAACGTTAGCACAAAAGACTTTATAATATTTTATTCACACTAGCCGACCCGTGCCCACTTCGTTGGGCGTTAATTATCTTTTTCTTTGTGATGCATTACCTATATTTTGTAGTTCTTATTATTTACTAAGTTCTATTAGGTTCATTGTTTATAGCAAGTATTGGACGTATACACTCGTAATAATATCGTGTATTTATTATTTTAAATTACAGAACCAAATAACATACTAAATTTTATAGCACTTATACCCCGTCCGGCGACTAATTAGCTTTTTGACAGCTCACGCCTATAAATTACAGTTTTTTTTTCCGGAATAACGTACTAAAAATTTTACAGTAATGTCATACTTTATTGCCGATTTGATTGATTGAGTGAAGTACCCTGTGCATAACAAACAACCACAGACTATGAAAGAGTTCTTGAAATAATAAATCGATAATAAATCGACCATATGATAAAAATAATTTTACGTCATGTGATTATAGTTTCTATAAATTTAATACAAAAAAAGAAATAAAAATAGTATCTATGACCCCCAAGATTGATTACTTGCAAGGAATTAAGTCGAAATCTTGAAATTTAATTGCAAACCAAGAATATAGAGCAATAACTCTGTTAATTCATTTATTTATTATTTATATATTTCATTTATAATTAAAAAAACTAAAAATCGCATAAATAAATAATATTTTTAAATTAAATGTATTTAATTAATTCCATTGAAAGTTCTTCTTAAATAAAATCGATTATTATTTCGAATCGAATAAATAACGTGTGAGGCAGTCACTAATGTCAAAATTTCTTGAAGTGTCAAAAAGATCATTAGTCGCCGGACGGGGTATAAATAAATAATATGTTACTTCAACGTCATCTATCAAAAATCCCGAAAACGACGTCGATAGACTAATAAATAGTCTTCTAATGGCGATAGATGGCGGCGAGAGATGGTAGTACATTTACCATTTTTTAGTTATATTTTTATCTTTTTCCTTTTATCTTGTCACTCCTGAATAGTGTAGCTTTCTGTTAGCGAAAGAATTTTCATGATCGGATCAGTATTTGCGAAGATTACCCCGTATATACAAACAAAGTTATAAACTTTACCTCTTTATAATATTAGTATAGATAATCACATGACGTAAAATTATTTTTATCATATGATCGATTTATTATCGATTTATTATTTCAAGAACTGTTTCATAGTCTGTGGTTGTTTCTTATGCACAGGGTGCTTCACTCAATCAATCAAATCGTCAATAAAGTATGACATTACTGTAAAATTTTTAGTACGTTATTCCGAAAAAAAAAACTGTAATTTATAGGCGTGAGCTGTCAAAAAGCTAATTAGTCGCCGGACGGGGTATAGTGCACGTGACGATATATTTCAATAATGCAATTTGCTTTCAGATCGACGAAGTGTTAGACAAAAATAAAATAGAGAAATATTTGTATTGTAATATTGAAAAATCGAAATAAATATCCCGAAATTTTAATTACCTGTAAGTAATGTATCTAAGCCGATAAAATAAAACAGAAAGTAAAGAGAAGAAAGTAAGACTTAAGCTAAAGAAACAAAAAATTATGATAAACACAAATTAGAATTATTTCTGAAAAGACTAAACAACAAATAATAACTATAAGAAATATTAAAACAGAAGTAGTTATAGTACTTAGTAGAAATTAAAATGCAAAAATAGTTTTGAAGAAAACTTTTGACCAAAACTACGTCCGGAGTACCGATAAAGTAAAACAGAAAGTAAAGAGAAAATATATAAAATAAAAAATAAACGGCAGCGGGCGCCTACAGCGATGAATAAAATCGTAATAATATCGTGTATTTATTATTTTAAATTACAGAACCAAATAACATACTATAAAGAACAAATTTTAAACCACTTAAATAAATAATATGTTGCTCCAACGCCATCTATCAAAAAGCGTAAAAACTTCGTCATCGATAGATTCAAATAGACAGTAAATAAAATAGAGTATTAAATAGTTAAATCTAACAGCGATAGATGGCGTTCGTTTCTTTGTCATTTTCATAATATATTTTAATATTTTTCTTTTTTACTGAATTTTTTTGTACAATTACAATAAAATATAGCCTATGTCACTCCTGAATAGTGTAGCCTCTCACTATTTTCAGCAAATCAGATAAATATAAATGTTTTAAAATCACCAATTAATTTCTAAGGCAAATAATAATGCTTGATTAGATTGAATTGTTGACACGGCACGCCAGAGGACGCAGGTTCAAATCCTGGTGATTTAAAATCTTTATATATTTTTATCTTTTTCCTTTTATCTTGTCACTCCTGAATAGTGTAGCTTTCTGTTAGTGAAAGAATTTTCATGATCGGATCAGTATTTGCGAAGATTACCCCGTATATACAAACAAAGTTATAAACTTTACCTCTTTATAATATTAGTATAGATGAGCGGAGCAGCAACAGTTAATGTAAATCAACTCGTTACATGTCAAATTTATTTTGGTGTATCATTGACTGTGATACTAATTGAAATACGTTATTTCAATGAATCTATTATTATTTCTGTACTTTACTACCTCTTGATCATTATTCGTAAAATTTTGACTTCCTTGTAAGTTGTAGTATTTATTTTCCGACTAATATGTTGATATAGATATCTAATTATGACATAACTCATAATAATAAATTCAAACATATTTTAAATGACTGCATGTTTGTGTTATTTAGGAGCATTGTTAATTATTTTATATGAAAGTATAGGCAATAAGTTAGTTCGGATTTTTGGACTTTTGTTATTCCCTCACCCGAGCAGAAATATTAGTAAAAAAAAATTAAAATATTAGAATGATCGTCGTAGAAGTATTATGTACTTATTATGAACTTTTACTGTCCTGTTGACATGATTAGAAGAAATACATTAATTCTTTTACCAAAAAAAGTCATAACCTTTTGATTTTTTTTCTTAAAAACCATATTAATAACTGTTCCAAATATTTTTAATTGAGCTCAATAATTTTATCAACAAAAAACGGATCAAGGAAGGAAGGTATCTTGTATTTTGATTTTCAAATAAATAATTAGTACTAAGTAAGGGACACGAAATCAGAATTAGTTTAAAAGCGAATTCTTGTTATTGACAGGTCTATTTCTAGTACTGACCGAAACTACATTCATAAAACATTCAATCACATATAAAGAGGAAATGGAAGTGTTAACATAGTAAATTGAATGGCAGAAATGTGACACCATTTTAATGAATCAGTTCTGCATACTTGTTTATTTATATATTTCTTACTAAGTTAGGTAAATTAAGTATTTATACCAAATAAACCCAAACTTACAAGGTTTGTACACATGCGTAAAAGTAAATTCCCGATTTGTTAAGTAAAATCTGTATAAGTCAAGTCTTCTCAAATCAAGTCAGTCAGTTCTGTTTAAACTTTTAAGTCTGCATTACTTTGCTTAATCGTTATGATTTAGTCATATGTCCGTATAAGCCAACTTTAATAACACATCTTTGTCATTTATAAAATCTTGTACCGAATAATGTTACGTGACTACTAAAAACTTTTTAGCATAGATTTTAAACTTATTTCTTGGCAACTGTAAAATTGTTTGTTCTATTCTGTTATATATGCAAATAACTTGTTCTAGAAACGAAACGTTAAAAACAAAAGATTTCTTTCTTATTTATCTTTAAAAGTTTTAAGACTAACCGATATTCTATTTTGCTTTTGGCAAAAATAGCAAAATAACTATTATTACATAATAAGTATTTATTTATAACGTTCAAATATTTTATTCTATTTCTATTAATATTTAATCGAATTTTGAAATGATACTGTTATTACAAGAAATGAAAATAATATTTCTTTACGTCAGGTGCAGACAAGCTATCCAGTATCCACCCACGTATTTCATCAAACAGCTGTATACAAAATGATTTCAAGAACTATCCAAGAAAATTTGACTTCAAACTGTTTGAACAATCGTTTTGTAATGTATGATCGAAATTAGGGTTCTATTACACAAATACGGTTTCACTCCGATTAATAAATTAAGTCTTTTAGTTTCGATAGTTGCAAATAAAATTATCTGACAGATTCTAGTGTGAAGCAAATGAAACATATCAGAAGCTCGTATCTTTTGTATACCGTTATACGTCAGATAAATGCCTGAGACTTCTTGATCACGAAATGATAAAATATGGGAAATTGAATTGTGTATCGGGCATGTTTATATATGAAATCTATACTAATATATAAAGCTGAAGAGTTTGTTTGTTTGTTTGTTTGAACGCGGTAAACTCTGGAACTACTGGGCCGATTTAAAAAATTCCTTTAGTGTTAGATAGCCCATTTATCGAGGAAGGCTATAGGCTATGTGTCATCACGCTAAGACCAATAGGAGCGGAGTCCACGCCGACGAAGTCGCGCGCAGAAGCTAGTATAAAATATATCGTAATTGGATAACTTGTAAATTCGTGACAGCTTGCTTTCTACTTTCGTCTTCGCTATTCTTTTGTCTTTTTTAGGGTTCCGTATCCAAATGGCAAAAAACGGAACCGTTATGGATTCGTCATGTCTGTCTGTCTGTCCGTCCGTATGTCACAGCCACTTTTTCCAAAACTATAAGAATTATACTATTGAAACTTTGTAAATAGATGTATTCTGTGAGCCTGTTAAGATTTTCACACAAAAATAGAAAAAAGCAATAAATTTGGGGGGTTCCCCATACTTAGAACTGAAACTCAAAATATTTGTTTTCATCAAACTCATACGTGTGGGATATCTATGAATAGGTCTTCAAAAATGATATTGAGGTTTCTAATATAATTTTTTTCCGAACTGAATAGTTTGCGCGAGAGACACTTCCAAAGTGGTAAAATGTGTTTTTTTTTTTCTAGGTTGGCAAACAAGCGTACGGCTCACCTGATGGTAAGACCGTAGCCTATAGACCCCTGCAACACCAGAAGGATCGCAAGCGCGTTGCCGACCCTATCCCCAATCCCCCCAGGAGTTCTGGTCACCTTACTCACCAACAGGAACACAATACTGCTTGAAAACAGTATTATTTAGCTGTGGTCTTCTGTAAGGTCAAGGTACTACCCCAGTCGGGCTGCTCCATATTTTGAGCAGGAAATTTCCTGCTGTGCCCTACCTCAGTTACAGTGTCCCCCCTGTAACTTCTAAAATAAGAGAATGATAAAACTAAAAAATAAATAAATATATGATATACCTATATTACCATGCAAACTTCCACCTAAAATTGGTTTGAACGATATTTAGTAATTAGCTTTTTTTTAATACGTCATAAATCGTAAAGCGCAATTTACCTTTCATTCAATCAACTCAAATATAAAAAAAATTGCGAAAAGCATTTTTATATAAGCATAATTTTGTTTGTACGGAACTCTCGGTGCGCGAGTCCGACTCGCACTTGGCCGGTTTTTTATACGAGTATAACATATTATGTATAATATATCATTTATTGCTCGGACACTGACAATAAAATTGAATCTATATCCCGAAAAATGAATCATTCCGATGACATTACGGAACCAGATCGATTCGATTTGAAAATCCCTATTTTATTGAAAATATAATATATACGTATATATTATTACGTAGCAACATCTTCTAGAAGGTCCTTAGCTTACATTACTCACATGTGTCTTATTTACCTTATATAATATTAACTCTTTGTTATTTTCAAAGACGTCATCCTTATTGTTGAATGCGTCGAAGCATTATATTTTATAAAAATTAGTGCATAAAAATTAAGTCGCAAATATTAATGGAAAACCATTGAATAAGTGTAAATTACGTTTTCTGTATTATATTTTAATTCAATACGTAAATGTACATTTTTATGAAGGCTCTATATTGTCAATATAGTAATAAATTAATTCAAATAATTTTCTTATATTTATTGGAACTGATAATAATTTTAATGTGTTCTGTATAAATACATAACAATTAATAAATGTACAATATGTACAAAAAATAGAATCTTAGAAATTTATCTCGCTATAACAAAGATTTTTAAATACTTTTAAAATAAATCACACATGTTTTTCACCAGCTTATCAAAGTTTTACAGCAAATAGTAAAAGATTATTAAATACATAAGGAAGTGTCTGTTTATTATTCTAGATAGTAAATGAAACTTATTCATTAAAATGAATATGAAATTTAATCCTTACGGGAATAAAAGTTTATTTCGTTCAACCAAAATTTAATAACGTATACTTTATTCTTAGATGATATTAACTTAGCATTCTACGACTAACTTAGTATTAGTAGGTATATAATTATACAAGTAATAGAGTTTATGGAAAGAAAAGTTATTAGGAAAAAATCATCGTAGTTAAATTCTAAGACAGATATTCTGGTAAAATCTTAGTAGTCTAGTAGCTCTCTTTAATATAAAATACTTTTTCTAAAATATATTCAAGCCCCTTCAACTATACATATATCTACCACATCACCATCGTCAACTTCAAAAAACCGCTTGAAGATATAAATTGTAATAATTGCGTTCAATAATTACAATTTGTGTATTAATCTCGTTTGTTTGATTTGACTTTTTACTAAAACATAATAGGGAAAAAACTTAAACTTAAAATTATATTACTAACTAGATTATATTAAGATATCTAAGATTAAAATAAATCTAGGCAAGCCAAAGTTAGTCATAAAGATAAAATCTTTTATAAGGAATCGTGATGTACAAAGAAATCGACCTTTTGTTATTATGCAAATTTCAAGGCAATATCGTCATCATTTTCGTTTTATTTTTATTTTCCTTAAATATCGTTCTGCAAAAGTAGAGTAATTGTTTAGGACTGATGGTGAAAAATAGAAATATGATTTATATAATTGAACTCAAACATTATAGCAAATTCACTTTATACCGAACACATTTTCAACGTACTGAATATAAGGTATATAATGTTCGTTGATTAAAGTACCTAATTTATTTTTATAATAAAGATCAACAGAGCATTTATTTACAAATTAAAATTAACTTCCTAACTCTTCTAGACAGTTCGAGGAGTGATGGTCTGAAGTTCCAATGGTAATTTAAAAAACACACACGAATAAGCAATCAATTGCAAAACGCCTAAAATGGCAGTAGCAACTACGAGCCCGTGGATTTAATGTAGTAAATAATTATAAATTGACTGTGTTTGCTCGCAAACGAAAAAAAAACCGACTTCAATTACATCGACAAGTAATACAACGTAATAAGACGAAAAAATAGTCAAGTAAATACGCGCTATTAAAGATTACTCAAAAAGTTGTAAATAGATTTCGATCTAATTTAAACAAGACTACATGACAAGTATTAGCTTTCGATTAAAGTAAGAATCATCAAAATCGATACACCGAGTAAAAAGTTATGCGGTATAAAACAACGTAGGTCGACGAAAAAGTAGTCAAGTAAATACGCATTATTAGATAATATAACTCTAAAAGTACTTGTCAGATCTTAATTAAATTTAAATGGGACCACATGACACACTACACCTTTCAATTAAAACAAAATTGATCGAAATCGGTCCACCCAGTCAAAAGTTCTGAGCTAACATACATAAAAAAATACAGTCGAATTGAGAACCTCCTCCTTTTTTGGAAGTCGGTTAAAAAGTAGAAAAAAAACATCTACCAAACTCTCAATCAATTCGTTGGAAATTAAAATTATTTGCCACCATATGGCATAAAAAATAATCTTATCTGGTGTTGAGTTTCAGGTAACACAACAAAAGACACAGAAGTTAAAAAAAGGTGTGTGTGCGATTCACACACGATAGAAGTTAAACTTCTTTGGCAAACTAATTAAAAAAAAACTAATTTAAAATTAGCGGCCTGCAGCTCGACCTTCCCTGTTGTTGCCTTCCGGTTCGAAATCACAACGATTCTAAAGAAGTTTCACTTCAAAAATTGTATGTCATATCATACAAATATTTTTATGTCAATCAAATCTATGATTGCAAATACGACAGTTGTTGTGACTATCATCATAGTTTAATCGAGGTAAAATCGATGCGATGATTCAGAACAAAAACACACCATCGTCTAGTGGAGGCGTAGTTGGATTATTAGACTGAGAAACCAATGCTTATAAAAAGCAAAAGTAATAGATAGATCATTGCTATATATCGACGGGTGCAAAGTAAAAAAAGTTAACTACAATTTTGAGATTTTTTTATATTTCAGTAACTAACTAAAAAGTTTATATTTTACAACGTGGCAAAATAAAAAATACAAATATCGCCTCATTTCTTGTACTTCTGTCAAGTAAAAAAGACAACTACTGCTGTTTTGTAAAATTACACGACGTACATGCGTTCAACTACCGCTGGCCGCTTTTACGCAGTCCGCGCGGGGGGCGCACGTTCATTCCTATTGCGTCATCAGTCAGATGGCATGTTCTTCGCCGGCCGGCAACAATGTTAAACAAATAATTTTGTGATGTAGAAAAAGACATCTGCGTAATTATGCTTTGAAATTTGGTTTTAATTAGAATATAACACAGTTATGGACTAATTTTAATAATTGGAAAAGTCATACTTGTTATACTTACTGAAATATATAGATATGAAACATACTTTATTAAATCCAGATTTTTTAATTCCTATGTAGAAACGACCAAGTGGCAGTTAACTCAATTGTCATATTTTTAAGCACAATGTAGAGGCAGACAACTGCAATATCTCGTAAATTAAACATAATTAGAAGAAATAAAATATACAAGTGTTTGTCTTTGTAAATAATGTAGCAGTGATGAAAATTTCAACAAATTTGGCTTGAAATTGACAAAATGGGAGCACTTTTTCCTATTATGCGCTCTCCTGAAAAGTAGCTGTTTTGTATATAACTCTTTTTACTTTGCACCCATCGATATGGCTAATAAAATAAAGTCTTGTCTCGATTGCGTCTCAGATAGTATGTTACGTCATCAAAGAGAACTGTGAGTAATCCCGCGTGACGTATAACGCTTGGGTCTTTACGTTGGCTTTGGAAAGAATAGATGTTCTCATGGAGTAATAAAAATTAGGGTCAATATTTTTTACTATGTGTAAAAGTACGAAAGAAAAATGTACATAACCGTATATATGTATATATTAAAATTTACAATCACTTATAATAAAATCACCTTTTTTGACACGACATTTTAACTTCTTTTGTAGTGTTTCTTAAATAAAGTAGCACGTTTGTATACCAAACACTGTTCATTACGTTATTTTTGATTGATTCTCTCCATTTCGGTGTTAATATTTTATATCTAAAAGTTATTTATTATGCGCAATGTAAGAAATAATATAAGAAAAGATCAACAAGCGATTCAAATATGTGATGTGATATTTTTATTAAGTTATCAATAAATATTAAAATTAAACGGCAATTTCTAACATATTCCGAACTCTTTGTACAGTGTGTTTTATAAGATAAAGGCGTGTGCGCCAGTATATATACACGTTTCGCTCCATTCGCATTCATAACATCATATCACCCAGCAGACACCAGTCGTGGCGAGAATTTAAAATTTATTTACAACAACTTCATACACTCGAGGTAAATAAACTTTAAAAAAACATGATACTCGTATTAATATTATTGTAGTTTTATTTTAGCTTTGCATAATGGTGTTTTTATAAAATGTGCTATAACTTTTTTTTTATTTACAGAAAAATGGCCGTATATAAAATTGCATTAGCGATGATGGTGTTCAGTGTGGTAGCGGAGGCCCAGAGGCCATTTTACGCTGGTCTTCGAGCGGTAGGATATCCAGAAGTAGAATCTAACGCCCTTACTAACAGATTCTCTGAAAGGGAAGACGTTCCCATTGAAGCTAGAGGCGACCGACGCTTAGTAAATAGATTGAACTCATTCCCAGTAGATAAACAACCTTTTTGGTTTATAAATTGGAGACAATACAGGGATATGATGCAAAAACCACAGACCTATCCATTAAGGGATAATGTATTCAGCAACAGAATATAAACTAAAATATTTTTCTAGATTAAGAGAAAAACTGGTACCAAATATTAGATGTATGAGTTTTAAATTGTGATTAAGAGTTGCATTCTCAGTTTAACAAGATCTACTGTTACTTAGATCTTGAAAATTACATTGTACTTCAAACATATTAATCAATCCCCTTTGTGTCTTCTCAATTCTATGTGACATTGTCGAAATCATCCGTGCTCTCTTGACGCTAGTGAAAACCATTAATTCTAATTATTACATAATTAAGATAGGATGTTCTCAATTGAATTGATTTTTGTGTGAATGAAAAGCAGTAATTTTGCAATTAAGGATAATTTTTAATCTATCTTATGTGCCATTCTATTTGTTTATTTTTTAAATTGTACTGTTATCAATAGTCGTCGAATCGTTAGTCTGTTATTGCATTTATTTATATTCGTTTTTAAAAAACTGATTGTATACTTTTTAAATAAAATAACGTTATAAAATTATATACTTTTTATTTAATGTTACAATGTATATATCATGCAAACTATGCGGTTTTATTACCCTTTACGTTAATTTATGTTTTCTTGCTTAAACGTATCTACCATATTACGATTTTTTTACGCAATGGCAATACTAAGTTTTTTTGTATAAACGTATATACTTACCTAACTGAACTTATATATGAAATTATAGTGATATAGTAGAATTTTTCACAATTATAATAAAGACAAAGGCAGTATATATAAAAAAAATATTTTGTTGTTATCTTCGTTACGTTATCAACAATTTCTTGAAATGTAGTATCTCCATTTCTAGATGGTAATTTAAGACCAGTTAACTACAAATCTATACTAACATTATAAATCTGAAGTTTGTTTGCTTGAACGCGCTAATCTCAGGAACTACTGGTCCGATTTGAAAAATTCTTTCAGTGTTAGATAGCCCATTCATCGAGGAAAGCTATAGGCTATATGATATTTTAGTCCTCTTTTTTCTTAAATCAAAGTGGGTGAAACCGCGGGGCACATCTATCTTACTTGAAGAATACTAAAGATTTATTTGAATTACAATATATAGTTATGATTTATTTAATAGGAAACTTGCAATAGTTTATTTCATTGAGTAAAAAGTCCCTAATTCAGTAGCTTAATATGCCTTAATTATGGTTTTAGCACGTTATAGTACGTATATATAATATAAATGTACGAGGTTTGAAAGTCAAAATACGAGATTTTTAGCTGCATATGTACGAGGGAATTTTTTTTCTGGCTGGCAACCCTGCTGCTCTATCTCCTGCTAACTCTATTATCTACCACAATTGAGAGTTTCCGAAGAGGAACTTTTTGTTTGTCTCATCAAAATGAAGCTACTCCCGGAAAATTAGCTTGATACTTATCAGATGAAAAATTTGTACTAGGGATCCCTACCTAGAAGTAAATACTACGAAGAAAACTTGACGTAACGATAGATAAAAACAATTGCAACATTCAAAAGAATAATCGATTTCATGTTTAGCAAAATAACAAATAGTTACTTTTACGCTATTCGTATAAAAATTATAAGAGGGAAACTACACTTACGTATCTACAAAAAACTATGACCATATATTTATTTTGTGCTAGCGTTCGCATATTTGACCCCTTCTAAAACCCTGACACGGGATCTCGAACCACTGGGGACCGTTGAGAGTTAGGTTCTTATACTTGTATATAACTTAAATTTCACACACATTTGAACAAAATTATTGCAACGTATATTTAATTTTTAACCGACTTTAAAGAAAGGAGAAAGTTCTCAATTCGACTGTAATTTTGTTCTTATGTGTATTATTACTAACTTTTACTAGGTGTATCCATTTTAATTATTTTTTTTTCTATCGAAAGCTTAGTGCTTGTCATGCGGTCCCATTCAGATTTATAAATAATAAATAACCGCGTCAAAACTCAACTGGGGCCCAAGTAGGATTTTCTCCTGTATCGGGTATCCGGAAACACACACAAAACACAAGTACAAACGCCCAGGCCATGACAAATATCTATATGGCCAATACAAATGTCTGTCCTGAGCGGGGATCAACGTTGCGATAACGCCTCGTCAAAATTACTTAAAAAAAATTTCACCAAAACTTTTTGAGTTATCTCTAATAATGTGTATTTAATTGGTTATTTTTTTCAACAACAACTAATCTATGTTGTATTACTTGTCGATGTCAATTAAAATCGTTTTTGTTTGTTGTGTTTCGTTTTTTCTCGTTTGCAAGCAAACACAGTTAAAAAATTGAAGAGTATTACATGAATTTATGAAAGTACTCACACTAGACTTATACAAATATTTTGCTTATCTCTCTTCTTTTCATCGAAAACCTTTCTTCTTCAATCTTTAACCGATAGCGTGCATATTTCAACACAGTTCGAGAATATATTATTATCGCATTCGCGACCCTTTTCATGTTTTACAGTGATACATTCATCTTTCTTTAACAGTTGATTTGTTTTCTCGTATTCCCTAGATTTTTATTTTTTTTTTTGAAATAAGCGATTCGACTTTAAAAAATATGATATCTGATGATACGAGTATGATTTTGACTGATCCGATCCAATGTAATGCAATCCTTTAATGATGATGATCTTTATCTTCTGTCTTACTA
The DNA here is from genome assembly GCA_905220545.2 of Melitaea athalia. Taxonomy (NCBI): domain Eukaryota; kingdom Metazoa; phylum Arthropoda; class Insecta; order Lepidoptera; family Nymphalidae; genus Melitaea; species Melitaea athalia. The sequence goes on from HG992193.1 coordinate 6,353,961, forward strand.
TATAAATGTCGAACATGGACGCACTCAGATTGGATAGAAAAAATTAGGAAAACACAGACATCAACAAAATGAGTAAAATATATAAAATAAGATCAGAAAATATGAGGCGTGGATCTGAAATAAATATGTGATCACTAAATCGATTTTATGTCGATTTTATTGCAGAAATTTTCATATTATACCATTATTTACCTATTTGATAATATACGGTTCGAATGAATTATAAATAAGCACTTTAAAACCTTTAGCCATTCTAGTAAATCGATATTAAAATCTTTTACATCGTTTAGAACTTTAGAACGTCGTGACGACAGACGCGGGTAACAATTTTGTCATAACTGTTATTATAACTAATAATTATGTATTCCTGTAATAAAGTAAATACAATTTTTCATAATATTTAATAATTATGTCAAATACATATTTCGTGTTTATATATTGTGTACATTTATCAGATATTCGTATTTATTTATCAGAAAAATGTGTATCTATATCAAGCTGGCTGTCCCAAAACTCATGCATTATATTGCTTACCTTAGGAACCAACTAATAGCATTATCCTCTTTTTGTTTTACTCTCTCTCTCTTCAATCGGTCCCTTATTGCTGAGGATCGTGACTCCGTTTGATTCCGTCAACCAGCTGTCTCCATCGATCCCGTTCTGTAGCTTGGTGGAGTGCATCGCTTTGTTTTACTAAAATTACTTAATATACCTACCTATTATTACAAATATGAATCATTTATATTTTTACAGATAATGGCAGTATATAAAGTTGCACTAGTTTTTGCGTTGTGTTGCGTGGTTATTCAAGCTCAACGACCATTCTACGCAGGAAAACATCCAATCGGCTACCCTGAAACTAATAGTGATGCAAACCATTTTAGCGAAAACGAAGATCTACCCATCGAGGCCAGGGGAGACAGAAATTTGATAGAAAGATTAAGCGCATTGCCAGAAGATAAACAACCATTTTGGTTCATAAATTGGCGACAATACAATGAACTCAGGAAAAACCCACAGACTTACCCTCAAAAAGAGAATGATTTCGCTAATAGTAAATAGTACGTGCTAATACGTAATTAAAATGTTTTCCATTAAAATATATTTGAAACTAAGATATAATATTTTGTTAAGTGAATATTACCAAATAAATTAAATCAAGCTGTTGCAAATGAAAATGCAGTTTTAAGCATCTTACTACTCTTTTACTGTTATATTCATTTTATTCTTAAAAGAATTTGCAGTAAAATTGTGTAGGTAATCCGAAAATATGAATTTAAACGAACTTTGTGACTTATTTATATGACTTATTTGTAGACTTTTGAAAATGAAAAATAAAGCAGTACAAAATCTCTCAATTCCGATTCAATCTTAATGATAAATTTCAAATTTTTTTTAAATTATTTTTCGTGAGAATCAGCCCATGGTATCGAACAAAATGTGTCATATTAAACCTAAAGTAGCTGTCCAATCTCTTCTAAAGTGGCTTCCAGTTTATATTTACTGTATTTTATTAATGTTTATCGTTCTAAATGATTCATTTTTTTACTTTTGACCTGATGACGTACTGCTTGCCCCAGCACACTGCGGTTGAACGTGCATTATCACAACGCGTAATGCGTACCGAAAAATACCACACATTACCACAATTAAAAATTCTGACAAGCTATGCTTTTGTTTCAAGTAGGTACACGTCCCAAAGTGAGTTTAAAGTAATTTTTTTTTATTTAACTGCTTTGGTAACTGGTTGGTAAAATAAATCCTTAAGTTCTAAAGCACTTCCTTTCTAGGCAGGATGGTAAAGAGGAAGTTGATATCATTATAAATTATATTAAATATTATAATTTGGAATTTATTTATTTCAATTTTTTTTTAAATTATAAATCATATATGATCAGCAAACAAGCGGGGTTATAACCTACCTAAAGGTTAAGAGACTACCGTAACCTATAGATGCCTCCAACACCAGCAACAACCTGGCAAGGCTGTGGAGGGTCCAAGACTGCCATGGTCGTCAACCACCGCATACAGCCCACCGCCTGTTTATGTGCGGGCCGCAGCTCAACGAATCAATTTACTAGTCAACTACCTAAACCGATTTGAGAGAAAAATAAGAGTATCTGTTATTTTGGCAAAATGTGCGAGGCATGTTAAATTAACATTTTTTTTACATGACATGCCTCTTATCAATTTTGCTTTATTTTATCTCGTTCCTCGTCACAGTGTTGAGGTTTTGACATACCTACCACCTTTGAGACTCCTATTATGAACAAGGATTATATAAAAAAGCCCTTCTGACGTATTATATTTTAAGTGTATCAAAATATTAAAATAAACAAAACGTATATTAGAAAAACCTATTTATAAAACCGCCATAGTCCAACCAATAAATCTAGAAAATGTATACAACCGAAATAAAAACCCTCACTTGTCATATAAAAGAAGTGAAAGATCTTGTTGATTGGTTCGTAGGATATTAGTAAGAAGTTGCATCATGAACCAGTCTGCAGATATTCCCGCGTGACGTGGTGTGTTTGGGGCATCACGTAGTCTTAAGAATGTTTAGAATGAGTGCACAATTTTTATTTACCATTATTGTAGGTCATGGTTATCAGTTTAACTAAACACTTTTTATTCACTTGATAGATAAATAATATCATCGAAGTATACCCGTATCACAAAATACCCTTGGATTATTTAGGTTTTTGATGATATTTTCCTTAACTGTAATGAAGTGAAATTTTAAAATTTCAAATATGAAATTTAAACGATAATAGACGGCCATAACTTAAATTCCCAACCATCTATTACTATAAACTTCATTTGTTTTACATGATTAGGGTAGCAAACAAGCGTTTTGCCCACCTAATCGTAAACACCGTAGCTTATAGACGCCTGGGGTACCAAAAACACCATAAGCGTTTTGCCGACTCTGCTCTAACCCTTCTTATGAACTCTGGCTATCTTACTTGCCACAACAATAACAAACTATACTTGAGAGCAGTATTATTTATCTGTGCTCTTCTGTAAATCAAGGTTACCCAAACGTTCTGCTTCAGATTTAGGGCAGAATATTTTCTGCTGTATCCTACTTAAATAAAAAATAAATATAATTCTATAAAAATAAATATTAGATTTTGCAAATAAAATTTTTACATGCAAACATTGTAGTAGTCAGTAACTTTAAGGTACTTCTAAACATTCATTCAATCTCTCTGGCTTAATGTGACGTTAGACGCAGGCTGGCGCGAGCACAGTATATTTAAACGTTTCATGAGTCGTCCCTTCAGAAAGCTCAAACATTTCACAAAGACAAGTCGTTTCCTGAGCACGTGTGTTACAAATACTCGATAATTCATTCATCAGGTAAATAAAAAATTTTGATTTTTATTAATAAAGATTGTTTTTAAATTGTTAATGTTTTAAACTTAAAATGATTTAGTTGCGTGTTTTTTTTCTATTATTTCAAAAATCTTTATAAATAAATGATAATTATATAAGTTTTTTGTAATTTACCAAATTTCTGCGATAATTGAAGTTAGAAGGTTAAGAAAATATATTAGCATTATTCTTTGTTTCATTTTACATAAAACTTCTAACTTACAAAACATTAATATTTTTTCAGACCATGGCACAGTATGAAGTTGCATTAGTTTTCGCATTATGCTGCGTAATTATTCAGGCTCAGAGACCATTTTACGCAGGACTAAGGCCAATTGGCTACCCCGAAACTGACACTAACGTTCTTTCAAACCGATTTGGTGAAGACGCAGATTTACCCATCGAAGCCAAAGGAGACCGAAATTTGATAAATAGATTAAATGCATTGCCTATAGATAAACAACCATTCTGGTTCATAAATTGGCGACAATACAATGAACTCAGGAAAAACCCACAGACATACCCTGTAAGGCCTAATGTTTTCGCTAACAGCAATTAATATCAACGAACTATTAAAATACGTCAAAAATTAAAAGATGCGATTTTTAATGAAAAAGAACGAAAACGAAAATGTAAAATTTTGTTGAGTGAATAGTGCCAAATCAATGAAATCAAGCTGATGTTGAAAATTAGGTTTTAAGTGCCATAATGTGTATTATTTTACTTTTTTTAGCGTTGTATATCCTATATCTGATATAGTATATGCTTTTATATTATTTCTATACTTAAAAGAATTTTTATTAAAATTGTAATTTTTTTTTGAAAAGTTTAAAATAGTTGTATGTAACTTATTTACTTATATTAATGTTGAAAATAAAAAATAAAACAATAAGAAAATATATATTTTTTTCTATTGAACTCTAATATAGATAGTAAACTATATAATTGTCAGTGATTAAAACTTTTAATTTAGTATAATAAAAAACGTAAAACAAAAATATTGTCAATAATAATAATAGTAATAAGTTAGAACTTTCCATTCATGACCCTCTAAAGTGGTATCTAATTCGCTTTTACTGTGTTTTGCAAATCTTCCTCATTTTGGGTGATTTAAATGTATCTCCTCACCTTTAGTCGTTGTTTTACCTACTGCCTGCCTGCCTGCCTGCCTAACACGCTGGTGCTAGTCGTGCATTACTACGATGCTAGGCATGGCGAAAATACCATAACTACTATAACTCAGTTTTTTTGGTTCTCTATCTGAACTACACTTCCAAAGTCACTCAGGAAAGTCGATCAATTAGCGCCTATAAAAAACGGAAAAGGAGCAGTTTTTCAATTCGACTGTATTTTTTATATGTGTTACCTTTTTTTTTGTTGACCCAGAGGAAATCCCTGACGGATGCCTCCAGCCCGGGGAGCTGGAGGGTATGTCCGATTCGCACGGATTAAAACCTCTGGGGTGTTCCTTCGCTTGCCTGAGGCGGGATCACGGGGACGCTCAAAACTTCCGCGAATATATTATGTGCACCTTACAACTTTTTACTGAGTGTACCGATTTTGATAAATATTTTTAATCGATAACTGACGCTTGTCATGTGGTCTTATTTAAATTTGATCGAGACCCATAATTTTATATTATTAAATTTGATGGAGATCCATATTATTATATTTAATTGATTATTACACGTTTTAATTAAGTTTTACTCGTATACAAAACTCGGTTTTTACGTAGACCATTATCAGCTAAACTAACTGACATTTTTGCTTAATCCTGATAGATTTATATACCTTGCATTATATTCATTTAATTTTAAATATTTTTTGACTCAATTCTCTTATTAAAGAGTTAAACCTCTGTGGCGTTAATCATAAACGGTTAGGTTGATATTTTGTACTAGAATGAAAACTAAAATACGGATTTTGGTATTCATTCTAGTATGTACAAAATATCAACGCTTTTATCAAGGTTTTTTTAGCGCAAAGGTCACGGCGTAATGTATTCATGATTTTTAAATACTTTTTTATCAATGATGTCTCTATGTTGAATATATCTACAATTATAAATACTGCTATAAAAAGATAATATCCTTTTTTTGTTAATATTACCAACAAAAAAAAAACTTCGTTGGAAAAAGGCTCTTATTTCCTGGAATTCTTAAAACCTAGAGCAAAACTTAGTTATGTGTTTTAAAACTCGAGAAGACAAAAGAAAAGAATATATAAATTACAGTCAAACGTTCGCAAGTCCAAGACGCTCCCACATTTTTTTATCGCTGGAAAATGCATTTACGCACTGACCCTGCCGCCCTTAGACAACGGGAGTCTGGGACTCCCGGCGCAGACAGAACGCACAGGACTGCCCACTAAAAACCAGCGGTTCCCTCATCGTCGTTGTTTGACGCCACGGGATCGCTAACGCATGCAACCGTGACATGACGCTCCCACCCACAAACCCATAAAATATTTACAGTCAATGTAAAAACCTCACTTTTCATATAAAACTAAAGAAGTAAAAGATCTTATTGATTGGTTAGTAGGATATTAGTAAGACGTTGCGTCATAAACAAGTCTGCAGATATTCCCGCGTGACGTAGTGTGTTTGAAGTATCACGGTGTCTTAAGAATGAGTAGAAAGAGCATAATATTTTTATAGCAAGATAGCATAGGTCATGGCTTAATGGCCTAATAAACTAATGTTTGTATACATATTATATGACCTCTTTAGATAATTAATAATAATTATCATTGGGGTAAGTACTCATAAAACAAAATTCCATTGGATCAATTTTTGTTTCCTGAGAATATTTTTCTTAACCGACGTGCACGAAATGATTTATAACATATGGTATTACAAACTAATGGTATTACAAACAAAACAATAAAATATACTTAAAAAAATTAAATGCTTTTAAGTAGTTACCGAATCTCAAGAAGTTAAGCATACACTTTTCTCTAGGGCATTTCTGCCATATTTATGCAAGTGCGAAAAATTGGCTTTATATCGACGTCATTGCAAAAGATTTTCGATTATACCAAATTTTTGTTACTATACATAATATGTCTAGATACATAGTGTAGGTACTTCTAAACAGTTATTCACTCTTTACAGAACACAGAACGTCAGACGCAGGCACGCGCGAGCGCAATATATTTATACGTTTCGCTAGTATTACCTTCAGAAAACTCAAACACTTCACAACGGCTAGTCGTGTGCACGTGTGTTACAAGTACACGATAATTAAATTATCAGGTAAATAAAAAAATTAATCGATCGTATTTATCTTTGATTTTGTGTTAACCACTGAACATTGTTTAAAAATTCAAATTGCTTGCATAGTTCGTTTTAATAAAATCATTGAAATTAATAATTGCTAAGGAAAAGATGAATAAATTACCATTATTCTATTCAATAAATTCATTATTTATAATGCTTTACTATTTTACTGATTGTTTGTTACCATTAATTATGATAATTGTGAAAAAAAATTATACTGTTTTTGTTTTACTTGAATAAGCTATTTATAAGACATTTATATATTTACAGACGATGGCAGTATACAAAGTTGCACTACTTCTCACATTATGCTGCGTGGTTATTCAAGCTCAGAGACCGTTCTACGCAGGAATACGACCAATCGGCTACCCCGAATCTCCCAGTAACGCTCTTTCAAATCGATTTGGTGAAGACGCAGATTTTCCCGTTGAAGCTAAAGGAGATGGAAATTTGATAAACAGATTAAACGCAATGCCTATAGATAAACAACCGTTTTGGTACTTAAATTGGAGGCAATACGATGCTCTCAGGAAAAACCCACAGACTTACCCCGTAAGACCTAATGTTTTCGCTAACAGCAAGTAACGAAACAATTAAAATAATTTTATACAGCATCGACAGCGTATTAGGAATTGAAAGAAGCAAAATTGGTTAATGTCAAAATTTGAAAATCGATATACAAGTGAATTGTGCGTTGTTAATGAAATCTAGCAGACATTGAAAATTATTTTTTAAGTGCCATAGTATTATTTTATTTTTTTATATTGTTATACATCTTTTTTTATTTTAATTGTTATAAGAATATACGGCAAAACTGTGCAATTTTAAAATAAGATTTTAAATGCATTATATGTAATATATTTATATGACTGTTGAAAATAAAAAGGTAGACAAAAAATAATACATTTTTCTATTTTCCGTTTACCCAGTAAATGTACATCGCAGTGGTATCAAGCATACCAAAAAGAAAAAAACGCAATCAACTTTTTTTCGGTTCACGCTAATCTTGTTCGAAATACAAAAATATGCTTTATATAAAAACTTAAAAAGTAATTTTCTTTCTCAAATCTGATAATAATCATTAAAAACAGATTTAAAATATAATGCATTTGTGGTTGTAATATTGTAGCTGTTTATTTTGTTGATAATTCCTTGTTTTGTGACCTCCTGTTTAATGGTAATTTTCTTACGATCACAGATGATCTGGAAGAGATTTTCACAGGCCTTATTTGCCATTATCCTTTGAATACTCCATTTCTTTCTCCAATATTTTTATTTAATGTTTATGATTAAAATAATAATTATATTTTGTATTTGTTACAACTTTTTGTAGCAGTATTAAATGCGAAATGATTGACAAAATAAAATTCACACGTTGAACCAATAAGGAGAGAGAGTATTGTATAAAACGCTTTCTAATTAAATCGGAACAATCGGTTTGTTCTTGTTTTTTTTTTTCGAGTTCGAAATAAAGTTTATCGAAGAACTTTATGTAACATCACAGTTCAACACACCTTGAAATGAATAAGTGTGTAGTAAACATAAACCCTAGTGAAATCGTGCGAGCTGTCTGGTAACGATATAGCCTTTGTCGATATTTTTATCGTTTCATCTATAAATCGATTGTAATTGAATGCACTGGAGTATGTAATCGTGTTGTGATTGCTTTAGCGGGTTTAAGAAACTAAAAATCCTATACATTAAAAAAGGTTTTATTATAACCTTTTTTAAGTCTTGGATCATGACAACAAATAGGTACAACTTAGGATGGATGTGACATCACTCTGGTGTCGTCTGGTGCGATTTTGGATTCGATTTCTGGTCGTGATGGATATTTGTATTTGTGCAAATATTTCTTTCCGGTATCCGTGTCTGTTCTTATGGATCTTCCCACCATGCCTCAGAGAGCACGATTAGATGTCGGTCCTGGTTGTTATCATAGACACCTAATATCAATCGTTAGTCATAGTAGGGAATATAATATCCGCCAACTCGCAGTGGAGCAGCGTGGTTGAAACCATATTCTACATGGAATGAAATCTAATGGAATAAGGTCTATGTACAGCAGTGGGATATTACAAGCTGAATCGTCATAGACGTTACTTGATATAAATTAAACCCTTTATGATAATAAAATTCGTGATCTAATAGCAAATTGACTTTTTTTTACAACATTGTAATTATTTCCTTCGTCTTATAATAACGAGTATTCGATTTGTTTTTATGACAGTTGAAATTGAAACGCCAACCTTGAAAGTCCAAAGATCTTTAAAAAAAAATATTATTTTTGATAAAGACTCTTACTACGTACGTTAGGTATATATTCGCTTCAAAACTATAATTATCTGTAACATGTGATTTATTTGCAAAAAAAAAACCTTTTGCGAACTTATTTATTTTTAAAACTTTGTCTATAGTTGTCAGATGTAATAAGACTGCTTAAAAGCCAGTAGGTAGACGGACGTATGCTAGGCTTTTTTTCGTTTAAGAGAAATGTTTAGATCTTAAGATTAAGATGACACGCTGCTCCACTGCTGGTTAGCGGATAATAAACAAAGAGACGAATCTGAGTATAACCGATGAATTTACTTGAACTACGAGACACGATGAGGAAACCCACAAGGATATATCCGGATCAGAAAATAATTTTTGTACAAACATCTACTTGGGCTTATACTTAAAATATTTCCTACGCTGTTTAATAATTATAAATTATGTTACTCAAATTAAGCCCTACGTCTGTATTATATCTACTGGATTTTCTCGCTTCTAAATCTTGAGATCTCATTCATTAAGTAGACGTATTTTTATAAGTTTTAATCCTGATAAATCTATGAGGAATATATGTAGTCAAATATCAATGAATACTTCTTAATCCGCGTCAAAAACTGTTTTAATTATAATTTGATTTAAAGATTATTGTATTAATCTGCACAAAATATCTCACGAACCGCGCATCGTACGACAAAAAATGTAGAGATCATTATTCAGATAAATAATATTTGCCATCTTTTTTATTTGAAACTTTTTATTTTATTTTAAAGCATAGGTTGTTAATTATAGCGCTCCAAACTTGTAAAAGTAAGGTTCGCGAGATATTCGATAAAACACGTTTTCCAAGATGGCGGCTATGCAGGCCCGGCACCGCAGCGCCTACTTAGATTTACAGTCAGGGGACACCCCTGAACATATTCCAAAAAAAAAAAAAAAATACCCGGTCCCGTACGTTGCAAAAAAAACCCGCCTACTGGGTTAGAGCGCTAATATGTAATGATTATGAAACGATATTGTTTGTAAACACCATCATAAATGTATTATGTTGACGAAAAAAAAACTCGAGCACTAAGCTTAAAAATAGTTCAACTAAGTACCTTTTAAATTTTTTTTATTACAGTTCGTTGTTCAAAGCACTATTTCACTCTATCAAATCATGAAAGCAAGACAGAATAAAAATAACTAAAATGTAAATAAGTAATCGAAAAGTGTCAATGCAGCTGACATTGACGAACTTTTCTGAACGATAATTTTATGGATCAGAGTGTTCCAGTCAGGGGTGGCAAATTTGAATTCCACTGAAATTATAAATCTAAAGTTAAAGTTACAAGGGTTTAATGTCATTGACACGATTTGTGTTATTTATTTTTATAATCTTAATTCGAATGTTTTTATGTTAATGCAAATACACACGTCATACACACACTTCGACGTCTTGGCATTTACAATTAAGTTGTTTAATATAATAAGGCATTACTTATGTTCGACATAATTAACATTGATTTGACCATTGTGTTAAGATCCTCCAAAGATTCCTTATAAGAGTGTCTTCGTAAATGTGACGTCGTTATCCTAGGCTGTGTTTCTATTTTGTCAATATATTATGGAATTATGGTATTACATTGCGTTGGCCCAATTAACAGATTCGCGTCCAAAAAGCAGATAAAGAAGAAGTTCGTTTCTACATAACATAATAAATACAACACTACATGAAAGCAGTATTATTTGAATGTGATCTTTAGTAAAATTAAGCTCAAGCCTTAGTCGGGCTGCTCTAGACTTAGCAAGATGTTTAGGCAGATTTATAAAAAAAAAATTGTGAGAATAAAATTTTTAACGTATATTATTCACGTTCTTTAGATTCTTCTTAGATAAAATTTTAATAAATGAAACATCAATGTGAAAAGCATTTCTTTTGAACTAAAATCTAATCCTTATTGTCTCAACGCTGACCCATACGAGGAAAAAATTCATTCTTTTATTCAAGGTCAAACATAAAAGTAATGAAAAAGTGTTTATTAAAATCTTTCTTGGAATATAATATATCGTGTGTACTATACAGAGATGAAATGGTAGAACGATCGATGCTATGTATCTATCTTTATTTCAAAAAAGTTTTTTAAAATAAAAGTAAAGTTATGTAATCAAAGAAATTCCTTAGAACAGGTATAGAAAGTTAGCTATGCAACGTAGGTAAATAAATAAATAGCACATCCTGTACTTGCTGCAAACTAGTAATAATCGAATACCTACTTGTTTTGACTTTGACTTATGTAAGTTACATTTGTTAAAAAATGGTATTAAATAATAATTGAATATAAGTAACATCCTCTTTCTCCGTGTAGGAGAAGGATTGGAGCTTAATCCACCACGCTGCTCCACTGCGGGTTGGCGGATAATATGTTCCCTACTATGAGTAACGATCGCTATGAGGTATTTATGATAACAACCGGGACCGACGGCTTAACGTTTTCTCTAAGGCACGGTGCGGAGATCCACAAGGACAGACATCTAAACCGGAAATTAATATTTGTACAAATGTAAACATACATCCCGAGCGGGAATCGAACCCGTAAACCGTCAATCTTTTAGGCGACTACACACACCACTACCACAGAGCAGTTATTATAATTACTTAATAATTAAATATATTACGAACTAGCTTCTGCGCGCGACTTCGTCGGCGTGGACTCCGCTCCTATTGGTGTTAGCGTGATGATACATAGCCTATAGCCTTCCTCGATAAATGGGCTATCTAACAGTAAAAGAATTTTTCAAATCGGCCCAGTAGTTCCAGAGATTACCGCGTTCAAACAAACAAACAAACATACAAACAAACAAACAATCAAACAAACAACCTCTTCAGCTTTATATATTAGTAATAGATTATGACGGAATGGAAGGCGATATAGGGATTGGAGGATAGGTTATGTGATTAAGCAAATAAAAATGTGTTATCAAAAAATAACACCTTCAAATTATATCAACAAGTATAGTACAATGTACATTATTAGAGATAATAAAAAAAATCCTCGTTAGCGAGGCCGCACACCGCCGCCACACGCTACACTCAACATACATTTACGGCGCCACAATTACTGCGATACAATTTAAGCGGCCACAAATGTGTCGTGTATGCGCACATTGGAAGCACAATTGTAGCGTGGCACTAACAACAGAAGTCAGAATGTCGACATCATCGTCTGACGATGACGATTTTTTGATGAGCCGATTAATGAGAAAAAAAAGACGTTATCGAGTTCACCCTTTTAATCAAAATTGTAGTTTACGGAAATTTCAAAATTGCGCAAGAATTACGATCCGATGAAGAAAAGTTCATAGAATGAATATGAAACCACATACCAATTATTATTATTAAATTTAGTTCAATCAAATCAAATTGTTCAATAAATTATAAATTGTTCAATTAATCAGTTCAATAAATTTATTTAAATGGGATTTTTTTCAATCTCTGCAATAAATTCAACATAAAATTCAACATTCTTTCATTTTCGCGCGTTTTTATTCTATGTTCGCGCCACATAAAACGAACGTGTTCGATCTTGAATTCGTGTGGCGTGGCAGCCATCTTGCCACAAACCGCACCTACTACAAATGTGTCCTTGATGTGCGGGCTTACATACAAATATAGGGGGTCGATAAATGTATCGCGTTTCAAATGTGGCGCTACAATTATCGTAATACAAATGTAGCTGTGGTGTGCGGCCTCACTTAGATTTCGCTCAAATTTAAAAGACACAGTATGACAAGCACAAGCGAATTCGAATTTTAAAAAAAACCCATCGATATCGGTACACCCAGAGCTATTTATCTATATAATTAAAATGATCGTTGCTAAGCGCATAACTCGAGAATGGCTCGACCGATTCGGCTAATTTTTTTTGTATGTTCCTTAAAAGCTCCACGAGAGGTTTTTATGTGGTTTTCACCTTAAAAAAACAACAGACAGAACGAAGTCTGTCCGGGCAACTAGTTTCTTAATAAATACGTCAATCTAGACAGATCGTTATGTAATATAGCCTTTAATCTTCCTTAAAAATTTAGACCTTGTTCTATAATAGGTATCAAAAATATTTTACAGTGTATAAATATGTAGATTAAAGCAGTGTGGGACGTCCGACGCTCTACGTAAGTTTTGCCGGTGTAGGCTGGATGAGGATTTCGGAAAATCGGGATGTCTGGCGCGAGCTTGGAGAGACCTATGTCCAGCAGTGGTCTGCAATAGGCTGAACTGAACTGAAATATATAGCTAGACTTTTCGAGTTTATTCATCTACCTGGAGAAATGAAATGTATATGTTGTAGAATTATGTATAGCTGAGGCTTAGTCAGTATGTTAACAAAAAATACAAATACATTTCATATTATAAAGGTTAAAGGCCGGGCGTCGTAGATAATAATAGGTTAATACTATGTACGTTAAAAATAAACGCTGCCACTCATTACTGTAATAATAAATCAAGTTTTATTGTTAAAACAATAACAAGACACAAATGTATACATAAAGAGATCAACTAGTTATATAAAAAAGGCGCGTTTATAATTCGCACCTTTAATAAAACAAAGATGTAACTCAAAATTTGTTGATTTGGAGATTTTACAATAAAACGCGTCTTCGTCGCGTAAAGAATAGGTAGACTTCGACTCCGGCGTTTTAACTATAAGAGAAAAAGAGATACGCGATTGTTGCTCTCTTTTCAATTAACAGGAACTAACAAGTCAGTTCTTATAAAGTGGCGTGATTCAGTGATGCACCGGCAGTGAGCGGAGATTGTAGTGCTGTCGTTTTGAGTAACATCAAATAATTCGGTATTGGATTAAAAGGTAAGTATGGAATATTTTATTATTTAAAAATAAAAAGATGACTTTTGTTATACTTCATTCTCTTAGAAAACGCGTTTGATTATGATGTGTAACATTTGGATTTACTTCGGTTTTGTTTTAAAAATTGAAATTTTTTACAAAGTTAACGCCTAATACTTCAGTTTTATTTTGAAATATATGCCTTAGTTGCTGGAGTAATTGATTAAGCATCACTTTATCGTAATAAATAAGGCTATTTATAAAAATTATTTTTGTTTACTTCTTTTTAATATTTAGAATGACGAAAGATAGGTAAAAACTTTCAACGTTAATCCCCTTTTCATGAAAAATTTAAGAATAACTTGTAACTGTTATGCTTATTTTTATAGGTTTTGAAAATGGCGTCGTCTTGGAGATCACATAAAATCTTAAGTTTAATACCGCATTCAGAGACTGAACACGACAACAAAGAGTTAGAGCGTATCGAGCGTAACAGTAATAAGGTAAACATAATAGTGTAGTAAGTTATAAATATTTTTTCTCCATCTTATTACTGTAAATAAAGTAAAAGTTTATGAGGATGACGTATGGATGGATGTTTGTTACTCTTCTACGGAAAAACGACTAAATAGATTGATTGATGATGATGATTGATTGATGCTATTTTGATGTTAAATAATTATGATTATTATTCATCCTTAAAATAAACTACAGTGTTATGAATTATTGTTATTTTAGACTAAAGAAGTTACGCCGGTTGAAGAGGAAAATCAACAAAATATATCTCTACAGCCCAAAAATGTCACTGAGGAGCTGACGAAAATGATGGCACCGGCTCAAGATTTTACTGTCACTGAAGAGTTGACGAGAAGAATGACACCTACTCAAGAATTTATGCCAATTGAAACAAAAACCATGAGTCTTGTACCTGATTATAGCAGCGATTCAGACGTGAGTGAAAATGAAACTGCAGGTATACACGACAGTAATAATCACGTCTCTAAAAATTTAACAACCCCAGTAAATAATACTAGACGTTCACATTCCTCCAGTTCATCGTCCTCAAAATCATCTTCATCTAGTTTCGATTCATCTAGCTCATCATCGTCAAGCTCTTCTAGCTCATCTTCATCGAGTTTTTCAAGCTCCAATAGTTCAATGCCTATCCAAAACCCTGCCCCACAAAAGGTTACAACGGATTGTAAAGAAAAGACATCCTACTCCAATTTGCCACAAAATAGTGAGAGGCAGCAAATTCAGCTGAGAGAGCGACGAAATTGCAATAGTGTGGCCAATTACAATATTTCTCCAGTATACACAGATTCTAAGTGACGTCGGCTTGAGTGACAACGATCCCACTGTAGATTTTAATACGTTGTTTAATAAGCCTGTCAACAGAAGAAATTTTATGTTTGAAAATCAAAATTCTTCTGACTCTGACTGCAATAGTAAACCAAATATTTGTAGGGGCCGCAAAAGATCACTAAACGTTGAAAAATGGCAGCAAATTAATGCAAAACGGCTCAGAAACAAAGGTCAATCATATACCTCAGTGTCAAAAGCTCGTAAAACGATTCCAGCTCGTTTTATAAAAGATACATGTACCGAAAAATGTAAATTCAAATGTGCAGAAAATATTGATTCCGAAGGTAGGTATAAGTTATTTAATGATTTTTGGAGTCTGGGAAACTTAGTTGAACAGAGGGCTTATATTCGAACATGTATGGTAGATATTGTTCCCAAATATAAATATACTAATTCCGAACATCCCAGGCGCTCAAACAAAGCTTTTTACTTTATTTTAAACGACATAAGCATCAGAGTCTGCAAAACATTTTTTAAAAATACTCTATCTATTTCCGAACGAATGGTTTACACTGTACAATCTAGAATGAATGAAGGTTTTATGATGGATGACTTACGAGGAAAACACAATCAACATAAAAAAACTTAATCCAGTGTTACTAGAAGACATCAGGAAACATATTAATATGATCCCTAAAATTGAATCACATTATGTAAGGGCAAGGACCTCAAAACAATACATTGGTGGTGATAAAACAATAAAAGATTTATATAATGACTTTGCTACACAGCAATCTGAAGCTAATAGGAACGTGGGTAATTACATGGCATATTATAAAGTTTTTAATAACGAATTTAACTTAGGGTTTCACCAACCAAAAAAAGATCAGTGCGATCTATGTGTATCGTATGAAAATTCAAACAGTGAGCAAAAACAAGATTTAAAAGACAAGTATTTGAAGCATTTGGAGGAGAAGACTTTGTGTCGTTCTGAAAAACTTTCTGATCGACAAAATATAACCAAGGATAGAAAAGTAGTTATTTATGACTTAGAGGCTGTTTTACAGTGTCCAAGGGGCCATACTTCAGCATTTTATTATAAGTCTAAGTTAAACAGCTATAATTTGACTATAACAGAATTACTAAGTGGAGATAAAAAAGCATACGAAAATGTAAACTGTTACTTTTGGACTGAGATAGATGCTAAACGGGGTGCAAATGAAATAGGGTCATGTATTTGGAAATACTTACAAAACGTGTGTTCAAAAGATGCAGATCCGAAAGAGATTATATTTTACTCAGATAACTGTTGTGGCCAAAATAAAAATAAATATATTGCTACATTATACTTGTATGCTGTAACTTGTTTGAATATAACCAGTATAACACATAAATTTCTAATACGAGGTCATACACAAAATTAAGCTGATAGTGTACATAGCTTGATAGAAAGAGAGGTAAAGAAAAATTTGAAATCAGGTCCGATTTACAGTCCAGATCAATATGTTACACTTATCAAAAATGCAAAAAAGACTAAACCTGCAATTAATGTACACGAATTAACGTTTGAATCTTTTATAAATTTAAAAGCTCTTCAAGAAGAGTGGGTGTCGGCAACGAAACACATAGGTATGATTAATCGCTGTCGGCAACGAGTCACGTCGATACGCGTCTCAACGAGTCAAGACATGTAAACGAGTCACGTCGATACGCGTCTCAACGAGTCAAGACATGTAAAGAACGATTGGCCGCTTTCTTAAGAAATTGTTGTGAAATTATTACGCAATATTGAAATAGTTACGCAATTTTAAAATGATTATGCAACATTAAAAATATTACGCAACTCGAAACGTATATAAACGGGAAATTTCGGGCTCAGTCATTCAGTCGCAACACAGCCGTTGAAGAGGCAACAAGGAAGAAACAAATCAAGAGCCGAAACCTGCGGATCAAGATAAAGTGAAGTGATTAGTTTCTGTTTGACAACGCCTTACGGGTCTTCGAGTTCGTAGTGACGTACATACGCATTCAGGGGTGCGTGGTGACGTACGTAGCCAGCGCAAGTTGCTACAAGGACGTACGTCAATTACGTGGGAGATTGTCCCAGGACGGTAGTGCGGGCATTGGACGTGTCCCTGCCGCCCGAAACAGTTGGTCCTTCGAGCCGGATCCCTGCAGAAGAGTACTGAAGAATCCAGAAGATAAGGAGACTGCGTCAAGATGCCAGTAACCAGGTCGCAGAAGGGTGCTCCCTCATATCCCGTGTCCCGTCCTTCGGATAAGGACGCGACAGAGCAAGGATCGGGATCAGAAGGGGTCGCGTCTGCGTCAGCGTCAGGGACATCAGGAGCAGTAAATACGTCGGATTCGAGCACTTCAGGTACTACGAACACAGAAAGCACTACGATGACGATTACGGCGGCGACTGTGATCACGGCGGCGTCCGAGAAGAACGGACAGAAGAATGAAGCCGCACGAAAGGAGACGACCAAGAAGACTCCAGTGGATTTTCCGGACAAGGGTGGTTCCGAGTCTACCACAACCCTGCCAAAGGGAGTCAGTCGTCAAGCCAGGTCTACGAAGACCACGAGCTCCTCAGCCAGAAGACGTGAGCTGATAGCCAGAGAAGAATTAGCACGCCTAGAGTTGAATCTAGCCCGTATCAGATGGGAGTTGGCACAATATGAAGATGAGGACTCGGTGGATGAAGACCAGGAAGACAGAACAGCACAAGTTCAGAACTGGATCGAGACATCGGTACTGGAACAGGACAACATGGAGCAACCTGAGCAACGAGGTCAGCAACCTCCAGAAGAGCCTCAGAAGGTGAAGCCAGAAGAGCCTCAGAAGGTGAAGCCAGAAGATCCTCAGAAGTTGAAGCCTGAAGAGATCTCCTCAACGAAAGGAGGTACGAGCGAAATTCAAACGTTAGCAACGGTATTGAAGGAAGCCCTTACCACAAGAGGAGGGCCAGTAGCGCAGCCGCAGTATATCCACGAATTACCATACTTCGATGGCAACAGCAGCGAGTGGTTGGCCTTCAAGGTTGTTTACGAAGATACAGCACCGATGTTCAACGAAGTTCAAAATATGGCTCGACTGAGAAGAGCAATAAAGGGTAATGCAAGAGAAGCTATCAAGAGCCTGCTGTACTCTGAAGCATCTCCGTTGGAAGTGATGCAGGCCCTCAAAAGGAGATACGGAAGACCTGACGCGTTGGTGCTGGCGGAATTGGATAAGGTCAAGGCGTTACCAAAGATATCCGAAAACCCTAGGGATATATGCGTCTTCGCAAGCCAGATCAACAACAGCGTAGCAGCAATAAGGGGTTTGAAGAAACCACAGTACCTGCATTCACCTGAGATGGTGAAACAAATCATTGAGAAGATGCCAATGATTCTCAAGTTCCGATGGTACGACTTCACTGCAGCATCAGAAGAAAGTGACTTCTCTGATCTGACAATGGTCTCCAAGTTCCTGAACATGGAAGCAGACAAGTGTGGAGCCTTCGCGACTTTAGAAGAGAAGATTGGATTCAAGAAGACTCATCGACAAGCGGCGCATTCAACAAGGGAAAAGGACTTCAAGGAAAAGGATTTAAGGCAGCCAAGTGCGAAGAGTTGTCCTATGTGTGAAGGTGGACACTTCCTTGTCGATTGTCAGAAGTTCCAGAAGGCGTCGCTGCAGAATCGGTGGGCAACGGTGAAGAGAAGTCGGGTTTGCTTCAAATGTCTTCAAGGGAGACATCGAAAGGAGAGCTGTAGAAAGCCACCGTGCAAGGAATGCAAGAGGTGGCATCATCATCTGCTGCACATCGAAGACAGGACCTCGGAAGATGAAAAGACGGAGACGGAAGAAGTATCAAGCGTCATGGCATCAGTGAATGCAGTCAATAGTACAAGGGCATACCTGAAGATAGTTCCAGTAAAAGTCTTCGGGTCGAAAGGATCAAAAAGGATATTGGCCCTGTTGGATGAAGGGTCAACGGTTTCACTTATTGACCAAAAGGTGGCAGAAGAAGTCGGTGCCCAAGGCAATAAAAAGGAACTAGTAATCGAGACAGTAGGAGGCAAGTTAATAAAAAAAGAGGATTCTCAGATGCTGGACCTTACAGTAAAGGGAGTTCATCAACGAAACACGAAAACCTTGAAGAGAGTCTGGACTATCGACGATTTGAAACTTGCTCCTCAGTTCCTAGAAAAGAAGAGAATAAAAGAATGCCAACATTTGAAGAATATTGCCGACTCTCTATATTATGAAGGGGAGTCACCACAGCTGCTCATTGGTCAAGATAACTGGGAGCTGATAGTGACTCAAGAAATAAGAAGAGGGAAACCAGGAGAACCAGTTGCTTCAAGAACAGAACTAGGATGGGTACTTCATGGGTCAGACGTCGGGGCTGTAAGAGCAGTTCACTTTCTGAACTCATGTCTACACGTCAGCACACCAGAAGAGGAGATGCATCAAGCCATCAAGGATCACTTCGCGATCGAGGCGCTTGGTGTACAACCGCGAAGAGCCACTACAGACTCAGAAGAAAGAGCACTCGCCATCCTAGAGAAGACCTGCAGAAGACTGAATGATGGACGATTCGAAGCTGGACTCTTATGGAAGAATGAAGATGAACAGATGCCTGAAAGCTATACGTCCGCAAGGAACCGGTTGTTCAACATCGAAAGGAAGATGGATAAGGACCCTCAGCTGAAGGCAGAATACATCAAGCAAATCCAGCATCTTATCGACAACAAGTATGCAGAAGAAGCACCTGTGGGACAAGAAGACTCCAAGAAGAAATGGTACCTCCCTCACTTCTCCGTGGTACATCCATTAAAGAAGAAGATAAGGATCGTCTTCGACGCTGCAGCCAAGTCGAAAGGAAGAAGCCTAAACGATGCTCTACTACCAGGACCAGATCTATTGCAGTCACTCTTCGGGATACTACTGAGGTTTAGACAAGGACCGCTGGCAGTTGCAGCTGACATCAAGGAAATGTTCCTTCAAGTTCGTATTCGGCCAGAAGACAGAGAGAGCCTGAGGTTCCTGTGGCGCGGGGATCGTCGAGACGTTCCGCCAAAAGAGTACAAAATGACATCGGTTATCTTCGGCGCAACATCATCTCCGAGTACAGCAATCTATGTCAAGAACCGAAACGCAGCGGACTACAAAGAACAGTATCCAGAAGCAGTAAGGGCAGTCGAACTGAACCATTACATGGACGACTATCTGCACAGCTTCCATTCAGAAGAAAACTTCAGAAGAGTGACGGCGCAGGTAGACATTATACACAAGAAGGCAGGCTTCGAACTCAGGGGATGGGCGTCAAACCAACCTGAACTGCTGCAACACCTGAAGACTGACGGCGAAGAAAAGACAGAAGTAGACCTTGGAGAAGAAGAAGAGAAAACATTGGGACTCCGCTGGTTCACGAGAAGAGATTCCATCGGATTCAGGGCAAACCTCCGGAACACGCCAGAGGAAATAGCCAAAGGACTTCAAGTGCCTACGAAGAGAAAAGTGACCAGTGCAGTAATGTCAACCTTCGATCCATTGGGACTAGCAGCACCGGTTCTCATCCAGGGCAAAAAGCTGCTTCAGAGCATTTGGCGAAGTGGCGTCGGTTGGGATGATGAAATAGAAGGGAAGGAGTACGAAGCATGGAAGACTTACCTAGAGAACATGAAGCTGCTACAAGACCTAGAGGTTCCGAGATGCCTGGCGCCACATTGCACTGAGGGGGAGCTGCACACGTTCACGGATGCGAGCGAATCTACGTATGCAGCGGTAGTTTATTGGAGGACAGAAGATGGGAATGGAACATACCATGTCAGCTTGGTAGCGGCAAAGGCAAGAGTCGCTCCACTAAAACCGGTGTCCATTCCAAGACTCGAACTACAAGCATCCCTCCTAGGAAGCAGACTGGCACATTCAGTAGAGAAGGAAATGGATCTGAAGGTAGCCAAAAAGACATTTTGGACAGACTCCAGCATCGTACTTTCTTGGATAAAGACGGACCCAAGAACTTTCAAGACGTTCGTGGCTCATCGCTTAGCGGAGATAGAAGATCTTACCAAACCGCAAGATTGGAGATGGGTGCCTACGGCGCAGAACCCTGCAGATGATGCAACACGCGACGTACCGAAACACTTCGATTGCAATCACCGATGGTATACGGGACCAAGCTTCCTGAAACTAGAAGAAGCACATTGGCCAGCGCCAAGAAGCTTCAAGAAGGAAACCACCGGCGAAGAAAAGGCAGCGAACGTCGTGGCAGCAGCAAGCACCTTTCATCCATCACCAGACCCCGAGAGGTTCTCCTCGTGGAGAAGACTTCGACGAGCCACAGCAAGAGTATTGCAGTTCCTACAACTCTGCAGAAGGAGTAAGAAGGTCAACGTCTGCAAGGAAGATCCCATGTGGAAGATAAAGCAAGGAAGAAAGGTGAAGACTATCAAGAAACAACAGAGGTCTCCGAAAGCAACAGAAAGGAAATACATACCGCTGGACGCTGGACTACTAGAGCAAGCTAAAACTCTATTGCTAAAGAGAAGCCAAGAAAGAAGCTTCAGAGATGACATCAAGTGTCTGCAGCAAGGAAAGCAATTAGAGGGCAGCAGCAAATTGAAAAAGCTCGACGTAGTACTAGAAGAAGGTCTCCTGCGATTAAAAGGAAGGATCGACGCGATACAGGGTGTGACAAGAGACTACAAGCGACCCATCGTGCTCGATAGCAAGGACAAGATAACACGACTTATCATTAAAGAATTCCACTGCTGCTTTAATCATGGAAATCATGCAACAGTGATGAACGATATACGACAACGCTTCTGGGTATTGGGACTAAAGTCAGCGATCAAGACCCAGTTCAAGAATGGTGCTGCTGGTGCCAGGAGTGTCGCCGAGCCAGAAGGATGGTGCGACGCACGAGGGGGAGACTGTCGGCGACGAAACACATAGGTATGATTAATCGCTGTCGGCAACGAGTCACGTCGATACGCGTCTCAACGAGTCAAGACATGTAAACGAGTCACGTCGATACGCGTCTCAACGAGTCAAGACATGTAAAGAACGATTGGCCGCTTTCTTAAGAAATTGTTGTGAAATTATTACGCAATATTGAAATAGTTACGCAATTTTAAAATGATTATGCAACATTAAAAATATTACGCAACTCGAAACGTATATAAACGGGAAATTTCGGGCTCAGTCATTCAGTCGCAACACAGCCGTTGAAGAGGCAACAAGGAAGAAACAAATCAAGAGCCGAAACCTGCGGATCAAGATAAAGTGAAGTGATTAGTTTCTGTTTGACAACGCCTTACGGGTCTTCGAGTTCGTAGTGACGTACATACGCATTCAGGGGTGCGTGGTGACGTACGTAGCCAGCGCAAGTTGCTACAAGGACGTACGTCAATTACGTGGGAGATTGTCCCAGGACGGTAGTGCGGGCATTGGACGTGTCCCTGCCGCCCGAAACAGTGGGGCTATAATTTTAATACTGACATAGATGGTAAAAATGTAAATTGGAATGATATTAAAATTTTACGAATGGTTAAATCGGAACCATTTAGCTTTTATTACAAGACTTCATACAGTGACACTGTTTTTAAACAAGTTGATGTTAGGAATAAACGAAAGAAAATGAATCAAATATCGGAAATTTCATTAAAGACAGCATATACCGAAAGGCAACAGTTGAGTACTAATAAGAAAAAAGATTTAAAAGAGTTAATAACAAAGAAGTTAATTCCTCCTTTTTATGCAAATTTTTATAATTCAATAATTTAATTTTGGTTTTTTTTTTTAATTATGTAAGAGTATTTGAATTTTGCATGCCTTTAATTGTTTAGAAGTTTGCTTTACGTTTTTTTTTCTTTGTTAACAATGATTGTGATTGATATTTGTTGTGATCTCAATGTTTATGTGAATTTGAAACGCTTAAATAAACCACTTTTCACTGCACTGTAAGCGTGAAAAAGGTTTGTTTTTATGTTATTGTTATTAAAATATATTTAAATTTTTAAGATATTTAAATTATACACAATATAAGAGACTGTTAATTTTTATACTAATTATTATTTGTGGTTAGTAATTATTTGTGATTTTAGGAGATATTTACTTGAGACTGACTGTACCTAATTCGTTATAATAGAAGATTTCTTTTTGTTTTTGTTTATAGTACTTAATTTAATGGTTTAAAGGTTTGGTTTACGGATTTTTTGCTAATAATGACTGTGATTGATAATATTTGTTGTGATCTCAATGTTTAAGTGAATTTGAAACGCTGAAATAAACCACTTTTCACTGCACTGTAGGGGTGAAAAGTGTTTGTTTTTATGTTATTGTTATTAGACATTTAAATTTTAAGGACATTTAAATGATAGACAATATAAGAGACTGTTAATTTTTATACTAATTATTATTTGTGGTTAGTAATTATTTGTGATTTTAGGAGATATTTACTGGAGACTGATTGTACCTAATTCTTTATAACAGTATATAGTTTTTGTTTTGTTTATAAAACTATATTTGTAACCATAAAGAGAAATAGAAAAACCAGATGATTCATAAAAATTTGTTTTATTTTTAAAAAATAGGGAAAATTTCAGTTTTCGTTTTATAAAAAAATGATGCATTAGTACATACAACCTCATAATTACAATTAAATAATCATAAAACGAAATATTATGATTTATTTTTAAAACTGTTTGTTATGTTTTAAAACTAAAGAGAATTTTTTTGACATACTACCTAAAATATTGTTCGTGTAATAAGTAATTTTTGGCATAAAGAGATTTAACTCGGAACTTTTTTTTCATCACCATTTTACAGCTATAATAGATTTTCACACAGTTTTATTTCTATTAATATATAAATCTCTGTAGTTTAAACTAATGATATCAATAGTAAAAGTCATGAAAAGCATTACAAATAATCGGTAATTTTTAATCAAACACATTGCGGAAAAAGTGCAAAACTTCAAACGCCGATTCCCACAAATTGTGATTTTTGAGTTAAATCTTTGTTTTATTAAGGGTGCGAATTATCGGTATTAAGTAGCCGCTGTAATAATTAGAGGCAAAAAACTATTTTTCCAAGCCCTTGATTGACTGTACTCTATAATATATAAGTTTTGTATTTAAAAAGTAATTTGAAACGACAATCTGTAATGACCGTAAGTTAACGGTTATTTTTAGTATCTCGAGTTGAAAAACCGTTACTTTCATGCGATTGCAAAATGAAAAATAAACATTAGGTTTTATTGTCACAAAATATTGAAAATACGTTATATAAACAGTCTTCGTATGTAAGTATAAATAGGTAGCGGATTCACTTTGTGGTTGGGTTTTTCCAAGTTCATAAATGAATGGATTATAATATAATCTTTACACCGTGACTTGCGATTCGTAATTACGTTCTAACTAATATAAATTTATTGCTTTTATTATTGTTATATTTAATGAATCATGTGTTTAACAATAACTGTAAATAGCTGTATGAAATAGTTTTGTTTGTTTTAGAGTAACGGTTTTTAAGTCACGTGTAAAGTAATTTTTTTATGAGTCGGGCTTAACAGTGCTCCCATAGCAACGAAGTAATTTTTTAAATCGTATACAAAATAATGACTCGATTAATTTAAAAAAATTCTTGCAGGTAGTATTCTTCAAGCTATATATGTTATATACTTAGTGTTTCACCCTTCTTTTTCTTCTTATCCTGAAAAGGGGGTTTATATTCAATCATGATTCCCAAGAAGTATGCAAAGAGTAATTGTTTACATCTTCTCCTCTGTTCTATATTCGAATAAAACGAATATACTATTTCTTGGTTTAGTACAATTTTGAATAATAGAATTAATGTCTTTTATAAAGTATATATAATTATATACATTAATTTAAGTATCATACAAGTTTTTTAAAAGGGACTACACGAAAAATTCACTCACTTACTCACTCACTTCAGCCTATCACAGTCCACTGTTGTTGGACATAGGCCTCCACAAGTTCGCGCCCGTCATTATGACGCGAACTCATGTGTTTTGCCCATAGTCACCACGCTGGGCAGGCGGGTTGGTGACCGCAGGGCTGGCTTTGTCGCACCGAAGACGCTGCTGCCCGTCTTTGGCCTGTGTATTTCAAAGCCAGCATGGATGGTTATCCCGCCATCCGTCGGCTTTTTAAGTTCCAAGGTGGTAGTAGAACTGTGTTATCCCTTAGTCGCCTCTTACGACACCCACGAGAAGAGAAGGGGTAGCTACATTCTTTAGTGCCGTAACCACACAGCACAATAAATCTCACGAAAAATTAATCTGAGTTAATTAAAAAACTTTTGCCAGAAAATATTAAAATAATGTCACTGAGGTCATTAATGATTAAACCAATGTTGAGTGCGTCCACTGAAGTCACCTTTAAAAACTTAATAAAACTTATTTGCGGCTAAAAGATTTGTACACATTTTTGTAACGATTCTTTAATTATATTCTTACTTTATCTGGACACTATTCTTTCTTCACAAAAAAACTAGATCATTTTCTACTACGCATAAATTGTTACTATTCTATTAGCTACCTTTTTTCATTGAATCAAATTTAATAATACACAACAAATTACGTAATTGATGAACAAGACATGACAAAATTTATAATAACTGACAGGTTTTTTAAAAAATAGTAGCTGCGGTTGATTGCTGATTTTGAAGTGTACTTGAAAAAGATAATATTATATTTCTTGATACGTAATTTAAAGCAACGAAAACTCAAAGTATCAATATGAGGATATATGACAGTCGTTACTGAATTTTTACTTGGTTATCAATTTAATTTGAATTTATCAATACATTAAATGCAGTTTTAGGTGATTCTTATTTTGATGTAAAATATAATGAAAAATAAATTAAGGCAAAACATGTTTAGAATTATGAAACGCGCAGGCTAACGTATGAACTCATTGGCGTGTGATATACGCTGTTGCGCAGTTTAGCGCCCGTCTCAAAATTACTAATTATACTTAATTATTGTAATGTTTTAGGTATATAATATTTAAGATTAGTTTTATTTGTTTTGGTAAGGTTTATTGAGACTTATATATGTGATGACAAATGAAATATTTTTACTAATATTATAGAACTGAAATTGTAAAATAGGTGTGAAAGTTAACATGGAGTAAGCATTAGTTATATTTTAATAACAAGTCTCCGGCAGTTACAAATTATTATTTGTCACTCACTTTTACCGCTTGACATGAGATGTCGATTTATAATGTTCGTAGTAAGGGACACACGAATGACGTAGACTTTGTTGCAAAACAAAACATGATTATCTTAAATCATTTTTTCATCTGACTAATTCTCAAAAGTATTTTTCCTTTTGTAATACGTTTACTAAGGTGCGATTAAAGCTATGTTATAAAAATAAATAGTGATTCATATTA
Source organism: Melitaea athalia (assembly GCA_905220545.2). Taxonomy (NCBI): domain Eukaryota; kingdom Metazoa; phylum Arthropoda; class Insecta; order Lepidoptera; family Nymphalidae; genus Melitaea; species Melitaea athalia. The sequence goes on from HG992193.1 coordinate 6,380,447, forward strand.
TTTATGCATGGAAAATTAACCATAATGGGTTTTCATGCGTAGATTTTTTGGAACAATCGAATGCAAAATATCTGCGGGATTTATCAGTCACCTTGCCCCAGAAAGGAAGCGTCGACCTAACCAATGGAATAACGTGGTTGTGGTGTTAGAACATTCAGTTTTTAGGTTATAATTTTTCCAAACTGAAGTATTCGAAGTCAGATATAGCTATTAATACGGTGAAAATAACAAAACTGATAATTTTAATATCTATAATGAATTAAACTAAACTGCAACAATATGCAACTGCTATACATCTGAAATAAACTTATTTTCCTTGTAGCCTAAATAAATCTATACATATAAATTAAAAGTAAAAAACAAGCTTTTATTTCATTGCACTAAAAGAATAAAACAAACTTTTCCTTTAAAACTTCTACTACAAACATAATATATCGCCATTATACAATTTAAGTACATGATTTAAAAGCTTGTCGCGAAATTTAACTATCGCAAATTAAATATTAAGTTCGCCAGGTCAGCTAGTCTTTATATAAAAGAAAGTCATCATTCGTTTTGAATCTGTACACTATCGTATTATCGTATGGAGTTTATGTGGATTTCATATTGTTCTTACCATATTTCCATTGAGACGTCATGTAATACAGAAATACTCAACATTTTTCAACGAATCAACATCAATGTGTATCAATCAATCAAGTATTTACTGCAAGATCATAAAACAATAATTATATTTCAATGGTCCAAAAGAGGTACTTGAGTTTAAAAAAATTTTTTATTATCGTAAAAGTACAAAGGTGATCTCTGTTTTATTAAACATATTCAGAAAATAAAAGTTAAATTGAGTTGTTTACCTATTTGTTGTAAAAACGATTACGAAAACAATTTATAATAAAAATATGTAAATTATTCATGAAAATTTTTTAGGGTGTGTGTGAAAATTTATTCAAACTTACCATAATGTATAACGGGTCTCTGACAAGCAATTTTTAATAAATATTTTTAAGCGAAGACGTGAGCAAAGCGTGTTAGATTTCAGGTTAATTTTTTGTGTTATTTAATTAAGTTATTCTATTAACTAATTAGTACCTGGGTGACCGAGCCTAGCTCGGTATTCTCATTTTATTTTTTGTTTTTTTTTCTCGGTATTTTTATATTTTAATTTTATTTAAATATTAAATCACGAGTGAAATTAAAAAAAAAAGACAAAAAATTTATCTGGAGACTGAGATTCGAACCCGGGTCAACACGATTTGACACCCGCCGATTTCCTAATTACGCTATTACAGCTTTGATGACAGTGGTGAAATTAAGCTTCGTATTCTAATGATAATTTTTCATTGCCTAAAAACAGGGCTAAAACGACATTTTTTTTTAAATGAATCCTAGCTAGATCAATTTTTCGCCCCCGAAATCCCCTGCATACTAAATTTCACGAAAATCGTTGGAGCCGATTCCGAGATTCAGATTATTTATATATATATATACAAGAATTGCTCGTTTAATAGTATAAGATATATGTGAGTCGCGGTAACTTTTGATTATATAAACTATTTTTTTTTAAAATCGCGTGCGTTCAAAGTACACATGTCAGAAGTGAAACTTCTTTGGCAAACTAATTCAGAAAAAAAAAATCAAAAAGTACCTAATTGAAAAAAAAAAACAAAAAGCTAACGTCACGCGGTGTTCCCAAGCGGTCACCCATCCAAGTATCTGTACTTGGATGGGTGACCGCTTTGCCGCGTTAGCTGTCGCTCAAATTTTACCCCTCATGCGCCTAAAGAAGTTTCACTTCAAAAAACTACAAATACCTATAATAAAATTACATTTTTAACCGACGAAAAAAATGGAGGAGGTTATCAATTCGACGGCTATATTTTTTTATGTATGATCACGCATAACCTTTTACAGAGTAGTCCAATTTTGATAAAAAAATTTTTAACCTACTTCAAAAAAGGAGGAGGTTACTCAATTGACCGTATATATGTTTTTTTTTCTTTAATGTTTTTTTTTTTTAGAATTATTAATACTCGTACATACTTCTAGGTACTTTAAGATTGAGTTTCTTTCATTATTTTTTACTTCTTAAAGGGAAATCAGGTTATTGTGTCGGGGGATTTTTGGAACGAAGTTCCTTATCGCGCGTTGTGAAAGGGGGCTAGACGGAAAAAATGAAGATCAAACGGTGTCACGACAGTTTTGAGTTGTCACGACAGTTTTCCCGTGCGGCGTGCGCGTGTTTCTCTGTCTCTCTCTCTCTCTCTCATAGAAAGCAAGCCAGTTATTTTCGCTTCGTCTTTCTATTTTGCAGTGAACAGTGTGGTGTTTATTTTTTGACCGACTTCAAAAAAGGAGGAGGTTACTCAATTCGACCATATATATGTTTTTTTTAAATGTATGTTCAGGGATAACTTCGTCGTTTATGAACTGATTTTGATAATTCTTTTTTGTTGGAAAGGAGATATCCTAACTTAGGTACCATGATAAGGAAACCAGGATCTGATGATGGGATCCCAGATAAATCGAGGGAAACCCTCGAAAATCGTAGTGACGACTAGTGCGTTTGTTAATTAATTTATTATTTATTACTTGTTGATGCAATTGAAGTCGGTTTTTTTCGTTTGCGAGCAAACACAATTATTATTAGAATAAGTATACCCCGAAGTTGGTAGAAAAACAGGAGATGATTGACTCACTGATTGTAAGGTATGACCACGAAAACTTTTTACAGAGTAGTCCGATTTTCATAATTCCTCTTTTTATTGCAAAGGAGATGTCCCAAGGGTGGTTACATGATAACAAAACTACGATCTGATGATGGAAACCCAGAGAAATCGAAGAGAACTTTCAAAAACCGTAGTGACGACTAGTGCGTTTGTTAATTTTTTTCATCTACTTGTCGATGTAATTGTAGTCGGTTTTTTTCGTTTGCTAGCAAACACAATTATTATAAGTACGTCGGGGTATATTTTCACTAGAGATTTTGGAATAAAAAAGGAAACCCAAACGATCAGGTCATGTACAAAGTTTTGTATACCATTTACATATACTTTTTATCAGCGAGTAGAAGTCATGGCGGTCAGAAAACAAAAACAACGGTTAGTTGTTATGATTACAGCACTATTTCATTGTCTATTCAAATTGAATAAGAGATAAATTATTATTTAAACAAATTTTATTTGTATATTTTCACCATCCTGTTACAATATAAGGTCGTTTTAATTTTTTATAATTAATACCTTTACAAAAAAAAAAAATTATATATTAATATTAATTAATAGTTAAATTTAAATGCTATTTAATTATTAAAATGAACACTAAATCACATGGCAGAATACCCACAAATCATTTAAATAAAGTATATTGTATCGTAAAACAATTCAGTCTGAGCTCTGATTATGAGAAACAGTTACAATCAAACAAAAACCAATTACATCGGCTTAAGTTTAATAGCTTTGAAGTCAATTTCTTAAATACCTTTCGTCATAAAGTTATTTTATAGCTGGAATTTTAATTACGAATTTTTCGTGTATATTAAATATAGATGGCGCTACTATAGGGATGATTGGAAAGTATATATATTTTTTTCAAAACAATTACAGTAATTTGACGTAACAAGTTAAATCCTTGAGTTTCAATCTATATGGTAAAACTACAGCCACAAATCATTTTTCTAATTCCTGCGGTTGTCTGTGAAACCTAAGGTAAAGATTTATCGAGGATAAGAACCAAATTTTAAACCTTTTCTTCATGTGGTATGTAGAAGTATTAGAATTAACACAAGTCTTATAACTTGACTAGCTGACCCCGTAAACGTTGTTTCGCCATATGTGTTATTAACCCCCGCAACCCCCTCTTGTGGGTGGAATTTCGTAAAATTCGTTCTATGCTGACCTCTACTCGGCGAAAGCAATATTCCTACCAAATTTCAAGTCTCTACGCCTTATGGTTCCAGAGATATCATGATGAGTCAATAGGTGGAAATCTCTTTTATATATAGAAGATAAGGCATCAAGATTGGGTACCAATCAATTATATTAAATATAAATAATTATAAAACTGCGATTTATTAACGCTTGTAATTTATCTAGTTTCACTTTAAAGCCATGAGTTGTATTCCAGTAAAAACTCCTAAGTCTTCGTTGATATTGTTTTTGATTCTCGATAAATCGATGATATGCGATGATAGGTCTAGTTTATCTGCGATCATAGGATAGTATCGATGCTAACAGGTGGTAAATATGTACATCCTTTTTATTTACATGTATTTTTATTTTATTAGGTACATTTACCCGCATATTTTATCCATGATTCGGTTGAAGATGTTCGTAAAAGGACAAAACGACGTGATCGTGCACACATAATAAACATTTGTCATTAATAATATATTTTAGAATTATACCTATACCTATTGCGTTCGTATATAACATGAAAAAGTTTGTTTTTTGTTTACTTCAGAATAATTTTAATCGGCATTGGTATATTATGTTTGTAAGAAGTTTTTGATATGATTAGAATTTTCAGGCAATTTGTTTATGTCAAAGTTCTATCACTCTATTAGAAGACAAAACTATATTCGTGGTTAGTTTCTATAATTTATCTATCTAGACATCTATAATTTGTCTTCTAGAGGCATAATTTTGGTACAGTCAGAAAAGGGGTTTACGTCAGACCTTTATCTGTATTATAAACATAATTGATAGACTCGTACGAGTATAACAAGTTACGAACAAACCATTATATAGTTTATAGTAAATGTCAGTTAACGTGTAAATCGTTAATTCTTTTACCGGTATACATATATATTAAGTCACATTAATGGAAGTAAATCCATTGCAATCAAGGCGTAATTATGACTTACTTTGTTTAAAAATCCTTTCAGTTTGGACTTAATGTTTAAGATCAAATTGACTAAGAACTTAATCATTAAAATCTAATTCAATCTATATCTATCTGATATCTAATGTGGTACCTACATGTCGAATAATCTGCAAGGTAGCGCAATTTTTTTTTTTTTTTTGTAAAGTTTATGTTCCCACGAGACAAAGTTTCTGTACAAATCCTAGTGGTAAATAAAACGCATGTACTAAAAATATTATGAAATTATAATTTATATTTCATAAGCAATCGCTGCACTAACAGATACTCCGAATAATATTATATTTAATTATTATTTTCATAAATAGTCTCCACATATTTTTGCACCGATTAAAGTTTTATTAAACTCAGAAAGTGATATCTCTCATAGTATTTATTTAAATTAAATAAAGGACAATACTAACCGACATTAAACGCCCAAGTTGGCTAACTCATTTATTTGCGAAACAAATGAATATAAAATTAGAGCTCTCTCTGGAATAGTTATGCGAAAGTTCTATTGCGGACGACGGTTTTGATTCGCTCGGAGTAAATATTTGTAATATGTGTAATGGCTTTATAATTGATAGAATAACCATAAAAAATCTATATATTAATACGTGAAGCAAAAATTTTGTACTCCTTTTAAGAAAATTGCGCGTACGGAGGAGTGTTAGATTTCGCACAGTTATAAAGGAGTGCAGAATAATAATATTTTTTTTTAAATTATGCACACAAAGTACATGAAATAAATAAAAAAATTACTCACCTAACATGTATTTGACACACACATGCATAATATAATACTCTTTTGTTTATTATTATAGAAGCATAGTCTTTGACAACAGAACCTTATTAATGCTCAAACTTATAATTTAAATCAATTGTGGTCGAATTTCGACCACTGCCCCCCTAGCCAAGTTGACAATCTACAATCGATAACGCTATTAGAAAACTAACAAATGTATGGGTTTATTAGTTTTCTAATAGCGTTATCGATTGTAGATTGTCAACTTGGCTAAGGGGGCTGGGCGACTACAAGTATAAATAAAAAAACTTTATTATAGCATTTTTTTTTTTGTAAATTAAAAAAAAATACTGGAAGTGTTAGAAAAATCTAATACCTAGACCAGTGTTCCGCAAAGGGTGTACCGCGGCACACTGGTGTGCCGTGGTCGTTAATTGGTGTGCCTCGGAAACATAAACTTTACGTTTCTTGATTAAGAATAAATATTGTTTCGATGATTAATAAATATAAAATGTTGATTAATATTACTTAAAAAATTATATTTTATTTCTGGTGTACCTCCAAAATATTTTCCCTTTCCTAGGTGTACCTTGAACACAAAAAGTTTGCGGAACACTGACCTAGACCACGACGCTTGATATTTGCCGCAAACTCTAAGCTTCTACAAACGCTTGTGTAAGTTCCAAGTACCAAACATCAACAGAAAAAGGAGACTTGACGAACATAATTAATAAATTGATTCTAATTCTAGGCTTGATTTAACAAAAAAAAAGTATACAATAATTGACAAATGAATAATGGAGGCTAAAAATTATTTTTCATTTTTATGCAAGAATCAAGAGGAACACACATCAGTTTTTCAGTACCTACCATAAGTTCATCCAAACTTGAAAAAATGTACGCTGACGCTTGCGGCAAAGCTCTTTTGATTTGCATCAAAAAGTCGACCCTAATTCGACCAACCGAATTCGATCAAATCGTCCATACTAGCCTACACAAGCAAAACCAAGCGCTCTATCCACGCGGTTGAATTTTTAACTGACCAATAGTAAAAACTCGGCATAAAACTTACACGTAATTGTTTTTTTTTACAATGGAAACATAAAACAATAATTCAAAACAAGTTAATAAAATTAATATAACTATACCTTGGGTCGTTAAGGTCGTCGACAAAAATATGTACTTAGTTAGAATTTGTCTTTGATTTAAAAAAATTACACACATTTTATTTCTTTTATATATTTTTGTATATTATGTATTAATATTTATAAACTATGTTACATTTATTTTATTTATATTATGAGTATTGAAATCAAAACCGTGAAAGTATTGTAACTTCAATTTTTATAAAAATTTGACTCTCTGAGAAAAGATATATTTCTGTACTCCAGTGCGTGTATATAGGTACAATAACAAAACGTCGTATATGCGAGTTTGCCGTATTGTTATAAAATTCTCAGTGATTTGTAACCGGACCGACGTAAGAACGAATAAAAAAAGGCGGAGAACAGGAAAAACCACGAAAGAAATTAAATTAATTCTCATAAATGTATCGACATTACCACAAAATCTAATAAAAAAAATACGCATCGTGATACGCCTATTATAAGATTTAAATATAACTTTACGTAACATTTTTATGATATTAATATTAATGTTTATTCATTTTTGAAAATGTAATTTCTATTATAAAACGCAGTTACTGATGGATAAGGTTATTATTTACGGTATAACTGATGGAACAACATTAATATTGTTTATTTTATTTACAGGTTTCGCAATATATTTATCTCAATTTACTTATATTCATTATTTTAGCATTTTTAGCAACTGTCTTGTTAGTAAAAGCCATTTAATTTAATTTTAACAGGTAGGGCAGGAAATTTCCTGCTCAAAATATGGAGCAGCCCGACTGGGGTAGTACCTCGACCTTACAGAAGAACACAGCTAAATAATACTGTTTTCAAGCAGTATTTATTGTGTTCCTGACTCCTGTTGGTGAGTAAGGTGACCAGAGCTCCTGGGGGGATTGGGGATAGGGTCGGCAACACGCTTGCGACGCTTCTGGTGTTGCAGGCGTCTATAGGCTACGGTAGTCACTAGTCACTTACCATCAGGTGAGCCGTACGCTTGTTTGTCGACTTACTAACATAAAAAAATAATAATTCAGGTTTAAACTCTGAATGAAAATTTCTTTACTTACCATACTTTTAAAATTCTAGCAAAAATTTGACTTTGACATCTCTGATCTTATAAAGTCTATTGTAGTACGTCATCAGAGTAGGGCAATTCCGCAAGGGATTAAGCCAAAGGAGAAGAAGAAGTAGTACGTCATCTATATATTAATACGTGAAGCAAAAACTTTGTACCCCTTTTTACGAACATTGCGCAGACGGAGGAGTATCAAATTTCGTACACTTATAGTTTATATAGTAAAAGAGTGCAGAATACTAATATTTTTTTTTAATTATGCATCAAAATATATTAAATAAATAAAAAGAAACATTACACACACTTCCATGTATTTGACACACACACGCATATTATACTCTTTTGTTGATTGTCAGTCTGTAGTCAAATTGATTTTTTTTAAAAAGGTTCTTTATTTTCATAATTTTTTGGTCTTCTTTAAATATTACAATTATGGTCGATTTTCGACCTTTGGGCGACCACTAGTAGGTATAAATTAAATAATATTATTTTAAAAAATATTTAATTATTTCATTTGCAAAACTTTCACCCTGAGACTAAAGGGGGTGATAGACGTACAAACTTAAAGTACGCGGTTTTTAAGATCGCGAACTTACTCGGCTCGACGTCGGTGACACACGTGAAGCTTACTCATTCTGTATTGCGATGTCGTCGACAGCAGAAGCTTTGTGCTATTTAGAAATTGTATCGTATTACATTTTAAAAACATTCATTTTGAGAAACTTCTCAATCAAAATTAACAAAAACTACAAATATCTACGCTACAAGCGTTGCGCGTTCACTGACTGGCGAAACAAAATTGTGTTTTCTCGCAAAAAAAAAAACCGACTTCAATTACATCGACAAGTAACACATAAGACGAAAAAATACTCGTAGTCAAGTTAATACGCGTTATCAAAGTTCACTTAAAAAAAGTACTTATTATATCTCGATCATATTTAAATGGGACCACATGAAAACTTGAATACTCCATTAGCTTTTGATTTATACAACAAACATCAAAATCGGTGCACCCAGCAAAGAGTTATAAGGTAGGTATAATACAACGTAGGGTGACGAAATCACAGTCAAGTAAAACGCATTATTAGATATAACGCAAAAAGTACTTGTAAAATCTCGATTAAATTTAAACGGAACCACATGACAAGCATAATATTTTGACTAAAATAAGAATCATTAAAGTCGTACACCCTGAAAAGTGCATAACTTTTAGTATAAGACAACGTAATTCGACGAAAAAATAGTCAAGTAAATACGCATTATTAGATACAACTTGAAAAGTACTTGTAAGATATAAATTAAATCTAAATGAGAACACATGACACGTACCATCTTTCGATTAAATTAAAAAATATCAAAATCGATTCACCCAGTCAAAAGTTCTGAGTTAACATACATAAAAATAAAAGATTATATAAAATACAATCGAATTGAGAACCTCCTCCTTTTTTGGAAGTCGGTCAAAAATGGCGGCTCGCGGCTCGCAGTGCTGCCACACGTACGAGCGGAGGCGGGTTACGAGCAAAATTTCAAACTTGTCGGATCGCCAACGAACTTACTCGGCGGTTTTAAAGTACGCGTACTTAGGGTGACACACAGGCGAAAAAGCTTGTCGAGCCACAAGTTCGCGTACTTACTCGCACGTCTATCACCCCTTTAAAGGGGGTGATAGACGTACGAACTTAAAGTACGCGGTTTTTAAGCTCGCGAACTTACTCGGCTCGACGTCGGTGACACACGTGGAGCTTACTCATTCTGTATTGCGATGTCGTCGACAGAAGAAGCTTTGTGTTATTTAAAAATTGTATCGTATTAAGTACATTTTAAAAACATTTATTTTGAGAAATTTCTCAATCAAAATTTAAAAAAAAACTACAAATACTTAAGCTACAAGCGTTGCGCGTCCACTGACTGGCGAAACATAATTGTGTTTTCTCGCAAACGAAAAAAAAACGACTTTAATTATATCGACAAGTAACACATAGACGAAAAAATACTCGTAGTCAAGTTAATACGCGTTATCAAAGTTGACTTAAAAAGTAGTCATTATTTCGCGATAATACAACGTAAGTCGACGAAAAAATAGTCAAGTAAATACGCATTATTAGATACCATTTGAAAATTACTTGTTAGATATAAATTAAATCTAAATTAGACCACATGACACGTACCATCTATCGATTAAATTAAAAAGTATCAAAATCGATCCACCCAGTCAAAAGTTCTGAGGTAACATACATAAAAATAAAAAATTAAATTAAATACAATCGAATTGAGAACCTCCCCCTTTTTTGGAAGTCGGTCAAAAATGGCGGCTCGTGGCTCGCAGTGCTGCCACACGTACGAGCGGAGGCAGGTTACGAGCAAAATTTCAAACTTGTCGGATCGCCAACGAACTTACTCGGCGGTTTTAAAGTACGCGTACTTAGGGTGACACACAGGCGAAAAAGCTCGTCGAGCCACAAGTTCGCGTACTTACTCGCACGTCTATCACCCCCTTAACACTAGCTTAGTATGGCTTTCATAGTTTATAATATAGCGTTTTAAAATAAATTAAATTTCAATATTTTCTCATTGGGGTTGTCTGTGTCTATTATTAGATTTAATATTGTTATTATCCTTATGTAATTTGAAGTTTGCAATAAAGTATTAAATCATTATCATCATCATCATTTCAGCCTATTGCAGTCCACTGCTGGAGATAGGCCTCCACAAGTTCGTGCCAAAAATGGCGTGAACTCATGTGTTTTGCCCATAGTCACCACGCTGGGCAGGCGGGTTGGTGACCGCAGGGCTGGCTTTGTCGCACTGAAGACGCTGCTGCCCGTCTTCAACCTGCGTATTTCAAAGCCAGCAGTTGGATGGTTATCCCGCCATTGTTCGGCTTTCTAAGTTCCAAGGTGGTAGTGGAACAATGTTATCCCTTAGTCGCCTCTTACGACACCCACGGGAAGAGAGGGGGAGGCGTATATATGGAGGCGTATGTATGGTTGTTTGACGTAGCCACACAGCTGAAAGTATTAAATAAACAAATTAAATGTATAAACTTGGTTCAAAAATATAATTATGCTTATAATTATAATCGTTTTTTAGACTTTATAACGGGAAAACCACAACAGTCGGACTAAGTGAAGCTTTCGCCAACATACACCAGAAGAATGCGTAACTTTCTTATTTTTAAGTATGTAATTTTACACTTTCTACTTGGGAAAATACAAACTTAAATGGTAAACAGAAGCTATTGCTAAATATTTGTACTCGTATTACAAATGTTGTAATGATTTATGACCCCATTTCTAAATGCTAATCTTTTCAATAACAAGTTTTTCATTCAATAATTATTATTAACACATAATAAATTCTTATTGTTTCAAGATATATTCTTATTTATATTTCATGTTACAGATACGTTAATTAGTATTATTAGTATTTATTAAATGAAACGATTTACATATGTATTTTCTCAGTATTTAAACTAAGTGAACAATTAACTTTTTACGACAATTGCTCATTAACTATTTACAGAACGTTAAAACTAATTAGGTTTTACCCAGTTTTATTAATATAATTAATCTAAAGTCATCATAGTCTTTAGTTTGACTATCTTCTATCTTAAAATTAATTATATTTTTAATCTATACTAATATATAAAGTTGAAGAGTTTGTTTGTTTGGTTGTATGTTTGTTTGTTTGTTTGTTTGAACGCGGTAATCTCTGGAACTACTGGGCCGATTTGAAAAATTCTTTCAGTGTTAGATAGCCCATTTATCGAGGAAGGCTATAGGCTATGTATCATCACGCTAAGACCAATAGGAGCGGAGTCCACGCCGACGAATTCGCGTGCAGAAGCTAGTGTATAATAAATATTATTCTGTGCACGTCATTTCAAATATTGTTTTATGACTTATATTTACTCATTTTTTTCATATTTTGCCTTTAAAAATATATCATTTTATGTATTAGCAGTTTATTTATTATTTATTGCACATAAAACTTTTGTACAGTATTTGTATACTAATATAGTTAGCAACGAAAGACTTATCCCTAGAAGAAATACCATCCAGCCAACCTGTGATAGTGAGATACTTGAAAATATCAAGCTAATTAAATCTATACTAATATATAAAGCTGAAGAGTTTGTTTGTTTGTTTGTTTGTTTGAACGCGGTAATCTCTGGAACTACTGGGCCGATTTGAAAAATTCTTTCAGTGTTAGATAGCCCATTTATCGATGAAGGCTATAGGCTATGTATCATCACGCTAACACCAATAGGAGCGGAGTCCACGCCGACGAAGTCGCGCGCAGAAGCTAGTAATAAATAAGCTTGGTGTTATCCATTGCACCTCGTATATCACCGTGTAGCTGTGTGAGGAGCGGAAGCCAGACTATTAGAGATATAGGATATCTATGCCTATAATAAAACTGTTACACATCTGAATCTGTACGTTGAAGATACTTATTTTTAATTATTTTTTCGGAGGCTATGTGGAAGGGCTTTACAATAAACCAGAAATATACAGAAAACTTGAGATTTGACAACGCCTTAGCGCAACGGTCTCAGCACCAGCTAATGGCTGTTATGCTGGCGGTCGCAGGTTCGATCCCCGCACATGGCATACATTTGTATTGGACATACATTTGTTTAACGTGGTCTGGAGGTTTGTGCTTGTGTATTGTGAGTGCTTCTGGACCCCAGACACAGGAGTAAGTCCTAGTAGTCTATTGAGTGTGAGGCGGCTGTTTATAGTTTAAAAAAAAACCTGTTTTTCATACGAGATTATAGCTATCGCCATAATAAAAACTACGTGGTAAGTCTCTATTGCATCTAAATTAAGGAATAGGTATAATGTTTAAAAACTACACAATACATATTGGAGAAAGTGGCAATAAAAGAAATATTTATATTTAAAACCATATTAGACTGGGACACATCCCGATTGTTATTAATTATCAAATACGAAATCAGACAAAATTGCCATACTTGTAATAAAGATAAGCCATTGAATTGAACGAAGTATGTTTACTAGAAGTGTTGAGCCATTTTAGATGACTGATTTCGGACTTTTTGTAATTATATAAGCCTACGCATTTCTGCGATCAGACAATGTTGATAAGTGTTTACAGATTTAATAGTTGGTATACATCCCGAAATAGATTTTGCGTACCTAGATGAAGCTTATTAACTATACTTTTTAAGGTTGATATTGTAACTCTTAAGAAAATTGAAGTTACCTATTATTAATCCGCAGAAGATGTAGCTCGGAAAATTAGATTCACGTGAAATAGATTTCGATAAGCGGTGAATGGGAGCATAAAAACAATTCATTAGTTTGTCTTTTTATTTATAAATAAACAAAAATAAGTAAATTAGCGCATTATATTCAACGACCCCAAATATAACTAACTCACATGTTGCGAATTCGGAAATACCTACAATACACAAAATAGGTACACAAGCACAAAAGCCTAGATCACAGACTGAAGACGCCTGTATGAACAGATCAGCCACTGCTATGACTGCTGTGTCAACGCGTAGTAGAATTCATGTACACCATTTGGCATTTTCGCCTTCTATCATTATGCATTATACAAAGAGAGTTTTCATGCGGTTAATTTCCACTCCGATTATATATACCGTGTTTGCAATTCATTGTGTTACTTTTTGCAGCTATAACAACCGTGCAAATTAAGCTTTGCATGTGACTTTTGTGTGACTATTGTAAACTTACTGCCTCGATTTAACGTGAAAGTTAATCATCATGGTTTATTTGTATTAATGATTATAATCCAAACAATTCCAAAAATGTATTAACTTACAATTGTATATGTAAGTGCTTTATAAGTGCTCATAAGGTATAATATTTCACAAGCAAGCAATTACAAAGCTATCAGCCGTAAATTTTGAAATTAATAAGCTCTTATTACATTTCGGTACTACAATTGAGGCTCCCATATGTAACTGAAACACGTTTAAGTAGCTAAACGATATAACATAGCATTTTGATTGGATAGTTATCATTTTCCATTAGGAAATTGACAGTTCTTATATCCTAGCTCCATCATTGTTGCTTATGTTTTCTTTGCCCTTGAAAAGTTTAACACTGTTTTTTATCAATAATTTTCCAAACTCTACGTATTCACTGAATTAAAAAGAGATTTTAGCCAAACAAATAGTTAGTAGTCTATAATCACTTATCATTTAATTCATATCAGTTTAAATTATTAATAAAATAGCGAGAAAACTCTTTTTGCAGTACTAGGAAACAATTACATCGAGTATTTAATAGAAAGCGAGAGCTACTTTATTAAGGATTGTATTGATAATATGATACTTAGTTTTACGTTGTAGAAGTTGGTTAAATACTTTAGTCTCAGTAAAGTGTTCTACTCGTACAAAAATATTATAATGTATAGAAAAGAATATAAAACAATCAAATATTACAACTGGACTAGTACGTAATTTTTAATCTTTATACTTATACATATACCTATATAAAATCGTCGAGTCATTTACTTATCACGAAATTTCAAAAATAACTGGATACATAAAGCTTAAATTTGACATGCAATTGGTTTACGGTTAACACGTTCACTGCGTAAGGATTTTTAGTGTACTTTTTGCTGGTGCGTCATGAGGTTATATTGACCCATAGAGGACTTTTTTACAGTGCGTCGTGTGGTCAAATAAGCCCTCATTCTCTTCTGTCTTGATATAGGTTTTTCTCAATGGTGATAGTAATTATTGAATATATTTTATATTGAGATCAAAGACCAATAACCAAGCAATATATACCTAGCTGCGTTTTTAGCTCGCTTGTTTCGTTTAGCGTCTAAAAGAGAAACAATTTGTGGGGTCCGTTTGACCACACAACGCACTGAAGTTATCAAAGCACTAGTGATGGGAAACACGTCTGTTGTACATCACTCGATAAATTTTCCCAAAATTTTATTGAGCCTACTGTATTTGTTTGTATGAACTAACTTTAAGAGGCTTTAAAATTAAAATACAATATTAATAGTGTATGTATTTGTAAAGTGTTTTATTAAGTGTTATAAAATAATCATTATTAATCATAATTTTAGGTTTCTTGAATCAATCAGCGCGTTTCAATCGTTTGGTTAGTAGGTAGGTACGTAATATAACGTAATTTATGATTCTTGACATTGAAAACTTTCCCTGTGTTTTTCGTTGAAGCATGGCAAACAAAAATACTATGATGATCAAGACAATGATGACTCCCAAAAACCTAAGCATTTCATTGTAATTAGTAGGATTGTATAAAGCTATGGAAGAAAAATGGCTTCAAGCGACGCGACGTCTTAACTGTCGATAGCGTGGCACAACACTGAGTGCACGAAATGGCGCGAGCGCATCGTTCAGTGCGGGTGTGAGGTGCGCGGAGCGGTAGGTCATATTGACCTCACACCGCACCAGGGTGAAACTTTTTTCTTTAGGTGCGGGTGAGGTCAAATTGACTCACGAGTATTTCAAAATACTGGATTGTTCACGTTAAAGTGGCAATAACAATGGTATTTAAAAAAAAATCCTACGATAGAAATACACAAAGTTATGCCTTCCGCACCAGGGGAAAGAACGCTATTTTGCGCGCCGCACCACATGAAAGTTCACTATGAGCCAATATGACCTCACAACGCAGCGAACGTGTTAATGGACGTCCGCTAAAAACGGATTTTCGATACGGCTGGATTATAGAAGTCTAAGGGTTCGAGCAAGTTTGAATGAAAGTACATCAATTTTTGTTTGCAATTTGATAGAAAGATAGCTAACAGTTAGAAGACGTCTTCTAAGAAGTAATTTCGCGGCTAGAGACGCAAACAGAGGACTAAGGACTCTCAGAAGTTTTTGAAAAAGTTCTTCATTTTTACGCTATGAACTTTAAATTTGATCACATTAAGAAATTCTAAGTTCTCTTGCGAAAGTCGTTTTTTTGCCCTACAAACGCTTCAAGTATCTATGTATTCAATAGACGTCCGTTAAGAAAATATTTTGTAAAATTGGACATTTAAGTGGCTGAAGGAGGGGTTCAAAGTTTGTACGGAAGGTCTGTTATTTTGAAGTAAGAAAAATTTAAACTTGTTTTTGGTCTACTAACTACTACGATACTAATTTATCATTGTGACTATCTTACCTAAATTTATTATTATTTATTAATACCTATATAAGATAAAACAATTTTCCTTGTATATTAATACGTGCGAAATCTTGACACACTTCTTTGAAATTAATGTCAAATGTTATGGACACTAAATTGGGGAAAACCACATTTTGATAATTTGATACAAAATAACGCGTTTATTGTAATGTGTACATAATACATCTACACAAATATTATAAAGCTGAATAGATTTTTTGTAAATTTATTTGTTTGTTTGAACGCTAATCTCATGAGCTCTGGTTCGAATTCAAAAATTATTATTGTATAGGATAGTCCATTTACTGAGGAAGGCTATTGGCAAGGGTTCAAAACCGGGAAATCCCGGTACCGCAAGGACCGGGATTACCCGTTACTTTGATCGGTCAAAAAGAACCGGAATATCAAATTTCGGTCCTGGTTCTTTCGATAGTTTCGGGAACTTTATTTTAATTACAGTAAAATCATTTAATTACAGTATAAAAACATATAAGTGCTAATAAATAAAAGACAAACGCTTCAATAGTACTTAAACACAATCAAAGCGTCAATCACATAAAGTCAGGCAACTGTGATTGATCGTCTCAGGGGTATTTTGACATCTCTAAACATCTCTAAACAAAAATCCACTCATAAAAACAATGTTTCAAAACACGTAAGACTACTTATTTTGAATCAGGAGTTAATAAATCAAGTCGATGTTGCGATGAAATACAAAATAGGATAAGTTTCAATAAAAGAAAAACGATTTCCCACGTTTATGTCGTACGACCATCGATTGATTGATTTGAAAACTTCGTGAAAGTAGAATTACTTGATTGATGAGTTTTCCGGTGTTGGATTGTTCACAATTCAACAGTTTATACTTTATTTTAAATGATACTGTATGTGCTGTGTAAGTAAATAATTTTATTAATTCTAAGAGAAGTTATTAAATAGTACATTTAAATGTAAATATAAATAATTAAAATCGTGTTTAAGGCAACTTTAACATTGAATATTTAATATATTTTTAAAAACTATCTAGGCAGACGATAATTTTTGTAAAATTGAAAACATAGCTGCTTCACATGTTATGATTACGTGTATTGTAAAGAAGTTTGCCTGAGTAAAAGTTTCGACGTTTGAAAAATAGCATGAAAAGTTTTACAGAGATGACACATTAAAATGAACACCTGGATATTAACAAAAGTTCCAAATTAAAAAAAAATCCCTCCAATATAAAAAAATCCTCTAAAAGCGTTTATGCAGAATTCTTCCCAACGTGTTTTATTTCAATAACACAAGGAAAAATTTAATTAAACCATTAATAACGTAGTAACCATTATAAGACGTCATATAAAAAGTTTAGTTCCATCCTATTTTCAATTACAGACCGCTTAGGGTCTGCGATGCTTAAGATTCTTGCTCCAACTTTTACTTGGCCTGAACTTTTTCTTGAAGTTATTTTTACTTTTGTACGGATTCAAATTATTGCTTTAATTTTGAATATTAATTCTCACTCACTCACTGATTTCAGTTATAAAAATAAATATGAACTGTTTCGTTTTATGTGCGTTAGATATCTGCCTGATATAGTTTTGTATACATTAAATTTTATACAGTTTTATCACTTCAAGTAGGAGGTACTTGCTTACTTGTCATGATAAAACTGATTCTGGCTGATTAAACTGACTGATTAAAGGCATAGAGACTGGTAATTACTATCACTTCCTTAGAGAGTACAAAAAATATTACTAGCTTAGTTGATAAAATATCAAAAATAATAAGAAGAGTCAGTGAAAACACATAAAAGACATAGTAATAACTAATTTGACATCATATATTTTCTGTTGGAATATAACGAAAATCCAAGTATTTTGCTAACACTTGTTCTATCCAGTGACCTGTTTACATTCAAATCATTCACGTCGCGTTAACCATTTTTCATTCCTATGACGTATTAAATTTCTGTTACACAATAAATCTAATCTTAGAAAAGTGAATACGCATTTTTCTTTTCCTCTGCGATCCATATAACAACATTTTCTTTCTGAAGCTTTAAAATAGTTTATCCTATCTTGTTTGAGCCATTGTTTCCGAGATTTATCCTATAATATTTCTCAACGAGATTAATGCGCTTAAGTTTCTGAATAAATCAATCTCGACTAGAATTTGCCGGTCGTTTGAAATCGACACAGATGCAATTCAAACAATAAATTGTTTTATTATAAATTTAATTCAGTTATAAATAAAATTTATTTTACCATCTGTTTCAGTATGATGAATATTCAGAATTAAAGTTTTAAAACTTTTAAGCACATCTTAAGGATATAATAATAAAAACACTTAACCCTAAATTTAAATAAATGAAAAAGGCTTTAGGAACATAATCACTAACTAAAAGCAAAAAAAAAATCAGAAAAAAAATTATTACTAACCAGCTGATTTTTTTTCTTTTAGTTACTTAATATTTATATAATTTGATGGTAATATTGTCCTACAAATTGCGTGGTACGTTATCCCGGTCCTACGCTCACTGCCGCTCTACCTCCTGCTAACTCTATTATCTACCACAATCGAGAGTTTTCGAAGAGGAACTTTTTGTTCGTCTCATCAAAATGAAGCTACTCACGGAAAATTAGCTTGATACTGATCAGGTTAAAAAAATGTACTAGGGATCCCTACCTATAATTGTAACGTTTATATTTTCATACAGGTACTCATATACTACAAAGGAATACAATATAGAAGTCACGTTTCTGTGTCTCCAGGTGACATACATGACATTTTCATAAAAGGGGTGATAGACGTGCGAGTAAGTACGCGAACTTGTGGCTCGACGAGCTTTTTCGCCTGTGTGTAACCTTAAGTACGCGTACTTTAAAACCGCCGAGTAAGTTCGTTGGCGATCCGACAAGTTTGAAATTTTGCTCGTAACCTGCCTCCGCTCGCACGTGTGGCAGCACTGCGAGCCGCGAGCCGCCCTTTTTGACCGATTTCCAAAAAAGGAGGAGGTTCTCAATTCGATTGTATTTTATATAATTTTTTACTTTTATGTATGTTAAGTTGTTAACTCAGAACTGGGTGACTGGGGTGAATCGATTTTGATATTTTTTAATTTAACCGAAAGATGGTACGTGTCATGTGTTCTCATTTAGATTTAATTTAAATATCTTACAAGTACTTTTCAAGTTGTATCTAATAATGCGTATTTACTTGACTATTTTTTCGTCGAATTACGTTGTCTTTTACTAAAAGTTATGCACTTTTCAGGGTGTACCGACTTTAATGATTCTTATTTTAGTCAAAATATTATGCTTGTCATATGGTTCCATTTAAATTTAATCGAGATTTTACAAGTACCTACTTTTTGCATTATATCTAATAATGCGTTTTACTTGACTGTGATTTCGTCACCCTACGTTGTATTATACCTTATAACTCTTTGCTGGGTGCACCGATTTTGATGTTTGTTGTATAAATCAAAAGCTAATGGAGTATTCAAGTTTTCATGTGGTCCCATTTAAATATGATCGAGATATAATAAGTAATTTTTTTAAGTGAACTTTGATAACGCGTATTAACTTGACTACGAGTATTTTTTCGTCTATGTGTTACTTGTCGATGTAATTGAAGTCGGTTTTTTTTTCGTTTGCGAGAAAACACAATTTTGTTTCGCCAGTCAGTGAACGCGCAACGCTTGTAGCGTAGATATTTGTAGTTTTTGTTAATTTTGGTTGAGAAATTTCTCAAAATGAATGTTTTTAAAATGTAATACGATACAATGGTAAGCATTTAGACTAAGAACGGTCGATCTACGGGGATCTGGGGGAAGAGGGGGGGTGGGGGTGGGGGGGACTACCCCCAGTACCACTGCCACACTTTGAAAATCCATGGTTATGGAGATATCTACGATTAAAATTTTGAGATAAGAAGAAGAATTCCGCAGCTTACACACGTTAAAATTTTCACATTTCACACGTAATTTTCACATTTTCCTCGTTATTTTCACATTTCCCGCGTTATTTTAACGTTTTCACGAGTTATTTTCACATTTCACGCGTTATTTTTACACGATATTTTCGAATAGAAATACGTAAAAACGATTTCAACTGCAAGATTAACAAACAATACAACTTACGTTACTCATGTTCCGTTCCGCAGATTTTGCATGTAATTTTCATATTTAACATTTTTACACTTCACTTAACTTCATTTTAGGAGTTTTACATATTATTGTGATGTTTTTACAAGGTATTTTAACAATCGATATAACTAATGTTTAATGACTGAGAGAATGCTTTGATACAAAAATTACAAAATGGCGCGAATTTATTGTTTCGTTCAAAAGCAATGTAAGCACAAATGCAAAACCTCTAACGCCATACAGCCTTATTTCATTTAAAACAAATATAACAAAATTTTCAAAAATTAAAATATAATTATTTGTGATTTTCAGTTGTACCAATATAAACTGATGAATAAATTTTTATTTAATTAGTATTTTAATTCATTAATTATAGTACCTATATACTTCCAGTTTATTTCCGTTGGTGATTTGATTACGCTTCATTGCCAGTCTTAAAAATATAATACTTATCAACAAACAATCGAGTTTAAAATATTTTTTAATCGATTTTTTTTAATATCGATTAAAAATATTGTTAAATCAAATTAATAAGAAAAAGTTATCTACAAAAGTGCAATTAGTAATAATAAAAAAAAAAACATTTAACTTTGACGAATAATAAACTATTTTGGATACATTGTTATGGAATAAATAAAAAGCAAGGACTTAATTTATTATATTAACTTCGATTATCAATTTAATCGATTATCGATTATCTATGTATTTAAATATTAAAAAAATAACCCTAACCTACCTTACTTCAAAACTAGACCATTTATTAGAAAAGTTTCGTAACAAAAAAAAAAAAATAACCCTAACCTATCTAACCTTAAAATAAAACCATTTATCGGCATAGTTATTAATTAAATTTAAAAAAGGTAAGTCTTTAGATTAAGACCCGTAGTGTTTAATGACCGATAAACGTATCGGCATAGTTTTTGTGACAGAAACAAAAAAAAATCCTAACCTATCTAAGTTCAATATTAGACCGTTTATCGGCCTAGTTTTTGTGACAGAAACAAAAAAAATAACCCTAACCTATCTAATTTCAATATAAGACCGTTTATCGGCATAGTTTTTGTGACAGAAACAAAAAAAATAACCCTAACCTATCTAATTTCAATATTAGACCGTTTATCGGCATAGTTTTTGTGACAGAAACAAAAAAAATAACCCTAACCTATCTAATTTCAATATTAGACCGTTTATCGGCATAGTTTTTGTGACAGAAACAAAAAAAAATAACCCTAACCTATCTAATTTCAATATTAGACCGTTTATCGGCATAGTTTTTGTGACAGAAACAATAAAAAATAACCCTAACCTATCTAATTTCAATATTAGACCATTTATCGGCATAGTTTTTGTGACAGAAACAAAAAAAATAACCCTAACCTATCTAATTTCAATATTAGACCGTTTATCGGCATAGTTTTTGTGACAGAAACAAAAAAAATAGCCCTAACCTATCTAATTTCAATATTAGACCGTTTATCGGCATATTTTTTGTGACAGAAACAAAAAAAAAATAACCCTAACCTATCTAATTTCAATATTAGACCGTTTATCGGCATCGTTTTTGTGACAGAAACAAAAAAAATAACCCTAACCTATCTAATTTCAATATTAGACCGTTTATCGGCATAGTTTTTGTGACAGAAACAAAAAAAAATAACCCTAACCTATCTAGTTTCAATATTAGACCGTTTATCGGCATAGTTTTTGTGACAGAAACAATCTTAATCTAAAGACAAGCCAAAAAAATTTTAACCAACCACCTTTAAGGTTAGAATAACGCTAGGCTACGGCATGGAGGAAGGATAATCCTCGCCCGCCGTGGGAAAGTGCACGAACGAATGCGTTAAGGGCGGATGAGCTTATCCGCTCCGGCTCTCTGCAGAACACTCTAGGAGTATGACAGACCAAGACCACGTGGAAAGTAGGGTGCTCCGATTCGGTTTTGGGTATTTTTTGGATTTCTATATCTATATTCTAATTTTATTAGTATATTATGTCATTCTAATTTGTCCTACAGTACAAAAGTATTCATTTAAATATATAATGTTTTCTTTGTTAAACCAGCATATTTCGACAGTAATTTAGGTAATTTCAACAATAATTTAGGTAATAATTTATAGATAAAGGGGACTGTCCATTTTCGGCCCAGCGTGAACAGAATTCATACGAAAAAAAAAACCAAAAATGTTCACAAATTAAATCTTGATTATACGTGATTATCAGTTTTACCAGTTTAAAGTGCATTTAGTAAAAAAAATTTTAAATCTGATGAAAAATAAACTATTTTAGATACATTGTTATTGAATAAATAAAAAGCAAAGAGTTAATTATATTAACTTCTATTACTTATATAATCGATAATCGATTATTAATGTCATCGATTATCGATTATCCATTTATTTGTTTATTAAAAATGATTTTAATGGCAACCCTAAACTACAGACTTCTCACTTCAGACTTATTATTAATGCGAATGAAATTTGAGCGAACGCTAAATTACGCGCCATTTTATTAAAAAGCAACTATCTCTAAGTCGTTATCGTTAAACATAATTAGGTACATAAGTTGTATCGTTTGTTAAAATAACATGTAAAAACATTAAAATAGTGTTTAAACTCTTTTAAAGTGAAGTTAAGTGAAATTTTATATGCTAAAAATTACATTTTAATAGCTACGGAACGGAGCATGAGTAACCATGCGTTATCATTAAACATAATTCCATAAGTTGTATCGTTTGTTAAAATAACTTGTAAATACATTAAAATAGTGTTAAAACTCTTTTAAAGTGAAGTTAAGTGAAATTTTATATGTCAAAAATTACATTTTAATAGCTACGGAACAGAGCATGAGTAACCATGAGAGAAAAGTGAGTAAAATTTTAACTATAGTTATCTCCATAACCATGGATTTTCAAAGTGTGGCATTGGTACTGGGGGTAGTCCCCCCCACCCCCTCCCCCCCTCACCCCCCAAATCCCCGTAAATCCACCGTTCCTAATCTAAATTTTAGCCGATACAATTTCTAAATAACACAAAGCTTCTGCTGTCGACGACATCGCAATACAGAATGAGTAAGCTTCACGTGTGTCACCGACGCCGAGCCGAGTAAGTTCGCGAGCTTAAAAACCGCGTTCTTTAAGTTCGTACGTCTATCACCCCCTTAATAATAACAAAGGAATGTCTGTTTCATTGTAATAACTTTATTTTAAACTTGATAAATTTTGTCTACATCCAAATCATCCCTACTAATATTATAAATGTGAATGTAACTTTATTTGTTACGAAAACGCGAAAACTACTCAACCGATCATCATAAAACTTTGTACACATATTCTTGGAGGTATTAGAATTAACATCTTCCTAGATATCAAATCTCATCTCATCTTTTTGAAAAAATTAAATTCGAGCGAAGCCGTGGATAAAAGTTAGTATAATATAAATATGATTACCGTATTGAATTTGGCCGTTGTTTAGTTTTTAATTATTAACGCAAGAGATATAATAGTGCCGCATTAGATATTTGTATACATTAGTTGTTTAGAGTTTAACTGACTGTTAAATTCATTGTTTTATTCATATGAATGGATACGATTAGATAAAATAGATATACAGTATTAATTTTTGTTTATAAAAAAGATGATTAAAAATATATAAAAAAGATGATAATATAAAATAACAACACATTTTGGAAAGGATAAGCAGCTCATTGTGTTAGCAAATTCCTTATTAAATATTCAACAAATACTTTCTTGAAAATAGCTTTAAAACATAAATTCAAATTAGTTCAATAAAATGGTGCAGAAAAATGTAGTTTCAAAACATCTGCTTTTTTAATCTTATTTCAAAGTAAGATGAACTCAAATAGAATACTAATGCATCATCCGAGACCCTTCAAGCAAATCCACGTTATAAAACTGTTTATTTCACAGCGGGTGATTTTATATGAAATCTCGGAAACATGTTGTGCTGTAATTATTTCTTTCTTTTAATCAAACGTACAATATAGAGAGAGGGAGATCACATTAAGTTGTAATGTATATCACGGATGATTGATTGAAAATCTAGTTTCAAACGAGGAATAAAAAACTATCTTTAGATGACTTTGATTATTATTTGTAGACGTATATTATTACGTCCCAACCTCTCTATAGGCGAAGGCGGGCCAAACATTGGTGCGTCACGGTTGCATGCGTTAGCGATCTCGTGGCATAGTAGGGCACTATTTACTTCTGTGGTAGGGCACTATGACGATGAGGGCACCGCTGGGTTTTAGTGGGTACTCCGGGCGCGTTCTGTCCGCGAAGGGAGCCCACACTCCCGTCGTCTTCGGGCGGCGGCTTGTGCTTAAATCCATTTCACAGTGTTAAAAAAAAGTTGTAGACTTATACATTTTAGTTTAACTGTGCAATGGATTAAATGTTTAAATTTATGAATATTCGAGAATTTAACCAATTGACGGAGAAAGGATTGCGGCAAAAATTCTAACATCATCTCCCTGCCCTTATCCCACTTATTGTAGGGTCGGCACAACAAGTTTTCCTCTTCATGGAACTCATGTTGTAAAATATTTGGTATGGGATATTTTACGACCGGCCGCTTAAATGACATCAACCCTCCTTGGGAATTCTTGGCTCAAAAGAAGGATAGGTGGTAAGGATTTATGTGAGAGAAGGATCTGGGGTTAGAGATCCCAGTACCATGGATTACTGGGGGGGGGTGTGTGACACTAGTAGCTAGAGCAGTCCGGAGTCGCGTACCCGTAGCGGTTCTAACAGTTATCGGATAGATATCTAGTGGTCCCACCCTCTGGACCCTGCGGCAGAAATTCTAATGTTGAGATGAAAGTGTCAAATGACAAGATCCACAGTCATTTATTTAGATTTGTTTGCTCTGTGTTTAATTCCATCCTTAAATATGATATAATTTTTGTACAGTAAAATTGTTTTTATACATTCAAATAAAACAATTAATCTATACCGTAACTGCATAGTTAATGTATATTCTGTTTGTATAATTTTAATTAATTTATATAACTAACCGAATAATACGAAACCGTCACATTAAAAACATAATTATGTAATATTAATTAATAATAGTTAAGAAAAACAATAAAATGGCAAATTAAATAATATTATTCTTAAATTAAAATAAATTAAAGTTAATGAGCGATTATAATTATTATATAATTTACAAACAGACCTGTAGATAAATGGAAAATCCCAGTAAATATCACTACTCTAATCACAATGGAAGAACACTTTTCTTATTTAATGAAAAAACTGAAGCTAAATCAGTTCCATTATTCTAACCTACGGTTTACTAAAATGTTTATCCGTGTTGCAGTGTTGATCACCACGCTGCTCCCCTGGTGACTGGCGGGCGTATTTCCTACATTGAGCAACGGTCGTTATTAAGTACACAAACCTTTACTTGCTCTCTGAGGTACTCAGATCAGAAATAAAGATTTGCTTCCTGCTAGTACATTGCTTCACGCACCGCTACACCATAACGATTGTCAAGATATTATATCTGCGTAAAACTACGATGGAAAATCTAAAATAATAAAAATAAACCATTAACCAGTTTTTGTACAAAACTTAATATTCTCTCCGAGAATAGAACCAAACCTACAAACAATACCGTCACCGCTACACCGGACTTTAGTCACTACATATTATAAAACAAAGTCGCTTCCCGCTGTCTGTCTCTCTGTATGTATGCTTAAATTTTTAAAACTACGTAACGGATTTTGATGCGGTTTGGTTTTTATGTATAATACGTGCATATATAGAAGAACACTGGTAATTTTAGAGGTTTCTAACGTATCTTCTATTGTATATAGTATTTAGTTTCAGCATTGCAACCGTGCGAAGCCGGGGCGGGTCTCTAGTACCTTATAAATTATAAGTAGTAGAGTATTCAGTTTTGAAGCAGTATAGTACATTAGTTAACATTAAACATTAGTTGGGATTCCAGTTTTAAAACAACAAGAAAATAAGACAATTTATATGTATTAATTTAAAAATATAATATATAATAGACCGGGAGATGGTGACACAAAATATTAGGTCATTTGTACCAGTATGGCGGTTCGTCAGGGGTCTAATTACGTTAAAGCAAAAAGGAAAATGATGGTCATAGCGCTCGCACCGGCGGCCCAATCGCGTGGGCGTTAATCGAACGCGTCGGATAAATAACGAGTGTCGAACGATTTGTTCCACAAAAATGTTTTTATTTTCAGATAGTCGAAAAAAAAGAAGTAGGCGGTAGCAGAATGCCATACTTCTCGGATGTGACTTACAGCCAGCCATACCGACGCGAATACATTGATTTAAATAAAACAATTCAACCATTTGTACCAGGCTAATTTTTGCATAGCTAATCATCGTCGAGTAGCCATTCACGAAAATCACCTTGCCATACTTTTCCGACAGTTCCCATGGCCACCATACCACTGCAAAGGAGTAATTTTTTTTTTCGCCTATAAAACAATTCATTTTAATTTTCCGCGTCTTGACATTGTATTGACTCAATGTTATTCGCAAGATTTTTAATAACTAAACATTCTGATCCTTTATTATAAGCCGTTGTTTACTATTAACATTATGGGCCTATTTTACCGGTTTTGCACAAAGTATATCATGCATATAGGTTACGATTAAACTTGACAAATCCAGTTTTCATAGTTATATATATTTTTTTTTTTTTTTTTTTTTTTTTGTGTTATTTACAATCAGTCGCCAGACTATAAGTAAATTTGTTGAAAGAGGAATGGCGTTTAGAGTGACCGCAGGATTGGGCTGCGGCCCTCTTTTAGGTAGGGAGCACGTGAGCTCTCTTCAATCTCTTTACAGGCCTTGAGGTCGTCAACTGGTAAGCTAGTGGATTAGGATGTGCAGAAAGACGCTCCATGTAGTTTTTCTTGTAACGTTCAATTTCCGCCGCTACAGTTGGAATCCCAAGATAGTCGTGGATTTCAGAGTTTCGAGCAAACCACGGGGCGCCAGCAATGACACGCAGAATGTTGTTCTGTACTCTTTGGAGACACATTATATTAGATTTGCTGGCTGTAGACCAAATCTTTATATAAACTTTATTTCTTTATATAAACACAATTTACAAAGCATTACACAGAAAATAACAATTTTACAGTTATATCAAATCACAGGTTAAAGGTTTACAATTTCATCGAACAGGTTCTTTATTCATTTACACAATTAAAGTAAATTAGGCACTCAAAACGTACGTCAATGTTGATGTGAGTCTGATGCCTATGCTAGGTATAGAAATACCTGTATTACAGGTCATCAGTCTCGCATCACCCCGGACTACTTAGCATACTACATACGATCGAACTTTGACAAAAAGTTAATATCTATGCAAGGCTTACTACTTCTAATGTTATAACCCATTTGATTGCATTGATTATGTGTGCGTGGGTGTATCTACGTGTGCATGTGAGTATCTCTTTGTGTGTGTGAGTGTGTGTGTGTGTGCGTGTGTGTGTGAGTGCATGCGTGTGTGCATGAGGGTGAGTATTTGTTTGTATGAACGAGTGATACGTACTGATCGCTTATGCATGTGTGAGCATCCTATGTCAACCACCAGCGCAACTGAACACTATAATTGTGGATTGATTAATTTATCATTGAATTAATTCTTCAGTTTTATCATAATTAAGATCCAACAACAATCCTGTAACCTTCAATTTACACCCATGCTTTGTAAGCGGGTATATGTCTAGCAAAGCGTTAATTCTGTTATAAAGATGGTCACCCAGATAACAAAAGAACCTATGAGCAAATTTTGTTCTGAATTGCATGCCGGTACAAACAACATGCTTTCTTCGTTTATTTATATTCAACTGTGGATTATATGGGAGTATAGAATGTTTGCGGAGCACCACCGCCAAAACAAAGAGCTGACGGACAGTTAGAACCCTCCAATGCCTGTACACGTCAACAGTGGGACAAAGGAATGGAAGGAAAGCGCTCACTTTCAGCACTGCTCTCTGCACACGTTCTACCTTTATAAGGTGAGTTTTTGCAGCACCTCCCCAACTAGATATACAATATCCCAACAAGGATTGGCACAGTGATAAATATATCATCCTTACGGTAGAGTGGTTTGCGATATGACGAAGAATTTTAAACATGTAAATTAATTTCCTAATTCTTGAAACCAGAAGATCCAAATGCGGTTGAAAGTTAAGGCAGCAATCTATCATGACTCCCAGATATTTTACTTTATCAGTAGTTTGCAAATTAGGACAGTGACAATTCGTCTTAGATAGACATGAGCCTAAATGCGTGGTCAATGTATGACCAGTAGGAAGACCCCGTCTAGTAATGGAAAAACAGATGTATTTAGTTTTCATTACATTTAGTGAGAGAGAGTTATACATTAACCAATCTGTAACCAAATTCAGTCCCAACTGAGCATACCGAAAAGCATCTTCCCATGTAGTAGCATGGAATAGCAGAGCAGTGTCATCCGCAAAAGCTACAAATTTTCCGTTAAGCAGTTTTGTCTCTAAAAGGTCATTAATGTAGATGAGGAATAATGTGGGGCCAAGGACACTGCCCTGAGGAACACCGACAGTTACAGGCAATTCTTCACTAGTCCAGTCACCAATTTTTACAACTTGGGAGCGATTTGATAGGTAACTAGTAAAGAGACGAAGCGAAACACCACGAACACCCAGTCTTTCCATTTTTCCCAGGAGGGTAGTAATAGAGACTGTATCAAACGCCTTAGCCAAGTCCAGAAAAATACCAATTACCTTCTCCCCTCCGTCCATTTTCCTTGCTATAAAGTCAGTAAGGCAATGGGCCGCATCATCGGTTGATTTTCCTGCACGAAAACCATACTGTGATTGCGAGAGGATATTATGCTTATGAAGGTAGTCAGTTAGCCGCTTGTTTAATAATCGCTCCAGAATCTTGGACAGTATGGGAAGCAATGATATGGGCCTGTAGTTATTAACACAGTCCCTATCACCACCCTTATGGACAGGTATAATGAGTGATTTCTTATATATATCGGGAAAAACACCCGTCTCCATGCATAGGTTACATATATAAGTTATTGCTGGGATCAGGATCTCACTATATTTTTTAAGTAGTGAGCCTGATATTTGGTCGATACCCACGGCACATCTATTTTTTAGGCTAGTGACAAGATTACTAACCTCTACAACGTCAGTAGGTCTAAGAACCAACGAACCAGGGGTGGCAGAAATAGCATTAATTGACAGAGAGGCGGTACTACTAGTTACTATATTAGTAGCTAAATTTTCCCCAATACTTGTGAAGAATTTATTAACACTATTGACACAATCTTGCGGATTACCGCGTGCAATTAAATCCATGGATGATATCTTTGGTTTTTTATAGTGCGTAATATTATTTACTGTCTCCCAGAGCTTCCTACTATTGCCGTATGCATCCCCTATTAGTTGTCTTTCATATGCACGTCTAACTTTTTTAAGTAAGGTATTACAAAAATTTCGGTACCGCTTATAAATTAAGTTCAGAGTTGCATTCTTCGGATGCTCAACTGCTTGTTTATGTAAATTGTCCCTATGTCGCATGCATCTCAACAGACCAGGAGTTATCCAGGGCTTTTTGATTCTTTTCCTTCCAGCAATAGCGACGTGTCTAGTATTAGAGTGTATTGCTTTAGTTAAGCAATCAGTTAAGAACCTTGAAGCCTCATTGACATCGCGCATGCTAAACAAAGGTGAAAAGTTTATTCCTTTAATCGACACGTCCAATCCAGATTGATCAACAATGCATTTCGTCTTACAAGGGGTAGATATCTCTCTACTTACGTCAATTAAAACTGCCACACCACAGTGGTCTGTAACTGAAGAATTAATAACGTAGCACCTCGAAACTATATCTGATTTAACCATGACATGGTCCAAACAAGTACGATTGTGTGTTGGAGTGGTATGACCAGCATGTATATCAAACCCTGCGAGGACATTTAGGTAGTCCCATGAGCGCTGGTCCCCAGTATCAGGAACAATGTCAATATTTATATCTCCAATCAAAATAATGTTTTGGAACTGCTTTAAGTTGTTGAGGAGCGAATTCAAGGAGGAAATAAAAGTTAAGGGCTCCTTATATCCTGGTGGACGATAAATGGCAATTATTACTGTGGCAGAATTTATTTTAATAACTAAGCAATTAGCATCACCAAACTGTGGTTCATCAATTAATGGACTAATATCGTTTCTATAATATACAACAACTCCTTCATTTTGTGTACTATTATTATTAGTTATGGCATAGGAATAATTGTCCAATACAGGAATGTATTTAGCCGATGGAAGCCAACATTCAGTTAAAATTATGAAATCCCAGGACAGATTGATTCTAGCCAGAAGGGTACTAAAATTATCAAAGTTACAAGTTATGCTCCTAATATTTTGGGTAAGGATTTTTAGTGAATTAGGATTATCCTTCAAAAGACTTCGGCACTCCTCCGGGTCACAGACAGATTCATACGCAATTTTATAGGAGTCAAGTTCGTTGTTCAACAGGTTAGAATCGAATTGTGTCGGATAAACTGTAAATATAGAGGGTCGCACTCAACACAAACAAGTAACGGCTATTTTCAGGTGTGACACACAAATTATTTGGTGATAAGGCATGATTTATCAGGAAATAAATATCAGAAGCACTGTCATAATTAAGCTTTTGCTTATTATGTATAAATACTAGTCTAGATACACACATACTCATTGTACATGTAAAGTTTCCATTTGGTATTAGAGTGTATTTCTGTTTAAGTGGTAATATATCCGCAAAATGAACCAACTTACCCGATTTTTTATTCATAGATGTATCGAGAATAAATAAGATATCCACATACCTACGTCGCCAGTGGTTAATACGCATGGAGTCAATCTGTTTACTAGTGGTAATTGCCCCGATCAATACCCCAGCACCAAGCACAACATACCGAAATCCCCCACCACTTCTGGAGTTTTCACATCGCTCAACAAAAAGCTTACAGTACAGTATATTATTATTCATACATATTTTTGTCAACACTTCGATATTATTACGGCAAAAAACATTAAAATAAATATTATAAATTAAATTGCAACTGAATTTTACAATAAGCAGATCTATATACAAGCAACAAAATATACCTAATAATAGAAAAGAAAACTTATTATATAATTTTACTTAAGCTATTTTTGTTCCTGATTTGAATAAGTTCATCACCTTCATTTTTTCTCACAAATATCCTACCGTTTCTGACCCAAACGTACTTGTAGTTCATCTCCTTTGCTTTGATCCTAGCGGCTGCATGAAGAGCTTTATTATTTGGTGACAGATGTTCCACAACGTATACAGGAGATTTAGGCCCAGCGTATCCGAGATGGGAAGAATTTAGCTTTTCCTGTGGGTTGATCCGGTTGTAGTTGACAACTGCAGCCAACAACTGATCCCGCATCCTTGGTGAAGCCAACTGGACAACTATTGAGCGAGGGCGAGTACTAGATGGATTTGTCTTAGCGATACGTGTGCAGTGCAAGATGTCTTTATCATTTATTTCGTAATTTACTACACGTGAGAGTTGTGTTAATATATTATATACATTTTCACTCTTATTTTCAGGTACACATTGCACTTATAAATTATTTGATCGGGACTGTTGCTCCAAATTGACAAGCCTCTCGCTTATTTGTTGTATTGTGGTCTTGAGTTCGATGTTCTCTAATTCTAACTTTTTGACACTCTCATTTGAGGACTGTTGTTCCTTCTTTATATCTTCAAACTTTTCATTCATGAAGGATATTGAATCTCGAATTCCTTGCATTTCCCTCTTTAACGGCTCTAACTCTTGGTTGATCGTGCTGACAATGGTTTCATTAATTTTTACTAACATTCCACTGAGTTCTTCCTGTATAATTTCTCTTATAACGACGTGGATATCATTTATGTCGTTCGGCAGCGAAGGAGGCGATGGGGAACCAGTAGCTTGTCTTTTGGGGCATCTGCTCGTAGAGATGTTACGAATTGGTGTTGAGTCGTTCCTGTGTGCTTTCGGGGTGCTCGACTTACACGACGGACATTTCCAAGTATTTATATCATTTGGAGGTTTTTTAAGAGATATACAGGCGCAGTGGTAATATTTCCCACAAGTTGGACACTTTAAAGATTTTTCTCCTGTGTCCATTCCATGTTTATTGATGCAGCAACCCCATTGTTCAGCTTCACTAGCCATAATAAGAAAAATGTTTTATATACTCAACAACAAGATGATACAATAAACGAGATAAAATCTCTTTATGGACTTGTCCTCACAGAGGCAATGCAGTAACGCTTTAAATTTTTGTACGGTGTTTGTAAAATCTGAATGCCATATATCCAGATCGGTTTTAGGATAGAGGTGTAAACGAGCAGTTTGTTGTTAGTGGATAGAGTTGACTGTCTACCGAGCAACCAAAGCAAGTTTCTGAAACGTTGGTTGGTTTCGTCTCTTTTGGCTTTTATGTGATCCTTCCAGGTTAGACGTCTATCGAGGAGGAAACCAAGATATTTGACACAGTTTGTTTGTGGCAGGATTGAGTTGTCAAGCCAGACCGGTGGGCAATCGCCTTGACGTAGTGAGAACGTGATGTGAAAAGATTTGGGAGCACTAGCTTTCATTCGCCATTTACTAAGCCAAGCGTGGGTGTCATTTAGTTGATTTTGCAGATTTGCGGTTGCTCTTATTGGGTCCACAGAAGATGAAAGGAAGGCAGCATCATCCGCGTAGGTAGCAATAGTGACGTCCGCTGACTGTGGAAGATCGTGAGTGAAGATGTTATACAAGACCGGTCCAAGGACAGAGCCTTGAGGCACTCCAGCAAGACACTCAAATAAGCCAGATCTAGCTTCACCCTGCTTAACAAAGAAAACTCTATTTTCCAGGTAAGACCTTATTGTGGAATATATAGGATGTGGTAGCAGCTTCTTGATTTTACAAAGCAGTCCTTTGTGCCAAACCCTGTCGAAAGCCTGCTGAATGTCCAAAAATGCTGCAGAGCAATACTGTTTGGTTTCCAGGCAGTGGCGAATGGAATCATAGACTCTGTGTACCTGTTCCACGGTTGAATGATGTTTTCGGAAACCAAATTGATGTTGCGGTATGATATCACGTTCGTCAATACACTTGGAAAGTCTAACGAGAAATATTTTCTCCCACAGCTTCGACAGGACGGGAGTCAGACTGATGGGCCGGTATGAAGATGGTTCATGAGCTGGTTTTCCGGGCTTGTGAATCATAATTATTTGGGAGACCTTCCAGACGTTGGGAAAGTGAGAAAGTCTCAATGTGGCGTTAAAGAGATTAGTTAAAAACACCACGCATTTTTTTGGTAGTTCCTTCAAGAGCCTTGGCGTTATGAGATCGAAACCAGGCGCTTTTTTGGCATTCATGTTTTTTATTTCTCTCAATACTTCACTGGGTGATGTTGGTGACGGCGGAAAACTGAGTTGAAAGTCTTGATTCAGAATGAAATCTATATGCGGATCGTCATCGCCTTGTGCTTCATTGGGTTTGAATACTGCGGCTAAATGAGTGCCGAAAGCTTCAGCCTTTTCTATGTCTGTACGTGCCCAGGTATTTCCATTTCGGATAGGGGGAATCGGAATTTGCATTCTGCTTAAATACTTGGTGGCTTTCCACAGGGAACGTTCGCCCCGGCCTAAAGGTGACATAAGCTCTAATGTTTGTCGCACTGTCTCGTTAGCAGAAGCTCTTAATAGGCTTTTCAACTCTTTAATTGCTCGATTGAGAGCCGATTTGTCAGAAGGGTGACGCGAGAGTTGCCAGACTCTGCGCAATCTGCGTTTCTCTTCGATTCTGCGTCTTATATCCCTTGGTAATGTTGGACAAAAGTTACTCGTACGAAGCTCTGGAGTGTTCTTCCACGCAGCCACCTGGACCAAGTTTGTAAAGTAGAGGCTGGCATCTTCTAATTCATCAATCGATGACATGGGAAAGTGAGGGTCAATTTCCTCATTCAAGAAGTCACGAAAGCCGTTCCAATCAGTTTTCAAGTTGTGGAGAGATTCACATCCACGATCAGAGGTTGGTATTATTGAGCTAATCGTCAGAATAATAGGCGAGTGGTCAGACGAGCCATCAAGGCTTGACTCCACTGTTGTGTATTGGGGACAGACATTTTTGGTAATGAAAAAGTCTAGTAAGTCAGGCGTCTTCTCCGGATCACTAGGCCAGTAGGTAGGACTACCTGTTGATAGAGTAAGAAGACGGTTGGAATCCAGACATTCTTTAAGACTGCGGCCTCGAGATGTAGTTAGTCTTGATCCCCAATAAGTGTGCTTAGCGTTCCAATCACCACCCGCAATGAAGCGATTGCCAAGCGTTTTGAAGAAGTCTGTGAACTTGGCTTCGCTTATTTTGTGCTTTGGTGGACAGTATACTGCTGAGAGGGTAATGAATCCAGTGCGAGTGTTCACCATGACGGACGCAGCCTGTAGATATTCTTTATCGTAAGGAGCTAGCAGGTTATGTTTTAAGCTTTTCCTAACAACGATTGCAGATCCGGCGTGAGCAGTGCCATCGGGGTGAGGTGAAAAGTAAGTGGAGTATCCGAGGATGTTAATACTACTTTTGTTGGTGACGTGGGATTCCGAGATCATGACCACGTCTAATTTATTTGAGTGAATGAATGTGGATAATTCATATGTGTTGGGAGATAGGCCGTTAATGTTCCATGCCGCAATGCGCAAATCCATCATGGCGCTAGTTTAGTGACGAGTTTAGTCAGTAGAGCCAGAAGAGACCCTATTTGTTGAAATAGAATGTCCATCTTTTCAGTCTGCTTAAGGAGCAGGGCTTCCAAGTTAGATGATTGTGGTGGTAGGTGAGGTAATATAACGTTTGATTTTGATTTATCATCGTCGTCATTGTTAGATTGCATATTGTAATAGGCTCCAGCAGTTGCCCTGGCATACGACATGTCTGGACGAGTAGTTTTACCCAATGTGGAAGCGGTATTGTCAGAATTTCTATCAGTACTAGAGGGCAAGGTTTTTTCAGACTGTCTAGATTTCTTCTGAGAGGAATTTATTTTTCTTGCTAAGATCTCCTGGTACACTATGCATCCCTTGTAGTTAGCTGGTGGTCGCAAGAGCACAAGGCGCATTTAGCGGGTGTATTTCTATCTTTTTTTGTACATTCGGATGTTTTATGACCTTCCCCACATTTTACGCATCTATACGGTCTCATGCAATTGTTTTTTGAGTGACCATATTGTTGACACCGCTGACATTGCACTATAGTCTTGGATTTCCGGGGATCTTCAATTTTGACGTGTTGGTGGTATATATACTTAATGTCTTTTACAGATTTATTGTTTGGACTTGGCTCTATATTTACAAAAAAGGTTGAAGTTGGGTTCTTGTTTGGTCCATATCTAGCGTTTATGATTTCGCCTCTTACTTTGTTACCAGTTGCTTCTATTTCCTCAACTATGGCATTGTGAGGTGTAGTGTGGTGGAGATTTTTTATGACTATCCGATAGCATTTGGTGTCCTTTCTAGTGAAAGTATGCCCTATTAGGCCTTTCTCTCTTATAAGCTGGATTATTTTTTTATATTCGTCTGCAGAATCTACCAATACTCTCATTAGATTCTTATTGACAATTCTGAATTTAAAGTGGCTTTTTTCACTAACTGTTTCGATGAGTTTTGTCAATTCATTTACATCCTCGATGCCATAGAGGATGATTGGGGGGGGGTTTGCTAACGGGTATAGGTTTGGGTATATGGTGATCACTATCTGGCTGGTCCAAAGGTAAGCCGCTGAAGCTGTTACTGGTTTGAATCATGTTTTCCATAGGAGGAGAGTTGGAGGTTCTTCTGCGTTTGTGGATTTGAGCAGTCAGTGCTCTTTGCCAGGGTGGAGGTAGAGTAGCCCCTTGACGTGATGGTTCTGCCGAGAATATGGGCGGACAAGTGTGAACACCATTATCTATTGAGGTCGCCCCTGGTGCTGTGGGAGTCAGGTTTTTATTTGAGGTGCTAGCTATGTTAGGGTTGCTTCCGAGTGATGAAGATCTAGACCTTGAGGTGAAGAGGCTCGGATGAAACGCCTGCTGCACAAGATTTCGTTTAGTAGTTAAGATATTTTTATTAACACGATAAATTAAAAAAAAGTTTTTAAATGTTTGTCTATAATATGTCTGTCCATCAGTCTCTGGAAAAGCTAAAATAAGATAACACACGCACACATCGCAACATATACTTTTATCCCATAATTCCCACGGGATCAAGATCACACCGTAAAAAATAATAACGAGTATCCAGATAGAATCTCCCACACGAACGAAGTCGCAAGTATAGCTAGTATATGAATAAAATTGCTATCGACGCTATACTTATTTCAAAATCTATACGCTGTAACCGTTAGGTACTTTTGCGGTCAAAATACGTGACCTATTTGTTCGTTTCAAAGTCAGTTTCAAACACCTGGCTAAATTCACATCTGACCGTTACTGTTCTTCGAGTACGTTATATTACAATGTCTGTATTAGTTCTATTCATGTTCAAAGTGTTTATCTGCTCATATTTAAGTTTAACATTAGTACCTTCGAAAGTTATGTATTATAAAGTAGCCTCTCTTTCTTTTGTCTATATTGACCTAAATCACTACATATTATAAAACAAAGTCGTTTCCCGTCTGTCTGTCTGTATATATTTTTAGATCTTTAAAACTATCCAACGGATTTTAATGCAGTTTTTTTAATAGATAGAGTGATTCAAGAGGAAGCTTTATATGTATAATATATGTATAATATGTTAGAGAAACACTGATAATTTTAGAGGTTTGTAACGTATCTTTTGTTGTAGATAGTATTTATTATAAGCATTGCACTCGTGCGAAGCCGGGGCGGGTCACTAGTTACTCTATAATTAAAAACATATTTACATTATAAAAATATAAGCAATATAAACGTGATTTTTAACTAAATTAGTTGAAAACAGTAAAGTCTAAAAGTGAGAATGTGC
Source organism: Melitaea athalia (assembly GCA_905220545.2). Lineage (NCBI taxonomy): Eukaryota > Metazoa > Arthropoda > Insecta > Lepidoptera > Nymphalidae > Melitaea > Melitaea athalia. Next base: position 6,417,586 of record HG992193.1, read on the forward strand.
GATTTACAATAAATGTACAAATATTCGATTGTTATAGAACGTAGTAACCTCAAAGTAATGAGACAAAGCATTCATTCTTGTTTATAAAAAATAAGTAATGCCCGTAGACTACATAAATAGGTAGGATATAATTTGGACTTAAAAAATCTCAAATAATTCGTAACGTCTATTATATTTTTTGCTATGAATGTTAAATGTGTATAATACACGTTTTCCAAGGTTTTGTAACTTACGATGGAATTATAGGATATTGTTCGCTTTGTAATATTTTCTCAAAAAAATAATATACACTAAGAACCGCAAACATTTTACTTGAGTAACATTTTATGAAATTTACGAGTATCTAATCACATAAAAACAGATCAGAATTTTACAAATTTAACGCATATCAGCAAACTTTACAACACATACAAAACATACCGTCGCTGAATAGGCAAAACTACTAAAGCGCCATTTTGGTCAAAATGAGTTATATATATGGTTCGACTGCATTTTTTTTTCTCTGTCTATTAGTTCGGGTATCGTGGCGATCGGAGCATTTTTTTGGCGCTTTAGCACTCAAAATGGGGTTAAAATCTCAACAGATTTCTTGCGACTTTTTACTAATGTGTGGCTTACTTTGACACATTTTCTTATAATTGTCGGTTTAGTATTATGCTGCTGCAACTATCCCTATTCAGGTTTGTTAGTAATTTTCGAAAGTATACTTTTGTAAACCGATGGTATTTACATAACTTTTGCTTGAATCTTTTTTTTACCACGGGTCCTTTAAGTCAAATGAGCTTAAGAAAAAACCACAATATATGGTGATTTAGTAGTTTCTGCTGATTGAAATCACGTATACTCAAGCTTATAAGTAAATAATTTTTCAGCAAGAATCATCAACCATGGCGCTTTAGTATTTTTGCTTTACTCAGTAATTTAAGTAACAGGATATTAGCATTTTTGAATGACTTGAAGATTATTATTTCTCAATCAATATTTTATTAGAATTAGAAGTTAATAATGTTCAGTTTTGATCTCTTACTTAAATTACAATAAGTATATTGATTATTGTTAAAATGGAGTCTTGTAATTGTAACTAACTTAAGTAACTCCGTCTAGGATCACTGTTTTGAACGACAGGCGTGATATTGTTATTTTAAACTAAGCTTAGTATAAAATAACAATATAGCGCCTGAACTGAACAGTGATTCCAGAGGGAGTTATTTGTGTTAGTTGCAATAGTGAAACTCCACATAATATTTTTATTTAGTACGTTTTTATAAACAAATGGGGAAAATTACGGAGGAAGGTGATTTCTTCTTCTTCTTTTACTTTGGCTCCCTGAAGGATTTGCCAGTGTCTTTTTTTTTTTTTTTTTTTTTTTTTATGTAACTAGGTTGGCAAACAAGCGTACGGCTCACCTGATGGTAAGACCGTAGCCTATAGACGCCTGCAACACCAGAAGCATCGCAAGCGCGTTGCCGACCCTATCCCCAATCCCCCCCAGGAGCTCTGGTCACCTTACTCACCAACAGGAACACAACACTGCTTGAAAACAGTATTAGTAGAGTAGTGGTCTTCTGTAAGGTCGAGGTACTACCCCAGTCGGGCTGCTCCATATTTGAGCAGGAAATTTCCTGCTGTGCCCTACCTCAGTGTCTGAGTGAAGCTTAGTTTATGTTATAAGGATTGTTATGTTAGGACGGGAAACTTTGCTTTGTGTAAGGCTTTGTGGGAGAGCAAGTTGTACGAGAAGAAATAAAGACTAAAAAAAAGAATCAGAACACATGTCGGTGTTGTTGCCAGTTTATCATAAATCATAATTATATGTACCGAGTTAGTATCTGAAACAAAAGACAAACAAACATGTATAAACATAGGTTAGTAGGGTTAATCAAGACAGACAGTGCTACAATCTAATGTTATTTTGATTAATATATGTACATAAAATGTCAATAAACTGAGAGTGAGCTAATGATAAAAGAGACCTCAGGTTAGTTGGGCGAGCGATGTTCTTCCCCTTGATATACAAGGGGAAGAACATCATAAAGAGAAAACTGGAGTTTTGGACAGTTAAAAGTATGTGTTCAAGGGTGCCTCCCTCAAGACCACATTCGCAAAGTGAAGAGTCCTTTACTCTAATTTTGTGAAGGAAGAATGGCTTAACCTTATGCGGCAGACAGTTGAGATTACCCACTTACTGGCCTTTCTATACTTGAAAAACCATGGTTTGACAAGGATGGATCCCTGTACACTAGCATAAAACTTTCCTTTTGTTGCACTTGAGTGAGACCAGAATTCAGACCAATCACGCATCAGTCGTGTCTTCGCTAATGAAATCAAGTCATGGCTATAAACTTTGTATTGGCTGAGGCCACCAGATGTTGTCGCTTTTTTTGCGAAAAAATCTACTTTCTCATTCCCTATTATACCGCTGTGAGCCGGAATCCAAGCCATCTCGACACGGATGTTTTGTGCCAGACACCTAAGGAGGAGATGTCTAATTTTGAGAATAAAAGGGAACTTAAATTTAGTCTTGAATGGATTATTTAAAATACTCTGTAAGCAACTTTTGGAGTCCGATAATATAACGGAGTTGTTTAATTGGTGTGACTCAATAAACGAAAGAGCCTCCAAGATAGCCAAAGCTTCCCCAGTAAAAACTGAGGAGGCGGGAGGCATTTTGCAGTTCCTACATTAACTCTCGGAATCCAGACAGCTGATCCTATACACCCCTGTTCAGTAAGTTTAGAGGAGTCTGTGAGTAAATGATACCAATATTTGTAATGTGTGTTTATGGCGTAGTTAAATTGCTGATTTGCTACAGGAGATCCTTTATCTCTACCAAGGTTGAAAGAAATGTTGGGAAGCAGAACTAAAGCATCAATGGAACCTCATAAATAGGTAAGATTCTACACTGATGGACAGGGTAAGGAAGGCCAATAAATTTATTATAGCTTTTAATTAGACATGGGGGAGACTTGTGAGACCAGTAGGATGAAGAAAGAACTAATTGAGAGAGTAGGTGTAGTCTAGCCGAAAGAGGATGGGAAGAGAGTTGGAGGATTTTAAAGAGAAATCGGTCTGAGAGGTATTGGCGTCGCAATTGTAGAGGAGGTTCCGCATATTCCACCTGTAGAGCGTTAATAGGAGAGGACTTCATGGCACCTATTATTATGCGGAGCGCTTTTGATTGAATTTTGTCCAGATCGCGTATAATAGTTTTGTGACATGACTCGAGGATAAAAGATCCGTAGTCAAGATGGCTACGTATCAGAGCGTTATATCTAAGTTTTTGTGTATAAGGATGGGAGCCCCACCAGACTCCAGAAAGACACCTCATAATGTTTAAGTTTTTTTCACACTTTCTTAGGGCAATTTTTGTTTTATTTTCAATCTAAGAAAATGTTAATTTTGTTTGAAATGTTTTTTTTTAATTGAATAAAGATGTATGTTAAATTGGTGTTATTTATTTATTATACGGGTTAACATTTCATAATAAACATTTTTGTTGCTCACATTAGTAATAATATTTAGGCTGGAACAAGATAAAAAGTGATGAAAGTATAATCATCCCATTATTTAATTGGCAACTATGTCTTGAAAGTAAAAAGCTTTCGAGATTTCTCTACTATCCGATGCTGAATGTCTTTTTGCTATATGTCTTTCTGTAGTAGATTTATCTCTTAGTAATTTTCGTTTACGACTATTATATTTTTTTTAATAATGTTAGTATGTTTTTCCGAAGAGAATGTTAACACAGTCGAGTCTTTAGTAGTTGGCGACTTCCTAACCGTGAACTTAATGTGGAGGTTAGTAATTTTCCCTTGCTGGTTTTTATTCAGAACTCAGAGGATTTATCCTAAAGTGACAGCTAACTCCGTAAATAGTTAAAATACGAACAATGTAATAGATTAATTACGTAGATAAAATTAAATCATGATTATGTTTCCTTAACAGTTCTTACTTTCACCCAAAAGAAAAAAAGTTGTGACAGGTTAAAGCAAAAAAAAAAACTTTAAATTGATTTTTCTCGAAACAGCACTTTTGGAGGTTAGTAGTTTTGCCTATTCAGCGACGATACGTATTATAATACGTAAACATTACAACAACATACGTATGTATATACTCGTATAATTATATAGTAAAAGAGTTTATTTGTCACTAAGAGAAATATGTAGACAAAAAACAAAATAATAATAGGTTTCAATTTATAAACTGAAAAAAAATTCCTTTGTACCCCAAAACCAAATAAAACCCTAATTTAATCACCACGAGACTTGAATTTCAATTCGATTCAATTATTTCACTTAAAAGGTTTTAGTTTTGCCAAGTCACGAGAAATTATTTAGCCAATACTAACGTACCTTACGTGAAAAGACAATATGGAGAATTTTTTGCAGCAAAATACTTAGACTTCAAGTTCAATTAAAATTATGTGGCAACTCAGCTACGACAGTTGGTCGTATTCATTTGAAAATGAATAACATCAATTTCGCATTTATATCTATCAATAACCTATAAATAAATAGTTTATTAACGTATATAATATATAGACTGAGTGTCCATGTTTTTTTTTGTGTGTTTTAACTTTTTTGTAACGAAAATGAAACTAAAATACACGCGCTTCGTATTGTATATTTACAGTTCTTATGCCCTATTGTATTATTGAAATACTTGTTGCTAACAGGTTACCCTTTTGTTACGTCCAAACGGAAATTTTTAACACTTGTCAAGGCTCGAAATACTCTCCCAGACTTTCTTTTTTCTATACGGCTAATCGTTTTTGTTGTCAGTACTGCTTTGCTAATACTTAAATGTTCAAGACTGTACAGGATTTATAAAGTTTATATGATCTTAATATAAATAATTATAATTACAACTAGCTGACCTGGCGAACTTCGTACCACCTTATATATTTTTTGTATATATTAATTATATCGCAATAAAATATAGCCATCTCTCAAGTTGGATCGAACTGCACATGGTGTGCGAATTTTATTATAATCGGTTAAGTGGTTTAGGAGTCCATTGAGGACAAACATTGTGACACGAGATTTATATATATTAAGATTATTTACTTTTTATTAATACATAATAGAACGTTCCCAGTCGGGCAAAACAGAGAGTAAAGAACATTTATCGATCTCTCACAATTTTATAATCCATACTAATATTATAAATGCGAAAGTATCTCTGTCTGTCTGTCTGTCTGTCTGTCGCGCAATCACGCCAAAACTACTGAACAGATTTAAATAAAATTTGGTATACAGATAGTCTAGAGTCTGAGAAAGGACATAGGCTACTTTTTAATGCGAATAAAAGGGCGTAAGGGGTTGAAAGGTGGGACTGAAGATTTGTATGGAACTATGTTCGTGTTTCGTAACTGTCAAACATTTAATGTTCATCCCGTCGATATGGTAAACTCTCCGATAAAATTAAAGAACATATTTAAATAAAGTTTTCGAATCGACAACATATATCCACAATATACGGATATTAGCGTATTTTACATTTTAAAAATGTATAATAATGTCAGTAATGAAAACGGATTGACATAATTATAATTATATTGGTTGTCAAATATAAAACGTAGTGGTTATAATATACTCTTTGGTCAAATATTTATGCGTGCGTTCAGAAATTTATTTAGTGTAAACTAAGGAAAATACATAATTATATCAAGATAATTAAATCTTATACTATTGAAAAAAAGGAAAGCATTTTTTTCCCTCAAATCAACGCAGGTGAAACCGCGGGGCACAGCTAGTATAATATGTTCTGTATCTGCATCACATAATTTGAACAATCATAAGGGTTGAAACAATTGAATAATGAGCAGTGTGAGTTGAAAACGAGTGTACAGTTATGATAAGACTGCTCCATTTGTATTACTATATTTTAATAGCTTTGTCATTGCATTTCGACTTTTTAAACAATAATATGAATGTTTAATATTTGGAACAATATATAATTGTTTTGGAATATCGAAAATACGGATTGTATTTATTATACTGTTGGAATAATAACAGTACTTTCTTATACAATATTTTTGTCCATCTACTTTAATTAAATTAAAAAATAATAATTTTAAATAAGTGTAATATAATATTAATTTTATTCTTTTTGAAAACTGTAATTTAAGTAAATTAGTTAAAGTACTCGGCGTTATTTTAAGTGCTTTTTATTTAAAAGTAAAATTAATCTTGTGTTCGGGGTGAAACATCATGAGAAAATTTCTTTTTGGTCTAAGATCCGGGATTAGACAAAATATTCTCTCATCTGTTAATTAGATGAAACAATTTTTTATAGGCTGATTTCAATATTGTTCATTTATAAAAACAACCTCTGCCACCATAAGCCTGCTGCAATTTTTTTTAATCTTTTCCCTTTCAAGTTAATTACATGTAGCAAGCTAAAACCGTTAATATTTTAACCTGACTTTAGTAGGCACCCATCTGTATGATTGCTACAATTACCTGCAGCCAGGTCAGTAACCTCAGTCAGCAGTAACCTGGCTGCAGATAGGTATAGCAATCATAGAGATGGGTGCTATACCAGTACAGTCAGGTATATATAATGTAAAATATTGACGGTTTTAGCTTATTACGTGTAATTAACACGAGAGGGAAAAGAAAAAAAAATTGCAGCAGGCTTATGGTGGCAGAGGTTGTTTTTATAAATTAACAATATTGAAATCAGTTTATAAAAAATTCCTATTATTTTTATTTTTGTGTTTACCCACACATCAGGGAATTCGAAAATGTTTTTTATTATCATATCAAAATTTTCGACCCAGCGGGATTTGAACCCGCACCTTCCGACAATCCGTGTCCGGTGCTCTTAGCCGTTAAGCTATGGGCCTATACCCCGAGGAATCGAAATTCTTGATATGATTTTATTCGGTTTAAGCAACCGTGGTGCCATCTATAGCGAGCTCTTTACATCACTTCACTATTCAAAGTTTCATATTACAATGAAATTCTTTTGACAAGAGACGACACTAAGCTATTTTCAATTCCTATTATTTTTATTTTTGTGTTTACCCACACATCAGGGAATTCGAAAATGTTTTTTATTATCATATCAAAATTTTCGACCCAGCGGGATTTGAACCCGCACCTTCCGACAATCCGTGTCCGGTGCTCTTAGCCGTTAAGCTATGGGCCTATACCCCGAGGAATCGAAATTGAATAGTGAAGTGATGTAAAGAGCTCGCTATAGATGGCACCACGGTTGCTTAAACCGAATAAAATCATATCAAGAATTTCGATTCCTCGGGGTATAGGCCCATAGCTTAACGGCTAAGAGCACCGGACACGGATTGTCGGAAGGTGCGGGTTCAAATCCCGCTGGGTCGAAAATTTTGATATGATAATAAAAAACATTTTATAAAAAATTGTTTCATCTAATTAACAGATGAGGGAATATTTTGTCTAATCCCGGATCTTAGACCATTAAGAGCCCCGTAGACGATCAAATATTTGATCAAACTTCATATTAAAGGAGATGGGGACTTTTAGGCTAAAATTGTAGTAAGTAAAGATATGCTTTAAAAAATTGTTCATATTTTTTTATTTTAAAATATAAAATATCAGCTCAATTCTGAATCTGGAAGCTGAGAAAAATGAAAAAGATAGTTTTCGTCAAATTCATTGGGTATCGATTTAATTATAATCGATTATAGAATTAAAAAAAAGGTTTGCACTAGTTAATTAACTCAAAGTATTCAGATACACAATTGAAATTGTAAACAATAAAGTGTATTTAAATAAAGTTACATTAATATCGAAAATAACAATTAATATCTGATAAACCAAAATGATTATCGATTTAGCAAAGAGCAACACTCGATTTAGTATCGATTGAAAATAAATCATATTTTTAATAACAGCTTTGACAGCTGACTGTTATTGAAACTGTGTGTCCCGTCAATCGTCATGGTCCCGTCACTCGTTTCATGTAGGTAATCATGTTTATAGTTGTTTAATGTTTTATTTTTATTTTTATTTTATTTATTCAAGGCTCATCAACGCAAGGTACACAGCAAACTATCTAGCGTACGTACATTTAGTTAAGATGTTCGTGTACCCGCAATTACAGATGGGCACAGCATTTACAATACAAACGCTCGGATAATTAATTAAATAGCAATACATATTTTTACAATCATTAGTCACAATTAAATATTATTTTACAGTAATGTTAAAAAAAATTTTAAAACGTCGTATTTTTTTAAATCGAAAAATAAAATTATTCTAGATTAAAAAGAATTTACAGTTGGGCTAACTTAATAATTTAACAATTTCTTAGGTTTTTAAGACAATGATTTGAAAATAATAATAACAATAAAAAATATACCAACTATGGAACAGAAACATCAATAGCGTAACAAGATTAATGAATTACAATTGCAGTTGATTTGATTAAAAATAATAGAAAAAAACAATAAAATTAACAACAAGAACAAATATCTAAAATCCCAGAATCAACTGTATAATAATACATTACAAAATCAAGAGAACTCTTCTATATTTAAATGGAGTCACACAATTGTTCTAAGTTTCGTAAAATAGTCAATAAAACAATAATAAAAACATTCAATTCACAATCACAGTATTTTCAAAAAGTCACAACCTGTTCACAACTAAATAACTAATGACTAAAAATAAAAGTAAAAAGAAGAATACAAAAAAAAAATTAAATAAAAATTGTTTACAGTCGATTTTCGATGATTTCGTCAATAGTAATAGAAAACAAAATTTACAATTTACAATTTTAAAGACTTAAAATGGTTAATATTCATCCAAAAAGAAACTAAGAAAAAGGAAACCAACTTGCACCTATTCTGTATTAAGTTATTTATAAAAAATAAATAAATAAAGTACAAGTACCTACAAGTCAATTGAAATGTTGACCTTTATGCCAATAGTTACAATGTCATTTTTACCACTAATTAATATATTACGGGTATAATGTCATCTTAAAATTAATTAAAAATTAAATAATAATTGGTAACGTCACACTGTTTTGTCCATTTCAATATATCATCATTTAAATTAATACAAATAGAAAATAAGAATAAATAAATTAGGGTACGGTTGATTTAATCAAGGTTAATATCTAATATTAACTGTTCCAATTTATAAAATCTCCATAATTATTTCAATGTCACTTTTCATTAATAAAAATAAATAAATAAAAACACTTAAAAATCGACAATAAAATGTAAGTTACTAGTATTAAGCAAGATTCAATATAATTATACTGTATTATTTGAGTCATTAATTTTAATTACTTTTTTGAATTTTGTCAAAGTGTCACTAAATATGTCAATTTCTAGAGTGGATGCAGCTAGTTTATTGTATTCTCGCACAAGTCTATTAATGGGAGAATTTGAGCCTAGGTTAGTATAGCTGCGTCTCAATGCAAAAGGCCTGTATTTACCATGCCTCGGCATTCGAGTGGGTACATTAATAGCCAATTTATTTAGAAGTTGAGGGCAATCAAGTACACCGTTTATTAGCTTGTATAAAAATACTAAATCGTGCATGTGTCTGCGCTCCTCCAGTGAAGTCATTTTGAAATGCTCGAGCCTACTATGGTAATCTCGCAGATATCTAACATTCTGGCGATACGCTAGAATACGTAAAAACTTTCTCTGGATTCGTTCGATTCGGTCTATGTAAACCCTGTAGCCTGGATTCCAAACAATAGAGCAATACTCCAGGGAACTTCGGACTAATGCGTTATAGAGTAAAATAACAGTGTAACTCTGTTTAAATTCTTTTATATTTCTAAGTATGAATCCAAGCATTCTAAGAGCCTTTGCAGAAATGGCATTTACATGTGTGTCAAAGCGCAAACATCTATCCAGAGTGATTCCCAAATCACGTATAGTTTCAACTCTTTTAAGTGGACTGTTGTTAATTCTATATTCATAATCATCGCAGTCTCTCCTCAATTCAGTCCCTCATTCTCATTCTCTCTTTTCAGTGTATTCAGATGCGTCCTGAGTCCATTCCTGATATTTATTTGTGGTTTCAAGTGATTGATATTTGTAATGATATAATATAATAAACATTAGTGCTTCAAGAACTTAGTGATTGGGTTTTTCATAGATAATGTAACATAACCTCAATTTTACAAAACGTGTAATAACTCCGCTCTCAGATAGCCAAAATATACAGAATTTTCAGCGAGGGATCAATAAGCGTAAATACATTAATTGGTACCATTTTCATTACGTTAAATTTTACGTTAAATTTTGGCCCAAGAATGTATGGAATCGTATCCGTCTCCTTTCTGTTTGACAAACGTGTTTGTCAAATTATTTGATCGTGTGCGGGTTTTTTTAATATGTTTGTTATATGAAACATGAAGTTAGATCAAACATGTTTGACAAACAAGTTTGATCGTTTACGGGGCCCATTAGAAAGAATTTAAAGTTATATGTGCTATATATTCAGCAAACTATAGGTTGACAAATCGAATTCCAACCTTTTTCATAAATTTTTTCCTCATTTATCACTATAAAATAATTCGAGTACATAAAAATAATATATAATTATTATTACGTGTACCATTCTTAGTATACGATAATTATTTTGCTTCTCTAAACACACACAAAATAAAACTGAATACATTGTACATCGACAAGCAATAAAATGAGAAAGCTTTAAACTACTGTGTTTTCATTGGTTATTAGACCTACTGTATAGATTTAACAAATACTAATGCTAATGAAGGGTAAGGGATAATCTAAGTCTATCATGATGGATTCTCTATATGGCTCTTAATGTTTTTGGGATGAAACTTTAAACAACTTAGATAAATTATTTATGATTTTTCGATAATATCTATTGATGTATATGCCTTAAAAATATTTGTGAACGATATTGTTTTAATATTTGCTTATTGTATTTTTTGCTTAATGTATAAAATCATAAAAAGGTGAATAAGGCTTAGATTTAATTTATTATATTTATTTTATCACATAAATGAATATATTTTTGATAATAATGTATTCTTTATAAATATTTATTATTATTAATGATATTTGTTGCGCTTGTACTGCACGTTCTAATTACTTTATCTATAGTTTTATCTTTATTAAACTGACTTCCTTTTTGTTTTTATATTATTCATAATATTCTATATTGTTAACACCGAGAAAATGTAAGTCTGACCATCAATTGTTTCATTTAATTGATTAAATAACAAAAAACATATACGACTATACGTAGTATGTAAGTGTCACTGTATAATTAATAACGTATGACTTTGGTGTCAAAAGGATTCGTTTGTTCGAAGTCCTTATTTTTGTTGAGAAACATTTTTCCCCACAGTCATGATATTGTTTAAATTGGTCATTATATTCAGGTATTAAATTATTGAGTTGTAAGACATCAATACGATTAAGTTTTCTAAACAATATATATGTTTTCTAATTGTAAATTTGCTTCATTTTAATACTAAACATCAACCAGCATATTCTTATTAAATCGAGATTGTGTTTGGGAACGGAGAATGAAAATGTTAACATATTCATGAGGCAACTTTTATTCATTTAAAATATAAATCGACAAAAAAGGTTTAAATCGATGTCTCTTGTATATATTTCTTAACCATGCAAAAACATAGGAATATATTGTTATCAAATTCAATCAATCAAATCAAAATCAATCAAATTAAAAAAAAGTCCATTATAATCAAAGCTTATGGGGTCCAAGATTTCTCTCGGGAATTTTTCTTTTTAAATCTTTACCTAACAAAATAATAGATTGATGTTGAGAAAGGTAATTTTAAGACCCTTTGGCATTTGACATTTTTAAATATCCATATTTATTCCAGTTCTAATATACCTTATAAAAAAACATGGAGAGGTCGTTCTGTTTGTCTGGTGAATTTTTATACCTACTTTGCTTAATCAATCATAAGATTGGTTCCTTTACCACGCTTGGTATATAAATAGTGACAGGATTAGAAAGTTTATATCTTATAAAAGCGGACACTGTGAAAAATATTCATTAGTTTTTTTAATACAAAAATCGCATGTTTCGAGAAATCATGTCATATATATTTCTCTTCGATTCACCTGTAATATCCCACTGTTGGGTATAGGCCTCTTCCCCATGTAGGAGAAGGATCGGAGCTTAATTCACCACGCTGCTCCAATGCGGGTTATTTCTCTTATCTACTTCTATTAATAATAAATAAAGTCTATTTAAAATAATGTTACAGACAGACAAAACGCGTGTGCCATTTTAAAAAATAATAAAACGTGCAATAGTCAATCGATACTTTAAAAAATATGTTAGTAGTAATTTTAATAATCCCAAATAATTTATTATTTGGGACGAAAGGATAAAAACCTCCTTTCCACAAAAGAAGTGTTGGAACCTACCCAGAGGATAATTTTTGTACCAAGAGTAACGATTTTTATGTGATATTTACAAAATAATGTAAAACAGTGCAAGCAGCACCAAAAAACTCTTTTATATAATTTAATTATGTATTTGCTCATCAAATCGAATGAGGCCCTCTATGATGGTTACATTTTATCAAAGCAAGGAATCATTTGTAATTCTCTAAAAAATTTATGTAATATAAACTCACGTTTTACTTATTTTGAGTATTGCCTTTCGACTCATCGAATTATTTAAACTTGCCTTTTCATAAAACGATGAGATCACTCAGTGGTTAAAAAGAAGAAGTAAACCGTGTCACAGTAAATATTGTGGTTTGTATTTGCAATATTATACATACACGCCAAAATATCTGTAATCGAATTTCAATTATTTTTTTTTTTATTATTAGGTATTTTAAACAACACAAAATTGTATGTTGAAATAAATATTTTCACACCGAAATAATCGGTAGAATATGTTGGTTGAGCCTTTGAATTTGACACTCTGTGTACAATATTCTGGAAAAATAAATAAATAAACCGATTGTCTGTAGGTTTTAAATTTGTATAATGACTAAATTTTGAGAAATGAACTCTTCCTTTGTATTTACCTAATACGGTTTAACTTTCTCGAAAATATAAACAATGTAAAAATCGTATACGCATATATTTAAAAATTTAGTACAGATATGAATTTTGATAGTCGTTAACTTTTTACTGGACTAAAGATGACTTCTGTAGTATTAAATTAATAAGTATCTAATTACATTATATTTTACGCATAATATGATTGACATCTTTATTATATAGTTTTACTGTGAAATTCATTTTTGCACTCTTGACAATTAAATATTTTTACATCTCTCATGTTCGGTAAGTAGGTTCTTATTACCGTCCCAATGGGGCTTGTAGGTGACTAATTAGCGCTCTAGGGTAATAATGTAGCTAGAAAAGCCCTAGGGCGGTAAGTAATTTAAAAAAAAAAACACTTCTTTCTTTCAAAAAGTTCGCGTACATGTAACCATCTTACTGGCAATAGGCTTTGCTATTCAGCCTTGTCTTCGTGTGAGTATAATAGTCATCAATTTTAAATATCGAAAGGCAAAGCTCAATTATTTAAAAAAATTAGAATGTTTTATTTTTGTAATGCCAGTTTTTTTCTACTTACCTCATAATCGAGAAGTAAAGCAGAATAGTTAGCTCGGGTGTAAGCATCAATTGCACCCTCGAACTATCTAAATATCTCGGGCTGCAATTGATGTCTTACAGCCCTTGGCTATTAATCTACTATTATAATAGATTTTAAATAACAAAAGTCTACCTTAGGAAGATGATCGTTAGTACATTACATTTTAAAAATATTTGCACTATTTCAGTTTCGTTTTAGGCCTCGTCAAAACCATACCAATTTTTCATATACCTCTTTACATTATCGACATTATTTAGATAGAAATTTAAATGAAATTTTCATAATAGAGTTATTTAACGTTAATATAGATCGTGGGCTGCAGCTACTGCTCTAGCCGGCGACCCCCCGTGGGAACTCGTGGCGGAGGTTCTTGCCGAGACCTACTCATACGTCTCGGGTAGGAGGGCTCTTGGTGAGGACCCCACGTTGGACGGGATCCTACGGGTGCGCCGGACAGGGCAGGAAGCGTTAATGCGGAGGTGGGGGGAGGACCTGGCACAGGAGCCGTATGGCACACGCGTAACGGCTGCCCTGCGCCCGGTCCTTGAGCGGTGGATGCGTCGAAAACGCAAGCCCCTCACCTTCCGTCTGACGCAGGTTCTCACCAGGCATGGTTGCTTTGTGACTACCTGTGTCGGACGGCCCAAAGGGGGCCGACGACTGAATGTCACGATTGTGGTGCGGCGGTGGATTCTGCCCAGCACACCCTCGAGGTGTGCCCGAGATGGGCGGCACTGCGTCAGGGTCTGACGTCGGTCCTCGGAGGGGACCTGTCACTCCCGAGCTTCATCACCGCGATCCTGAAAGACGATGGTCTCCTTCTGCGAGACAGTTATGTCCCAGAAGGAGGCCGACGACCGGGTGAGAGAGGAGGCCGCCGACGTGACTTCCACCCGCGGGCGACGAATGGGGGTCCTAAATGGGTTACACTGCGATATCAAAAAAAAACGTGGATAACTGAATTAACTTTTTTCTATTATACAGGACAACATTTGCAACAATTGATAACAATTAATCTAAAATTCATTATATTAGGATTAGAGGGTTGAATTTTTCCATAAATAACAAGAAATTTGACCTAACCTTTTGTATAATCAAATCTCCTGGGAAGTGTGAATGTTTAAAAATAAAAATAGCCATGTTTTGAAACAAATATATTAAATTAACTCCGATGTTATGTTTGTTCTAAGCTTTAAAATAGATTTTTTATCTAACAATAATATAAGCAGATAAAATACTTTTGGTCAGACAAACTATGCAGATGAACTATGCAGATGAATGCAGTTGCATGTTACTAACAATAATAACATTTATTTCTAATAAAAATTGCAGTGTGTGTTAGTTATAACGTTTATCAGTAGTTACAAAATAGTTAAAGAATTCAATATTCTACTCATACCTATATCTGGTGTTTTTGGAAAGAAAGAAATGATTTATTTACTAATTTTATATTTTAAGGCTCGTGGACATTTTCAGTCAAAATCAGTTCCATCCAAAAACGGCTGAAACTATCGTGTGCTAAATATGAAACACTAAACCATAACACGAATTTTCTTCACATCTGACTGAATGTCTCAGTCAGTAATAATACATTTTTCTCGAAATAATATTCTCAGTGTTATAAAAACAGATGCTCAAGTGACGAACTTGAAACTTTGAATTGTCATTATGGATAGCTTGTTCAAGAAATTTTCAAGAGTTTCGTCTAAATCGGTACAAACGACGTCTGGTCATATTGAGAGTTAAGCAGTATTGCTCTTGGAATTTTATGTCGTCCATGATGGTTTTAGGCGATCTTTATAATATCATACACTGAATGGTTTAATATCGAAAAAGGTGTTAGACAGGGATGTGTAGCGTCACCGTGGCTGTTTAATCTATTCATGGACAATTGCTTGACAGATTTAAAAGAGAATGAAAGTGGGTTGAGAATGAATGAGTTACTCGTCAAATGTCTTCTCTATGCTGATGACCAAGTATTAATTGCGTCTTCGGCCGAGGAGTTGCAGGAGATGGTAACTGCTATGAGTGGAGCTTTTGTTAGAAAGGGAATGAAGATGAATGTAAAGAAGACGAAAGTGATGGTGTTTGAAAGAGATGAGGCAGTGACAGTTTGCAATATCGTGATTGGAGACGAACAAATTGAACAGGTGAATGAGTTGGTGTATCTGGGTTCAAAGTTTACAAGAGATGGAAAGTGTGAGAGTGATATTGAAAGAAGAGTGAATGCAGGAAACATGGTGAATGGAGCTTTGCACTCCTTTATGAGCAGCCGGAAGGTGTCTAACAAGGCTCGTTTGGCTGTACATAGGGGGGTGTTGGTTCCGACACTCATGTATGGAAGTGAAAGTTGGGTATGGCAGAAGAAACATGAAAGTAGAATAAATGCAGTTGAGATGAGAGCGTTAAGAAGTATGATAGGAGTTAAACTGAGTGACAGGATTAGAAATAGTGAGATACGGAAACGTTGTGGTCTGAAATAAGATGTAGTGACAAAAATTGAGAAGGGTATGCTGAGATGGTTTGACCATGTTGAGAGAATGAATGAAGAGCGATTGACGAAAAAAGTGTATAAGGCGAGTGTGAATGGGAGTGTTGGAAGGGGTAGACCTAGGCGGACATTTCAAGACCAAATCGGTGACGTCTTGAAAAAAGGCCAGGTCAAGAGTACCCTAAACCGAAGAGAATGTATGAAAGGAATAATGAAAGTGGACGAAGCGAAACAAGTATGTAAGGATCGTAGCAAGTGGAAAGAAGTGGTCTCTGCCTACCCCTACGGGAAAAAGGCGTGATTATATGTATGTATGTATGTTTATAATATCCAATGGTCTAATATTTTTCATATATACTTAACGTGCCGCATAAAGGAATAAATATCCATTAACTGCTTTTATATCGGATCCTTCTAATCAAAGCTCTAAAATCTAAGGATATTTTTTATTGAAACCATATACTCTTTCGTACCGGGAAGTTTTACTAAAATACTACATATAAATCATTTCCACACAATTTTTATTTCCTATTATCAACTTTGTTCAACAATATAAATTTTTTATTGATCAAAACAGTGACCGCTAGTACATTATCTAACAAAGATTGCGCTAATTGGAATATAAGTTATATGTAACGGATAAGTATTAAAATTCAATGCGGGTAAAATTGCGAGGGAGTCCTTGTTTTGTTCGTTCATCTAAATGACGTCAACTGTAAGTTTAATTTGTTTTACAATATCAATAACTGAAACCATGTTTTATCTTAATTGAAATTTCGTCTTATTCACATTAAATTGATTATTTTTATTGTAATAGTGAACAAATGTCAGAAATGAATTTTCTTATGATTTTGTTTGGTGTGATTTTTAACGGTAAGATTGGTGTTTATTTAACATTGTAGTTGGGCAAAGAAGAGAAGTAGGTATGCGTGATCGCAAATCCCGCTCGAAAATGTGTGGGCATCGAACTCGTGATCGCTAGCACATCAGCCAATTTCTATGCTATGTCCAATGCGATGGCATGTCAATGCAACGTTAAAAATTATAGAGATGTGATAAGAAGTACCTTCATTTAAAACAAGACTTAAATTCGTAGATAGCAAAACAGTCTATTTTACTGCTTCAAACTTCAAGCAACGTTTTTTTTTTATAACATAAAAATATTGAATTATTAAAAATAGTCTAAAAACAATGTAATTTTTTTTTATGTTACTAGGTTGGCAAACAAGCGTACGGCTCACCTGATGGTAAGACCGTAGCCTATAGACGCCTGCAACGCCAGAAGCATCGCAAGCGCGTTGCCAACCCTATCCCCAATCCCCCCAGGAGCTCTGGTCACCTTACTCACCAACAGGAACACAATACTGCTTGAAAACAGTATCATTTAGCTGTGGTCTTCTGTAAGGTCGAGGTACTACCCCAGTCGGGCTGCTCCAATTTTGAGCACGAAATTTCCTGCTGTGCCCTACCTCAGTTAAAAACGTTAGTAATTACAACTACATTAAAAATAAATCTCTGATATTCTTGAATAAAGAATAACTCTCTCTACCTCTACACGTAACTGAATTGAAAATATAATTTCGAATAATTGTATCACAAGATTAAGTAAAAAGTATAAAATATTTCATTCCGAGTTCGACATCCTGAATAAAATCAAATATAGCATAATATTATTTCTCCTATACTTTTCCTTCTAAATTGATATAATCAAAATGGATTCTCGAATCATATTATGTAAACCTAATTTCTCGGTTTCACGTTATAAACAATAATGCCGCAGCGAAAATTTATTACGTGATTTGTGGTTACATATTGGCATACCTACTAGATGTAATTATTTTACTTTAAGAATCTTAACTAACAATAATGATTATTTATAGCTATTTTACATACTCTACGATCTCTAACTCTAATTTATCGATTTCATACAAATACAGTTTAATTAAATGTGGTATTTGTGGGTCTCTCACTCGTGCCTCGGAGAGCACGTTAAGCCGTCAATCCCGGTTGTTATCATGTACACCTTAAACCTTAAAGCGATCGTTACTCATAGTAGGGAATATATCCGCCAACCCGCATTGGAAAAGCGTGGTAGATTAAGCTCTGATCCTTCTCCTACATGGCGAAAGAGGCCTATACCCAGCAGTGGGATATTACAGGTTAAAACGTTAGCGATTCAAATACATGCTTTATATTTTGCAATTATTACGCGGCAAAAAATAATTGCTATTATATGATGTTACAATACCTACTTTATGACAGTTAAAAGGTAGATGAGAATTGAGATAGGTACATGTATATGATAAGTAGCTATAGGCTTAGGTAGAATAATAAAAGAGTTTAAAAGTCGTGTCAATATATTATGTAGTATGAAATGTACTTACTACTTACTGTTTTGACAATTTCTTATATAGGTACCTAGTCTAAGATCCAACCTAGACATGACCTTCACCCATCTACTTAATGTTAAGTTCGTCTCTAGTGCCGATCTTCTATTAATAGAAAATCATTTTATCTTAATATCATCATATCTTATTTAGATACCTACTACTAAATAGAACATTGGCGCAGTGGTTGCACCCCTTATTATAGCGCTGCGCTGGCTATCGTGGCCAGTGGCGTAGCTACTAAGGGGCAAGGCGGGGCGGTGCCCCGGGGCCCTCAAGCTCAGGGGACCCCTCGGACTCTGACTTACAAACTATAAAAACGAATGAAAATTTCTCATACATTCGGAATAAAAATAATCCAGATTCCATGAACGCGAAATTAATAATGGTAACGTATATGAAAAATTACACAGGAATTTCCAACAAGTCTCGAACATCTTTGTTTGAAACTTGGAGGTAACTTCCCTGTCTCCAGCGTGTTTCAAAAGCACGCGCTTGATGCAAGGCGGGACCTATGAGAAACACTCGACGGAAAAAAAACACTGAAGAATTATCTTCAGATTATCGATTGCAAACCAAATAAATTACTTTTTTCAATAATATACTAGACACAACAATAACTCAGTTAAATGCACGTTCTGCAGTCAGTTAAATAATCAATTTTACAACACCAACTTAAGCTACTTCGACGATGATTTTTGTTTTAATCGAAAGGTGGTGCTCGTCATGTGGTCCCATTTAAATTTAATTGCGATCTAACAACCGTTTTTCGTTATATATGTATATTTACTTGACTATTTTTTCCTCGACCTAGGTTACATTATACCGCATTTTTAATTATTCTTGTTTTATTCGAAAAGTGATACTTGTCTTGTATCAATATAAATTTTATTGAAATTTGATCACTACTTTTTGAGTAATCTTTGATAACGCGCATTAACTTGACAATTTTTTTCGTCTACTTACGTTGTATTACTTGTCGATGTCATTGAAGGGGTTTGCTGAGTGGCTACGGCAGTCTAGAATTTAGCCACCCCCTCTCTACCCGTGGGTGTCGTAAGAGGCAACTAAGGGATAACAAAGTTCCACTACCACCTTGGAACTATTGAAGCCGACCGATGTCGGGATAGCCATTCTACAGCTGGCTTTTGACGATGAAGTATAAGCCTTGTATGAAGATATTTCAAAGGCCATACATGACACTACTTCGGTCTTCTACAACGTTGTTATGGGAGACTTCAACGCTCAAGTAGGAGTAAAAGACCGCGACGAATCGAGAATTGGATCACACGGATTGGGGCACAGGAATCGCAGGGGGAAGATACTCGTCAACATCCTCGAGGCGGGGAAGGGGGGACGCTCTTCTTGATTAATTCATTTTCGAGAAGAAGCCCCAAAGCAGTGAATATGGCAAAGCCTCGATACTGTGACGAGAAACGAGCGATCATAGCAGATAAAAGGCTTATTTTCAGAGATGTCTCAGTAGTTAATAGTGTTACGAGTACACAAAAAAGGAGCTTGCGCCATCTAGCGGGGAGCGAAGGAACCACGTTGTGTGCTGTACAAACCACTTTGTTACAAAGACAACGTGAAACATCCACTCAATACTAGATGGCGCTAGAGGACATATAGGTGAATGAACTCAGGATCGAGTACACGCACGAAAGTTCTAGAACTGTCTGGGTGTAGGCTCGGCCCGGTATAAAAAGGCCGATTGAGGCCGAGCGGAGTCAGTTCAGTTTGAGCTAACGACGAAGCGACTTCGAAGTGAATACTAGGGATCAAGAAGTGATACCAGCGGAAACCTACGACATTGGCTACGACCTCGGACATTGTTAGTGCTTACTGTGTGTACCTAGTGATTAGTGTTTGTACTTAGTGCGAAGTGTTTGTACCTAGTGCTTGTGTCGGACCTAGTGCTAGTGAATAAAGTCTCTAAAAGAGTCAGCAGGTCTTTCTCTCCAAATCGTTCGAACCCTAACACGTAACAACTGGTGTCAGAAGTGGGATTTGGAGATGCCATTGACTCCGAGAGAGAACCCCAAGGAGGGGGTCAGGACGAGGGCACAACGAACTGCGGATGCCACTGGGGGCCAAGCTCCGCCCACTGTGGGCCAAGCCCCGCCCACTGGCCCCGCCTACCAGGCCACGCCCACTGGCCACGCCCCACTGGCCCCGCCCACCGGCCCCGCCCACCAGGCCCCGCCCACTGACCACGCCCCTCAGGCTCCGCCCACTTTGGCTCAAGCCCCGCCCACTGGCTCCACCCACCTTGCCACGCCCACCGGACAGGCCACGCCCACCAGTGGTTCCGTAGCTTCTAACGACCCTCAAGTGGCACTTCAATTAGGAAGTTTATTTGAATTAATGAAGGCAATGCAAGAATCACAAGATCGCAAGTTCAGCGCTTTGCAAGAATCACAAGAACGCAAGTTCAGCGCTTTGCATGAATCACAAAAGGCAATGAAGGAATCACAAGAGGCAATGCAAGAATCACAAGAACGCAAGTTCAGCGCTTTGCAAGAATCACAGGAAAAAGCGCTTTGGGCTATAAAAGATGTTAGTGACACGGTGGGTAAGCTCCAAAAAGATGTCGACGAAGTGGAAGAACGAGTTACCGGGTTAGGATTGGATGTCGAAAATGTGAAAACCGTCCTCGCTGAACTACAGAAGAGAGTAGCGCGCCTTGAAACCACGGGAGTTGCGATGTCTAGTGGAACTACCGGAGTGGCGCAAGGACCAAGAGTAAAAGTGCCGCCATACGATGGCACTACTTCCTGGAACGCTTATCGTCAGCAATTCCAGACTGTTGCTACTGCCAACGGATGGACGGAAGAACAATGCCTGACCGCTCTCACTGTTGCGCTCAGAGGACAAGCTTTGTCTGTCTTGGAAGCACTGCCACATACAGGGAATGGGTTCCAAGACCTGATGGAGGCACTTGAATCCAGATACGGGGAGCGACACCTGGAGCACGTGTTCCGTGCCCAGCTGCGTGACAGAGTCCAACGCTCAGGAGAAGGACTACAACAATGGGCGTTGGAAATTGAAAAACTCGTTAGGAAGGCACACCCAGGAGCTGACACCAAGATGGTGGACACAAATATTGTGCAAGCATTTGTCGACGGAATCAAAGACCTGGAAGTCAGAGCTGCAGTGAGGCTTCGTCACCATAGCTCGCTAAAGGAAGCATTGGCGCATGCTTTGGAGGTCGAGGCGGTTCGCCATGACATACGGCAGACTCATAGGATCCGCGAGGTCTCTGAGGAAGTCAAGGAGGTTAAGGCTCCTACGAAGAAACGTTCTGGAGCCATGTGCTACAAGTGCGGCGAGAGGGGCCATCTTCAGCTCAACTGCCCGCAGAAGGAGGTTAAGGCTCCTACGAAGAAACGTTCTGGAGTCATGTGCTACAAGTGCGGCGGGAGGGGCCATCTTCAGCTCAACTGCCCGTCGAAGGAGGTTAAGGCTCCTACGAAGAAACGTTCTGGAGCCATGTGCTACAAGTGCGGCGAGAGAGGCCATCTTCAGCTCAACTGCCCGCAGAAGGAGGTTAAGGCTCCTACGAAGAAACGTTCTGGAGTCATGTGCTACAAGTGCGGTGAGAGGGGTCATCTTCAGCTCAATTGCCCGCAGAAGAAGACCCAGAGGGCAAGGATGAAAAGGATCGAGGAACAAATAGAGGAGCTGAAAAAGCAAAGGGCTTCGTTCCCTGCCCGGGATCAAGGGAAACGAATGAAAGCTAGAACTAAGACACGAGTTCTGGCTGACGCTGTGGAAACCCTGAAAACTGTTATCCTCCAGGCATGCAGCGGGAATAGTCTCACGACACAGGGGACTATTAACGACCGGAAATCGAACACAAGCGGCTTCGAGGAAGGGTCGTTGGTGTGGCTGCATAACCCAACCCGCCGGAAAGGGAAATCTCCAAAGTTGCAGACCAAGTGGGACGGTCCATACAAAGTGGTTACCCGAATGAATGATGTGACTTATAGAATTCAAAAGCAACCAAGAGGGACATTCAAAGTGGTACACATAGACCGTCTGGCGCGTTACCATGGCAGTAACAACGATGCTCGAGACGAGCATCTCTAAGAGGGGAGTAGTGTTACGAGTACACAAAAAAGGAGCTTGCGCCATCTAGCGGGGAGCGAAGGAACCACGTTGTGTGCTGTACAAACCACTTTGTTACAAAGACAACGTGAAACATCCACTCAATACTAGATGGCGCTAGAGGACATATAGGTGAATGAACTCAGGATCGAGTACACGCACGAAAGTTCTAGAACTGTCTGGGTGTAGGCTCGGCCCGGTATAAAAAGGCCGATTGAGGCCGAGCGGAGTCAGTTCAGTTTGAGCTAACGACGAAGCGACTTCGAAGTGAATACTAGGGATCAAGAAGTGATACCAGCGGAAACCTACGACATTGGCTACGACCTCGGA
Source organism: Melitaea athalia (assembly GCA_905220545.2). Taxonomy (NCBI): domain Eukaryota; kingdom Metazoa; phylum Arthropoda; class Insecta; order Lepidoptera; family Nymphalidae; genus Melitaea; species Melitaea athalia. The sequence continues at coordinate 6,440,487 of HG992193.1, forward strand.
CATTGTTAGTGCTTACTGTGTGTACCTAGTGATTAGTGTTTGTACTTAGTGCGAAGTGTTTGTACCTAGTGCTTGTGTCGGACCTAGTGCTAGTGAATAAAGTCTCTAAAAGAGTCAGCAGGTCTTTCTCTCCAAATCGTTCGAACCCTAACACGTAACAATAGGTTTAACACCGGCAGCGACCACCGACTATTGCTTGGCACTCTGAATATATGTCCCCGAAAAGAGCGGACCCGCTTGATGAAATCTACTCTCCGAGCTACACTGCCCCAAATACTATGTGGCTCCGAGTTGTTCCAACTGGAACTCCAAATTCTAAAACTCCGATTCGATTCGCTGGAAACTACTAGCGACGTGGACAAGATGATCGACAACGTGGTGAAGACGGTGTGTATACTGGATCGCAGATATTTTCTGACGACGAAGTCAACGAAGCAGTACAAACATTCTCCCGAGGCCTTGGATCTGATGCGGCGGAGGTGCGAGTTGCCCACTGCTCAAGCAGCTTCAGCAGAACAGAAGGCTCTCTCCAAGAGGATACGGAAACTTGTACGCCGAGACTTCCGCTGCTCGAGTATGAGAGAGATTACTATTCTTATTGAGCAGAATATGGGGTTAAAAGTTTTCCAAGGACCATTGGGGTGAAGCCTTTTTGCTAAGCTCAAAACAACGGATGGCAGGACCGTTTGCTCTCGCCCTCAGATCTGCGAAGAGGTCGAGAAATTTTATGGACAGCTGTACTCGTCGAGCGCACGCAAGCATGAGACTTGGGACACTGAAGATCCGTGTGCACAATTGTTGAGCTATTATTCGGAAGATATCCCAAACATTGAAGCAGATGAGATTAGTGCGGCGCTCGGGCAGCTTAAAAACGAAAGGGCTCCGGCGGATGACGGAGTTAGGACTGAGCTCCTTGAAGCCGCAGGGTGATCTGCCCTAAAAGCCTTGGCGAGACTCTTTAACACCATTATCTACCAATAGGTACCACACCGGAGGCGAGGTCCAGGAGTGTGGTGGTACTGTTTTTTAACAGAGGCGATAAGTCTCTGTTAAAGAATTACAGACCGATCTCACTTCTGAGCTGCGTCTATAAGCTGTTTTTGAGGGTTTTTACAAATCGTCTCACAAGAAGACTTGACGAATTCCAACCACCGGAGCAGGCTGGGTTTCGAAATGGCTACAGCACCGTAAACCACATCCATACTGTTCGGCAGATTACATAAAAGACAAAAGAATATAATCAACCGCTATGTATGGCGAAACCTAGGCTATCCTAGACTCTCTGCAGATATTTCACATCGACTGGCGATACATCGAGGTACTGAGATGTATGTACGATGCGGCAACGATGACCGTTCATATCCAAGACCAGACAACAAGACTCCATTTTCCTCCGGCGTGGGGTAAGACAGGGAGATGTAATACCCACTAAACTGTTTACCACTGCGCTGGAGGATGTCTTTAAGACCTTCGATTGGGGGGAATGAGGCGTCAACGTCAACGTTGAAAACATCTATCACCTTCGTTTCGCCAACGATATCGTTATCTTTGCATAGACCTTGGATGAGCTTGGCCAAATGCTGGCTGGCCTAAACGAGTCCTTCCGACGAGTCGGTCTTGGTATGAACTTGGAGAAAACGAAAGTTATGCTTAATAACCAAGTCATATCGATCGATGGTACCCTTCTCGCCGCACTAGGCCGCAACAACTACGAGAAGGAGGCCGATAGAAGGATTTGGTTAGGCTGGGCGGCGTTTGACAGGCTTCGTCGAGTCTTCACTTCGAAGATTCCGCATTACTTGAAGACAAAAGTCTCCGAGCAATGCGTCCTGCCTGTGTTAATATACGCAGCCGAGACGTGGACACTGACAAAGAGACTGGTCCACAAGTCGCTCAACGTTTAATGAAACGGGCTAATGCTTAGGGTTTCTCTCAAGGATAGGATAAATGAGACTATCCGCAAGAGAACGAAAGTAAGCGACATAGCCCACGGATTTAGCAAGTTAAAGTGGCAGTGGGCTGGTCACCTGTGTCGCAGGACCGACGGACGTTGGAGCAGACGTATCCTGGAGTGCAGACCACGTCTTGGCAAGCGCAGTGTGGAACTTCCTCCAGCCCGTTGGATCGACGATCTACATAATTTGTAATTACCGGGGTAGGCTGAATGAGGATTGCGGAAAATCGGGATGTCTGGCGTCTTGGGGAGGCCTATGTGGACTACAATAAGACTGACTGACTGACTGACCCAAAGGGTGCTCAACGGGATAATATTAACGTACCTCCGCTGTCTGCATACTGTTACAGGACTGTACTGTACTGTTTGGAACGGTAACAGGTAGATATTTTCTTTTATTTTCATAAAATAGTTTTTATTTGTTTATTAAAATAAGTTAAATTTGTGTTTTACGAAGTAGACTGTATTACGAAAAATTTGGAGTATGTCGGAACAGGACGAATACAGAGCAAACGATTTTAAATAGTTTAGTTGGGGCCCTCGTTTATATTTTGCCCCAGGGCCTTCGGTTGCCTAGCTACGCCACTGATCGTGGCTTCGATAACTTATGACAAACTATTTCTTAGATGAAACAAATATAAAAGAAAATACTAAATACATCATAATTTATGATTAATAAAATAAAACCAATGATTCTAATATATGTGCGTAAAAACATAAATTTTACTTTTTTGTTAAGAAAGTAAAAACGTAAATTTGAACTTTATAATGAGTTTTTCGGAGACAATATTACAATTTTTAACGTTGTTTTACTGGCTAGGAAAGATTTTACGTCATTATTTTTTCTCCCTGCTACATAAAACAAAGAAGCTTTTGAAACAATAGCTCTAGCAAATAGCTCTCGATAGAGCTTATGATATTGCAACGATTAAAAGTAGTAGTATTGTAGTAACTAACAATGAATACCTACTTTTTTCCTCTTTTTAATGAAGTTTAAAATCGAAGAAAACGAGATATTCTAATTGGGTTTTTTCTATAAACAAGACATATCTCGCAATTTCTTCCGTTTTTTTTTATAGATAACTTAGAAATGATAATGAAAATGCCTTGAATTAAAGCTTTTCATATACTAGCGTTGTAGCAATTATCACTAAATTACTAAACATAATGAATAACTTCCTTTTTTTTAGTAATTTCAAAAACACACTGTCTCGAGTCTTGTCAAATAGATTGTCCTACAAAAGATGAAGAAATGGTTTGCGCCTTCGAGATCAACAGCAAAACCTACAAAATGTTTCCTAGCAATTGCGTTATGAGAGAGATTGCTAAATGTAATAATGAGGGTAAGACATTCGTATAAATATTATAAATTCTTATTAAATTTGTGAGGATAGTTTGATAAACAAAGGGCTAAAAAAACTATATAGGTACAGTATATTTTGAATCCTTCTCCTTACATGGGGAAGAGACCTATGCCCAACAGTGGGATATTACAGGCTGAATCGTGATCGATCGATATTTTGAATTGAACGAGTCAACAAGTAGACATTTATAATTAAAGTGAACATTACTGGCATTTTTCTGCGCCAACCTACCGCTCTTGAAGGAACATCAAAGCATCGGCCATCGATTGCCGAAAGGAATGAATTAAGTCGTGATAATTACTTCTTCTATTAAAGTCGTTAGCGATGTGAGTTTGAATTTTTTACAATTTTTCAAAAACAATTAACTAACTTTAGCATATTATAATTAAGTTATGGTAACAGAAAAGAAAGATTATTGTGGTCCTCTTAAGCATTTTCTTTTCTTATAAGTCTGACAAACAAGCATTCCTTTTTCCTTACTCTCAGAAGAAAATAATTTATTCATTTCAATTAATGTTCATTGTAAAATACACAAGTTCTTGTTTTATTCCCTTCGGAATCCCTCCTGTAATTGAAGTACACGCCAATAATGCGAATTTTTTTTACTCATAAGTTTAATAATAACGAGATTTAGTCGATCTAAAATCTAAATCCGTCGAATAGAATGGCCTCAGGAATTCTCCTGAGATTAGCCATGTTTAAGAAGAAGTAACTTCACAGCTTAAATATTTTAAACGATCACTCATGCTGTTGTAGGTATATGGAACTTTTCGGAATAGAAAAACTTGACCATGATACTTTTATTGACCTTTTTAATGAATTTACAATATGTTTTAACAGATCAATAAAATGCGTCATTCTTTACCGTTAATTTGTTGAAGATTCTACCAAATATATTTTTATATCACTAAAAGATTGTTGCGATTTCATTCGAGTTACATATTAACAATTGTTATACTAACTAAATAAAATATTTAACATTAAAACAATTTCATTATTCATAAATTTACAATGATATCGTATATTATTTGTAATCAAGCATGGTATATAGTATAGCTTAAATAGTATATTTGCTTAAATAGTATGTAGTATATTAGTGGCTACGCCTATTATCCTTAAAATTGTACCTACATAGATAAAAGTAATAAAATATAAAAAATGCGCATCTGTTCCAGTTTTCGTAAGGACACCATTGAAATATTGTATAAAGGCACATTTTCCATCAACTCGACGCATGTACGGCGAATCTTGTCCTGTATTTTGCCCCAGTCACTACAGCCCCGTGTGTGGAGCATCCAAGTATAGAGACTATGTATATAGAACTTTCAACAACGGCTGTTATTTAGACATGATCAATTGCAGAGGAGATGACGATTATACAGGTATATTTATTTGATATGATCTAATTAAGTTATCTTATACTATTAAACGAGCAATTCTTGTATATATATATATAGTATCTGGGTGACCGAGCCTAGCTCGGTATTTCTATTTTTATTTTATTTATTTTGTTTTTTTCTCGGTATTTTTATATTTTATTTTTATTTAAATAAAAAATCACGAGTGAAATTTAAAAAAAAAAAAAGAAAAAAGAATTATTCTCAGACTGAGATTTGAACCATGGTTTTCTCGATCAATCTCAACCGTCCGATTTCCCACTAAGCTGTTACAACTTTAATGACACTTGTGAAATTAACCTTCCTATTCTAACGATATTTTAGCCATTTTTTCATTGCCTAAAAACAGGGATAAAACGACATTTTTTTGAAATGAATCCTAGCTAGATCAATTTTTCGCCCCCGAAATCCCCTGCATACCAAATTTTACGAAAATCGTTGGAGCCGATTCCGAGATTCAGAAAATATATATATATACAAGAATTGCTCGTTTAATAGTATAAGATATATATTTTCTGAATCTCGGAATCGGCTCCAACGATTTTCGTGAAATTTAGTATGCAGGGGATTTCGGGGGCGAAAAATTGATCTAGCTAGGATTCATTTAAAAAAAATGACGTTTTATCCCTGTTTTTAGGCAATGAAAAAATATCATTAGAATACGAAGCTTAATTTCACTACGCGTCAACATAGCTGTAATGGTGTAATTAGGAAATCGGCGGGTGTCAAATCGTGTTTACCCGGGTTCGAATCTCAGTCTCCAGATAATTTTTTTTTCTTTTTTTTTTTAATTTCACTCGTCATTTATTATTTAAATAAAATTAAAATATAAAAATACCGAGAAAAAAAAAACAAAAAATAAAATTAAAATACCGAGCTAGGCTCGGTCACCCAGGTACTAGTTATATTAACTGTATATATTCTTTTTAAGCTTTCTTTAGGTCGCATATGAGAAACAGAAAATCAAGATTTTGTTTCTAATTCCTGCGAATTTTTTCTTACATAGTTATCCTTGTGATTGAGTACGAGTTAAACTTTAAATACATTCAAGACTAAGTAAGAACTCTGTACAATCTCATGTAATCAGATCATACGCTTGAGACTATGTGTATGTTTTCTATTAGTAAATGAAGCTAACGAGTTATCTTCATGATCCTATGACTAATTTAGAACTTAGGTTAGTTAGTAATTACATGTTACTCAAGGTTAATAGTAATCATGTGGGGTCTTATTCATAAATATATCCACAATGACACCGATTTACAAAGCAATATTAATAAGTATTTTAAATTCCAGGTTATGTCGAAGTGCCTCTCCATTTCTGTCAGAGACACCTGATGAAGAATATATTTAAAGAGAAAGTCATAATGTCAAATATGTACGATCATCGCGATTATGATTAAAACAAAATAAAAACGTGTTTTTATAGTCATATAACTGTAGGTTTTGTTATTATGATATTATGTATTATTACTAATCACTCTAAATTCATCAATTCAAACAATAAATTTTATTTTATAACATCGTATTTCGTATTATATTAACATCTTATATTCTCCAAGTTTTAGCTTGCATGGTATACAAGACAGTGTATAGCTAAAACTGTCTAGAAATTTCTATATATATACAGGGTGTGTCGTAAATCGTGGATAATCCGTTAACTGGGGGTAGCCCTGATGTCGACCTCCAAGAAAATGTACTTTTTATTTCAGGGTTGCCAACACTGTGAAAATTGTGAATATTTTTGTGTTTTTTCAAAAAATTCCTACCGCGACTAGTAATTTGGTCATAATTTTTACAAATTAAGGTATTTTAATGTAACTTTTATTTTATTTTACTCGGGAATACTTGTACTATCTAACGAAATTACTATTTCAGGCATAATTTATTCTAAAATTATGAAAATTAGCGTTAGAAGTTTTTTTATTTTTATTCGTAACTTTTTGTCAATATTTAACCATTGATTGTGAAAAAAAAATGTATGGCACTAGAATTGCCCAGTATTTAAAAAAATGCTTAGTTTGTGTAGTTTCTAAAAAGGTATAACAATTAGTGCTTGACAAGCAAAATTATTTTGTAGGAGTGAAAGAACTTATCACGGTCGGTAAGTTCGTTTTGTATCATTAGCATTTGTGTCACTTAAATGTTAGGATAAAGATAAAAAACAAAGATTTTTTTAGTAGAAATGCATTAATTACATCAAACTAAATGTTCGAAATGTCCTCCATTGGCAGCAATGCAGGTTCGGCATCGCCTTATAAAAGATCTTTTGATACGGCGTGCATAGCCTGATACTTCAATTTCACGAGTGGCTAATTGCACACATGTGCGCAATTCTTCGATTGTCGACACTGCCTTAGTATAAACTTTTTCTTTAATGCATCCCCCAATAAAAAAAAGTCCAGGGGGTTCAGGTCAGGCGATCCTGGTGGCCATAAAATTAGACCCAAGCGCCCAAACCTAAGTGGATTGCGCTCTGGGTATGTGTCGTTTAAATATTCCCGCACCCGAACAGCAAAATGCGCGGGACACCCGTCATTTTGCAGCCTCATTCCTTCTCTTGTCTCCAGTGATAAATTTTGCAGCAGCTCAGGTAAATTATTTTGTAAAAAATTTAAATAGATTTCAGCATTTAATGTAGCTGGCAACTATATGAGTTGTCACTGGTGACAAGAGAAGGAATGAGGCTGCAAAATGACGGGTGTCCCGCGCATTTTGCTGTTCGGGTGCGGGAATATTTAAACGACACATACCCAGAGCCCAATCCACCTAGGTTTGGGCCCTTGGGTCTAATTTTATGGTCACCAGGATCGCCTGACCTGAACCCCCTGGACTTTTTTTTATTGGGGGATGCATTAAAAAAAAAAGTTTATACTAAAGCAGTGTCAACAATCGAAGAATTTCGCACATGTGTGCAATTAGCCACTCGTGAAATTGAAGTATCAGGCTATGCAGGCCGTATCAAAAGATATTTTATAAGGCGATGCCGAACCTGCATTGCTGCCAATGGAGGACATTTCGAACATTTAGTTTGATGTAATTAATGCATTTCTACTAAAAAAATCTTTGTTTTTTATCTTTATCCTAACATTTAAGTGACACAAATGCTAATGATACAAAACGAACTTACCGACCGTGATAAGTTCTTTCGCTCCTAGAAAATAATTTTGCTTGTCAAGCACTAATTGTTATACCTTTTTAGAAACTAGACAAACTAGGCATTCTTTTTAAATACTGGGCAATTCTAGTGCCATACATTTTTTTTTTCACAATCAATGGTTAAATATTTACAAAAAGTTACGAATAAAAAAAAAAAATCTAACGCTAATTTTCATAATTTTAGAATAAATTATGCCTGAAATAGTAATTTCGTTAGATAGTACAAGTATTCCCGAGTAAAATAAAATAAAAATTACATTAAAATACCTTAATTTGTAAAAATTATGACCAAATTACTAGTCGCGGTAGGAATTTTTTGAAAAAACACAAAAATATTCACAATTTTTACAGTGTTGGCAACCCTGAAATAAAAAGTACATTTTCTTGGAGGTCGACACCAGGGCTACCCCCAGTTAACGGATTATCCACGATTTACGACACACCCTGTATCGGTGATCGGTCTCCGTTCCGGTCACATTCCACTTAATAAGTTCGTTTACTTAAAAATGTACCATCTCCGTTGTGTAACGAATGCAGCATCATTGAAGATGCAGTTCACATTATGGTGGAATGTGTCCGAAATAAAGATATCAGAAAAGATGTGCTACAAATAAACCAAAATTTTAAAGAACTTGGAGGTTGTAATTCAATTTTACTTATCCTTTCTCAGAACCAGCTAAAGTTTAACGATTGTACAAGATTGTACACATTGGCATACCAATGAATAAAGAAAAGCTAATAAAAAGCGTGTAAAATGAATGACTTCATTCATTTTCTTTTATGTTGCATGTGTCATGTTCCTATGGAGTGGCGTAGTCCTTACGGGCTAAAGGAGTTTTAGTATAAATAAAGAAAAAAAAACGGACTATAACTCCATAAATAAATTAATAAAGAACACGTCTGAAAAAGTCACAAGCGATTATACCAACACTCACTTAGAAAGTTTCTATGAAAGGTTTTTAGTCGTTGTTTGAGATAAGCTAAACTACAGAACAATAATTCATATTTAAATATAATTTTATTATGGGTAGGTACAGGGTACGCAAGGTATTAGTTGTGATTTTCTTGTATTTGCTGATAAAGGCGAACTATAATTGATTAAATAGTACAAATACAATATATTCATATTTGAGTTTAGGAATAGAAAAAACGCGAGCTTGGATTATTATCTTTGATCAATATCTCTTTTGGATTGGGCTTTGGGGATGGGAAGCAGATAAGTAAAATAAATAAAAAATATATTTGTAGTTTTGTATCTCCGAAGATTGCGCCATTTGTACACGATTCTACTAAAGTTATCGTGACTAAAGAGAGAAACAACTATATATATATATATATATATATATATATATATATATAAACTTAATCGTCATTGAAATCTCAAAATCAAAACGCATTAGATGTCCAATAATTCAAATAGCTCCAAATCCGTTTTCTCGGAGAGATTGTAACTTCTACACTCTATTTAATCCTATAAATCTACCCTATTTTAAATAACATTTTCGGTTCGTAGGCTCTTCGTATAATTCGAAATTTGTTCAAAATTTCTTTCTATTCAACATCATTTAATACAAAATCTTTATCGTCCAATCTGTTCCTTTATGGAATTATTTACTTCTCGAAGCGAGACTTGCAAATTTTCCAGTGAATTTTACAACAATAAATATTATCTCACTTTATAGCTTTGTTTCAAAGTACGTTTAAAAGTACATGTAGTATGTAATATGAATGAAAGTATATATAAAATACTAGCTACCCGCCCCGGCTTCGCACGGTTGCAATGCTGAAACTAAATACTATCTACAATAAAAGAAACGTCAGAAACCTCTAAAATTATCAGCGTTCCTCTACTATAACATGCATGTATTATACATCTGTATAAACTTTCCTTTTGAATCACTCAATCTATTTAAAAAAACCGTATCAAAATTCGTTGCGTAGTTTTAAAGATCTAAGCACATGTAGGGACAGACAGCTTTAAGCGACCTTGTTTTATAATATGTATTGATGATATTTACTTATAACTGTATGTATGTATATTATGTGTCTATGTTGCGTACACCAATAACGATCTATTTATTTCCTCTGCTATGGGTTGCCTGGAAGAGATTATCGCTTTACCAAGAGGCTGGATCGTCTGTTGTAAATCTCATTTGTAAACCGTTTTTACCCTGTAATTGTAAAAATTTTGATGTGTAATAAAAATCACTTATATTGGATTACGTACCTTCAAAGGATAACAGGCCTTTTATCAGCTGTGAGAGAAGTATGATCAAGCTGTTCCAGTACATAGCTTATCAGTATATTACTAAATTATCCATTTAACTCGTGCAAAGTCCGGATGAGTTGTGTTAGTAGCAACATACAATGTGGTATAAACACAAACTGTCTAATTTAACGTAATTTGTTTGTCACTAATAACAGTAATAACTACTATAAATCCCATATATTTCCATTTCTGATTAAATATCATATTAGTTTACTAAATTTCCCAACCTATTACCTGATTCGTATATCTTATTCTAAGATCTTTCTTTTTGTTGATGTATTGTACCATTACTATTTTATTTTGAACTAGTAGAGATTTTTACTGCAAAATATCATCAATATTTTTATAAATATTACATCTCTTATCAAAATAATAACATAGAGGAGAATGTACTTCGTAAATTACACGTAAGGACTCTTAACGAGTCGCAGTTATCTTATGTTTATTATCGAGTGTTAATACGCAATGCATGTTTAAATAACGCCTGATATTATCAATGAGAAATAAATAACTGCCACGTACATCTGTGCTATTAAAGTACTCAATGAGACTTCGATATAAGTTGAACGATATGATATTATAATAACGAAAGCTGACAGCGTGTCGCTTAAAATTGAAAATTAATTTATTTGCTCAGCGCTGTAAATGAGATTAACGATAAACTGAACGTAATGTTCTATAAATACATAATTATTAATATTAGTTATGATTTTCTTGTAGCATATACCGTGATATACCTACACGCTTTACATTTTATATAAATATATCTGTATTTAAACAATATTGCGAGTTAATTTTACATACGTAGATAGTTCAAAAGGGAACAATAGAATATCTTAAATACAATTATCATAATAGACTAGTTAATTCGAGAGTTGAGAGATGTTATCCTGTCTGGGAACTGTCAAACGAGTGAAGTTTAAATAATCGTATAACTTTTCTGAGTTTCCACTGAGCAGTTTTCTTGATTTTTTTTTCCGTACGAAACTCCTACCAAGTATTATAAAAGTTGAATAAAGAATTAGTCGGATTGGTCCACACCACGGGTCCACACGTTCTCGAGTTTTATGCTTAGCAACTCATTTAGTATTTTTTTATATAGACTAAATTTAGTGTGACATTAACTTGACGTTTATGTTTACTGTTCTGTTTCACCACATAACCGCACATGATGTTTTATAGCCTATAGCCTATGTTGCAGGCGTTACTTTCAACCTAAAGAAGATTTTATGGATAGAAAGGTGCTCAACTAAATATTACTTACGTTAGATTTCTATCAAGATTTTTATTTAATTACTAGTACAATCATTTAAGTTTAGTTTTTGTGAGAAAGTCTAGTAATGGACACGAAAAATGTCTAAAGCTGCAACTATCCTCAAAAACTTTTACGTTTATGATAGTATAAAGATAGCTTCACTCAATAAAAATACCTCACATGGTATTGCAAGAGTCAGAAATGTGTAGCAACTTTCAAAGGTCAAAAGGGGTAAGAAGGAACAGGATGACGGTTCAGCTTTAAGTATTTTTAGGAAGCAAATTGGACATGAAATGTTATTTTATAAATCTGAAGATTTATTGTGACAGGCAAAAAGCATATTATAATATATATAATAGCTAATATTATTCTTAGCAATATAATAATAATATTAAGTTAGCCTATTGTAATATTTAATTTAAAAAATATACAATAATAAATGCTTTATTTTAATAAGAACTTAATACAGATAAAAGTAAATAATATTTTTTTAAAGATAATTATTAGTATGCGAACAAAATATATTGAAATATTTTTTAATAAAAGTATCATAACGCAATCAAAAATTTGCTTGCTTCAGCCATATCTCAGCCATTATCGGAAGAGCTCTTATCATTCAAGATTTTTTGTCTTTACAGGAATGGCTTTAGTGCTTCATAATTTTTTGCAAATTTAAAATTTTGTGCGTTAAAGATTTTTTCTTTTCTCTTTTTAATTTGTATTTCATATGTGTATATGATAAAAATCTATAGTAATGTTATTAAGAAGAAGGTATTAAAGCCGTTTAGAAAGAAAGAACATTTGAATTCATTCGTTATTAAATTATTATTAATTAAAATTGTATGAAATATCAAATAACACAGTCAGAACATCTTGTAATCGTTTTGAAAATCTCACATTGTTAAATGTGATAATTACTAGTAATTTTTTAAAACAATGGAATTTGAAGTTATTTTAAGTTCAAGTAACTCATGAAAGGGTACATATATTGCATTATTACTCAACGTCTTTTATTCTTTAAGCTTTTAATGTTGGACTATAGTCTTTAGGTACTGTTGCCTTGACCACAATTCATGTGGAGAACCACATAACTGACCACATTCTACGTAACCAAGCGTAAACTACGAGTACCTTGTATATCAATTTGAAAGCTCAGGCTGTGATTTTAGGTAGGATGCTTTAATTATTATATACATACATTTATATATCCAGTTGGGATAGCATCAACTGTACTGCTCTACAATCATAAATATGTACCCTGCTCATAACATAATTATATCTGTTATCAATTATTGTCTAAACTAAGGAACATAGCATAAATAATTAGTTGGAGCAGCCCGACTGGGGTCGTACCTCGACCTTACCGAAGATCACAGCAAAATAATACTGCTTTCAAGCAGTGTTATATTCCTGTTGGTGAGTAAGGTGACCAGAGCTCCTGGGGGGGGGTAGGGTCGGCAACGCGCTTGCGATACTTCTGGTGTTTCAGGCGTCTATAGGCTACGGTAGTTGCTTACTATCAGGTGAGCCGTACGCTTGTTTGCCGACTTAGTGATATAAAAAAAAATAATTATTATTAATTATGGTCTTTAATTTTAATGTTCCTTATCAAACGCCATCTACAGGATAATGCTTTCTCTGGGTATGGCTAAACAACTTATCGATAAAACTATGTACGAACTAAACGACATGAATAAAGTAAGAAATAATATATTAACAATATATTATAATTATATATTATTGACGCAACAAAAATATAAAAAAAATTACTTTCCTACTTCTGATAGATGGGGTTGTTTCAATTATTTATTTTTAAAGTTGAATATTGTGATATAAGCAAATTAATAAACATGCAATGTAAAGAAAGTTCTTAAGCTATGTTCAGGTTTTGTAATTTTTTATTAGCTCTTCTCCAAAGGAGTTCTATAGATTTTGTTAATCAAAATTTAAAGCCTTCACCTTCCAATAAAATTGAATGAAGATGCTTGTTTTTGTTAAAAAAGTTATATACAAATTGAGCAGTTATGTAAAGGTTAATGCGGTTTCAATCGTAATAAACATTTAAAGGTCAAGGAATTACTGTGAAGTTACAATAAAAATACTTGTCCATTTTAAGACTATTTTACCTTAAAATATAGAGTTAACTGTTTTCTAAGAACTATTCTGTATATTTCGAATTAAAAACATGTTTACATTTTCCGTTTTCCTAGAAATGATAATTTGATATCCTTTAATACATTTACTTAGTGCTCTAGGGACAATGTATTTAGGTATATGATTTGTTTTCCAGAATGAATTTGAATGATTTCTCTTAAATTATCTCAAAAATTAAATACATCTCACTTGTTAAACAACATTAGCTATCTTTATATTAGGTATATTTGTATAGGTTATAGTTCAGGTATATTTGTATGTTATAGGTTCAAATAGACATCAAACAAACTGGAAACGATATTCTAATAAACAGAAAAAAATCGTACAAGAACCTAATTTAGGAGTTTAAAAATCTAACGATCAATATTTATCATAGCATGAAATGACAATTCACGAATAGAGCTGAATTTGTAAAACTTTCAATCAGCTTTGAGACAGGGATTTCAATAAAGGTTTGGTATCACGCAAATTCCTATCTGGACTCTGTGGTCTCTTATATTGCTGCATAGCTCGTTATATACATTCCCGAGCGATGGTGTAGTTATTAAACTCACTTAACAATAAAAAATGTAAATATTAATGGAATCAACTTTTAAATATTTGAATGTTGTTGACAATTTCTGAACAGAAAAAGCGCATGTTTTAACAGCTTTTGCAAATTCAATTACTACCTTTTAATTTAATATTAGTCAGTTAGTGAGGGTTGTTCTATTTTTAACCTGTACCAAAATTTAAATAAAGTAGTTCACAAAATTTCACATTAATTAAATATTATGTCAAAAGGATTTTAAAAACACGTAAAGTTTGAGTATAAATTTCAATTTGAAAATTTGATTGAAATCTAAATTTTAGAGCACTCAGCATTGAGGAACGAATAAAACTTTCATATAAAACTTTCATAACCGTTTTAACTGAGATGCTTCAGCGGGGCATTAAATTCGGACTAGGAACTACTGAATTTTTAAAACGAACGTTTGTACAAAAATTGTACTCTTGCTCGGCGGAAAAAGAAAACGCGAAATCAACTACGCGTTCCGGGAAAAAATGTAAGACACGTCGCCAAGAATTTGTTAAAAGGGCGAAAACGAACACTTACAAAATATTTTTAATACAGAAAGGTTTTTCATGTCCTCTGGGACCAATATGTATTACTATGTATATATTATGTATACGGCGAGCGTGTTTTCAGGACTACGTAAAATATTGTAGGGGAGACCTAGCAGAGTTTTGACCATTTTTTACTTTAAGAGAGACATAATATCTGGATTGAAAAATATTCCAAAGTTCTGAATTATGTGATTTGATGTAGCATCATTCCTTCCCTTTAAAAATAATCATGAATCAAAAGTAAATGAATCAAAGTATTATATTTTCTCTGTCACAACTCTCCTATCACCGAAGTAAGTTGTGACAGCGTTGTGTTTAGTGTATTTGATTAATAAAAAATACTATTATAATTATATTCTATTGAGGTACAGCATAGTGGAATACAGGGGAAGTCCCACTTACTTACCACAAGTACTTACTTGTTCCTTACAGAAGATCACAGCTAAATAACACTGCTCTCAAGTAGTGATGTGTTTCTGTATTCAATAAAGTGGACACGAGTTCCTGGGGAGGGACCGGAGTAAGATCAGCAACGCGCTTGTGATGCTTCTGGTGTTATAGACTATATAAACTACGGTAACCGCTTACCATACCACATACCGTCCATGAGATGGACAACACGCTTGTTTGCCGACCTAGTATATAGTATAAAAAAGTATTATAAGTAATCATTAATTAATTAAATTATTTATTTTTTATTTTAGTGTCTGTTCAGTTGGCTATTTTTTCTTGGCGTAGCTTTTGGCAATAACCTTAATGATTCTGGCGAGAATATAGGTAGGTACCTATTAGAAACAGCAGTTTGAGGACGACTTTGGGCTGTAGATGTGGATGCAACCGCTTCAATGGAATTGTTGTTCAAAGCTGATTTACCTCTTAATGAAACCTCTTAGAAGGCAAAGTCGTAGATGTAGACACTAGAAATTTCTTTATTATTCTTTCGTATTATATTGATTTTACATTCTGAAAATTAGATAGGAGAGTTATGACAAACTGTCGCCTACGGGTGCCGGGGCCGGTTAAAAAAAGTTGCCCATCACGCTAACAGTTAGCGGTTAGTGGTTATAAGAAGGCAGAAATCGTGTTTGTCACAACCTCCTCTGACAAAAATCTCCTAAGTCCCCCTTATGGAACAAAGAATATTACTGTTATCACAAAAAACGCGATGTGGCATATTTTCCCCCTTTTAACTAATATTATAGAAGTTTTTTTTTTACTATTTGAAATTATCGTGAATAATAATTTTGATTCAAATTTTATGTCAAAATTATTAAAAGTTTTATTTATACGAGTAAATACAGTGTATCTACAATTAGACTAACTGTGGAATTTATATTTATCATTATAATAAATAAATTACACTTTATTAAGTAAGGAAGTTGTTATTTTCCTTATGTAATGTCAAATATGCAATAAATTATTAAATAAATAAGTTATTATTAAATAGAAGATGCAAGAGTCTTAGAAGCGTTGCCGCGTTTTGTAAAAAATATTTTAGTCATTAGCAAGCTGGTTATCAAAATTGTCAAAAAAAAGACGAACAAAATATTGTTATAGATATCCAATATAGGTAGGTACCAACGTACAGTCAAGGGTCTTAGCAGATTAAACTCAAACCTTACCCCACTCCAAGAGGCACTCTGCGGAAAATTTGTGGAAAGTTACGGAAAAATACGGTAATACTGTTAATTTTCTTACTATTATAGTAATTGAAACGAAAATTCGAACGTCGGCGTTAATAAATAGTCGAAAAACATTTTTTTGTTTTTATTAATCTTCGCCACTGTAAAGATTACGATCACGAGTGCCTTCATCATTAAAGTGGTACTTAGGAAAAAGAAATTAAGAGTGCGCATAATGCAAAATTACCATCTTCTATTTGTTTTGACATGGAAAGTTCCCGACCAAATCTTAAAATAAAAATATATGACAAACTACGTGATATTTGCAAGGGTTGACCCATATCAAAAACATAAAATAAGGAAATTTCCTCGATAAAATATAATCACGAAGTAACCTCTAATTTTTATATTTTTTCTATTTATACTCGATATGGTTATGACCATTAAGACAAAAATTTGATAATTAATTACATTTAAATATGAGTAAAGGCTATGCTTAGGCATTTAATGTAATTACTTTTAGTTTCGGAATTATATACAAAATAACATATTTGTCGTTTTTTACATTCGTAATGCGCTCAAAACTATATCGTCTATCGCACTCTGACACGAGGCTTTGTGTATATTTTGTTTCATCGGGCGCGCGGGTGAAATCTGATTTTTTGCTCGCCTTATGCACGCTCTTAATTAGAAACCATTATCCTATAATCCTATCAGCTATAATGCGGGGTAATTACTAATCCCTTAGATTAATAGATCTCTGTTTGCGAAAGTTTAGAGGAAAACTCTCCTCGTAACAGTCTAAAAAGGTTTAATAAATAAAATATTAACTTATATTCTAAGCAACATTTAATACGACAACGCTTTGAGGCAAAGTTAACTGCTGATTGCTTAGCAGATGTTTAAGGCTAGCGCGTCTTATTTGTCATGCGTGTTTACGGACCTCCAATTTATGAATATAGTATACTCTCCTGCTGTAGCTATTACGTGTGACCACATAATTATTATTATTTTACTCCAAGTCCATGAAAAAAGATGACAAATGCGTTAAATACAATATATATTTAAGGCTTACATTATACATAATACATATTTATTTTAGGTAGCAATTTGAAAGTAAACACAAATATGCAACTATGTTTCACATTTTTATTACCCACAACTACAAGCTTTTCATTAGTAAACATCATTCTATTATAGTAAAATAAGTTTACTATTAAATTATACGAAGGAAGTGATATAATTAAAATAGAAACTGTATCTCGTATAGAATAACTAAGCAAACTTATAGAACTTAATGCGTTTGTAATTTGTATAACATAATATTCTCTCGGTTACGCGTTAGATGGCGAAAACGTAAACAACGAAAAAAATTTAATTAAAAAATGCATGTAAACGTTATAGGTAGTACATTTTTTTCACCAGATTAGTATCAAGCTAATTTTCCGAGAGTTCATTTTGATGAGACGAACAAAAAATTCCTCTACGAAAACTCGATTGTGGTAGCTAACAGAGATAGCAGGGGGTAGAGCAGCAGTGAGTGTAGGACCGGGACAACGTACCACGCAATTCGTAGGAAAATATTACTATTAAATATATATAAAATAATTCGTCGTCTAGTACAAAATGAAAACAAAAATAAGGAAATGTGCATTCCAGTTACCTACAATAATTCCGATCGATACTATATTCGCGGAAAATTTTACTATACATTATACTGGAAACTTTATTTGTTGTTTAATGTTACTTATACATTACCTACTTGTTTTTGTTTATTAATAATAAGTAAAAATTAAAATAAACTTTAATTGGCATTTTTTGACCTGCGACATGTGATTTGTCAACACTTATATAGCGAATGAGGTACATTTATTTAATGAGGTATATTTATTGTATTTTAAATGTTTTTGTTATTTTAGATCAAATGTTGATCATAAAATATTTACTATTTCATGTCTTCGAAATACTACCGAGGTTGTAATCGCGACCTCAGTTATTAATCACCTTAATATCTTGGCCATATTGGAATTCAAATTAATTACTAATATTTCTATAATAACAAAATCAGTTATTAAAATTATTATATCAGAATCAACATGTGTCTACTTCACAAATAGGTACTACAATAACAATAATAATAAATAACTTTATAAAAAGGTATCGAAATAAGTACGAATAATATTATTAATTTTTAACCGACTTCCAAAAAAGGAGGAGGTTCTCAATTCAAGTGCATTTTTTGAAGTGAAACTTCTTTAGGCGCATGAGGGGTAAAATTTGAGTGACCGCTAACGCGGCAGAGTCAGGAACAGTCAGTACTTGGATGGGTGACCGCCTGGGAATAACGCGTGACGTTGGTTTTTTGTTTTTTTTTTTCAATTCCTTTTTTTTAATTACTTTTTATTGTATTATCAATTAATAATTAATAATTTAGAACTGTAAATAATATTCATGTAAATTGTTTTCAGGTTATAATATAAAAAAATACTTAAAGTGACATCTAGTGTTGATAACGTGAACTACGTAAGCAATAAAAATCGCGTGATGTTGAGGACTAGTTCTGCGAAGACTGTTTCTGCGCGTAATAGATGGCGCTATTCAGTGGTTTTGTGATTTTTAATTGGCTTTTTGTTTTTTTCTATTCATTTTTTTAAATTAGTTTTTATTAATTAGTCTGCCAAAGAAGTGGACCGATTTAGATGATTCTTATTTTAATCGAAAGCTGATGCTTGTTTTGTAATTCCGTTTAAATTTAATCGAGTTCTGATTACTGCTTTTTACCCGACTGCCAAGGAAGGGTTATGTTTTTCGCGCGTATCTTGTATGTATGTATGTATGTATGTAATATTCTTAATTACCTGATTTCTCTAGAACCGCTGAACGGATTAGCATAATTGAGATATCGTTAGATTTGTCTTAGCAGCCCGTGTTCTTAGATAGGTGACATTAAAAAAAAAAAAAACATGGCGGCTGTGCGAAGCCATTGTAGTTAATGAAGAAATATTTTTTTTTTTAGAATACTATAATATGGGTATCAAATTAAAGGGCTCAATACAAGGATTTCAAAAATGTATATTATGATTATTATTACTGTAATAATAATAAAGAAATACAATAAGAAAGTTTAAAAAATGTTGACTTTGCTCTTTCCCATGCCTAAGGCAAGCAAGATGCGAGCCGAGCTTCTTCCTCGCCTCCTAGGCAACGTCCGACGGTCAATTTCGGGGTGTAGCCTTTCCCTTAAAAAAAGAATTATCAACTTCGGACTACTCTATAAAAAGTTATGCTCGGTCAAAGATAAAAATGATATATACGTGGCAACTTTAGAACGGCCTCATTTTTTTCGTTGTTAATAATACTTAATCAACCACATGATGTCATCTATTTTAATGAATTGAACCGATTACGTTATTTGTCTAACTAAAAAGATATAAATAAAAAAATAATTAAAAGATAACAAAAAACCCGCCTGCATTAAAAACAACTAATAGAAAATGAACTGAAAAGACTGAAACAAGATAAAAATTCAAAATTACACAACGCTAGCGAAACAAATCGAAACAATATCAAACATTATGTACTATACACTTAAAAATATCAATACGGTAGTCCTTTAAAATTTTATGCAACATCGTACATAATATGCAGTCGGAGACATGCACAAAGAGAGAATGATTTGACTTATCCTTCAATTTCATGTCTCCGACTTTTGTTATCTTTTAATTATTATTTTTTAGTAATCTTTGATAATTCCGATTTACTTGACTATTTTGCGTCTACTTACGTTATATTACTTGTAATTGAAGTCGGTTTTTTTTTAGTTTGCGAGCAATACCAATTATTTAAACGCCTAATTCGGCAAACAAGCGTATGGCTTACCTGATGGTAAGCGCTTACCGTAGCCTATAGACGCCTGCAACAATAGAAGCATCGCAAGCACGCTGCCGACGCTACCCTGAGCCTCTTCAGGAGGCTGCCTACCTTACTCACCACAAGAATGCAACACTACTTTATAGCAGTATTATTTAGCTGTGATCTTCTGTGAGATTAAGGTACTTCCCCAGTCGGACTACTCCAAATTTTGAGCAGGGTGTAAATATCCTTCTTTTCCGACATCTCACTAAAATATTATATTTAAGTCGTGTACAAATTATTTTATTATTATCTGATAACAGGACTCAGAAGAACTGATTTCTATAAAGCTGTGAGTGAAATGAAAGTAGTAACTTTCATTAATAATACTTAAGAGTACACAAATATCTTACGTATGATATTAAATTGTACGTCTCGAGCAGTTTTTATAAAAAATGTATTACTTAAATAATTTAAAATAAAAAAATAAAAAAATATTAAAACAGATGTTAATGACCTTCTTAATGTTAAAAATACTTTGTAAAATCGTAATAAAATGATCATTCACATCTTACTGTCATTATCGTTATCATGAATAATTACATAGGTATATAATTAATGATTTAAGTTTCGACTTTTTTTTATTCATTTTCCTGTATGTACATAATATGTCCATAGCCTCAAATGGATTTTAATATTATTCTCAGTTCTCAAAAATAATAAGTTTATTATATATATATATGTAATAAATAGATAAATTTACCGATTTGGCATAATAACAGACAAAATTCTGTGTTTTGGTAAACAAGTCGTTCAAAAATGTTGTTCAAGCGCTGGTGTGACGCAAATTGCAGTCTACCTACCTGCTACGCAATTTAAATTACAAGAAGCCAGGATACCGCCAGTGATTTATATAAACATTTTATTATTCCTTGAACAAGCAAATTTCAGAACTAAGCTAAAGTGACTAATCCAATTTGAAAAGTTCTTTGTTTGCAATTATTTTATTGCAATATTATGAAATATAGCCATAGCCCACAGAATCAGCAAGTTGAAGTGGCAGTGGGCTGGTCATCTTTGTCGCAGGACCGATGGCCGTTGGAGCAGACGTGTCCTGGAGTGGAGACCGCGTACTGGCAAACGCAGTATAGGGCGCCCTCCGGCCCGCTGGACCGACGATCTACGTAAGATTGCCGGTGTAGGCTGGATGAGAATTGCAGAAAACCGGGATGTCTGGCGCGAGCTTGGGGAGGCCTATGTCCAGCAGTGGACTGCAATAGGCTGATTTGATTGATTGATTGATTGAATATGAAATATGAGTAAAGGGTATTAAAACAACAAGATACGATTCAATTTTAATTGTGTTTGTTATCAAACAAAAAAATCCGACTTCAATATACCTACTCGTAAATCGCCAAGTAAACAAATGAAAACACAAAGTAACACATTTTCCGTGCAAGAGTTTTTTAACGAATGAATTGGTAAATATAAAAACGTCTTCATGATTTATTAGCTTAAATCAGACATCAAATAAATACAAAAAAGTTATATAACAAAAATATTAAATAAATAATCCTAGATTTTAACTACATTATTTATAATCACAACTTAGAAGGTTATTTCAAATAACCTTCTTATTTGCTTAAATCAACGAGTAATAAATTTTACTTTGTCTCATTAAATAAATAAATCAAAAAAAATCTTATTATATTATCTGAATAAATCTATATATATATGATATTATAGTTTACGTCACACAGTAGACATTTTAATGAAATAATTACGAAAATGTACTTAAATACTCATTTTCCCTTAAAACAGGTTTAATTTTGTCCCCTCTGGGAAAAACCTATCTTGGAGAGAATAAAACTAATATGATTCATTTACCTGTTTTTTTAATATGTATGACTGTCTCCTTCACTCGCCTTTTAATTAATACTCTGTCTCTTTCAATCAGTTAACACTTTTGAAATATTTATAATTTTATGTCTCCTTTTAAATCAGTGTGATTACGTTTGTCGACGGCATCGGATATAAAAACATTGAAGACATATCAAAGTTTCACTTTTGTTTGAAATTTCCGGTGTTTTGTTTTTAGTTTTTTTTTTCTTTTATATCAAATTGAAATGGAGGTGAGTTTATTTAACGAATATTTCCCAATATAAAACAAAGTTTTAAAATTTGAACACGAACATTAAAGTATGATAATAAACATCTTCCTGTAGTAAGAAAAGCTATTAGAATATTGAAAAACCATTTCCTTTTTTATTTCTTTTTCACTTACAAAAATCGTATCAATTAATTTTAATTACTTGAATTAATATATATAAAAAGGCATTATTAACTAGTATGTATTTACGCGTATATTAATTTGTGGGAATATTATGGCACACGTGTAACCTGTGAATGACTATAAAATCATAACTCTTTATTTAACTACATGTATGTGAACTAATATTAAGTTAATGTCAATTCTTACTAACAAAGACAAAATTAAATTATGTTAATAAAATTAATATGTGTAAAAAAAAACGATAAAAATATCAAAGGTCGGACAACATTACAAGCTTAAAAATGTTTTTGAACTTGAGCGAATGAGTAAAAAGTAAAGAATAGCTTACTGAAAGTTTGAACAAATGTATGTTTATTTATGGGAGAGTGTGGAATAAATAGTATTATTTTAAAAAAGGAGAATTTATGTTGTTTTGGAATAATCGCACTAACAAAACGCAGATTTTTGTTTGTTTGTTATATAGTGCGCCTACAAGTTCATTAGCCTATATTCTATAAGATAAATATACGCCAGGTGAAGATGAGCCGAATGTTTAGCGGTTTCGATATATTCCGGATTTCAAGTTATTTAGACCAACTTAGGGCTATAATATTTGTTAAAATTTCTTACCAATAAACACTATATTGAAACATTGAAATATTACAGAGGCAATTATTTAACTACAAACTAAATAACTCAAAAAAAGAAAAAAAATAACAAAATCGGATTGAGTGTCAATAAGTTATAACTAAGCAAGTACTTATTTTGACTTATTTCTCTTCTCGTTACGCCGTGCTGATTTTTGGGATAAAAAATATTCAGTGTTTTAGCACATAGTATGAATTCAAGGCATTTTACTTAAATTCGTTTAGTAATCTGTGCATGCTTACACCCAAAATTAACGTTATAGTCCAAATATTGACGAAGTCTGACAGACAAAAACAATAAAAAGTTACATTCTTTTTTTGTCAGTATATATTACAGAATGACCTCATTGTTATATATATTGCCTGTATACATATCTCCCTAATTATATTGTTACAGTTTTATTATAAGTAAAAATAAGTTATTTTGTTATTTATTTTATAGGGAGCCAAAATGTATACTGTTTTATATATTTAATAATTATCGCCATACTTCATAATTGTAGGCTATCTGATTGTTATTTGTTATTAACCTATGGATTTATATGTATTTTTCAAAAAATAACAAGAAATTTAATCTAATATACTGAATGTAGCGGTAAAAAAGCGATAAGATGGCCTCGAGTAAATTAGAATAAACATAATTTATCAAGTTATCTAAATAAACAAACGCTTGGCGATATTTTATAATTATTATTAGGTAAAGCCTTATAAAACAAACGAAAACAGATTTTTCAAAAACAAATTAATGAGTAAGTAAATAATAGTTTTAATGGTCGTATTTGATTTGTAAAATCTTAGTTTCTTCTTAATATTATTATATATTGTATATATAATATTTATTGTTAATGTTAAGTCAGATTTGACATTTTTCTTTAATTTTTATAGAACTTGTTATCAATACATATTATAATAAAAATGTAACGGGTCGCTGTCTGTACATTTAAGATATATGAGAAAAAATATGATTGAGACTTTTATCAACGCTAATAGCATCCAAAACCATGATTGTCAGAATTTTTGTCTGTTTGTCTGTGCGTTTGAGCACGATAATTTCAGAAACAGCTTATCCGATTTAGAAGTGGTTTTCGGGGTTTTTACTAATATATTATGGCAAGCTTAGCTTAATATTTAGTGTTGGTTTCATGTTTATAAATAAAAAAAGTTATGCAAATTTAAAGAATCCCGTTGAACATGTTAAGTCACTATTCCACGCGGACGAAGTCGCGAGCACAACTAGTGTTCAATATGTGTATTTACAACTTCTTTGTTACAGACAATTTTTCCTCGTATTTTTTTAAATTTAATTTTACATGCCTACCTATATCTATACTAATATAATAAAGCTGAAGAGTTTGTTTGTTTGATTGTTTGTTTGTTTGTTTGTTTGTTTGTTTGTTTGTTTGTTTGTTTGAACGCGCTAATCTCAGGATCTACTGGTCCGATTTGAAAAATTCTTTCAGTGTTAGATAGCCCATTTATCGAGGAAGGCTATAGGCTATATATCATCACGCTAAGACCAATAGGAGCGTAGCACCAATGAAGAATGTTTCAAAATCGGGGTTTTTTTTCCTTTTATTCCACGGGGACGAAGTCGCGCGCAGAAGCTAGTCTTAAAATATAAAAACAAATTAATGAGTAATTAATAATTTTAATAGCCGTATTTAATTTGTACCATTTTAATTACCTCTTATATGTGTTTTTAAGTCGGATTTGACATTTTTCTTAATTTTTATAGAACTTGTTATGTTCAATATGTGTGTTTACAACTTCTTTGTTATTGAAAATTTTTCCTCTTATATTTTAAATTTAATTTTAAATGCGTTAATCCTAAAATATTATGACATCACTTCTCGCTATAATATTTTACACTAAAATTAAATAAATAATATATTATAGTTAGTCGCATAGTTTTTAGTTAGTAGTTGTTAGTTAATACGTAACAGAATATTAAAAAATATTAAATGAAATCCATTTTACTACAAAAATTATTTAGTGCAAAGATTTTCGTAAATAAGTTTTTAATGTATATCGAGCCAAAGCATTTAAACAAACAATTCATTTGCTTAGTTACTTAGCCTTTTTAGTTTTATTATACAAATATTTGCATAGATTTACTATATAGAAATTAAATGTGTTTTCTTAGTCTGATTCTTATGATACAAATACATAGAAATGAACTTATAAACACATTCTTATTGCTTGTACGATTAATTATAAATGCGATGATTTACAAAGCTAATTATTAACCGGTAACGATTTAATCAGACGCAGGTATGCAAATAATTTATAGAACTCGTACGTCATTATAACGTACCTGTTTTCGTCACAAACGCAAATATCAACAAACGTCAATACAGAATCTTACGTAGGTAGGTAAAAGTACAATGCAAATTATTGACATTTCAAAATGCTTAATAAATGTTATGTGGTGAGAACTTTAAAGCTATGAAGTTTTTGGTAAGTCTTTAGATTAAGAACGGTTGACTGTGTATCGGCATATTTTTGTCACAGAAACAAAAAAAAAAATAACCTTAACCTATCTAATTTCAATATTAGACTGTTTATCGGCATATTTTTGTTACAGAAACAAAAAAAAATAACCCTAACCTATCTAATTTCCGACCGACGCCGTTTTTAATTTAAAGACTAGCCAAGTTTTTTTCTTGATAGAGTGTTCATTGTTATGATGTTGTTATTTAAAAGTATGAAATAAAAATACTAAACAGATTGCTTTAAATTCGTCAGTCAGTCAGTTCAGCCTATTGCAGTCCACTGCTGGACATAGGACTCCCAAAGTTCGCGCCAGATATCGCGTTTGTCCGCAATCCTCATCCAGCCTACACCGGCAATCTTACGTAAATCGTCGGTCCAGCGGGCCGTAGGACGTCCCACACTGCGTTTACCAAGACGCGGTCTCCACTCCAGGATACGTCTGGTCCAACGGCCATTGGTTCTGCTACATAGGTGACCAGCTCACTGCCACTTCAACTTGCTAATTCTGTGGGCTATGTCGGTTACTTTCGTTCTGTCGCGCCTAGTCTCATTTTTAATCATATCTTTGACAGAAACCCCAAGCATAGGCCGTTCCATTGCGCTTCGAGCGACTTTAAACTTATGGACCAGTCCCTTCGTTGGCGTCCACGTCTCGGCTCCTTATGTTAACACAGGCAGGACGCATTGCTTGAAGAAAAAAACGTTGTATAGTAAAAAATATATTTAAAACCAATAATTTAATTTTCTCAGATGCACAATTTTAAAGACGGGTATTTTAAAGTTTCATTACAATACATGGCACTTGTTTTTATACTTTCATTCGTTTAGACTTTTGTTAATTTACATTATTTTTCTTTTAATTTTGAACGAACGAAAGTAAACCATCATAATCTATCTTATATCTTATCTTAACTTATATATATATATATATATATAAATCAATTTCTGTTCGTTAGTCTCGCTAAAACTCGTAAAACTCGAGAATGGCTTGACCGATTTAGCTGATTTTGATCTTCAAATGTTTGTGGAAGTTCAGGGAAGGCTTAAACGGTGAGAAACGTAAATAATATGTAACGGAAGATACTAAAAACGACGATTTAATTTTCCAATACAAAATATTCCTAGCCAATTTAATGTTTTTTGTCAAAAACGTTATCAATTGGGTGCGTTCAGAAAGTGTTTTGTGTATATTTTTCACTAATATATGTAGGTGATACGAAGTTCACCGTTCCATCAAGTTTTTTATAAAGTGACGAAGTTCACACAACGACATGACACACGGACATGTGACACATTTTCACATTTACATATGTGTGTATCAGGTGTGCTAGCTGCTGAGGGATCATGGTCGTAATCATAGTAGGTACTTATAATTTAGTACTGGCACAGATTAGTAAATAGGTACTGGTACTTAAAAATAGCCAGCAACCCATTTAAATGTTTGTAGACTAAAGCATGTATTCGGTTAAAATAACGAGTTAGTTAGCAGGACATGGACAGGAAACTCGCTACATGAATAAATTAAATTTATTTCGTCTTTAATGTCAAGTATATAATAATTATAATCTACGTTATAGCATATTAAATATCTTTTTGATAATTTTTAAAAAATCGATTGAAGAACGACGGTTGAAATTGTACTATTTTATCTTGTCAAATTGTAAATGGTTGATTTTTTTTTTTCGTTGATCGAATATTAAAAAATGTTTTTAATGACATGTTTTATATACTTATGTGTTGAGCATGACATAAAATAATCTGAATAATACCGAAAACAGCTCTAAGTAATTTAATACACGAATATTTAGTCGCGAAAACGAATCTATTAACATAATATGTGAATGAATTATTTTATTATCATATGTACGTGTTTCATCAAGCTGAGAATTTTGCAAACGTTTGCTTCGAAGTTTTAATTAAATTTTTGGTACTAGGTACCTATATAACAAGTCATGTCAAGAAAATGGAATAATTGTTTCGTTAATAAACGTTTTTATTAATATAAATATTTTGGTGCAAGTTTATTAAAATACATAGTTGGTACAACTTTGACGACGCGTTGGCGCAACGGTCACAGCACTGGTGGCTGTTGCGCTGGTGGTTTCGGGTTCGATCCCCGCACATGACAAACATTTGTATTGGCCATACGGATGTTTGCGGAGGTCTGGCTGTTTGTGCCGTCCTTGTGGGTCTCCCTACCCTGCCTCGGAGAGCATGTTAAGCCGTCGGTCCCGGTTGTTATCATGTACACCTGATAGCGATTGTTACTCGTATTAGGGAATATATCCGCCAACCCGTATTGAAGCAGCGAGGTGGATTAAGCTCTGATCCTTCTCCTACATGGAGAAAGACTAAAGAGGCCTATGTCCAGCAGTGGGATATTACAGGCTGAAGTGAAAATTTTGGCATTTTACGAAGGGTAACATTTGCTATATTGTTGTCTATTATTATTATAATTTATAAACTTTTGTCGTTTAATTTTAATCTACGCAGAGAAAGTCACATCTAGAGTTTACTAGTGGCGTGGCCAATGCTTTAAATGGAATATGTTTTGACAACAATTACTCTTGTTTTCTAGTTGCTACAGAAAACTTGAAGTTTAAGTTACCATAGGAAAAATACTTGACTCAAACATAGTTGTTGTATAATCGCTTAATGATACGAGTAAATAATGTTTTGATTAAAGCTGACTTAAGTAAAATATGCGGTACATAGAAGAGTACATTTTATCATAACTAAGTTTGCAAAACAAAATTAAAAAATATCAAGCATATTAGAGCATATATCAGGCATAATTATCATTTAAATAACTGTGTTCCACGGTGTTACCCGCGTTAATATAAAAAATGTTCTAAATGTATTGTATACTAAATAGCCTTTAGCCTTGCTGGGTAAATGAACTATCCAACACAAAAACAATATTTTAATTCGAACCAATAGTTCCTGAGATTAGCGCGTTTAAACAAACAAACTCTTCAGCTTTATTAGATTATATAGTATAGATAAACAAAACTGTGAAGATTAACGTAAAAACGTGTAAAAACATACGGATTAGCCAGTCTAATAAAAACGATTTAACCGAGTCCTACAAGACAACGAATGTATCCCACAAATTGCTAATTCAAGTTTTGTACTACAAATCTCTAAAACGGCTTCTAACTATGAAACTATTCTAATTGGTGTTTTATTTGTTTCAGTCCATAATCAAGATGAGGTCCGGCCTTTTCTTCTTTATCTCAGCGCTAATAGTGATTTGTGCAAGCCAGAGATCGCCGTATGCTGGAAGACGGCCTATTGGTTACCCTGTACTTGAAATTGTTACTACAACTTCAGCGCCGCGAAACGACTCTTTAGGAAATAGGTATTAAAACTTTGCAACTATATCTTCTCAAATACTCCGAAGTTAAGGAAAGTGGAGGAACAATCAATGTTGTGGAAGTGGTGTTATTAAATATCATTTCCGTTACAGATGACAATTTCTGAACACGTTCAAATTCGCGATAGTTTAATAAATGCAATTTCAAGTAAGTTAGATGTACAATGAAGTGTTTAACGTTTTTGCTATATAAAGAAAACTTTGCTAGAATAATCCACTAAGTACAATTTTAAACAACCGACTATTTTATTGCATTTAATGCATCAAGTTCTTTAATGTTTTTAAATATTTGTAGATGTAATTTTTGTATGAAAATACAGTTAAAGATAATATGAGTTCAATTGTCGTAATGTGTAAAACACACAATTATACTAACGTATGTATTACTTAAAACAGATTTGGCGAAAATGGTACTACCACAACTCAACGGTTACCAGTTGAGGCATTAGGTGACAAAGATCTCTTCAATCGGCTCGGTCAGCTCCCTCAAGACAAGCAACCTTTCTGGTTCATCAACTGGCAAGCCCTGGAACAGAATAGACAGCGGCCGCAAAGCTATCCTCAGAAACCGAACGTTTTTGCTGAATTCCCTGTGATGCCCGTCCAAACTGTCCGAACTGCCCAAACTGCTCAAAACGCCATACCACAATCTGCACAGAATAATTAAGTGTCCAGATCCACCCAAACAGTGCAGAATAACCAAACGTTTGGATAGTGGAATAGAAAGAGATTTAAGCGTTTATCTATTTTTTTTATATTCTGATGTGATATTTTATTTATTGATTTAAGACACATTAAACGATAATCAAGTTTTTCTAAGAACATTTTATTTTTATTTTTACAAGTCCGGCATTTTTTGAAGTGAAGCTTTTTTAGGGGCCTGAGCGGTAAAATTTGAGTGACTGGTAACGCGGCAGCGTCAGGGACGGTCAGTACTTGGATGGGTGACCGCCTGGGAACACCGTGTGACGTTGGCTTTTTGTTTTTTTTCTTCAGTTAGTTTTTTTTTGCATTTTAAATTCGTTTTTTTTAAATTCGTTTTTTTTTTAAATTAGTTTGCTAAAGAAGTTTCACTTCTGACATGTGTACTTTGTACGCACCCATTTTTTTATTTCAAATTCAACGAAAATAAACAAATCCTGCCGATATTTCTTATAACTGCTATTTGTCATTCCTAAATACATACATACATTTAGAAATTAGAATCACATACTATTAAGAGTCACCAAATAACACCTTCATTTTACATTCTTAGTTTACCGTTTACCGTTTACTTATATTAGGATTACTTGTACAAGAGAAAAAACAGTCAAACCGTAGTATATATGTATAATGTATATGTAACATATTATAAGTAGATATATATGAATGCTTAAATGAGCAGGTTGATTGTACACCGTCTCCAATTGTGCGATAAACCTGAGAACCCTTGAACCCTTCGCAGTTGATTAAGTAACATACGCTTATTGAAATACATAATGTATCGTGAGGTATGGTGTGGGACCGTAAGGATTGAATTAGCCACTTTATTGAGTGGCTAGGCATTTAGTAGCTAGGATTTTAGTAAATTATAACTATAAGGTTAGTGGTTAGGCTGGTTTATATTCTTAGTTCAATATTTGAGTTCTACTGAATTAAGACCACAATCTAAGTGTTCATTAGTTTAATTACCTTTATTATCTATTTGTAACTTATTTTTAATATGGCGGTAATATCCGTTGAAATACCGAAATACACATCAATTGATATTTATTCAAAAGCGGCAGAAATTAATATTCTTTTAATTTTACCTTGAATTCAACAATTTAAGAATATTATTTATGAATAGTCTATATCCGTATTTTGCATAGTTTTAGTATTCACTAAAATCTAGTTTAGTTAATTTAGTTAAGTTTAGTTGAGTTTTTTTTTTTTTTATTACTACAAAATTATTCTTGGCTCCACAATACACTGCAGTACAAGAGAAAAACTACGAGGTAATCGATCTTGTCTATAATAATCAT
The DNA here is from genome assembly GCA_905220545.2 of Melitaea athalia. NCBI lineage: Eukaryota > Metazoa > Arthropoda > Insecta > Lepidoptera > Nymphalidae > Melitaea > Melitaea athalia. The sequence continues at coordinate 6,471,411 of HG992193.1, forward strand.
AAGACAAAATATTACTCTCACAATCTGTAGGGAAATTATCCGGTTACATTTTTGAGAACAGATTGAATTTGAACATTGTAATTGACTTTATATTGAAGTTTCGTTTGATTGTATATTTAAAAACAACAATCAAGTATAAGAATTTTCCAATGATGTATCTATACTAATATATAAAGCTGAAGAGTTTGTTTGTTTGGTTGTTTGTTTGTTTGTTTGTTTGTTTGTTTGTTTGTTTGAACGCGGTAATCTCTGGAACTACTGGGCCGATTTGAAAAATTCTTTCAGTGTTAGATAGCCCGTTTATCGAGGAAGGCTATAGGCTATGTGTCATTACGCTAAGACCAATAGGAGCAGAGTCCACGCCGACGAAGTCGCGCGCAGAAGCTAGTAATTCATAAAATATTTCCGAATTTGTCCTTTGATCTATTGAACAATAAAAGAAAGTCGAGACACGGTAAACTTAAAAGAAGCCAATTATATGTCTTTACGAGTAAGGGCTTTTCAAATAAAATAAGTGTCCAATTTGATAGTTGTTGAGATAAGAGATCATTATGTTATAAATGCGTTTAATTCATAAGATTTTAGGTGGGATATTTGTAAATTTTTCACTAAAAGAATACTTAATAGATTGCAAAGGATAATATGTAGATAATAGATTTATGATAAACGCATAAACCTTAAATCCTGTCATTTGCGTGAATAAAATCACAGGGCTTTACTTAAGACACTTTTCTTCTAGTGGGGTTTTATGTTCATTTGTGTACAGTTATAGTTATTTTTGTTACCAAACAAAAAACTGACTTCAAAATAACATCGACAAGTGTAATAATATGAAAACATCAACGTAGGTTTCCGAAAAAATAATCAATTAGGTAAATGTGCATTATTCAGGGTTACTCAAAAACATATCGTCAAGACTCATAATTATGATTAACACCAACTTTCGAATAAAAATAATCATAAAAATCGGTACGCCCAGTAAAAAGTTTTGAGGACGAACATAACATATAAAAAATACAGACAAATTGAGAACCTCCTTTTCTCAAAGTCGGTTAAAACAATGTTTTAACATACACATTATTATTATGATCGTTTGTTCCCAATTTAGGCAGCCTTAATACCTAAGTTTTAGGTAATAGTCTACTAATATTGGATAGGAAACCAGTACCACTGTCTTCCTATACAGTATTAGACGACTATTGTCTAAAACCTACCTCTTGTTTTAACGAACTAATTAATTGAATTATAATAATAGTGACTAGCCCGTTGGCGCAGTTTGTAGTGACCCTGCTTTCTGCTCCGGGGGTTGTGGGTTCGATTCCCACCCCGAGTCTGGGTGTAACATATTTATTTATATTATGTATTATTTATAAGTATGTTTATCGAAAAAAAATGTAGCTGGACCAGTCGGCTGTTACCTATAACACAAGCATTAAGTTGCTTACTTTAGGAACAGGCGACCGTGTGTGTAATGTGTAGATATTTATTTATTAAAAAAAAAATCGGTATCAGAAATCAGTAAAATTGATTGTCGATCTTTTATAGATTGATTGATTGGTTTAATGAACTGAAAGGCAGTTGTGCCAGTAGAGCACGGTTAATTCCACCAATGTCACGTAGAGTGGAGAATACACGAAGGGTAATTGATCGGTGTGTTTGAACAGTCTCAATTTAATTTTGAAAACAGACGAAATAGTCAGACTTTCAGTGTTACTTTTTTTTGGTATCGCAGGGAACCTATTTATGGGTTATATCTAGGACGCCCGGGTAGACAATCCTAGACCGTATGTCTATGTATTTAGCTTTAATTGGAGTGTCCCGAATCTGCAGGCAACAGGATCCTTCCAGCGACAGGCTGACCTCGGCGAAAATGTCAGACTTCTCCTCCACGGGGACTGTCCGGTTTACTTCTTAACAATCCCGACGACGCCGTGTCTAGCAGGACCGGGTTCCCATCCCGGCCCGACAAGGGTACAGCACCACCTCAGTAGCACCCCCGGGTGCGTAGGCGTTCCCAGCGGAGGGAGGCCTCGTCGGCGGCTTCCTCTCTCACCCGCTCAGACTTTCATTGTTACACCTTAACCTAAAACCCAAAAGAAAAAGAAATCAAAGAAAGTTTGGATACTTCAGTATAAAAACGATGATAATTTGACCTATTTTTAACTAACAATTTCTTGAAATTTGTACCTAGTATCAGGTACATTGTTCCAAGGTAACATTTTTTAAGACCCAGATCTGTGATGATGGGAACACTATAAGTAAAGGCTTTGAAGGACATAGAAAACAATGTATGGATGGAATGGTAGTAGGAGTAGGGGGAACCGCTTTTGGTTAAGCCCAAAACCTACCTCCAGACCTAAATTATTGGGTATTAACAGTTGTCCCAAATATAATGTCATGATATATAATTTTGAATAAAATCACCCTTTAGTACATTTCTTTTTCAGTAGTCACGTAATATAGTAATAAATCATTATACATACACATATATAAAGTTATATCACACGGTACTTGAATAAAATATAAAGCCCCGATGATAATTATTCACTTCGAGCTCGTTTCGATACCCCCCTCAAGTGATCCTTAAATTCGTGATCATTCGTGAGAAAATTTTCAAATATCACCTAAAACAAAACGCTCGTTTTTATCAGTGTGCACTTAGTTTTTATATTTATATAAGCTCATGGAATAGTTTTTCACAACTATTATAATAATATGATTTGTTCTTAAGCAGTATTTAATTCTACTATAATATTTTAATTTTGTAAATCTACTGAATATATATTTTTGTGTTGGTTCGTTGGCGTATTAAGTACTTGAGTTCTACTGGTGAGATCATTTAATGCTTTAAAAAGCATATTAACTGAAGTAGGGTTAAGAATAATAATATACACAATATGACGAAGCGGACATACGAGTGAAGCATTCATTTTTGACCCTTGACTAAAGGTTGCTGAATTTTATAAGATAAAATAAAATGTAAATCTGCAATGAAGTTCTAAATCGGTTTTTAATGTTCGGATAGTTATAGCGTCTGATCAGTACGTTGAACCCAGACAAATCCGAGACAGGTTGATAGCAAAATAATTTATACGAATGTAAAGTTCGGGTCAGGATATTGTTTGCATAATATAACTGCATAGCGTTTTTAAAACGTGTACATACAAGACGGCGTATTTAAGGAAGAATTCATCATACATAATTATTTTTCGAGCATACTTTTTTTTAATTTTAGTTACTCGTTTTTCTAAATTTAAAAATGTGAAAACTGTTGTTTAGGTTTTTAATAATAATTAAAAATAATATTTTTCAACACTTTTAAAATTACATGCTTTAAGAAATTATTATTTTTTAAGTGTGGAGTTTTGTAGCTTCTGTTTGTAGGATGGAATTGAGGCGAATTAAAGCTATTATTATATTGGGTATTCAACCAATTTTTTACTTAATATACAGCTAGACGGAAACTCTAAGGCACAGCTACTTAGTACGTAAATTATGTCGGAATAATTTTTTTACAATTCACGTAAATTATACAGGCACATATAAATATTTTTATGAAGACTTGTAACTATACTAATGATATCGCGTGGACATTATAGGGAATAAGTAATGACCACTTGACCCCGAGAGACCACTAGACTACGAAATATCGTCATATTAAGGCTGAATTTCACGACCCAAATGCTCATATTTACGACTTCTTAAGATCCATAACCAAAACTTTGAAAAAAAAAATTCTGATTCCGATATAATTTATACTTTACTGTCTTTAACTAAGGACGGCCGAGTTCCACTTAAAAAAAACTTTTAGTTTTACGAGAATTTTTAAGGTCGCGAACAGAAATATCTGACAGAAATCAGAACTCTGTTTTTTTGCTTTTTTGGATACCGTTCGATCCCAGTTCCTTCCTAATCATATACATATGAATTAAATCTAAACAAGTTTATATGAATGTCGTCAATATACTGGATGTGGATACAGTTAAGTGTATTGGAATATTCATTGGCGGATATAAACATTTTATTCGCAATAAATTTGAATAGGCTCCTTCAGACATCTACGATTGTATTATAAACCATTTTCGTGGTAAATGGTGAAAGGATAAGTTTTTCTGAGAGATAATGTAATTGTTAATAAATTACGAAAGTTATTATTAAAATAAAGGAATACATATATACATATATTGATAGCTAAAACAACTATTTCATTTGCTTATGCTATAGGTACTAGCTGTGCTCGCGACTTGGTCCGCGTGGAATAGTGACTTTACATGTTCAACGTGATTCTTTAAAGTGGCATAACTTTTTCATTTATGAACCGATTGACATGAAAGAAACACTAAATGTTGAGCTAGATCGGATAAGCCGTTTCTGAGATTATCGTGCACAAATGCATAGACAAACAGACAAAAATTCTGACAATCATTGTTTTGGGTCCTATTAGCGTTGATAAAAGTCTCAATAATATTTTTTCTCATATATCTTAAATGTACAGACAGCGACCCGTTACATTTTTATTATATGTACATATATGATGATGAATCAAATAGTCTAGTATGACCCCATGTACGTACATAAAAACCAGTCTACGAATCAGTCAGCCACCGTCTGTCAGTCTATGACAGTCAATGAGAGTAAAGCTGCAAGATATAATTTTATAACAGACACTTCAATATTATTTATTTGTATAGATTAACACATAAATACTCATATTATATTCTACAGGTATATATCGTAATCTATATGTGTCCGGATCAGATCTTCTCCAGACGTAACATCTAGGTATACTAAAAAAATTTTACCGCCGTAATAACCATCTAAGGTCTTCCCACCATACCTCGGAGAGCACGTTAAGCCGTCGGTCCCGGTTGTTATCATGTACACCTGATAGCGATCGTTACCTACTCATAGTAGGGAATATATCCGCCAACCCGCATTGGAGCAGCGTGGTGGATTGAGCTCTGATCCTTCTCCTACATGGGGAAAGAGGCCTATGCCCAACAGTGGGATATTACAGGCTGGAGCGTATAAGCGTATAACCAACTAGGTAATAAGCATTTGAATAGCTTAGCTTAGATACATTTTTTCGGATTCAAAGCCAATTTATTTTATATTTCACGGCTAACTATGAAACAATCTAAGTTTTAAAGAATTTACATAAACAATAAGCTAGATATAAGAATTCAATATGTAAAAGTCATTTATCATTCGCACGTGACACAGTAATTGCTGTCCAGCGCTCCGCTCGAAGTTTTTCATATCAATACGATGCGACGGGTTTATTGCTACAAAACTGCAAGCCTTTTTTTCAGGCGTTGACATTGTACTGTTTGAAATACGAATGCTTTTGTTGTTGTTTGTTTGAAATTTAAGAACAATTTATTTTTAGATTTTAATCATAAAGGTTGAAGTTAGAAGGTATAATTATAGTTAGAAGAAATAATTCCAGCATTTTTTCAACATGTGAAATGTTTTAATCTGGAAACAAAGTTTCATCTAACCTTGCACAAAAACTATTAAAATTTCAAGAATATTTACAATAGTGTTCAATAGTGTGCTATGTTAACATGTAAAACTATCGACATTACACTTATTTCATTTAAAGCACAAAAATCAATAAGTATCTTATCTCTAGGTTAGTTTTTTTAAATTAATTTTAATAGACTGAGATGAGAGTTGGAGAGTTGACTTACTTTTTTTAAAGCAATAATTATTAATTGTTCCATTTTAGTGCTGTGACATAAAAAATATACTATTGTTAATATTATTCATAGTCACTAATAAATGATACTACAAGCAAATAAATATTTACTTAGTGGATACTATATTAAAAGTTAGTGTCGAGATAATTGGAAAAGTTAGTTGACATCAAAGTGAACGACAACCACGTGCGGACAACTTAAGAACAGTTAGATGAACTTTTGACAAATGTATATAAACTCATACGAAAACAAAGTCGTGCTAGTTACACCATTTATAACTCAAAAAGACTGGAACTGGCTTTATGATATTTGATTTGTAGGATTTCTCTTAGTCCGGAATAGGATAATGAAAAATTGCCGAAAAATAAAATAAAAGAAAAACCATTTTCCTACACAAAATTTTCATGGGTTTCGTAACTGTCAAACATTTAATTTTCTTCCCGTGGATACGGTAAACTCTCCGTTAAAATTAAAGGACCTATATAAATAAAGATAATTATCCTTGTATATCGAAATTCTTGTATTACATGCGTTCGATATAATTACTTGCGTCAGTTTTATAAATTATAGTCATTATTCCACTCTCAAAATACAGTTAGGTTGTTGAATATGTATCTAATATCACATCCATCAGCGTCAACCTTACAACTCGTTATAGCATCAGGATCAAACGAGTAACAAAATTACTACAGATGTAGGTGGGCCATTCGAATGATTATGAACATGAAACTTGGAAATGCCACAATATAATTAGAAAATGATGAAGTTATCAATAAATAGCATAAAAGCATAATAAATTTATAGGAATATACTTAAATACTGAATTTATGGTCGTTTTCAGCAAACTTTTTTATGCAATAATGACTAAGCTTGCTGTTTAACCTGATAAGACGAAAATAATTATTTCTAGGCTATCTACTACATACACTTGTCAAAATAATGCTAATTTATCCTTTTTTTTTAACAGCCTCAACTTTCCGAGTTCCATTTTCTAAACTGTAAAAAAGCCCAGCTGTGTCAAACTAAGGAATCTTACTAACAGTTAACTTAATTAAAGGCGTTTTCAGTTTTCAGGCATAGTAAATTTTACGGTACCAACGTGTGGTCACAATAACGTGCCTTTTGTGCCAGCAGCGCTGGCGGACTTAACGTGAAGCACGCAGAGAGACTAGAATTTCTGTGGAAAATTCCTATTTAGTGTACCATAAAACCTGTCTCCTTTTTAACACCACTATAGATATCAAAATGCGCATTTATGTCCTTATCCACGAGTTTTGAAATATATAATGGTAGAGTTTTCGCAAAACATTTGATAATCTTATTTCTTAATCGAAAGGTTAAAAAACACACTGTTGGTTTTGCAAATAGTGGACCTAAATTACAGAACTTTATTCTCAATTTCATCCCCTTAAGGGCTCTAAAAACGCTGTCAGAGAAATCACTGTCAGTCAGTCAGTCAGACTGAGTGCGTTACTATTTAAAGTAGTGGTGACATTTCAAAATCATCTGTGCTAATTTGTCACTTTTGAAAGCCATTAATCTGAATGATTGAATTTAAAGTAGTGTAATTATCATTAGAAAAAAAAGACAATGTAGATTATCTAAAAAAAAATATTTTGTGTAATATTGAAGTTTATTATGGGTAATCTTTCTATAACTAAAACTATTCGAAAACGGGATATTTACCATGTTTATCATTTTCGCTTTGCGGAGCTCGATATTTCGACATTGACTGCGAATGTCTTGTTCACGAGACATTCGCAGCATTAAATATCCCGATTTCGAATAGTTTTAGTAATAGAAGTAACCATGTTAATCTGAAATCTTTCTATAAGTTACTCCGTCAACAATCATTTTCAATTTAAAAAGACTAAGTTGAAAATAAGGGTCATAATTATTAGTTTTTATTATTTACGTGTGATTACAATGTATAAAACCTTACAGAAGATCACAGCTAAACAACACTGCTCTCAAGTAGTGTTTTGTTACTGTTGTGAGTAAGGTAGCCAAAGCTCCTGGAGAGGTACAGAGGTAGGGTCCGCAACTCGGCAATGCGCTTGCGACCCTTTGCATCGCAGACGTCTATAGCCTACGGAAACTGCTTACAATCACGTGGGCTGTACGCTTGATTGCTATTTGCTACCCCAGTAATATAAAAAAATACCATGTTCACATTGATAGAACCATATATGAAATACTATATTCAGACTGATTGAATGTTTTGTAAGCAGTTTATTTATTTAATAAATAAATTTAATGTAAAAAACCTTTTTAAAAAACAAGCTTTTATTTGAATGCACTAAAACGAAAAAAATAAATTTTTACTTTAAAACTTTTACTATCTACTTATAAAGTCATTACACATAATCTATATGATAGAAAAGCTTGTCGCGAGATATGAGTACTCGTATTTCCTTAGTTTGAAATTTTAATAGTTAAAATCAATCACATCAATTTATTTAATTTACTTGTTTACAAGCAAATCTCGCGACAAGCTTTTATATCATATAGATTATGTGTAATGACTTTATAAGTAGATAGTAAAAGTTTTAAAGTAAAAATTTATTTTTTTCGTTTTAGTGCATTCAAATAAAAGCTTGTTTTTTAAAAAGGTTTTTTACATTTAATTTATTTTTGACTTTTTAGTCGGTTATCACGTCACTTTATTCGAATTATTCTTAGCAAGCCCTTTCATTTGATACCCATATTGTAGAAGTGCACTAAAAATAACTAGTCCGCACTCTTTTATATGCTGCCATATTGGATTTAGAATGACGTCACAAAGTTAACCATGCATTGTCATCCAAATTGAACCTGCATACAAAATTTCAGCTCAATTGGTTGCTTCAAAATTGAGTTGCAAGATTTCACCCGAACAAACATACATACATACATGCATATATACAAACCATGCATTGTCATCCAAATTGAACCTGTATACAAAATTTCAGCTCAATTGGTTGCTTCAAAATTGAGTTGCAAGATTTCACCCGAACAAACATACATACATACATACATATATACAAACCATACACTGTCATCCAAATTGAACCTGTATACAAAATTTCAGCTCAATTGGTTGCTTCAAAATTGAATTGCAAGATTTCACCCGAACAAACATACATCTGTGCTTGCGAACTGGGCAAGTACCGGGTGACTGGTGCAAAGCCATAATCGTGCCATTATATAAGGGAAAAGGGTCACGGCAGGACTGCATAAATTACCGCGGTATAAGCCTTCTCAGCGTCGTCGGTAAATTGTATGCGAAAGTATTGATTGAAAGGGTTATGAATGAAACAGATGAAAAAGTATGGGATGCACAAGCGGGATTTAGGAAGGGAATGGGATGTACGGATCAAGTCTTTTCTTTGCGGTGTATAGCCGAAAAGTTCTTGGCTAAAAACAAGAAGGTCTATTGCGCGTTCGTAGATCTAGTATGCGAAAGTATTGATTGAAAGGGTTATGAATGAAACAGATGAAAAAGTATGGGATGCACAAGCGGGATTTAGGAAGGGAATGGGATGTACGGATCAAGTCTTTTCTTTGCGGTGTAAAGACGAAAAGTTCTTGGCTAAAAACAAGAAGGTCTATTGCGCGTTCGTAGATCTAGAAAAGGCCTATGATAGAGTGGTGAGGAATGAATTGTGGTCAGCATTGTCCGGGTACGGTGTGAACAGTATCCTCATACGAGCACTGCAATCTCTTTATAGGAATTCTAGTGCTTGTGTAAGGATAAACGGGGCGTACACTGAATGGTTTAATATCGAAAAAGGTGTTAGACAGGGATGTGTAGCGTCACCGTGGCTGTTTAATCTGTTCATGGACAATTGCTTGGCACAGCTAAAAGAGAATGAAAGTGGGTTGAGAATGAATGAGTTACTCGTCAAATGTCTTCTCTATGCTGATGACCAAGTATTACTTGCGTCCTCGGCCGAGGAGTTACAGGAGATGGTAACTGCTATGAATGAAGCTTTTGTTAGAAAGGAAATGAAGATGAATGTAAAGAAGACGAAAGTGATGGTGTTTGAAAGAAATGAGACAGTGACAGACTGCAATATAGTGATTGGAGATGAACAAATAGAACAGGTGAATGAGTTTGTGTATTTGGGTTCAAAGTTTACAAGAGATGGAAAGTTTGAGAGTGATATTGAAAGAAGAGTGAATGCAGGAAACATGGTGAATGGAGCTTTGCACTCCTTTATGAGCAGTCGGAAGGTGTCTAATAAGGCTCGTTTGGCTGTACATAAGGGGGTGTTGGTTCCGACACTCATGTATGGAAGTGAAAGTTGGGTATGGCAGAAGAAACATGAAAGCAGAATAAATGCAGTTGAGATGAGAGCGTTAAGAAGTATGATAGGAGTTAAACTGAGTGACAGGATAAGAAATAGTGAGATAAGGAAACGTTGTGGTCTGAAAGAAGATGTAGTGACAAAAATTGAGAAAGGTATGTTGAGATGGTTTGGCCATGTCGAGAGAATGAATGAAGAACGATTGACGAAAAAAGTGTATAAGGCGAGTGTGAATGGAAGTGTTGGAAAGGGTAGACCTAGGCAGACTTTTCAAGACCAGATCAGAGACGTCTTGAAAAAAGGCCAGGTCAAGAGTACCCTAAACCGAAGAGCATGTATGAAAGGAATAATGAAAGTGGAGGAAGCGAAACAAGTATGTAAGGATCGTAGCAAGTGGAAAGAAGTGGTCTCTGCCTACCCCTACGGGAAAGAGGCGTGATTTATATGTATGTATGTACATACATACATACATGCATACATACAAACCATGCATTGTCATCCAAATTGAACCTGTATACAAAATTTCAGCTCAATTGGTTGAAGATATCTGCTTCAAAATTGAGTTGCAAGATTTCACCCGAACAAACATTCATTAAAGTTACATACATACATACATACATACATACATACATTGCAAGTTAAATAAAAGCTTGTAATAAATAAATTGCTTACAATTACTGATTACGGCTGTACGCTTGATTGCTACCCCAGTAAAAAATACCATGTTCACATTGATAGAACCATATATGAAATACTATATTCAGACTGATTGAGTGTTTTGTAAGCAGTTTATTTATTTAATAAATAAATAAATAAATTGCTTACAATCACGTGTGCTGTACCTACGCTTGATTGTTACCCCAGTAATATGAAAAAAATACCATGTTTACATTGATAGAATATATCTTTATACCATATATGAAATACTATATTTAGACTGATTGAATGGGTATTTTTTTATTAAAGCAAATCAACGCAAGTGTGAAAATTGCATTTAATGTTATTTTACGATCAATTAGTAAAAAATGTTTGTAAATAAGTATAGAAATAATACCGAAATCAGTATGATTGATATGTAAATGCATAATATACTATAATTAATATGTAACAAAAAATCGTTTTTCGCGGGAGAAAAGCCGTCAATAAGAGCAAGTGATTGTGTAACAGTAGATATTCGTTTTTTGTTGTAAATTTGGTACATTTTCACGAGTTATGGCGACCTTTTCGGTAATATCTTATATACCCTTTCAGTAAAACGCTCTATTTTTTACCCTTAAAATGAAAATGTCCGTCCAATGTTTTCCCAGATGCAAATATTTGTTTTAGCCTCGATTTAGGACTCGACCTTCAAATATGGGACCTTGTAATTTGTGTTTGTTATATTGTTCTATCAGTTGGTCTGTGTACAATGTGTTATGGTCAATAGCTTTCACAAAAATTAAATCCATACCAAGTACAGCGTTTTAGTCTGTAAATACAATCTGTGAGAATTATTTGTTGTCTTACTTACATATTTTTATAAAATGAAATAATGCTGACCTTCTTACGCTTTGAGTTATTTGGTATTTTACTGACTTGGCTATTATAATATCTCTCACAGAAATTTTTAAAAGTATATTGAATTTTTAGTAACTTTAGGATTGAGACATTATTACTACAATAACAAAATTCGTTATCTGAAAGAATTTTTTTTACAACTACAGTTTACACTAACAGCCTGTTAAAACGGGATGTCCGAAATATATTTCTTATGCTATGAAAGAATAATTCCAGCTAAATCCGTCCTACTTAATTGATTGTTGGCTTTTGCCCAAAATTTTATATCATTGTATAAAAATTGATGTTTTTTTTTCAAGCAATAACGAAGATACTATATTATGTTTTGTTTGTATTAAAAAGGTTCAAAGGTTCAGGTTCAAACATAGCGGAGGATGCACAATCATGTTATATAATATACAGAGTAAGGAAGCTACAGTATTCTCTCACAGTAGGGAACAAATCCGCCAACCCGCAGTGGAGCAGCGTGATGGATTAAGCTTTAATCCTTCTCCTACATAAAGAAAGAGGTATATGCCAAACAGTGAGATGTTACAGGCTAAATGCGAATGCGAATCACAATTTAAATTAGCTCATTAATAATTATGCTCTAATTCTTATTTAAGTATAGTATATGTTATAATAACAATAATATATCTCTAAAATTGAAATTAACCGTAAATTGCAAATTATAAGAAAGGCGCGGAGTATGGCCTTAAACGTTATACAAACGAAAAGACTAACTCAATTTATATGCAAAATCTTTATGCTCGTAAATAGAAGACACTCGCATGTATGCGAAATGTATATTGGTAACGTAGTCACTGCATCTACTTTGACGTTCGTAATTATCTTACAACTTCAAGAACATGCATCTACATAAATCAAGTTCTATCTTAAATGTGAGTTTACGCTTTACATATTTCGACTTGCTTCAACATCAACGTCAGGAGCCAAATGCGCGTATTTTATTTTCTTTAACTTACCTTCTGCGAGTGCTGAGTTTGGAGTGTTGTGCAGTCAGATGTGTCGGAGACAAAATTAGCTTGTGTATGTATTATGAGTGTAAGAAAATGTTTTATAATTATATATCGTTGAAATAGGAACCTAGCATTTTGTTTTTCATTTGTTAAAATTCATAAGGGTTTGCTCAATTTCAATTCAAAATCAAATTATAACAGAAAGTATTAACTATTTATTCATGATAAAATATAAATAAATACATAAGAATATAGTTACAAATTTAAGGATGTTTTGTTTTACGTTTGATCAGATAGGTACGTGCGGTGTTAGAATATCGATACGAAGATAATAAATACACAATTCTTGATAAATATTAAAGGTAATATACAATTACTATGAAAGAAAACACACAAAGAAAATGTATACAAATTATTTTTAAAACGCTCTTCTAACAAAAAATAAAAACAAAAATGCACTGAAAAGATTTCAAATAAATAATATAAAATAATATGTTTAAATAAATCGTCTAATTTTTAACACCTTTGTACATCTTTCTTTTTATGTATCGCTTTTTTGTAATGTTTCTTTATGGTGTACAATAAAGAGTATATTTATTATAATTATTATTTTTCTTACTTTCCAGGTAAAAGACTCGTTCTATGTACTCGTATAACGAAGTGATAAAGTTTTCATTTGGTGGTATGTTTTTTTTAGGAGTTGACAAAAAAGTTTACTGATTTGCTTATATAAAAATATGTTTTACAGACTAAATGTACGACCAAATATCGTCCCCTTAGTAACACAAAAACGTATCTCGATATTGGTTCTGTTTCTGTTTTACGGATATTGTTAGTTACACACAGACGTATCTTCAGATAGATAAGTTTCTGTGTTCGTTTCTGTTTTACGCATAGTATAGTTAGGTACGTTAACCTCCATTTTAGAAATAAAATGACATAGAGATACGTGTCTTTGTGACTAAATAGAACTTGGTATAAATTGATATAAATCGAGATACGTTTTTGTGTTACTAAGGGGACGATATGTAGGCTATCAGCGAACGTTCGTGTGTATCGGAAAATAGAGTTCTATTAACTCAAAAGGTCAAGCGTTCGATTACCGCATTAATTGGATATTTGTATTTGTACAAATACTAATTTGTTATCATATAATTATGTCCTTATATAATAAAACTCTGGTATGATGGTGCGTGTAATTGACTAAACAGCTACGGTTTGCGGGTTCAATTCCCGGTCGGGATATGTACTCGTATATTTGTATTTGTACAAATATTTAATTTCGGTTTGGATGTCTGTCCTTATGGGTCTCTCCACCGTACCTCGGAGAGCATGTTAAGTCGTTGGTCCCAGTTGTTATGATTAATACCTGTTAGCGATCGTTACTCTCGGTCGGCTGAAACGTGATAATTATGTACTTTTTAATCTTTTATTATGAAAATTAGAACGAGAAAATCCGTCAACGTAAGTTAATAAACAGATGATAAGACCAAATTAATTGTTTTGTTATGCCACTAAACTAATTACAAAATTAAAATATAGTATTATGGGTTGCATGTAAGGGATCACTAATAGTGATATAACCGCCTATGCACTTTCACTGTTGTTTTCTTTAATATAATTATGTAATTCTGATTGTGCAAAAAGGTACGAAATAAATTAGTTTTTAATAACATACGTTTCTGTCTACACGTTTTATTTATAGAAAAGTAATATAGATTATTAACTTTTAGCTCTACGTTCGACAAAGGTGTAAAACAGAATGATATAGAATTTCTATGAAGTCTCTAGAACTAGTACTACATCAAAGCAATGTCTAAGAAGCTTAACGCCACGTTTACGTCACGGACGCCTCTTAGCAGAGAAAAAGAGAGCAATTTCCGTGATATTAACATTTTCTAGGGAAAATATTACTCTCTTTAGGTAAGCAATATTTTTCATTCGACAAGATTTTTCTTTAAAATTTTCAAGTTTCACGCTATAAGCAAAACACTCCAGAAAAGTTTTTGTCAAAATTGGTAGATGGTTGTTACTCCACTAACTATTAATATTTAAAACCAAAGGTTTCGTTGGTTTAGTGATAACTCTAAAAACTATTGAATTTGAATATTTTTATCATTCATGCGCTATTCAATTTATGTGAACTGTATATAATACAGTAACTCAAAGTAAAGTAATAGCCGTATAAGGTAAAATTGCAAGACATCTTGTACTATATATTAGAAAATAATATGAAAAGCACTTAAAATGCATAATATTTATTGCTTTTGTTTTTATTAAAAGATAATAAACAATAAGTTATTTTCCTTTTAACTTATCTACTCCGATTCTTACTTCATAACTTAGAAATATTTATATTTATATTATTTATAATCTTGTAACATTTCAAAAGAATAACTTGAAAATTAATTCTTGTAACGGTATTACGGTAGTCATCCATCAAAATGGTTATTTGCTAAAACATTTGAAAATCTCAGGAACTATTGACTCAAGTCCCTAAACAGAAATTTGATCTACCAAACGCTTGTATTAAATTGTAAGAATTATTACAGAGTTTATATCGGCTTAATTTATTTTAAATATATTTTTATTAATTTATTGAGAAGTCTTGTGTGTGTTGATAAATTTTATTGTAAATTAGAAAAATCTAATATAATATATTTATAACTTCCTTCAATGGTTTTCCTTCCTTAATTGGTCACTATAAAAATCTGTAACGTTAGTTCTAATTGAAAGTGCTCGATCTCTCTCTTCATCAAAATTGATATCAGAAAAAACTACTATGATTCCTGACTGAATAAATTTTACGAATAAAACTAAAAAAAATTAGGCAATTTTAAGCCGAAAGCTTTTGTTCCAATATTTAAATGTGCATATTTATCCAATTCTGAGAAAAAAAATAGTGACACAAATAAGAGGACTAATGAAATTGTATAAATTTAGTCAATATAACAAAGTCAGGAATATCGTACAATTGTATCACCGCATCAAAGTGCACAAAAGTTTTGTTCCGGTTTCTATTAGAACTTGAGGTACTATAATATGGAAAGTTTGAGTGATCAAACTTAGCAAGCTGTTTTGTTGCAATGCGATAGTACGAACAGTGCGGCGTGTGGTACAGTTATTGGCAAGGATATTACACGCAGACCTTCTACTTTACTTGAATATTTATTTGGATATAGAAATATATATGTGATGAGCATAATAGTTTTACATGTAAATTACTTTTATGAACACGCTTTTATTAGCTTGACCTGTATGTATGTTATGTATGTATGTATGTATGTATGTATGTATGAATTTAACGGAATCTTTGAACTTCATTTTCACCTACTTCTAGGAGTCTGATTAACTTGGAAATTTGCACAGGGGTCAAGGGCCGATGACAATACAATATAACACGCTTTTTTTTAAATTGTCGTCTTGACACAAAAAATTCAGAAAATAAATTATAGTTAAAAAAAACTAAAGAACACGCAATCGAACTAAAAAATAGAAAATAATTAAGTGAAAAAGCGTGTTTTTTTTAGTTTTTTTAAACTATAATTTATTTTTATACTGAACAAAACTATGTTCTATTTGCGACTCCTGCACGATCCTCGTACGCATACCTTGTCGAGCGTTTAATATCCGTGTCGTTACCCATATTAAACATTTTGAATTTTAGATAACTACTAATAATATTATGTATTTATATAATCGATTTAATTTTAATTATTAAATAATGACTGTTTAACGACTCTAATGATAGGAAATGATGACGATGAATGAGTTTGTGATTAAATTCAAATTAGAGCTGACACCAGCCGTCTACTGTCAATTCGACAAGTGACCAGGGTTCTTTTTATCAAGGCTGTTCAGATCAGCCAAATAAACTTCCGCTAAATGGCAGTGTCAACCACTTCAATTGAGAAAAAAAACCCCACAAAATTATTTTGTTGTACGCAGAAAATATCTTACATTATTTTGAAAAAGACCTGATACTCTGCTACCAGCTGGATCTATTTTCACCTAACAGCTTAGAACCACCGCAAAGAAAATTACTTCCACGTAATAAAACCACATCTAAATAAATATTATTCATGGTTTTTCATAATTTATGGTGTTAATAAAAGATACAATTAAAATCTTACTGATATTTCTTTTAAAAAGCATAATGAAAAGAAAAACTAACATTTATCTTCTAGCGCGACCATAGTCTTTGAAATACACTGTTTTATATCATCACTACATATTGTAAAACAAAGTCGCTTCCCGCTGTCTGTCTGTATGTATGCTTAAATTTTTAAAACTACGCAACGGATTTTGATGCGGTTTTCTTTAGTAGATAGAATGATTCAAGAGGAAGGTTTTTTATGTATAATACATGCATAATATAGTAGAGGAACACTGGTAATTTTAGAGGTTTCTAACGTATCTTTTATTGTAGATAGTATTTAGTTTCAGCATTGCAACCGTGCGAAGCCGGGGCGGATTGCTAGTTAGAATTAAAAAAAATTATCAAAGAAGTTTTTCATTTAATTCATACAAAATTGTTTCATGAAGTCTTTGGAACGGGTTTATATGTATTTTTTAATTAAAATCTTTTTGGTTTTTTACGTTCTCGCTATCTCTCGAACGCGGAACCGAGTAAACAATTAATATTATGATACACAAACACTTTCGTATTAAGATCTAAGATTGCTTGGTTATTCCATTGGATATAGTTTCTATTTTAATTGTTTTACTTCCTTCATATAATTTAACAGTAAACTTCGTTTACTAGAAAGATCTTTACTAAGATTGCTTAAAATAATTTTTAATCTACATAGATAAAATATTGTAATCGATAAGACCGTCTTTGTACATCTTTCTTTGTATTTATCACTTTTTGTAATGTTTCTTTATGGTGTAAAATAAAGAGTATTTATTATTATTTTAAAATATTGTAGTTGGTAGTAATAAAAATATAGTTGCATATATCTGTTGCTCACTTTTTGTACTTGTTACTTAGAAATAAGAAAGTATTTTTTATATTTTCGTTATATAATATAGAACTTACAGCTATGTGCAAATGTTTTTCCAAGGCATTATGCCCGATGCCCATTTATGTCGAAAAATGTCCGTAAGCTTTTGTACGGTTTATACAAATAATCGTCATATAATATGTGTGATTAAAGCTACGACAGCTAGCAAAGACATTAGCCAGTTGCTTTAACCACTGAGTCAAAGCATCTTCTTGATATGTTACTTCGAAAATAAATTATTATTTTATTTATAAAAACCTTGTTATATTGTTACGAGGAGAGATTTCCCTCTAGACGCTTGCAAACAGAGATCTATTAATCCAAGGGACTAGTAGTTTCCCCGCATTATAGCTGATGGAATTATAGGATAACAGTTTCGAATTAATCTCTCTTTCCTAAGTACCACTTAGTTGTAGTTTTTACACAGCTGAATCAACCCTAGCGTTCGAATTTTCATTTATAGGTATCGCATTGCTTTAATTATAGCTAAACTAGTTTTTATCGCGGCTTTTCCCGCGACGGTCTGGATTTTAAAAAACGAAGACTATATTTAATTCGAAAATTCGAATTAAAGATAGCATGGTATCGTCTCTTGTCAAAATAATTCATTGTAATATGAAATCTTTGAGTAGCGGGGTCTGTAAAGAACTCGCTATAGACGGCGCGCGGCACCAAGGTTTGCTTAAAAACCAAAAATCATCATATTAAGAGTTTCGACGAAGACTATATATTTGGATCTGTATAGATAGAAGAAACAATAAGATTTTTTTGTTTTGTTTTGTTATAAACGAATATTCAAGATAACTTCACATATTATTATGTTATAAGGGGAATATGTCACATCACGTTTTTTGATGTAATAAGTATGATATTCGTTGTTCCATACAATATTTTTATATATTCCTGAAGACGCGCTCGCAACTAGCACATATCGGTCCCAAAGGACATGAAAAATCGTTCTGTATTAAAAAATGTTCTGTTTTTTTTCCCGGAACGTGTAGTTTTTCTCGCGTTTTCCCTTTTTCGCCGAGTATAACTAAATTTTTTGAACAAAAGTACCTTTTAAAAATTCAATAGTTCTTAGTCCGGATTGAAAGCCGCCATCTCGGCTAAAATGGTTATGAAAATTTTGTATGAATTTGTTCGTTCCTCAATGCTGAGCGCTTTAAAATTTAGGTTTCAATCTTCAAATTGAAATCCATGTTCACACTACACGTGTTTTTAGAATTTTTGTTGCATCTTTTAAATAAAAGATCCGATTATATAATCGGAATTTTCTGAACCATTTTACTTCAAAATTGGCAAACGTTAAAATCCCTCACACAGTGGCGAGTATTACTGTAAAGTGGAATTGGAATTTGCGAAAAATGTAGCAACACAGTATTTCCTTCTAATTAAATGCTTGAAAAATATTATTTTATTCCTTTAGTTTTAATTACAGCAAAATGTCCCTTCCTCTTTTTAAATAATCTTAAATATTACTTTTATTGTACAAGTAATTTGCAGGTGGTAAATGAGAAAATAAAGCAGGTAAAGTAAAGTTAAAACTTAAAAGATAAGCAGATACACAGACAAAATCGTATCGTGTTTTTTGTTATCCTCTACAAGAGGAGATCACTCTTTTAATATGACCGCCTCTACTTCAATTTTCATTTTTATTTGTTTCAGTTAGCTATGTTGGCGTAGAATAAAATAAAATAAATAAATTACTTTCATATTTTTATACTTATTAGAGTGAGATACGAAACGTTAAAGGTAACGTACCTTCTGTTTTTCTTGAATCTTGTGTTAAGTATATACTACTTTATTGCAAGCTGAAACAAGCTATATTAAAACTCAGATTACTATAACATTCATTACCTAATGCAGTAGGCATGTTTACTAACCGCAGAAAATAGTAATTTAGATAACAACTTAAAAACAGTGTAATATTAATTTGTGAGTCGTTGAAAATTAGTCCATTATTACTTCGATTTGTATTCGAAATAGGGATTTTATAAATATTAATTTATACACTATACTAAAACATCGATTTTTATTGTGACTAACACTATAACAAGAGATTTTAGTTGATTACACATAGTTACAAAGATTTTTTTCCAGACGGTTAATTTGCTTTTATGTAGACATATGACATACTGACTCTGAAAATAAAAATCGTTTTCATCTATCAGCTTTAGTTTTTGAGATATGGCATATGTGAGATTTTTTAGGAAAATACAAAATTTTAATACCATAAAAAATATTTAATTGTCCGAAGCCGCCAAAAATGATTTTTTAAATGATTTTCTTGAATGTGACACATGCGGTAGGTCTCGTTTCAAACTCCAGCAATAATCTGCCATCATATGCACATCCCATCTACCCTTATATCGCCCCTCCTTGGTGTGAATTTCGTGATGGAATCTTTCTCCTTGTTAATCACTAAAATGCCCAAGATTTTCAGGAAAATGGTCTAGATGGGAGTGTAAATAATGAAGTTTTACGCTCATGTTGCAACCAAGATCCTTCAGACATAATAACATATGTTTGACCAAGTCTTGGAAGTTTGATGCTTTAGTATTACCAAGAAAGTTTTCCATTAGTGAGAAATGATTTCCATGCCTGTAATTCGGACTGTTCTTTTGTCTCTTAATAGGCCATTCATCTAGTTTTGGTTAAAATTTCTGTAGTCGGGACTTTGGGGATAAAATCAGGATAATTTGACTTATCATCGTCTATGATGTCGTCTGTTTCCATTTGGCAAGAAACTGCTGCAGATGTCGAAGGAACAACTGGTGGTATAGGCTCTTGAGCTAGACTAGGTACCAAAGTTGGTCGTTTAGCAGACGGTAAATCAGGATAAATCCATATACTGTGCTGTTATTTGAATTAATGCCGTTTACATTAACGACGAATCATCATGGTGATTTTTCGGTTCTCGCCAGATCATGGTGGTTGTGAACTTCAGGGAACTTCTTTTTCCACTTGAGCATTGTCGCAAACTAACAACACAATTTTGAAAAACAGTTTTAGGCACCCACGGCTTGTCCAAATTACACACTTATACTTTAAAATAGTCAATTATAGCGATTTTTAGGAAATCTGTCACCGATTTTCTATAATTTTAAAAAACATATTTACCACAAATAAATAAAAAACACTCCGGATCTTTTAAACAACGTCTCCTTGGTGTAGACATCGCTAAAATTTTATCTTAACTTATATCAACACTGTGTTAAATTCGTAAATGTGCGCCTAACCTCACATAAAATACCGAAAAGCTGTGTACCAAAAATAAAAGCTGATGGAGAGAAACGGATGGTAGATTTGAATTTAGTGTATCAAAATATGAAGGAAAAGTAAAAAAAACTTCCGGAAAATTTTAATAAGTAAAATTTTGTAACTATGTGTTATTATTATTATGGTAATAGAATTTTATTAATTTAACAGTCGATTCTTTAATTTTTTACTTTTTTAATACTTATCCTTCTCGGAACCTCTCCACTAACACTAAAACCTTATGTTAAAGTTCAAATTGACGTTTAATTATTATTATTTCGTATATTTTGTATGGGAATATAGAAAAGTGTTGTTTTTAGACTTTTTCAGGCAATTTTTTAAATTTTTCTCTGCGTAACAACCATCCTCGTACTTCAAGGAATATTATAAAAAAAGAATTAGCAAAATCGGTTCAGGTACTCATTCAAGAACGAAGAATTCAACACATTCAGCGATTCATTTTTATATATATAGAGAAGAGATATAATTATATAGAAAAGATTATTATTAATTAAAAATAAGATTTTTGTTCAATTCTAAATACTATGTACGTTTTAAGTTTTATAGAAATGTCAAAATAAATTAAATTTTTCTATTTCACTTTATAATATTTGATGTAGCTGCAACATTCGGACGAATCCAAATACCTGATTCGTCTGTGCGAGTTGCAATTTTATTAAAGGTTTGAGCAATTTGGGCAGGTGCCAGAGGGTTTTCGAAAAAAACATTTGGTTCCTGAGAATAGATTTGTTGCCGCTGTCGGTTCTGTTCCAGGTCTTGCAGTTGATGAACCAGAAAGGTTGCTTGTCTTGAGAGAGCTGACCGAGCCGATTGAACAGATCTCTGACACCTAATGCCTCAACTGTTAACCGCTGGGTAGTGGTAGTACCACTTATATATACATTACATTACCATTCCACATTACCACATACACTATTATAAATTACCATTCTTTATTAGAAGTTTATAAAAAAATAGCCTATTAAAAAGTTAAATCCTAAATGTTGTCATAGGTCAAAAAAAAAATGCAGTAGACAAATTTATAAAATTACACATTACATGTTTTATTTTGACTGTATTTTTTGCATAACTATGAGGACAGCGATTACATTTTCATAGAAAAATTACATTAATAAATAATTTGAGACATGAATAAAATTGATACATTTAAAGTAGGTTTCAAAAACGTAATGGTTTCACAACATTGATTGTCCCTCCAGTTTCCTTAACTTCGGAGTATCAGAGAAGATAATATAGTTACAAAGTTTTAATACCTATTTCCTAAAGTACTAGTTTCAAGTGCAGAGCAAGCAATAGACCATCAACCAGCGTACGGTGACCTCTAGCTTGCACCAAATCAAAGTCAACGAAAAATGATTGAAAAAACGTCATCATGATTAATGATTTAAAAAAAAATGTGTGTGCGATTAACACACGGCAGAAGTGAAACTTCTGAAAAGTCGTTGGAAGGTAGGCCGTTACGACTTGTTTTATCGACGGTGATCACGGTTTCGTGAAAAAGGTCGTAAGCACCATGCTAAGACACGTAGCTTACGCGTTTTGAGTAATGTACTCTATCTCATTCACTCCTATACATTTATGTGTTTGTTTCTTTATCGGGGTGCATCTACTATCAAATCATAACGATACTAAATAAAAGAAAAGAAGAAAAAAGAAGAAGAAAAGAAATTTCACTTCAAAACAACACTAATTAAAAATGTTTATATTTAAAAACCGTTTTGGGAATTTGTTGTACAAAACTTGAATTAACAATTTGTAACATACATTTGTTGTCTTATAAAATGACTAGATTAAAACTTTTTACTAAACTGGCTAGTATAACAGATTCATGTGGTTTTCCCCGTTATTACGAACATGATCATTATATGAAGATATTTTTGTCGCTTTAAAGTTCTCACCACATAATATTAATTTACGTTTTTGAAAGTAAAACTTCTTTACGCACGCTTGTCTTGGGGAGTAAGCTGGTGAATGCGTGACGAGAGGGTTACGAAAAGTGTGATCAGGCGAGGCGAACGGAGTAAGAAAGAGAAGTGCGAGTACAAATTTTCTTTCTCTCTTTCTCTTATAGACAGTTACGTTTCGTATGTCTAAGACACAGTGCAGGCTTATTGTGCAGAAGTTTTACTTTAGTCGTGTGGTCTAAAGCACACTCTTTTTTTTAATGTCAATCTTTTGTATTGGCACTTTATCTACGCCAAACCTTGTATTAAAGTATGTATGTGTCACAATTTTTTTTACATTCAGAGCACACTAAATTGCTTTTTGGAAACATATTTTGATTACAAAAACTATGAGACTAACAGTGTGTTTACGTTGTTAATGTAAACCATTATAACAAAATGACGTCGCAAACAGTTCAAGATAGAAATCCATACTAAATATAATAAATACTATAATTGTGTTTTCTCGCAAACGAAAAAAAAACCGCCTTCAATTACATCGAGAAGTAATACAACGTAAGTAGACGAAAAAATAGTCGAGTAAATGCGCATTATCAAAAAATACTCATAAAGTAATCAGATCTAGATCAAATTTAAATAGGAACACATGACAACTATTAACTTTCGATTAAAAATGAAACATCAAAATCGGTATACCCAGTTAACAGTTATGAGGAATACAACGTAAAGTGACGAAAAAAACAGGCAATGAAATATGCATTATTAGATCTAACCGAATAAGTACTTGTCAGATTTAGATTAAATTTAAATGTAAATTGAAATCGGTCCACCCAGTAAAAAGTTCTGAGGTAGCATTATGTAAGTTTCTGAGGTCACAATGTGTTGGTAGACGTTCAAAAAAATATCTAAGTCTACGCTCTAATATTCTTCCTAATATTCAGAACACTTAAACATTTAAGCTAAGCAACGTTTGTTAGATCAGTACTCGTATAAACAACGATTATTGCAGCTCCGAAATTTTCACGTTGAATCGATGTCAGCTTTCGCGTCGATTTAGTTTCAACTTAAAGTAAGCGCGTGTAAACAAAATTTACTTTCAGCTTAGTATCTCGTCGGTAATGAGTTCATGTATAGACTTAAATATATATATTCATACACAGTACTTTTTCTAAGGTAATGTGACTTAATGTTATATCATTACCTCATTAGGTATTAATCCCATATCTTTTTTCCCAAAAGCTTATGCAGTAAGAAAGCTGCTGTCATAATTAGAGTATATAAAGTGTATACTTCTGAAATTCTGTACACATATATGTATTACAATAATTAACATGGCTTCCTTTCAATTAGGTGTAGACAATACTTTTAATTAAATACTAACAATTTTGAATCGCTTTTTACATTAACTAAACTTATTTTCTCTTATTTTGTATTTTGTAAAAAAATAATTTAAAAGGTATACTTTTATTAACAGAATAGTTTTTTTTTTCGTCTTTAACTTTTGCATAAAATTGTTTGTAAATTATTCAAACATTACATATTTCAAAACAAGATTAATATTAGTCGAAACAAAAGGATTAAAGTAATTTTAGAGATGCTGAGTATTCGCGAGGTATCGCCTTGAATACTTTTACCATTTATCTTAAAACGTCTCATTTAATTACTTGAGTGGCCATTAAGCTAACAATTTCAAAAGCCACCCAGGCGCAAATAAAGTAAACGATTGTAAACCGTATTTAATTTTCTCAAGAAGTTTCAATTACGAAGTGACAGTAAATAAAACTTATTTATTTATAATCTTCTTTGATATACTTTGGCAATTGCTTTTACATGGATAACGTTTTCAAAAACATTAATTTATAATTATTTAAATTCGTACAAAATAATACGCAAAATGTATTTCAACTTTCAAGTATAAAATATAAAAACAAATTATATTATTTATAACTTGTTATTTAATAATAATAAAAATTAAAATAACGCTAACATGTATAATATAAAATAAACAATTAATCTTAATTAAAATTTCAAGTTAACAGCATTTTAGTAATTTACTTATAAATAGATGATACATTATTGTATTTTTGAAGGGTACTGTGGTAAAATAAAAAACAGCTAATTATTGCGTTTGCGTTTAGCATGTGGGTCTTCTAACAATTTCTCAAATTATTTCTTTTATACTGTTCGTAGTCATGCAAAAAAGTTCAAACCCGACCAGAAATGGCCTCAATTAGACGCGTACTTACAACATTACATTCTTAATAAATACGTAAGTATAACATTTTTTAGATTATTCAATTGCAACATAATTGTTGAGGACCGAGGGTTTCTTCAAATTAAAACTTCAGAGTCCTCCGTATTTTTTCTTTATTTTCTTCCTTATTTACTTATTTCTTCCTTGTTTCTTGTTCTTGAGTCGGCGAATGTTCGGTAGAGAGTGGTTTGCTGTAGCTGGGACCCGCTCTTTTATAGAGAGTCCCCACCTCGGTAACAGCCGCGAGTTTGAGAGGGGTGACCAATCATGTTTGAGAGAGAGCGAGCAACCAATGGCGGTTAGTTTCTGTTTGGCGCCAACCTTCCGCCGGCCAATGGCGGCAGGTATTGGTCACGTGACGTTGCGTAGACCAATCACTGCCCGCCTCGTTTGCCCGCCAACGAGAGCGACCAATTGCCGCTCGCACGCGTGGAAGACGCGTACCACTATATGTTGCTCTCTCTCTCGCACCTAGTGCCACCTCCTGCTCTCTCTCTCTAACCGTACATTCGCCTCACTCTTACAATTTTATTGTAGCGTTTACATCGTAACTAGTTCACATAGTAGGCTTACTTGCTAGATATAATCTTTCCTTAAATCTATTATTATACCTTACATACTAAGCTCTTTATTTACATTACAATTTTTATATTTACATTTTCAAATCATGTTTGACGTAAGCCGTCCGTAACATCCTCCCCCCGGCGTAGACTCTTCGCAGCCTCTCCCCTCAGCAGGACGGCGATCTTCGTCGTTGGCCTCCGGAACACACCTCCTCTGGTTCGCACGTCGGCCGCTCTGACGACGCCGTCTGGTCCCGGATGCACTCGTTCGACGACCCCCCTGGGCCATGTGTTGCGTGGGAGCGCGCCGTCGACGATGATGACGACGTCGCCCTTCTGCAGCTGCGGTCCCTCCGTCCTGGCTTGTCCCCTGGGTATGAGCGTCGGCAGGTACTCCTTGAGCCACCGCTGCCAGAACTGGTCCGCCATCGCTTGTGATCGCCGCCATGTGCTGCGATCCGCTTCGGTGCACGGCCCTGTTCTTGGCAGGCCTGTCGACGACCCCATTAAGAAGTGGTTGGGAGTCAAGGCTTCGTCTTCCTCGTGGTCCACTGGAACGTGTGTCAACGGCCTCGCGTTGACGCTGTACTCTGCTTCAGTGAGGAGTGTTTGCAGCACCTCTTCCTTTGGTGACTTCTCCTTCAGCGTCGTACTAAGTGCGGCTTTCACTGACCGCACCAGTCGTTCCCATGCGCCTCCCATGTGAGGCGCTCCCGGTGGTATGAATCGCCATTCTGTCTCGTACTGTAGACAGTAGTCGCGGAGCTCGGGGATCCATTGCTTGTAGCAGTCGCGTAGCTCGACGTCGGCTCCTCGGAAGTTGGTCGCGTTATCCGAGTAAATTACTCGCGGCCATCCTCTTCTGGCGGCCATCCGTCGTAGCGCCATGATCGCCGAGTCCGTGGATAGAGATGACACGATCTCTAAGTGCACTGCTCGCGTTGTCAGGCATGTGAACAGTGCGCACCATCTCTTTTCGTGCCTCCTTCCAATGGTCACTGTCATCGGCCCGAAGTAGTCAACACCGCAGTATGTGAAGGCGCGGTGCCCCGGATCGAGTCGTTCCCCGGGTAAGTCTCCCTTCGGTGGCCGCGTAGGCATCGATTTGTAGACACGACAGAACTGACAGCCCTTTGCAATCTTTCTTACTGTCGGTCGTAGGCGGAATATGATGTACCGTTGGCGTAGATCGTTTACTACGCGCTCGTTGTTCGCGTGCCCGGCGCTCCGATGTTCGTTGTCTACCAGTAACCGCGTGAAGGAGTGCCCGCCGTCGAGTATCACTGGTTGGTTAGAATGCGTTGTTATACTTGACGCCCCAATGCGTCATCTAGCCTTTATTATCCCGTCTTCGATTTCCGGGTCTAACTTCGTAAGTCTACTATCTTTACGAAGCGGCTGTTTCGCTTTTAATTTATACAGTTCATCGCCAAACGATTCCCTTTGTGATTGGCGTATCCATCGCGCCTCGGCGTCTTTCATGTGCCTTACTTGCAACGGTATGTCTCTTCGCTTTTCCTTTAGCCTCTCAATGAAAAGTCGTACCATGGCCGTGGCTCTTATGAGTCTCTTGTATGATGAAAACCGGCTGATGTCGGGTAGCGTGACGTTACCGCCAGTACTTCCTTCCGACGTACTGTACACGATTTCATCGCTTCGCTCGCCGTCCGGTGTCGTCGTAGGCCACTCTTCTTCAGGCATCCTTAAAAACGAAGGTCCATTGAACCAGCGGTCCGTTCTACTGATCCGCCTGGTTCCAATGCGCGTAGCGTCGTCTGCGACGTTGTCGTCTGTGGGTAACCATCGCCAGTCATCTCTGTGTGACAACTCGGCGATCTCGGCGAGCCTGTGTGCCACAAACGGTGTGTACTTCTTATCTTCGTTTCTGATCCAATGCAGCACCGTTTTGGAGTCGGTCCAGTAAACTACTTGGCTCGGTTTCCAGGAGTGTTCTTTGAGTATTACGCCGGCCATCCGAGCTCCAATTACCGCCGCCTGAAGTTCGAGCCGCGGTATCGTTTGCAGCTTCAACGGCGCCACCTTTGCCTTCCCCATGACGTGCGCTACTTCTGTGGTGCCATCCTCGTGACGGATCCTCCAATAGGCTGTCGTTGCAAAGGCTTGTTCACTGGCGTCGTTGAACACGTGAAGTTGTATTTCCGACCCTGGTGCTATCTTCATACTGTAGCACCGCGGCAGGGCTAGGGCGGAGATGTCGTCTAAGCCCGCGACCCACTGCTGGAACTCTTCGGCTTCGTCGCTCGGGAGCTCTTCATCCCAGTCCACCTTCTTTAGCCACAGCTTCTGTAAGATGATCTTTCCTACGATGGTGTACTGGCTGATGAGTCCTAGCGGGTCGTATATCGACATGACGGCGCTCAGTGCCTCCCTCTTTGTCGGCACTCTGTGCTGAGTCTTGACGGCTTCCGGGACTCTCTTGATGTCTGTATTGAAGCCGACCGTGTCATCTCTCGGGTTCCATCTGAGCCCGAGAGTCTTCTCCATTTGATGCGCCGTCAGTCGCACGTCCGCGTTCCTCGATCGTTTCGCCTCCGGTATACTCTCGAGCACCTTTGTGCTGTTTGAGTTCCAGCCCCGGAGATTGAAGCTTGCCCTTTCGTGGATTTTCATGACATCTCTTATTGTTTCGACCGCCTTGTTCACGTCGTCGAAGCTGTCCAGGTAGTCGTCCATATAGTGTCTCTCTTTGATGGCTTGCGCAGGCTCGGGGTACTCGCGTTCGTATTCACTAGCGTTGTAGTTCCTCACGCTGTGAGCGAGAAACGGAGAACATGACGCGCCGAAGATCATCGATGTCATCTTGTACGCGCGAGGTTCCTCTTCGGGTCTGTCTCGCCACAGAAACATCTGTGCCGGCTGGTCTTCGGGGCGGATCTTCACACGCAGAAACATTTCTTCTATGTCCGCCGTTACCGCGATCTTCTTTTCGCGGAAGCCGAATAATATGCCGGTCAGTGATGCTAGCAAGTCCGGACCCTCTAGTAGACAGTCGTTTAAGCTTACGCCGTCCACTCTAGCCGCTGCGTCGAACACCATTCGTACCCGCTCTGGCTTGTTTATGTTGACGACGGCGAAGTGTGGCAGGTACCATTTGACGCTGCTTCCTTGTTCGCTACCGTCGCATTCCTCTGCGTAGCCCTTGGCGATGAGATTCGCTACTTGCAGCCCGTATTCCCTTTTGAATACGGGTTCTTTGTTCATTTTCTTCTCGAGCGTGCGCAGCCTCTTGAGCGCGTACTCGTAGCTGTCGGGTAGCTCGGGGTTGTCCGTCTTCCATGGCAACCCGACCTCGAACTGATTTCCCTTGCGTTTGATTGTCTCCTTAAGTATCCGTTCCGCTCTCTGGTTCTTCTCGCTGACTCGGGTTTTTAGAGTTATTCCTAGCGAGTCAATGTCGAAGTGTCGCTCGACGAGTCTATGTAGTTGTGCGTCGCTAGCTGGCGTGTAGATGTGAAGCACTGATTCTTCATTCTTCATTAGAATTCTTCCGGGCACTGAACCGTGGAGTACCCATCCCAGCATGGTTCGTGATGCTGCTGGTTCGTTGCGTTTACCGGCGCGTAGCTGTCTCGACACAATGAGATGCCAGTTGTCGGCACCGATTAACAATCGAGGCCTGACCTTCTCGCTGACGATGTGTCCCACAACGCCTCGTAGATGCTTGTATCGACTCAGGTTGTCCGGTACTTGCTGCTGACATAGCTGCAGCTCTTTCACTGTTCTTGCTGTGATTTCGTGCTTCGTATCTTCGTTGACGCCTTGGATATGAATTTGTACCGTAGCGCTGCTTACTCGTCGATCTTCGTTTATTCCTTTGAGGTTGAGCGGCTTCTTCGGACCTTCTTCGACGATCTCATTTGCCAGGTCTTCGTCGATGAGCGTCACTGTTGACCCTTCGTCGAGGAGGGCGTCCGTGATGACCTCCCCCCGTGGACCGCTTAGTTTCACCTTGCAGGTCTTTAATAAAACGGTCCCTGGCGTTGACCTGGTGGCGACGTTCATGACGGTCGCCGGTGTGCTCTGTTCTGCACACTGTTCTTCTTCCCTTGGAAGTTCCTCATTCTTCTTATGTAGAATGGCATGGTGAGGCATCTTGCATCCGTCTACGCCGCATGGTTTCGCCTTGCATGAGGCTCGGCTGTGCTTCCGCTTCATGCATTTGAAGCATAGCCTCTGCTCCTTAGCCCACTTCCACACTTCATTTGTGGTGAGCCTTTTCAGTTGCGGACACGACGGAGTATGGTGACTCGTTGACTGACACCGGTAGCACGTGATTGACTGCTCTTCATGCGTTGCTTCACTGGTAGCGAAAACCTTTTCTTTCGCCACGGTCCTCTTCGCCATTGGTCGCTCCCTTCTGAGAGACCCTGAAGCGCCGTTTCTTCCAGTGTGCGTGAAGCGTAGCAGCTTGTCTGCTTCCGCCATCAAAAACTCAGCGAGCACCGTCATCTCGTTGTCCTGTGCGATTCTCTCTTCGTTCATCGCCGCGTGTTCCGCCCATTTGCTCACAAGGTGTGGGCTAAGCTTCTCCATGACGTCGCGTACTAGTAGAGGATTCTGGAGATAACCTCGTTTGTCTACGCTCTTCATTGTGTAGACGATGTTCTGTAGTTTCACGGCCAACACGTTCAGTTCCCCGCTGGAGCTGTCGACCCTTGGAAGTCTCTTCAAATCTTCCAGAGCTTTGTTGATGACGTACTCGGGCCGGCCATACTTCATTTCAAGTGTCTTCATGATGAGGTCCGGGTGCGTCGCCGTGTACAGCTGAGAGATCACTATCTCTCTGGCTTCCCCTCGGAGGCTATTTCTTAGTCGTAGAAGGTTCTCTGTTGCGCTGAACTTGTACAGCCGCGTCGAATCTTCCATAGCCGCCTTGAATGGAAGCCACTCCATGATGCTACCGTCGAATGGCGGGAGGTCTGTCGTCTGTCGCGGCGGCGGTCTGGAATGGATCATCTTCTCTAGCACGTTTGCTAGTTGTTCGATGCCTTTCCCTCTTTGTTGCGTCCGCTCCTCCCCCCGTACTTCAATTGCGGGTGGAGGTTGTACGTTTGATTCCCGTGGCTGATTGGTAGCTTGACTTCTGTCGATCCATTCGCAGACTCTTTCATTTTCGTCAACGCTCGCTGCTTCATCCGCTTCTATGGCTGAGATGTCCGCTTCTAATCGCTTCTTGATTAGGTTTTCTTGCATATTCAGGCGCCTCTCTTGAATCTCCGCTAGTTGCTTCGCGGCTTCATATTCAGCCACTCTAATGCGAGCTACAGCGCTGCTCGTCGACCGTCGAGACCGCACTGTTCCTGTAGGCGATGGAGGCCTGTGCGACTGTGTTGTCTCCGTCCGTAGTGATGTCGACGCTTGAGCGATGTCTTCTTCTAGCGGGGCGAGGGGTGCCGGCGGTGCCATAGGGATTCGTACCGGTGATCTTTCAATCGTTCTTCCGATCGGTATCGTTCCTACGGCCGTCGATGGTGATCTTGGCGGTTCTTCATGGATTCGGTGAAACGTGGATGAACTTGCTTGTAAAGCGCGTTCCGATTCGCCGAGTCCTGATTCCGACCTGTTCTTGCGGCTTCTCGTGCTATGGGCCATGGCGTTGATTTTTCTGTCTTCTAATTGGAAATTCCCACGTTGGCTTCGTGCTTCGACTTCCAATAAGAATTTTTACCCGCCGATATGTCTTCCGGATTCCAATTGGAATTTCTTCGGAATTCCAATTAGGCAGAATTCTTCAATGAAAAATCCCACGATGAATTTCTTCTGAATTCCTTGTAGAAATTTCCCACGCTGGTTTTCTTTCTTCTGGATCCGGCTTCTCGAAGGACCACGCAATGTTGAGGACCGAGGGTTTCTTCAAATTAAAACTTCAGAGTCCTCCGTATTTTTTCTTTATTTTCTTCCTTATTTACTTATTTCTTCCTTGTTTCTTGTTCTTGAGTCGGCGAATGTTCGGTAGAGAGTGGTTTGCTGTAGCTGGGACCCGCTCTTTTATAGAGAGTCCCCACCTCGGTAACAGCCGCGAGTTTGAGAGGGGTGACCAATCATGTTTGAGAGAGAGCGAGCAACCAATGGCGGTTAGTTTCTGTTTGGCGCCAACCTTCCGCCGGCCAATGGCGGCAGGTATTGGTCACGTGACGTTGCGTAGACCAATCACTGCCCGCCTCGTTTGCCCGCCAACGAGAGCGACCAATTGCCGCTCGCACGCGTGGAAGACGCGTACCACTATATGTTGCTCTCTCTCTCTCGCACCTAGTGCCACCTCCTGCTCTCTCTCTCTAACCGTACATTCGCCTCACTCTTACAATTTTATTGTAGCGTTTACATCGTAACTAGTTCACATAGTAGGCTTACTTGCTAGATATAATCTTTCCTTAAATCTATTATTATACCTTACATACTAAGCTCTTTATTTACATTACAATTTTTATATTTACATTTTCAAATCATGTTTGACGTAAGCCGTCCGTAACAATAATGTATCACTTTGAAATCTTTACCTATTGTAACAATTTAATTAAAACATGAGAATGCAGGGATCCATTGAATATTCCAATCAATAACGGGAACTAACTTTAGAAGTCTCGATAGTTCTTAAACTGCACTGAATATCTTTGTGTTTTGCTATGCTTGAAATTATTCCGACGACTTGAACTTTCTATAATAATTATATATCTGTGTAAACTCTAGAGTAATATATATTTCTAGCATAAACTACTATACTACTACTACAACTACTACTGCTATAGTATATTTCGGAGAAATAAGAATTTAAAAACAAATGAAATGTCTAAAAATTCAAAATATTTTATATAATTATGAGTTACCACAGAAACCTAGAAATAATTTAAATAAACAGAATACGAAGAGTCTATATACTAAATATGATATTAAATTATGCAAAATTGCGGGATGGCTGCTAATTCAATTACGACTTAAGGCCAGGATATTTGAGCGTAGTAGGTATTCAGCGCTACCTCACTCCCCGCGCGACTAGTCGCGCGAAGTCTCCGATCAAATGAACTCTCTGACCCCGTGCGCGGCGAGCGGCGAGCAGCAATGAACAAATTGTAAGGCTAAGCGCGCACTAGTGACATTTATCACTGTCACGTCACCAAACTTTCGTGACTGCGCGCACTTGCAGTGACAGTTTCTTGCATTCGATAAGATGGATCTCGAAGAGACGGTTGTCTGTGTACTCGTTTTTAGAAATAGAAAAAAAATACAATAATAAAAAGTATTGGGTTCACCCGCTTTGGAGTGATCCGCGCGTGCGCGTGGTGATGCGCGCACCTTCATTAGGGATGATGGACGCGGTGACAGTGGCGAAAAGTCACGGTGACAAAAAGTCACTAGTGCGCGCTTAGCCTTAGTTCTAGTATAATTATTTTAACAGTAGTGCAACTTACTAGGTTTTTTTTTTACTTTAGTTTATTTCATAATTAATTTATACAGAGTGTCCCGCGATAAAGTGCAACCCCGAAAGAGGGTGAAACTAGACCATAAATTATCGACAAAAACCAGAAAAAAATTTAAACAATTTTTTTTTTATTGAGGAAGTAAGATTTTTATATATATTATGTACACTCTATGTACAAAAAATGATGATTTATGTGCGTGTTTTTTGGGATACGGGCGTAATTTTTTTTTATTTGAATGGCAATATGGTAAGAAATAATAATAAATTATAAAATTTCCTGGTATTGGGGGCATAATTCTGAGAAAATTAGAGATCATTGAAAAAAACAGTCATAATAAATGGATTTTTTTTCACAAGAAGCATAGTTAAAGTCATAATGCCACTTTTTTGCGAGCTAATTGTTATTTTATCCTTACCGCCAAGTACGTGTCGTAATATTTTATTTTATTTTAAAGTAGTGACTTTGGAAGAAATCATCATTTCTTGTACATAAAGTCTACGTAAGATATAAAAATCTTAATTCGTCAATAAGAAATAAAAATTTTTTTTAAAGTTTTTTCTATGTTTTTTGTCGATAATTTATGGTCTAGTTTCACCCCCTTTCGGGGTTGCACTTTATCGCGGGACATCCTGTATAATGAACTTTTTATGGTTTTGTTTTCGATCCTGAAGGCACAGCATAAAAAAATGAAACATAAACATTTAATACCTAAGAGAAGTAAAAAAAAAATGTTTAATTTTTTATGGGTTTATAGCTAAAAAATAAATCATTTTTATTATTAATATTTTTATTTGTTTCAATTATCAATAAATATTCTTTTCTCAAATATAACGCTTTGGATACACATCGCAACAAAAATCAAAAATCTGTAAAATCAATAAAGCGTGTGATTGGACCTGGTTCCTGAAAATCTTGTATTGGACTTGAAGGCTGTTCATTTTCTTCGGCTGGTGACGGGAGGTTTCTTTTTAGAATGCCACGTTTATGTAAACTTGGACCCGGTTGTTCCAAATTATTAATTGAACTCAAAGGATGTTCATTTTCCTTGTCTTGCAATGTGATGTTTCTTATGGGCATGCCACGTTTATATCTACTGTCCACGAGTTCTGGCAATAGACATTTAAAGTAAAATTGTACTAGCCTAGGCTCCATATGTGTATACCAGAATTGATCATCTTTATGTATTCGTTCTGTGAATAATGGCTCATTCTCACTTGCCCAGATACCAAGGAGACACACTTGCCGCCCTGTGACATGTAATTGGCCCTGAATTTGGTAGTACCAATGACATTTTTTGTTTATAGTACAGGTTTTTGTGTCTTTGTTATATTTTAATATTTGAATTTTGTTTTGTTCAATAGATTTTGCCAATCCAATTTTAGAAACTGTGAAAGGACATTTTATTTCGACAATTATGTCTTGACCAATCAACCCGTCAGGCGACGCTCCAATAAATGGGTGTACAGAATCAATAAACAAGCCACAGGGTAAAATTTCAACATTTTCCTGTCGCTGTAATTGCAGTAATGCCAGCTTTTCGTTCTCAACTCCATGAGCAACGGACGCTACGTGAGCTAAATTTTTTTGATACAATATACTTTTCACCAAGTTAGCTGTACTTGACAATGGTTTTCGCTTGCATACTGGGCCAAAATTAGATGCTGTAATTAGTTTTTGTCGGATCTCCAACCACTCACTACTTTCTCTTTGCAATATAGTACCTCTTTCTATTGCCTTTTTGTTAGAGGTCAACGATTTTAAATTTTTCATAAATTCTTCTTTTGCCATTTCCATATCTTCATGTGAAATATCTGGTGCAGAACTCGAAGGGCCGTAATCGTGTTGTTTTTTGTTTGCCTCTTTTAAAATTCTTTTCTTCTTTACTGGGTGCTGTACAAAATGTTTTCGCTTCAGTGCCCTTTTTCTTTCCATTTCTTCAATTCTTCCACTAGAATTTTTGTTTGTAAACTCTTTTTGGACGGAAGAAATAGCCGATTTTGAGTTAAAGGAGACGACTGCAGCTGAGCATCTACTTTGATAGCCCTGTTTTAGGGAAAAATTTGCTCTTTTCCCTCCAATGAACTTAGCTATAACGCTATTAAAGCATTCGACAATATTAGTGTCGACATCTTCAATCAAGCTACGTGATTTCATGGCTACATTTGAAACAATCGCATTGATTCTGAATGCAAACGTAGAGTTTTGGATGCTTTTTAGTTCATCATTGTTATTTTCCTCCCTAGTACAGTAATAGCTCTGACACATTTTATGATCACCATAAGCATGTAGCAATGAGTTGACAATGTCATTGTGCAAAACCGATATAGAAACACTTCTAGGACTTTTTGAAGCGTTGTGATGTTTTATACATTTCACAATGGTCTTCCTCATTGACATTATTTTTACGTTTGTAAGCGTCTTTCGATGTGCTAGCGCATATTTAGTTTCAGTTTTCAATGCTCGCATTTTTTTACAAAAATTACGCAAAATGTGGTTTCTGCACTCAATCTTTTCCACCGTTATATTTTGAGCTTCATATGGTTTAGCTTTTAAAATTTTTTCGTATGTCGACGCGTCTCCATCGCCTATCATTTTTTTGTAAACCAGTCCGTACATTGAAACTGAAGATTTAAAGCCTTCTAATAAAATTTCCGTTTCCATTGAACTTGAAGAACCTTGATAATTTTTAAAACAAGAGTGTTCTTTTGGGGCAACATTTTTATTATCTGCTCTGGCACACATCAAGCAATACTTATTTTTCACACCTATATAAATGACCTGACCAGTTCTTCTCCCAATTATTGCTGCTGTACCTGACGAAGCTTTATAATTAGTACCGTACGACCTCGCACACCACGAGCCGTCAACATAAACATCAATCACGGGGTATCCGTTTTCAATCCGGCCTTCCGCAATTGCTATCTCTTTTTCTTTTGCAGCAGCAGCCTCCATGGATGCGCTTGCAGTTTTTTCCCACTTCTCGTAAACCTCATTTTGTAATTTGTTGTAGTAGTTTGGAGAAAATATCGGAACATCCATGGCAGAGCACAATTCCTCAAATTGTGAGAATCCAATGCCAGAAGCCACAATTCCAGTAGTTGCAGCTATGTTTAAATTTACTTGCTCCGTATTATTGGTGTCTTCGGAATGTATAAGACAGATTTTTTTACACATTCTACATTGAAAT
Source organism: Melitaea athalia (assembly GCA_905220545.2). Taxonomy (NCBI): domain Eukaryota; kingdom Metazoa; phylum Arthropoda; class Insecta; order Lepidoptera; family Nymphalidae; genus Melitaea; species Melitaea athalia. The sequence continues at coordinate 6,507,553 of HG992193.1, forward strand.
TTAAAAACCGATGTAAGCCCGAGTCTTTTTTCGCCAACTAAACGAAAGTAATTACTTTTGCAATCAAACAATTCACTATGACTTCCTTTTTTTTGAAGTTCTTCTAAAAGAAAATTTATATCAACAATTCTACGTCCTGTAATAGGATGAAATTCATCCGACATTTTTTCTTCTTCTATAATTAGTGAAACGTCATCTTTTTCATTATTACTGAAACAAATAATTGATTAACTTTTTTATTTGATATAGTAGAATGTCTTACTTGACGTGATTTTTCTTTCACCAAAATAACTAAGGGTATGATGATTCTACTCCTCTATATGAATAGACTAACTTTAGAACTAGTATAACTGAAATCGATAAAAAAATTTCGATGTCTGAAATTAAATTTTTTAGACCAAATTAGAACACCTAGAAACTACCTAAACAACGTAACTTTTCTTCCACCAAACAAAAAAAAGATAAGGATTTAATTCGACTCTTCGATATGAACAACTGTTACTATGGGACTAACTTTGATACCGATCGAAAAATTTCGACATCTTTGTACTAAGTGATTAGCTGATTTGGAGTAGAATCATTACCCAAATTATTTTGAGTGAGTATGAAATCACATTATATATACTGACAGTATTATGTCATCAATAGACATTAACTATCATAAAAAATATATGTGCTAAACTTACTCACTAGTCGCAGCTAGTTGCAAATAATCAGGATCTATTGCAATAAGAGAGTTATTATCAACACATGCGCCAGTTTCAAAACCTCTGGTGCTTGCTGTCGCTTCAGAGTGTCTGAAAATAAGTTCACATTACTAACAAATATTCAAATAGGCAAAGTAGTTCAGCGTGAAAGTATTATTATGGCAACAATACTAATAGATCGGGAGCCAGGTTAAAATTCGGTCAATCATTTCCTCCCAATCGAAACTTCGTAACATGAATAAGGGATTTTTTATGAATTTTAGTCTTTGTCAGCTGCCACTCCGTGGGTGGGTTGGGCAGTGGCAGCCTCCCAAACATCGGGAAAAAAAAATTTTTTTAGTCATTTCCTCTCACTTCAAAATTTGTCGGATTATAGTTTACCTAATATCTTGAAGGAAACATAACGTCAGCTCGCCATAACATGGTGAGATAGTACACACTGTTCCACTGTGCATTTAGTTGTTGTGAATAAGCCTTTTTTTACATCTTTCAAGGTATAATCCACCATGTTATAGTCAGCTGACGTTATTTTTCCTTCAAGATATTACGTATACTATAATCTGACAAATTTTGAAGTGAGAGGAAATGACTAAATTTTTTTTACATCTTTCAAGGTACCAGCTGACAAACTTTCCACCGCGATACAGCCAGCTGACGTTAATTTTCATTCATAGTAGCATGTAAACTATTACCATGAAAATTTTTAGTTCAGAGGAAATCACTGAAAAAAAAATTTTTTTTACATGTTCAAGCAGCCAGCTGACATATAATCCACCATGTTATAGCCAGCTGACGTTATGTTTCCTTCAAGATATTAGGTAAACTATAATCCGACAAATTTTGAAGTGAGAGGAAATGACTAAAATTTTTTTTCTCTATGTTTGGGAGGCTGCCACTGCCCAACCCACCCACGGAGGGGCAGCTGACAACGACGAAAATTCATAAAAAAAAATCCCTTATTCATGTTACGAAGTTTCGTTTGAGAAGTTATTGGTCATGTCAACCTGTCACGGGCTCTCGGTCTATAAGGAATTTATTAGGCATACTTGTGTCTCAAATTTGGTAGGTATATAGAATAGAATATACTTTATTGCACACCACTCAGAAAAAAATTACATAAAAAAAGTTATTTACATATAGATTTAGTAATGTACAAAGGCGGTCTTATCGCTTTAGCGATCTCTTCCAGACAACCTTTAGGCCCTGCGCGCACTAGTGACATTTGTCACCGTGACAAAAAATTCTTTGTCACTGTCACGTCACCGTCACTTTCGTGACTGCGCGCACTTGCAGTGACAGATTATATACAGATATAGGTTGTCTGTAAGCTCGTTTTTAGAAATAAAAAAAAATACAATAATAAAAAGTATTGGGTTCACCCGCTTTGGAGTGATAGGCTGATAAGTGGAAAGTTCTACACCATGTTTGCCAACCTACGTACATATGACACGTGACATTTTGTCGCGTCACGGGCATGTTGGCGTCCTCCGCGGACAAAAAGTCACCGAATTGTCACTCATCCAAGTGCGCGCACCTTCATTAGGGATGATGGACGCGGTGACAGTGACAAAAAGTCACGGTGACAAAAAGTCACTAGTGCGCGCAGGGCCTTAGAAAGAGGAAAATATGCATTGAAAAGGTAGGTGCAGCAGCGTAATTATCTGTGTAGTTCTAGAATAGAACATTATGTATGCAGACATGATGCATTTCCGTTCCCAACATAATAAATACAAAAAAGCTTAATAGATACACATAATTATATACACACAAACATACACATATATACATATAATATTTACCTACATATATAACATACAAACATATATACAAATAAACATAAATACATATATATACATAATTACATACATAAAAAGTCGTCACAAGCAAAATGAATAGAAGATAAAATAAGTAATCGTGTTGCAGCAAAACTAAACTAAACCATAGTGAGATAGTACATACTGTTCCACTGTGCATTTAGTTGTTGTGAATAAGCCTTTGGATCTTGGCACAGATGCGCTGAAAAATTAAAATTACTATTTAGTACGTTTTTCTTAGTTGCTCTACTGTTTTTTGTACTGTGTTATGTGAAATTACTAATACAACTTTGGATAGTAATAATTTTTATACTAATAGGTAGATATGACAATACATCGATGGTAACAATCTAACAATAATTATATGATAGCTAAAAATATATTGTGTGTTCAACTTACGAGTACGTACCTGATCGCTTTTCTCAGCTTCCGTAGTTCACGTCTAGATATTTTCTTTTTATTTCTAGTTTTATTCCCCATTTTATATGCTAGTCCAACGTTGTTACAGTACTCACGTAATAAAATAATACAATATATTGCGGGGGGAACGCCGCCAGGCAGCAGAGAAACACAGATCCTACTTCGATAACGCCTCGTAGGCAACTGAAGCGAGGCGCGCGGGCCGCTTTCTTATATGATTTAATATTAAGAAAAATAAAAACATTTATTTAAAAAAGTAATCGTTAGATATTCTTCTAAATGTTATTACCTATTTTTACATGTGAATATTGTAACTTAAAGTTTGATATTCTTCAAGTAACACAAGAAAAATAATCAAAAACATCCTCTCTTTGTGTTTTTTTTTTATCGAGTCAAGTAACAATTATCGTGTTTTGAATCGTTGAATAATCGAGAACGTATACTAAACTACAACATATATTTTTAACGGATCAAAAAAATGAATATTACTATGTTTACAGCTTTATCAAAAACAGGTGGTTTCGGATATCCTGGCCTTAATAACGTTTTGTACGAAAATACGTTTGATAAAATCCGTAAGTGTACGCTGTTTTTAAATATTTTCGTGAACTTATATTCAATGTCATAAATGAGCTAATTTTTTATATTATTATCCATTAATTCTGAAAAGAATCATAAATACGAAATCAAATTGTTAGACATTATTTTTTTAATTGATTTTGTTATTATCATAACAATTGCCTTTGTTAATATAATTTTAAAGTATATTTTATTTTTACTATTTATAACTATTATTAATGTATTTTTTTAAATATGTAGGTACAAGGTTTATACATTACAGTTTCAGTTAGTAACTTGAAGGAGTCTAAACAAAACCGGATTTATTTAACATGCATTAAACTTTAGTCTTTATATATCAAAAAGCAAAATAAAAGAACAAGGATAACATCATTTATTAATTCATTACAAACAAATAAAAATAAAATAAAAGTAAATAATTTTTAGCTATCAAAAGTTTTCAACTGTAGCTAAAAGTACCTACTTAATACATAAGGTCCTTCATTTGTTTTGCTATGCTTGTTATTATTGACATCATAAAAAACCCTAAAACACGTAATAATATTAAATCTTGTGCATATTATAAAAATTATAAATGTGTGACTCATTCTGTAAAATACATATTTATAATTATTTATTTCTTGAATAACTATTATTCAGTCTTAATATTTCCATTTTTTCAACCCTTATCTTGTTTTCAATAACGTCACGCTTCAAATGTTACGTGATTTATTAACAAAGAGCTAAAACAGGTTAAATTTTAACGTAGCATAGAAAAATACTCCGTTATTACACTACTGGGGCGGCAAACAAGAGAACGGTGGTTATCTGATGGTAAGCAATCGTAGCTTGTGTGGCGACACCTATCTCGCGATATACGAAATGAAGAAAAACTAACATATCTTACATCGCGCTATCAAAGATATATACAATATATATATAGCGACAATAACCGTCGGGACAGCAGCCCGCCAGACACAACAGCCGTCTTGTCGGAGGATCCTCCCTTTTCGGTGGTGGATGAGGATCTTAACACCGTGCTACCCTCACCTTTACCATACTTGTAAACACCGTAGCATATAACACTAGGGTCATCACTGACCCTACCCTACGGTCAACACAGCGCAATCTTAAAAGCTCTGGATAAATTACCCATTCATCATTCTCCATACATGCTACTTGAAATCAATAGTACTTCTCTAGTCGGTGAATTTTGTGCAAGGTATTTTCTGCTGTCTTCTACCTCAACAATTTTCACTTTAAGCTTTAATTGTAGATTAGTAGTCAAGGGCTGTAAGGCATCAATTGCAGCTCGAGATATTTAGGCGCACGAGCGCATCGAGGGTGCCTATAGTTCGAGGGTGTAATTGATGCTTACACCCGAGCTAACTATTCTGCTTTACATCTCGATTGTGAGGTAAGTAGAAAAAAACCGGCATTACAAAAATAAAACATTTTATTTGTTGAAATTTACAGTGAAATGAGAACAAGTTTCAAATTTTATTTTTTGTAGATCGAAATTGAGCTTCGCCGTTCGATATTTAAAATTGATTACTATTATACTCACACGAAGACAAGGCTGAATAGCAAAGTGACCTCTTTGGTCATTGGGCTGAATGCATGATGTCTATTGCCAGTATGATGGTTTTTTTTTTTTTTTTTTATTTAATTAAACATCCATGGGCTCAAAGTGCCCATGCCTTTTGTTAAACATGCATGCTTTAATTATCACTACCGGAGGCGATTTTACATTAGAACTACAGATCGACAGTCCTGTGACTGCGTAGTAAGACTAGGACGTGGTCCGACGCTGACGGTTTTTTTTTTTTTTTTTTTTTTCCTTTACAATAATTAATTAATCCTGTTATGGAAATAGTATGCACATCGTTTCTTGAGCATATTGTTATTGTTATGTTCATACACTTATTTGCTAGTTATCATATATATATACACTTATTTGCTAGTTATCATATATGTACACTTATTTCCTAGTTACCATATATGTACACTTATGTTCTACTTACAATATACACTTAACCTATGTTACTGTTAGTAAAGTTTTTTTTTTTTTTTTTTTTTTTTTTTCAATATACACTTACTACTTACTTTTTTACTTACAATCTACCTATGACATTCTATATACAGGGTGTCCCGTAAAGAATGGATAATCCTGAACGTGCGTGTGTGGAGGGAAAGCTGGGTAACAAAACCAAAAAAAGTTTTTTTTTATCTCAAACAGTTCGCGGTCTACGCCATTTTTTGTAAAATTTAGAAAAATCCCAGTTTTTCTCACATTTGTGGGCACCACGTCCGCTATTTGAGACCTAGATCGGATTTTTTTTCATTAAAGTGTTCCCTAATAATGCTGTTCCTTAATTATGTTTCAAAAAACTCAACTACTATGAATAGTAGTTTACAAGAAGTCGCTAAACTTAAATTTTAATTTTGAAATTTACTTAACTGCAAAGTTTGAGCACCTGTGGTGTAAAAAAAATGTATCGGAGTGGTCGCGGCCAACTACTTAAAAAAATAGCCTACTTCATAAGGATTCTAAAACAGTACCATACTATCTACTTTATATCGTAAAATTATTGAGCTATTAAAAATTATTAATATGTAAAAATAGGCATTTCATCAAAAAATTGCAAAATTATTTACAGATATTTTTTTGAGTTTTTATTAAGTAAATAGAGCTGTTGACCCTAAAAATTAGATTTTACCACTTACTCGGCTTATTCAGATGAATTCTAAACTATGTGAGAGAGGCAAACAGTGCTTGAGACATTTTTCTGAAAAATTTTTGATCTTCGATTCTTCTTAACATTTCTCACCAAAAAACCATTCGTGCTCGGCAGTTGCGTTGTTGCATCGTTTGTACACGTGTAACTTGATACAGATGAAGTCCAAATTTTTTGACAATGCGATGTGCTGTAGATATGGATATTGTACTGGATTCCCGATTTGTGCATTTTGATTGAATTTTGTTTATTTGGTGATAGTTGCGACGACTTGCCATTCTATTGAACATTTGTCTTGTGCTTATCATCAGGACTGTGTGATGTCACGAGAAATTTAAATACTTCCCAAGAGTATGCTAACTTGCATTTTTTTTACGGAAAATGTGAAGGCAATGCAAGTTCTGATATCGGGAGAGATACCTGAACGCACGGCATCCCGATTATCACGTATTTACTAGAGTGCAACAAGCTTACTCAGAGGGCAGAAAACTTGGTACTGGCGTTGGTGGCTCAAGTAGCAGAGGAAGACCCGAAAATCCTGTTTTTGAAGAAATCGTCCTTGACATGTTGGACGAAGATTCCAGTATTTCGATGCCAAATATCGAACGCCATACGGGAATATCATCATATTAGAGAATAGCATCGCATTGTAAAAAAAATTGGATTTCATCCGTATCACCTCACACGTGTACAAACGCTGCAACAACGCAACTGCCGAGCACGAATGGTTTTTGGAGAGAAATGTTAAGAAGAATTGAAGATCAAAAATTTTTCAGAAAAATGTCTCAAGCACTGTTTGCCTCGCTCACATAGTTTAGAATTCATCTGAATAAGCCGAGTAAGTGGTAAAATCTAATTTTTAGGGTCAACAGCTCTATTTACTTAATAAAAACTCAAAAAAAAAATCTGCAAATAATTTTGCAATTTTTTGATGAAATGCCTATTTTTACATATTAATGGCTATAGCTCAATAATTTTACGATATAAAGTAGATAGTATGGTACTGTTTTAGAATCCTTATGAAGTAGGCTATTTTTTTAAGTAGTTGGCCGCGACAACTCCGATACATTTTTTTTACACCACAGGTGCTCAAACTTTGTAGTTAAGTAAATTTCAAAATCAAAATGTAAGTTTAGCGACTTCTTGTAAACTACTATTCATGGTAGTTGAGTTTTTTGAAACATAATTAAGGAACAGCATTATTAGGAAATACTTTAATGAAAAAAAATCCGATCTAGGTCTCAAATAGCGGACGCGGTGCCCACAAATGTGAGAAAAACTGGGATTTTTCTAAATTTTACAAAAAATGGCGTAGACCGCGAACTGTTTGAGATAAAAAAAAAAAATTTTTGGTTTTGTTACCCACCTTTCCCTCCGCACACGCACGTTCAGGATTATCCATTCTTTACGGGACATCCTGTATATATTTTTTACATTAATCTACGCCTTTTAAATAAATACACACTGTTTACACACACAATGAATATAGCGATGTCCTCACACCCCTACTTTTTTCAGCATTTCGAGCACACACTCAATGACGGCAGCATCCCTATGATGAATCGCCATCTTGAGACTGTGCTCGAGGATTTTCTTATCTGTTGCTTCCGCTGCTCTCGCCACAAAGTGACCAATTGCGTCGTCATGGTCGTCGGTGTAGTAGACACAGGTGTTGGTGTGTCTAGTCACCGCGACTACAGCGTGCGAAACGCTGTCGTGGATCTTGAGCCTCCTTGTCTTCGTCTGGAGGACAATGACGTCCTCATAGGTCTGGCCCTGCGCCTCGTGGATGGTTAAGACGCGCGATCCCTCACCGGACCCGTATCCCTGGTCAGTCAGCAATCTCTTCTCCTCTTGCGTAAAGACCAGGTATAAGGTGCGGTCCCTTCCTGCAGGAATACGCGCGCCCGTGAGGTTCTCCACTCGCAAAGATCGGATCTTTGTGCTAGAGCTGTAGACGGTCTTGTAAACTTCGCTGATAGCAAGGGCGACGTCTTTGGGGTTTCGATGCGTGCATGACAACTCGCACGAGATGGTTGTTATCAGGGTTGGTCTGCAGTACCGCATTTCGAACAGGTTGTCCCTGTCGATGTACGGCAGCTGGTTTATGTCTCCGATGAGGACTACTTTCTGAGCTCCCGATAGTCGGGCGGCCATTACTATGGCTCCGAAGTGGTTCATGAGGGCTTCGTCCACCGTTAGGCGGTTGATTTTTAAGCCCTCTCGGAAACCATTAACTAGGATGGAGGCCATAGTGCGCACTTTTTGCTTGGCTTTGTTACCATAACGGTGCGCAAGTTTTTCTTTTAGGTCTTTGGCCGCCTCGACTGTGGTCGTGATAACGACCTCCGTGTCCTCATCGAAGTCCCCGACTATACGAGTTGTCTTGCCGCATCCCGGTACCCCGTTTATCCACTCCAGCGACGGCAGTCCCCAGGGCACGGTCGGTAAGCCTTCCCGGTCGCCCGAGACGGTTTCCGCCATCCGTAGCATCCGGTCCCCCAGCATTATTTTCGTGCATCTGGCCACTACCACCACCGGGTCCCCTTCAGGTGTTTCGAAGGTTTGTGGCCCCTCGTCATTCCCCTCAGACTCGACCGCGCTTACGAAGCCTGCTGTGCTGTTATATGCTGCCATATATCTACCCGACATCTTGCCCTTGAGTATCTGTCGGGTTTCACTGTTGTATAAGGCCGCCTCGGCTTCCTCGAGCTCCACCTGCAGTAATCCTTGGTTATCGTACTGGTAGGCCTGCATGATCTTTTGCAGGTGGCCAGGCTGACTTCGCGGTTTGCCTTTATTATGGCCAGGAACTCGATCAGGGCGTTCTCCGCATGTTGTAGCGGTGTGGACGCAGGTCGAAGTCTCGGTGGTGTTACGTGTCCCATGTCGGCCCTAGTTCGAGCGTCCGGTGACGCCTTTGGGTGCCTCGGACTATCGTCTCTGGTAAAACAGCTTAGCGCCGCCGATTGCCGCTCTCCCTGTCCAGCCTTTTTGGAAGAGAAATGATGCGGGAGCCTACCTTGTTTTGGGGAGATGGTCGCGCGGATAAAGGTCGCCAATGACATCGAGCTTGGCTTAGATTCGGGTGTGGCCTTTGCCTTACCTCGCTCTGTCTTCTGAGTCTCGATCCGTTGCTGTAGGCGCTCCGAGCCGCTGAGCGTGGGTTCGTTGACAGTCAGAGATGCAGGAGGTGTCGGTGTTATAGATTTCGGTCTTAGATATCCGAGATCCTCCCCCCTGTCCTCGTAGACTATGACTTCACTATACTTGGAGGCCATTAGGCAACCGTACCTATCAGATACGTCACCTCTATCATATCCGACTCTCATCGAATCCACACTAATTCTTTTGGGGACCTCACCGGGGGTCTCGCTCAGCCGAAGTAGCCACGCACTAGACTGCGCAAAGGCGGACGTCTCTCCCCACTCGAACAACACGATGCATTTATTATTCAAACGCACCAGACGGTAGGTCGAGTCGCCCTCATGTTCTTGCGCTAGCGCTGTGATTTTAGTGCGCTTTATGCTTGTCTTTTGGGTGCTACCCTTTATCAGCAAAGCGAGCCCCGGCGAAATCGCCAGCCGATCGCGTCCCTCGGAACGACAGAAACTTATTCCCATTCTCTCTACTTCACCGTCCATGAATAGAGCCACGCATCTGTTCTTAATTCCCACTTCTCCGCTCCCGTTCCCTTCGCTAAGCGAGGATTGTGTCATCCTGCTGTGGGTCGGTTGCGGAGGTGCGTTTTGGTTGGCTCTATTCCTGAACAGCTTTTGCAGCGAGGAAGGCATGGCTCTCGTTATTCGGCCCAGAAAAGTGCGGCCAAGAGACATCCGCGGAGCTGTTGAGCTATCCCTCTGAGTGGCTTGTTGGACACGGCTTTGATCTGTTTGTATCTGTGTGTTGTGTGTCTGGATGTGTGTTGCGAGAATGACTGTGTTTTGTATTGCAGTTGTGTGAGTGGTTTGTGTGGGCTTTGTTGTGTGGGTTGTAGTTAGCGCGGCGACCGAACCATTTGCCTTGGCAGCCATTTGAGTGACCGTTCTCGCGAATTGGAGGAAAGGCGATCTTGTGGCCTCTTTCTCCAAGATGGTGTGGAGAGAAGATTGGTCTAGTTTTATCTGTAGCTGGGTTTCCAGCTCTAGTCTTCTTCGGCCAAACCGTGGACATTCCAAAAGAATGTGGATCACCGTTTCCTCGCACCCCGAGTCGCATAAACATGAGGGACTGCTTTTAAGTTTAAAACGATGCAGGTACGCAGCGAAGCCACCGTGACCGGTCAGAATTTGGACATCGACTGGTGTTAGTGTCATATTTTTTATTATAACCCTGGCAGTTTTTACGCACGGTAAAAACACCTTCGTGACCGAGCCGGCCACAGATGACTCATAGCGCTGCTGCCATCTCCTCACCGTCTCCTCACGTATCCGCCTCCTAACGTACGATATTGGAACTTGATCGTAGTCGGAGGTCGACTTTTCCGTTAGTGCTGCCTTCTTGGCTAGTTCGTCCGCTCGTTCGTTGCCCGGTGTTCCTGCGTGGGCTCTAAGCCAGAAGAACCTCACAGTCCTGCCATCCTCTTGAATATCGCGTATGCATTGTTTCATATCGAGAGCGAGATGGTGGGTCACCGATGGGCTCCTCAATAAGTCAAGCGAGGATCTTGAGTCGCTTAGGATGTTGATCGAGGCCCAGTTCGACCGCTTTGCCATACTGACCGCTCTGTAGAGTGCATACATTTCTGACTGAAAAACAGTGTTATGAGGCTCAAGCTGAAATGTGGAATGCCCGGACTCCCTATCTCCCTCCCACAGCTCCGACTTTTCCTTCTATCTTACTTCCGTCTGTGAATATAAGGGGACCGACTATTCGGTGATCTTTAAGGGTTTGATTGTCTAAGCTCTCCAAGCACTCATACTCGGTTGTTATGAGTAGAGATGGATGGGGATTTTGTAGATATCCCACCCTGCGCTCCATTTCTTTTCCTGGTGGAATGAAGTTCACGCAGTGCCCTTTTTTATCTTAAATAGGGTAGCAGCTTCCTGGACTCGAAGATCAAGGGGTAATAGACCCGAGAGGATCAAGGCCGATGACAGAGATACAGTTCTGTACGCTTTGCATAACTTTATGGCGAAACCTCTCTGAAGCGAGCCTAACTGTCTTATAGTCATCAGTTTTTCGGCTGCTGGAGACCATGCGCTTGCTGCATAGAGAACTATAGGCTCTATGACCGCCATATATATGGTCCTCACTATTTCTTCATTTAGACCCCATGTAACCCTCACCGCGCGTGCTAGTTGTTTATATATATCTGCGGCTTTTTTGCATATAGCAGACACATGCGCGTTAAAGGTCAGTTTAGAGTCTATGACTAAGCCTAGCAATTTGATTTCGTTCACAAAACCCAGCCGAGTGCCGGACATATGAATATTGGGGAGGTCATATTTGAGCTTTCTTGTAAGTAGCATCGCCTTGGTTTTGTGCGGTGCAAAGCTCAACTTATTAAGGGTGCCCCAGTCTTGAACGGCAGTAAGGATGGTGTCGGCTTGGGATTGCAATACGCTAGTCTGGTGGTGGGAGAACACAAGGACCACATCATCCGCAAATGCTTGACAATAAATCCCTGACATTGCCATTTTTTGAAGTAGCGGGTCCAGGATTAGGTTCCAGAAGGTCGGTCCACCAACTGATCCTTGGACGCAGCCCTTAGATGTACCCTTTTCGCTGGTCGCTCTGGCATAGTTTATTCTGACCTTCCTGTCCGTTAAGTAGGACGCTACTAAGGCATACAAGTTTCTGGGGCATTGTTTTTCTATCAACCGTTTCTTGAGGGCTGGCCACCATGCATTGTCGAACGCGCCCTCTATATCGAGCGAGATTAGAAGGACTACCTTTTTCAACTTTATTTCTGCTCGTATATGTTCAACTAGGTCGTAGAGCGCGTCCTCAGTTCCACGCTGTGGCATAAATCCATATTGGCTTGGGTGAAGAGTTGGAAAGAAGCGCCACTGAAGTCTACCCACCAGGAGCTTTTCTACTATCTTACCTAAGATTGACAATAGGCCGATCGGTCTATATGATTTTGGATGGGTGTAGTCATCTTTTCCTGGCTTGCGTAGAATGCACACGTGAGCGACCTTCCACTGTTTAGGAAAATATGACAGTGATAGACATCTATTGGCTAATGCCAAGAATAAGTCCCTGTCACAGTTGATGGCCGCGGTGCAGATGTCCGATGTAAGCCCATCCGGGCCCGGAGCTTTTTTGGGACTGAGATTCGTCAGAATCTTTTCCAATTCCGGTTTTGTAAAGGGAGGGTCATCGTCAGACAGATCTTGAATATCCTCCGGAGCCATGCCTTCTGTAACCGCTCTTATCATCTTGTGTTGTTCTGTTTCGGATTCCACTGAATCATCAGGCCAGTATGATGGTTAGATGTACGCGAATTTTTTGAAAGAAAGAAGTGTTTTTTTTTAATTACTTACCGCCCTAGGGCTTTTCTAGCTACATTATTACCCTAGAGCGCCAATTAGTCACCTACAACACATATTTGGAGATAATAAGAACCTACTTACCGAACATGAGAAATGTAAAGTTCTTAATATTTAATACCTTCGAAAATACTGGCAATTTTAATATGTGAAATAGATCTAGAATACAATTATAAAAAAGTTTTTAACAAATGTGCTTCGAAAAACGGTACAATAAAACGCTGTGATAATTTTTCTTAAATTATATGTTCTCCTAATAAAACTTAACTGGTCCGTAAATGGAATTCGCAGGGTACTTTCCTTGCCAGGGTACTGCACTAAGTCGTGTTTTTATAATTTTATAGGTACGAGTATATAATCATAATTTAGTCGACTATTATCTAAATCACATGCATCAATTTCAAACAAATAAAAACGTATAAAAAGTCACTGCAATACATACAAGATTACACTACTTATACCCACCTTGCCCTACTATTAACCTCATTAATTCACCTTGTTTTTGGACGAATAATGACTCATTGAAAATCGTAAATACAAGGGGAATGTTTGAAAAACGTTAGAGTGGCCGTTTAGGTTCTTACTACGATCTGATAAAATTGTATTGGACCTCATGAATAACTAAACGTACCCTTGGACCTTGAACACTGTCGTGATTCAATGCCGTGGACTACCAAAACTGAAGGTCAAATCGTGATAATATTTTAAAGAAAACGATAAAGAAAACACAAGAACCATTTCTATAAATGACCGCAATTAAAAACGATTTATGATTAAAATGTTACGAAACAAAGGGAAAATTTGAAGATATTAAATTATTGTAATAATATAATTGGTCTGAATCTCGGTAGTAATTTTTGTTGATGAGGTAATATTTTGCTTTAATTGTTTTAAAATGATTTTATTAACATTTTGTTTTCTATTATTGTGAAGAGTGAGTGAAGCCTTTCGGTATCAAATATTTTAAGGTTTGACGGTATTATAACCTATTAAAAACAGTTGATGTTTACAGCTCCTTTTTTGATTCATAGTGGGTTTTCAAACAATTTTATTTAACTTTGAGACGTTGAATAAAATAAACCCAGATGTATATATTACATTAAGATAGAAAAGCACTTAAGATGTAATTACGTAAGATCTTTGTCTGAAAAGGGCTTGTCTCCTTAGCGGTTATAAAACTGAGTTATACTTATAAGGTTTTAAGAAATATTACTTAACTAGCTTCTGCGCGCGACTTCGTCGGCGTGGACTCCTCTCCTATTGGTCTTAGCGTGATGACCCATAGCCTATAGCCTTCCTCGATAAATGGGCTATCTAACACTAAAAGAATTTTTCAAATCGGCACAGTAGATCCAGAGATTACCGCGTTCAAACAAACAAACAAACAAACAAACTCTTCAGCTTTATATATTAGTATAGATTGCTAGAATATACTTTGTGGAGCATTATGTGTGACGATGCTTTCTGAAATAATATATTCTTTATTTTACTAATTAATAATTTAGACTACTTCTGATATTGTTGCCACATTATCATTGTAATATAGTACTAAGTTTGTGAAATAAAGATATTATTATTATTATTATTATATTATTTTAAGCGCCGAGATCATGTGTGAGAGAAATGAATGTTTAAAAAGTTATATCCTTCTTATATTTTTATACGAAATTTTAGTGTCGGCTTAATGCTGTGTAATCCTGGGCTAAAAATATTTTTTTTTTGCTTGCGTTAGTTGTATTAACACACGTGTTAGAGAAATATTGGTGTTTTTGTGTGTGTTTTTTCTCTGTTATCCAGTGGTATTATTTAACTTTAAAATTTGTACTAGTAAGTATTGTCAGTATATAGTAAGCTATTTATAATTATTTTATAGCTTAGGTTATCAATATATAATAGACGCTACGTTTATTCAGTGCACAATAGTATACATGTACGTGAATAATATTCTAATTTCAGGAATTCTCAAAAAATTTTCTTACATTAAGATAAAATCTGGTTATCATATGAATTTTTATCTCACAATCTGTGTTACAGCAATATACTGAAGAGTATAGAGCAGTGGTTCCTAACCTGTGGTCCGCGGTCCACTAGTGATCCCTGGAAGCATGTGAAGTGGTTCGCAAGGTCACGAAGTTAATGAGTAAGTCTCACTGGGCTGGGCATTTGTTCCCTTCAGTTTCGTGAGCTATTTATAAATATTTACATACAATTATAATATTCAATTTGCGATAAAAAATAAGACAGCTTTTCATCACTTCAGCCTATTGCAGTCCACTACTGGACATAGGCCTAAATAAGTTTGCGCCAAAAATGGCGTGAACTCGTGTGTGTGGCCCATAGTCAACATGCTGGCCAGGCGGGTTGGTGACCGCAGGGCTGGCTTTGTCGCACCGAAGATGCTGCTGCCCGTCTTCGGCCTGTGTATTTCAAAGCCAGCAGTTGAATGGTTGTCCCGCCATCGGTCGGTTTTATAAGTTCCAAGGTGGTACTGGAACTGTGTTATCCCTTAGTCGCCTCTTACGACACCCACGGGAAGAGAGGGGTTGGCTATATTCTTTAGTGCCGTAACCACACAGCGCAGACATCTTTTAATAGCTAGGTACATATTTCTTACAATTTTTTTATGCTTAGAAATAACACAATAAACTAAAAAAAACTATAACACATAGCCCTTCAAAGTTAAATTCTTCGAAGTCGAACGACGAAAAACATAATACGTACCTAATCATAACATTTTACCCTTGAACAGTCCTGATATTAGCTAGTGAAACGTCAAGGTCGCCATAAAGGTAGAAAGTAATTTGCTTTAACTGCTAGTAATCAACTATAATAAATGGGTTAGGTTTTAAAGCTCTACTTACAAGACAGAACGTAAAACTTTTTGCATAAAATGAAAATTTCTAGTAAAAAATACAACAGTGTAATGATACGAGGAACATAGTATTATAACTGATATTTTTTTAAGTCGATTTCTCTACTTATTTAATAGAAATATGATGAAAATGTATATTGTTTTATAATAGTAAGAGGCTATATTAATTTTATGTATACTATGGCATATTATAAACTTGCAGACGGACGCAACTCTGTTCAGGTAAAATGTCGTATTTATCAAAACTAAATGTAATCCTATTGCTTTACATAGATATATTAATAAACATGTTTTTTTTTTCTTTTAATGTATGTATATCTACATTTGTTTTTATTTAGGTTCGAATGAATTTTTCTATGCGTGTAAGTGAATGTATATAAATATTTTTTAAACCTATCTTTTTATTGTTTATTATTATTATTATTACAGTTTGTATTTTATCTGGTTTTGTAGGTCTTAAGGTAGACCGATGGATGGGTAAGGCTGTGTAAATTTTCAGTTATATAATAAACTTTACTTAGATAAATAAATAAATATAAATGCTGCGTATTTGAATGGTGCTGTTGAACCCTTTTAGTGATATGATGGTAATATTGTACCTAGAACATGTTAAGGAAAATTAAAAATAATTTTAGTATAGATTATAGTATCTTTTTTATTTTTATCTTATTCGCAAACAATTATCTTTCTAAAACGGCAATAGGCAAGTTTTTTTGTGGCAGTATGCACATGACATGACCTTTTTTATCCATGATTTTTTTTTGAATGAGTTTATTATTAAATTTTCATTTCATTATAGCAAAATTATATCGTACTATAATGTTTCTAACATTATTATTAAAATATTATCAAGTTTAACGTTTGAATTTTATTGACGTTGGATAAAGTGCTGGACGGATTTGAATAAATACGTTAATAGCTTGAGAGCTAGAATAATAAACAACCACGAGATAAAGCTAGTAAAATACTGTAATCAAATAACTCATATTTGTTAAGACAACAATATGTTTTATATACACATGATTGTGTTTAAGAGTGCTAAGGAAAGAAAGATTCAAACTCATACTAGTTTGTAATTTTAAGAAAAACATTGTTGTTATTAAGGAGTAGTCAGTGTGTTTTTAGTATTTTGACTTTGTGGTACAATTAGTATGTAAGACATTTTTGAATTCATTAGAAACCTTTGAATAATACATGAATATTATACAAAGCACCGGTATTACCTTTAGACACTAGTAAAGTATGAATATATTTTAACTGACACGCAATGTAATCGACATGCGAGTAACGTTAGAAATATGTAGTAAACGTTTTTTTCTTGTATTTTTAAGCTATCGCTTAAAATGAAAATCTATATTAAAATCTTAGTTATCTATTTTAGTTTCATGTATTTTGCTTGTTGTTTTAAGGGGCGTTCAAAATACGTCACTTGTAATATAGATTGCATCTAATCAATAGTTTTAGATAAAACGTTAATATATATGTACTTAATTAGTCACTCAGTGTGTTATATACAGTTCACGGTCGATCTGCTGAGAAGACAGATGACTTCAAGCGTACTCTAAGCATGTGATATGTGTTAGATTCATTATCTACCATGCAGATTTTACACAATGATACTTTCGTCTACGTCCCTTGGAATTAGACTTGCAAAAGTTAGTACAGTTTGTAGAAGTGTTGTCTTATAGTTAACATGGTACACTGGGACGCTGACCACGGTCACAGCTTAATATTGATTTGTAGCTCGGAGTTAGCCCTCAAACTTTTTAATTTCTTCGACATTTACACTAAATTAAAATATAAATGTGGATAATACTATATATAATGAAGAAAGTTTTGGATTTATGTTAGCTTACAATGAAATAAATTCAAATGGTACTGGACTTGCTTATAACGTTGTCATAGAATGATATTAGGTTATATTTTAACCGCACAAAATGCCCAACATCGGTACACGTGGGTTAATCCGCAGAAAGCTTGTAATATAAATACAAATAAGACTGCTGGGCATAGGAATCCTTCTCCATGTATAAAAAGGACCCGAAAGCCTTAACACACCACGCTGCTCCAATACGGGTCAGTAGATATACCTTTTCCTTACCCCTTATTTGTTCTATTAGTAATAAATGTGAGTAATATAGAGCTTGTAAGGTGAGTTAAATAGTTACAATATCTGCAGCATTGCGTGGCTAAAAGCTATAATACAATTCAATGATATTGACTATTTCCATTATAGCGGCTTGGTAGATGTTATCGAGATTCTGATGTAATTAAAGATTATTTTGTGTGAAGATAGCACTGATAAAATTACTTCAATGACAAATAGTTTTGCATATATTTTAATTCGTGAAGCGTAAATACGTGTAAATACCATACTAAATCATTAACACATTTATGAGTCCTCTGAAACTGCAATTGTATGTGAACGCTATCGATCACTTTATGCTATTGCAGTTTATATGCCATATATTCAAATGGAGTCGTAAACGTTGCTATTGCTTGTATCGAAACAGGAACCGGAGACGTCTTATACAATAGTAATATCAACTAGTGTAGCACCAAATAAAATTAGATCTATAAAGTACAGTTGGCATTTCCTGACTTGATTGTTCAATAAACAAAAATATAAATTAGGACTTATCGATGAGGTATGCTTGGTGTTTATTTCAAGTATATTTTTACATATAATTTTAAATTAAAAATATTTTCATAATGCAACTACCGTCGCCAAAGAATCAATACTTACGCTAAATTAACGTCAGTTCTTTGTACAATGAAATATTAAAGTAATATAATTATTGTACTTTGTAGTACTAGCCCGTTGGCGCAGTTTGTAGTGACCCTGCTTTCTGTTCCGGGGGTTGTGGGTTCGATTCCCACCTCGAGTCTGGGTGTTATATACATATTTATTTATATATTTATATATGTATTATTTATAAGTATGTTTATCGAAAAAAAAAATATGTAGCTAGACCAGTCGGTTGTTACCTATAACACAAGCATTAAGTTGCTTACTTTAGGAACAGACGACTGTGTGTGTATTGTGTATATATTTATTTATTTATTAACTGAGCGAAGTTAAAAAATGTTATTATTTTAGACCTAAATTCTCGAGGAAATTGTCCTAGCTTCTTATTAAATATGGAGAATAATAGAAAATGTTGAAAAGCTACTATAAATAATAAATTAATTCAAAACGCACTAGTATCAGCGTCAGCCTAAATGATTACAATGTCAAAATAAA
Source organism: Melitaea athalia (assembly GCA_905220545.2). Taxonomy (NCBI): domain Eukaryota; kingdom Metazoa; phylum Arthropoda; class Insecta; order Lepidoptera; family Nymphalidae; genus Melitaea; species Melitaea athalia. The sequence continues at coordinate 6,526,400 of HG992193.1, forward strand.
CATTGTTTAAATAAACTTATTTCCATTTTTATGTATTATCTAGTTCATTTAACCCTCGTAAGGGTATTTCCAAACAAAATGTATTTGCAAACACAAGCCCAAATTTATTGCTCTAATTATGATGCTCGCTTCAAAGATATTAAAACACTTTTACAAATAATTCCCATCAATTTCAACCCCTTAATTAAAAATTTGATACTGAAACAACTGAAACAAATATTCATTAACAACAGCTCAAAAACAAAGTTTTATAATGAACTTTTATAATAATGAATGGATGCAAAGTTTCTTCCCCAATTTCACCCCTTAAGTATAGAGTTTCCTGAAATACAGAAAGTATTACTTACTCGATACTGACACAATTCCGTCGGTACTTAATACTGTGCAATAATAATTAATCAGGAAAAACGTGCAGCTTTATATGTAAAATGCAACAAATAAATTAAAATATTCGATTATGTTTCAAAAAAAGTTTAAAATTTATTCTGTGTCTGGCCTGGTCTGTGTTTTTACACAAAAAAAATAAATACATTTTATTTTAAAAATAATGTATTTAATCAACTTTGTTACTAAATCGTAGCTTAAGTTTCAATTATGAAAATAATAAAAAATAAAAAGCGAGACTTAATGTTCTTCTTATTTACACTTTTAAGGAATGCAATTAAAAAGAACAATCGGTGACCTGAAAATGTCACGTATTTAATACAACGACGACGACATTTTAAACTGTGTAAATTCATACATTTTCTCTAAACATTTAAAGATAATGATCTAACCGATGTTAGCTGTTCGCAGAAGCAAAGTTAAATCGTGCCAAGCAAGAATTCGTCATGAAATATAACTTTAAACAATAACACATACGAATTTAAAACAAACTATTTTTAAATATAGTATTTAGTGTAATAGTAACTAGAGTGTGTAATACTGTGTGTGTAGTGTAATAGTGACATTATCACTTAACTTATTAGCTTTTTATTTGTTATTTTTTTTATTAAATAAAATATTATACATATTATTATTTCTAAATGCTTATTACTATAAGGCGTGCTGGATAACTCTTTCCAAAATTAGTCATTTTATTTAGTCATTGTGATAAATTTTGTTATAACTTTACGATCTAGAAACAGTGTTTATAAACCCGATTTGTACCCTATTAAATAGCTTATGCCCTTATCCAAACCCAGACGATCGTCACATAGCAATTGTCAGACCAAAATGTGCTCGTAAGAGCGTAAAAGATAGACAATTACTTTCGCATATATATTGTTTTATTATTTCATATCATGCTTAGTGAATCAGAAAATGTATTTACAAAAACATTATAAATCTAGAAAAACTATAATAGGAGTATCAGAGTATGTCCATTAAAAAAATCAATTAGGTACAAAATATTGTAAATATAAAAATTTAGAAATAATCTCAATTATAAATATTCCACTTCTTATGAAAAACATTTATTTTTCACGTATAGATTACGAGATATAATATACCGCAATTTGTCAAATCTAAAACATACCTATAGTACAGTACGAGACGGCGCATGAGTTCCGAAAACTATTCCACCTCAATTTTTTTATGCGATCCTCTTCAAATAGCCCTACTGATGATATAAATGCATGTTGCCAGGGGGAAATCCGGGGCCATATTTTTTAAACCAATTTTTTTTTCTCAATTGCAAGGAACTGTTATTTTTCAACCGGACAAATTTTTTTTATATTCTTTAATAAAATACAAATAGAAAAGGTCCTATGACATTTCACGATAAAGTTAATATTTTTAGAGATATGAATTTTTAAAGGTTCGAAAAATCTCAAATTTGGGTACTTTTGACCCATGAAATATATATTAAAGACTAAAATAAAATATAAATTATATATTTTTTTAAATTCTTTATACACTAATTAATAGTTTCCTGGTGGAGATTTAAAAAAATTTCATTGTTTATACCTGTTTTTTAATTGTTAACTTCGCGCGCTCACAAGTATTCGCTGCACCAGGCTCCCTGTGTCCTGAATCATTATTTATCATTTATCTTAAAAACTATTAACTATATCAAGATTGTTAAAGAGTGTAATGTTATTAATAATTAAATTCTCTATAATTTGTTTTTAACAAACTTTTTTCTGGAATAAATTTAACAAAAGTTATTTAAGCATGAATCGGAACATGTAATTAAAAGTACATTTTTATCAGTTTATATTACTTTTTTGTCATTATCATAGTAATTTATGCATTTTTAACAACAATATAAAGATATAATGGTATTTGAAGGAATCATAGCTATGTATAAATAATAAAAAGATATTGGTACGTACTTAACTTGAAGATGAATGTAAAGAAGACGAAAGTGATGGTTTTTGAAGGAGATGCGGCAGTGACAGACTGCAATATCGTGATTGGAGATGAACAAATTAAACAGGTGAATGAGTTTGTGTATCTGGACTCAAAGTTTACAAGAGATGGAAAGTGTGAGAGTGAAATTGAAAGAGGAGTGAATGCTGGAAAGCCTGGAAACATGGTAAATGGAGCTTTGCATTCCTTTATGAACAGGCTCGTTTGGCTGTGTAATGGGGGGGGGGGGGGGTGTTGGTTCCGACACTCATGTACGGAAGTGAAAGTTGGGTATGGCAGAAGAAACATGGAAGTAGAATAAATGCAGTTGAAATGAGAGCGTTAAGAAGTATGATAGGAGTTAAACTGAGTGACAGTATAAGAAATAGTGAGATAAGGAAACGTTGTGGTCTGAAAGAAGATGTAGTGAAAAAAATTGAGAAAGGTATACAGAGATGGTTTGGCCATGTCAAGAGAATGAATGAAGAACGATTGACGAAAAAAGTGTATAAGGCGAGTGTGAATGGAAGTGTTGGAAGGGGGTAGACCTAGGCGGAAGTTTCGAGATCAAATTAGGGACGTCCTGAAAAAAGGCCAGGTCAAGAGTACCCTAAACTGAAGAGCATGTATGAAAGGAATAATGAAAGTGGACGAATCGAAACAAGTATGTACCTAAGGATCGTAGCAAGGGGAGAAAAGTGGTCTCTGCCTACCCCTACGGGAAAGAGGCGTGATTATACATATATATGTTTAATGTTCGAATTGAAATATAATAAAATAAAAAATACTTAAATGCATATATGTATCATGGTGTGTAAGATTGTGTCTAAGTAGGTACAGAAAAGATTTTTTTTTTGTTTTTTTTTTAAGGTTTCTGACTTTTACATCTATTAACTTCGTCTAAAGAAGTTATTCAATGTAATTACTTTCTGCTTTAGAAACAAAAAAGTAATATAAACTGATAAAAATGTACTTTTAATTACATGTTCCGATTCATGCTTAAATAACTTTTGTTAAATTTATTCCAGAAAAAAGTTTGATAAAAACAAATAATAGAGAAATGATAGAGATTTAATTATTAATAACATTACACTCTTTAACAATCTTGATACAGTTAATAGTTTTTAAGATAAATGATAAATAATGATTCAGGACACAGGGAGCCTGGTGCAGCGAATACTTGTGAGCGCGCGAAGTTAACAATTAAAAAACAGGTATAAACAATGAAATTTTTTTAAATCTCCATCAGGAAACTATTAATTAGTGTATAAAGAATTTAAAAAAATATATAATTTATATTTTATTTTAGTCTTTAATATATATTTCATGGGTCAAAAGTACCCAAATTTGAGATTTTTCGAACTTTTAAAAATTCATATCTCTAAAAATATTAACTTTATCGTAAAAAGTCATAGGACCTTTTTTATTTGTATTTTATTAAAGAATATAAAAAAAATTTGTCCGGTTGAAAAATAACAGTTCCTTGCAATTGAGAAAAAAAAATTGGTTTAAAAAATATGGCCCCGGATTTCCCCCTGGCAACATGCATTTATATCATCAGTAGGGCTATTTGAAGAGGATCGCATAAAAAAATTGAGGTGGAATAGTTTTCGGAACTCATGCGCCATCTCGTACTGTACTACTACGTTTAAATTGTAAATACCAAACTCGCTGGCATACATATGAAAATAAGAATCGTAGAAAATCACACTACTAACGCCTTGAACACTTTATGCAAATAACGATAGCATTTAATAGCTCGATTGTATCTTTTGATTGCGTTGGCTTAGAAGTTTGAAATTTTCACAACTCTAAGGGGCAGAAGACTTGAGTATTTGATATGAATTTCAGCTGGATAACTCCACGCGTTTCTGAGAAAAAGAGTCTTGACAGACAGACGGACAACAAAGTGATTCTATAAGAGTTTTTTCCTTTTGAGGTACGGAACCCTAAAAAAGGAAAAAATGGGACTTAAGCCTTGAAAACCACTTGTGACGTTTGTGGACCTAGTACAGTGTCAGTAATAGTATCACAAAATTTGTATAAGTGTTTACAATCAGGACATTTTCATGTCAAAGATGCATTTCGCTCTGGACCCCCAGTTACAGATAAAAATGACGATATTTTCGAAAAAGTGGAGCTAGATCGACTTTTGCCACATAGGTGCCACGTGAACTCACTGAAAGTGAATGGACCGTATACTCGTTTGTAATTCTCTCTTAAGACGTAATAATATCGAACCATTTTTGAAGAGATTAATGATAACAAAAATTGGATCATCTACGATAAGAATGTACGTGATAGAGATCGTGATCAAAGGTCGGTCAAGCTGCACAGACCTGGGTTGACACGCCATAAGGTGATGTTGAGTGTATGATAGGATTGGAAGGGCATCATTCATTATGAGCTTTTATCGACGGGCAAAACCATCGATTCGGATTTCTACTGTCAATAGCAGATGAGACTTAAAGAAGAAATTAAGAATAAGTGGCCAGAATTTATCAACAGAAAAGGTATGATCTTTCATCACGACAACGAACGCCTGAATACATAGGTCTTTGGCCACTCAACAAAAATTGAAAGAGTTTCCCAAGCAGGAAACCCCCAGAGTTTACAAAGGGGCCAGGCTTGGGCCAGTACTGGGAAACCTAGCTTCGGCGTACCTGCATTGGCCCATGCGTGGGCCAGGCTAATTAACCCAGCCTCGGCCATGCCAATGATTATCCAAGCTTGGGCCAAGACTGGCTAACCCAGTCTTGGCCATGCCAATGATCACCCAACCTTGGATCAAGACGGGCTAACCCAGCCTTGGCCATTCATTGGAGATCCAAGCGTGGGCCAAGACTGGTTAACCCAGCGTCGGCCATTCCAGTGATTATCCAACCTTGGGCCAAGACTGGCTAACCCAGCCTTGGCCATTCATTGGAAATCCAAGCGTGGGCCAAGACTGGTTAACCCAGTCTCGGCCATGCCAATGATTATCCAACTGTGAGCCAGGACTGACTAACCCAGCCTTGGCCATTCATTGGAGATCCAAGCGTTGGCCAAGACTGGTTAACCCAGCCTCGGCCATACCAATGATTACTCAACCTTGGACCAAGACTGGCTAACCTAGCCTTGGTCATTCATTAGAGATCCAAGCGTGGGCCAAGACTGGTTAACCCAGCGTCGGCCATTCATTGGAGATCCAAGCGTGGGCCAAGATTGGTTAACCCAGCCTCGGCCATGCCAATGATCACCCAACCTTGGCCCAAGACTGGCTGACCCAGCCTTGGCCATTCAATGAAGATCCAAGGGTAACCCAAGACTGGTTAACCCAACCCCGGCCAATTCATTCAATTATTATTATTGTTCTAGTTCAGATATTATTCCCTAGATGTCTCTGTACAACTCAAGTTGTTTTTCTAAATCGCGCTGGCTAGATTCTCTCGCGTATAACGACCTCCATCGGATGCGTCGATACTCGATACCAGTACTGGTTCTCGACATTTTGGGTATTATCTAAGTGTAGTACTAGTACTAGTACTTTACAACTTAATATCTGAAAATTACCGCACTTCAGGATCACTCTGATCAGATTTTATCAGATTTTTTAAAAACGGTGGGAAGTTAGGGACTCGCTCCGCTCCCGTCACGGGACCGGCATTGCAGTGCCTCCTTTGCAGTGTCCTTTTTATTATTAGAAAAATTTATACTAAATTATAATAAAAAAATTACAGTATAAATACACATAAAATAAACCAAGGCAACCAAGCTTGGCCCAGTCCCGGCAACCAAGCTGGGCCCATCGTTATCATTCCAGACTATTACCAAGACTGGGCCAAGCCTGGCTTACAAGCTTGGCCCAGTCCCGGCAACCAAGCCGGGCCCATCGTTATCATTCCAGACTATTACCAAGACTGGTCCAAGCCTGGCTTACAAGCTTGGCCCAGTCGCGGCAACCAAGCCTGGCCCATCGTTATCATTCCAGACTTCTACCAAGACTGGGCCAAGCCTGGCTTACAAGCTTGGCCCAGTCCCGGCAACCAAGCCTGGCCCAGTCCCGGTAAACAAGCCGGGCCCATCGTTATCATCCCAGACTTCTACCAAGACTGGGGCCAACCCTGGCTTACAAGCTTGGCCCAGAGTTATACATACTTGGGCCAAGACTGGGCCACGCTTGGCCCCGTGGTACTTTCCTGTATGGGTTGACCGGGCAGTCTTAATGCATCCAGCATATAGCCTCGATTTTGCACCTTCAGATTTCCATCTGTTTTGGTCTCTTCAGAATTCTTTAGGTAGTGTAAAAAGTTAACATCAAGGGAGAACTGTCAAAACTACCAGTAACGGTTTTTTAATGAGAAGTCCCAAAATTTACAGCAATTATGTTTATAATTTCTATATTAAATACGAAGAAACTTTTTCTCGTACGTTCGGTTCTTTTTCGTTTTCCATAGCGTAAAATATTTATAACAAAGCTCTTATTAAGATTCGTAAAAGAGTGTTTAGTTATTTGTTTTCAATTGATTAAATACAAAAGTATTGAAAAACTTAATGTTACTCAAAGTTAAGTATTTATGTGTTTTGATGAAATATTTTTGAAAATATCACACAACAAAATTGACTAGCCAACTATGAATTTAATTCCCTAACCACTTAACGAAACATAAAAAAAAAAACATAACGGAGTAAATAGGTTTTTGAAGGGTCGGCAACGCGCATGTGATGCCCCTGGTGTTGCAGGCGTCCATAGGCTACGGTAGCCGCTTACCATCAGGCGGGCCGTATGCTTGATTGCTACCGTCGTGGTATAAAAAAAAAACATTAATTCTGTTTTAAAAAAGTGAGCTTGTTCGCTTTTGCAAAACTTTAACAATGTAGACTTAATAGTTTTATAAAAATTATGTTTTAATTCCCTTCTCTTAAAAGTTCCTTAAAATTTCAGTTCTTTTAAAGTTTGTCAAGGAAAACTTAACTTTTTGTCTTATATAAGTCGGAAATAACTATGATATTATTTTAAATATTTATTACATTAAGTTTTAATAACGTTAATTTTGTTATATAAGAATGGCTAATCTTAAGATAATAAAGTACTCGGATACTTTTAAATAAATATCCAAAGATCAATAATTCAGTCGCATTGACCCATATAGGGGAAGATGGAAAGTAACAAAAAGTCGGAGTCGGAATGCAATGACTCCAATGCTCAGTTTTCAGTCACGCGATCCATTCGCGTCGTAAGCTTACTGCCAACTTTTATGGAATAAGTATGAAACAGAAAGGGCAAATTTTTGTTTTTAGCATAAAACAAAAATCACATCACAGACGAAATTTTATAACAAAAACTCTACATTTTTATTTAACGACAAGGACTTTGATAGCTTAACCTTTGAATTTCATAACTGAAGGAACACCTTTCCAATGTAATCAAGATTGCATGATATGATATTACAATTCTTTGCCTCCATGATATAATTTTAAAAGCTGATACAAAAATAGGAAATATTTCGTCGATATCAAAATAATTTCGCCACTTCTAATATTTCTTAAAACTAACAACCAATTCCCTGGTCGCTATAACGACGAACAGCCCTACTGTTTACGAGCCGAAGTCTGCACGAGAAACAGTAACGAACCACCTTCGAATGTGAACTACCGCCTCGAAATATAGTGCTATTATTGAAACATTACTTGGCAATATGACGATGGTTTTAAATTAAATTATGAGCATGGAACAATAATATTAACAATTTGATGGGACTTTCATTAGAAATAATAATAGCGTGGCAGAAAAATGGCAAAAATGGAAATAGTTTTAATACTGGTAATGTCGATATTATCGAATACAGTGCTAACGGCTCGTGAACCAAAACAAATCACATTGGCAAATCAAGGAACGATAGCTGGAGTGTACATAACGAGATTTAGAACGAATAGGATAGCAGCGTACCTTGGAATACCTTACGCTCAACCACCAATTGACACCAGACGTTTTGCACCCCCTGAATATACAGATCTTCCTCGATGGGAGGGTGTGAGGAACGCTACAACTTACACACCCGATTGTATGCAAAGCGACCCGAAGAAGGAAGACGTTCAACGCCCGTTGAATAAACACGACGACCTCTTTGCAAAATTACTGGAATCACAAATGGAGGAGCCGCGTAAGAAGGAATACTCTGAGGACTGTCTATACCTCAACGTTTACGTTCCAGATGGTACGTTATTTCAAAGTAATTTATTATTTGTACCAAATATAAACCTTTTTGAAACAGCGTCCTGCTTCACTATCACTACATATTATAAAACAAAGTCGCTTTCCGCTGTTTGTCTGTCCCTATATATGCTTAGATCTTTAAAACTACACAACGGGTTTTGATGCGGTTCTCTTTAGTAAATAGAGTGATTCCAAAGGAAGGTTTATATCTATAATACATACATAATATAGAAGAGGAACATTGATAATTTTTGTAACCGTGCGAAGCCGGGGCGGGTCGCTAGTAGTATAATATTTTGAAAATTTTCCGATACAATTTAAGAAGTCCCTTAATGAGTAGATACTTAAAAACACTAAACGTAATTTTAGAATATAAGCAACAAGTTTATAATGATATGCAAATTAATTGCAACATTAAGTAAATAAAAGATTTTCTTATCTTTATTTTTTACCGCTCTGACGTAAAGCCACGAGCTGAATTTGGGCGAACTTGCCTAATTCAATGTTAGCCTACTTTTTAAAATACACGTTATTTTCCCTACATCAGATAAGACTATTTCTTTCCGTGTGGTGTTTCACGTATCTGGGTTGACCCTTCCTAAATAGTAAGTGATTAGTAGAACTATGATTCATTCTCCACCTTTTTTATTAATTTACTATTAGATTATACATAAAAGTATAGATTCTACTTTAAATATTATATTATAGAAAATGATATGATTTAGTTTCCCGTAAAAATAAAATGGGTCTTGATTTTCGCCATACTTAAATAGATTCGTCTTGAGAAAACAATAGAATGATCTGAAGTAATTAAATGTAAGCTGTTTTATACAAATAAGAGACTTTTTTAGTCATTTACTATATTTTTTCTTTAACTTCTTCTGTTTATAGATTCAATATTTAGCGCCAGCCTAGTTATATTTAGGGGTGTTAGTTTAATTGACTTTTTACTGACCGATATCACATATTATTTTTAAGTGTTAAAAGAAACGCCAAAATAACTTTTTCTCTCGCTACAGACATGTTTTTGATAAACAATACAGATAAATAAATACATATATTACACCCGGGTTCGAGGTGGGAATCGAATCCACAACCCCCGGATTAGAAATCAGTGTCACAACCAACGCCACCAATACCTATATAGGCCAGTCATGTTTGATTATGGCATAAATCAAGCCATCAAGAAACTTAGTGGGAAATAGTCTAAAGATTATGTCCTTTTGGCGGCAACTTTTGTATGAACATGGCTATACTTTACAAACTTTTCCTGTTTTATCTAACAAGCGGATCGTACTTACACATAAAACTACTGTACTGGAAAGATTTGAAAAGAATACCCGCTGTGTTACTTAGTGGCTGATCTCAGTAGCATTATACTTTTTGATAGATTTTTTAAAACATTATATCGTTGCGAACTGTTTTTGATAACTATTATTTTTTTAATATCTATGTACTACGAAACATATAGACTAGCTTCTGCGCGCGACTTCGTCCGCGTGGAATAGGACCAATTCTGTCATACATGATTTGTGCGAAACTTTAACCGTTTACGCAGCGGAAGCTCTCAATAGGAAAAAAAACCGATTTTGAAACATTCTTCATTGGTGCTACGCTCCTATTGATCTTAGCGTGATGATATATAGCCTATAGCCTTCCTCGATAAATGGGCTATCTAACACTGAAAGAATTTTTCAAATCGGACCAGTAGACCCTGAGATTAGCGCGTTCAAACAAACAAACAATCAAACAAACAAAGTCTTCAGCTTTATTATATTAGTATAGATTAATCAGAATTAGGGTACAGAAGGTACCTTACCCAAAATTTGGAGCAGCCCTTCTGCTGCTTCTGCTGAACTTGTGGCTGCGATAGGCTGAAGTGTGTGTGTGTGTGTATGTTCTGCTGCTTGGGAAGCTACTTAACCTTACTTCTGTAAGTGTTATTTCATCAGAAGATCACAGCTAAATAACACTGCTCTCAGGTAGTGTTGTGTTCCTGTGATGAGTAAGGTAAGGTAAAGAGCTAGGTATGGTTGGGGATAGGGTCGGCAACGCGCTGGCAATGTTCCTGGTGTTCCTGGCCTCCATAGGACGCAGCATTCGCTTATCATGAGGCGTACAATACGCCGCCACCTTCGTTATAATAAAAAATTAATCATGAAACTGTAATATTGTTGGGATATTTATTTGAACTAGATTGAAATCGATGAGGACAATTTCATGTTTAATTAATTTTCTTTACTTGTTATTAGACTTTTGAATTCAATTTACGAGAACATTACAGTAAAAAACCGTGTATAAAAATAGCCCCAACACTAAATAATAATTGTATTTAGTGATAATTCGAATGCTTTTCAAGGCAAGTTTCTTAAGTCTTTATTTAACTATGTGATTCAGCCTTTTAAAGGTAGGTTGGACTTGCATTTGTAGTAGTTTTCAATCGGTATTTATGTCGTTGAACTACAGATAGTTTACAGAAAAACTATACTCAAATGTATGTCTTATTGTCTAGCAAATGTAGAAAAAAAACTTGTAATAACATAAATGACGATTTATTAATCGGAAATAAGTGTTTGTAATCAATTATATATTTTCAAATTAATAATAGCATGTAATTGTAGTATAGTGAAACATACATCTAATGACACAAAACCATTTTTCAGAAAAATAAACTCAAAGTTTCACTTTTGTGCGTAAGAGGTATCGATTACGTACCATAAAACAGTATTGAATGTAACCGAAAAGTGAATTCAATAATAACTTTTTAAATATTTTTCTACGGAGCGGAAATTACATACATACATCCATATAATCACGCCTCTTTCCCGTAGGGGTAGGCAGAGACCACTTTTTTCCACTTGCTACGATCCTTACATACTTGTTTCGCTTCGTCCACTATCATATTCCTTTCATGCATGCATGTTCTTCGGTTTAGGGTACTCTTGACCTGGCCTTTTTTCATGACGTCTCCGATTTGGTCTTGAAAAGTCCGCCTTCCAACACTTCCATTCACACTCGCCTTATACACTTTTTTCGTCAATCGTTCTTCATTCATTCTCTCGACATGGCCAAACCATCTCAGAATACCTTTCTCAATTTTTGTCACTACATCTTCTTTCACAGCGAAAATTAAGTATAAATTATTAATTAGCAAAAAACGCAAAAGTAAAATTAATGGAACAGAGAACAGGCTGTGACTATTTTTATAAAAAAAGGTTAATCGAGGCTTTCTTATCGCTGAAGTTAGAAATCTCAAGTCAATTAGTGTCGAACTAATGACCGGCCCTATGGCGATATTGAATTAGATTCTTTCAATTAAAACTTCACGATTTTATTTGTAACATTATGTTTTAGGTACAACAACCGCTCTGGTGTAGTGGTGCTAGTAGTGGTCTAAAACACCGACGGGTTGCGGGTTCGATTACCGCTTGGGGTTGATATTTGATTTGTACAAATATTTCTTTCCGGTTTGGATGTCTATCCTTGTGGGTTTCCCCACCGTTCCTCGGAAAGCACGTTAAGCCGTCAGTCGAGGTTGTTATCAAAAATACCTGATACGTTACTCATAGCAGGGAACATATCCGCCAACCCGCAGTGGAGCAGCGTGATGGATTAAGCTCCAATCCTTATCCTGTATGGAGAAAGAGGCCTATACCAGAAAGAGGCCTATACCTACCCAACAGTGTGATGTTACAGGCTCAATGCGTGAAAATTGAAGATTGTAAAAATAAAAATTAGATTAAATATTGTTCAACTTTTTACGCAAGTAGGAACTACACCTAATAATAAAACTCTAATCCTTTGAGTTATCATGTTTAAATTACAGTGTATAGGATGTAAAAAATTAAAAGTATTAAATAGAATTTCATAATAAAATATACCCCCTGCCCAAGAGACAGTCTTGTGGCCCAAAGTTCAGTAAAAAAGTTTTTCGTAACTCCACCTACGCTTTCCTGTTTTCCTAGTACACGATCAAAAACAATATTAGAATTTTATGAATCAACCGGTTCCCTTCTTTTACATTTATTTTCCTACAAACAACAGGGATGACATCAAACAAGTTGATTACAACATTTTTGTTTTTTTTTTTTTTGCTAACAATATTGTAGTAAAAAATGTTTAATATATTATGCATATTTCTTTTTAATCACAGCTGTACTAGTAATCAGAGTCCCTTTCAAAAGGGGCCGTCCATATATTACGTCATTCTAAATTAGGGGGGGGGGGGGGGTTGGTCTGCGGATGACGGCAAATGATAGATGGGGGGGGGGGGGGTGTTTCAAAATTGACGTCATTCTTATTTATTTATTTATAGTTTATTGTTCACGTACAAAAAGATTATTTCTAAAAAGAAATTTCTTCCAGCACACCTAGTAAACTCCGTGGGAGTTATCCAAAGAAAAGTAAAAAATAGGGAATAATAATATATAATATTATTATTCCCTATTTTTTACTTTTATATTATATTATACCAATGATTATTGCCAAAGTAAAAATAATAAAAGGTGATTCTATAATCAAGTGTTTTAATCATTAATACCCTATTTTTCTCAAATCTGCAATGTTTTAATTTTGTCAAACTGGTAATGACGTCAATTTTGGGAGAGGGGGGGGGTCATTAAGAAATGACGATAAGATGATTGTAGGGGGGGGGGGTCTAAAATCTGAAAAAATCGATGACGTAATTTATGGACGGCCCCAAAGCTGTAAACATTCTCAATATAAAATGTAGCTCAATGTTATATTACTTTTTGAATAATTTTGAGAAACAATATCTTCGTCAATCTCAACCTTATCTATGTATGTTAAGATAAAAGTACATCTAAATAACTGTGACTAATTATAATAATTGATTAACCTTAGTTAACTATAGTTAATCAATTTTTATTTAATAGTAAACAATATCATTACTCATCGCTAAATATGGAAAACTATATAAGAAAAAAGTTTAAGGCATATTCTTTTGATATTAATAACCTTGTTTTTTTAAGTCATAAAAATATGGCAACATTATTTTTCAATATTGTATCCCACTGATATAGGTACTCATATCACATACATATCTATACATATAAATAAAATTGGAGTGTCTGTTTTTAATATTAAAATAACCGCTTTTTACTAAATGCATATGGATCTATACACGAAACATGTACCAAAATAATATTTTTTAAAATTTTTGTCTGTCTGTCTGTCTGTCTGTCTGTCTGTTTGTTCCGGCTAATTTCTGAAACGGCTGGACCTATTTAGACGGGACTTTCACTGTCAGATAGCTGATGTAATTGCGCGTAACTTAGGCTACTTTGATATTAGAAATTTATTTATTTTAATTCATAATTATTACGAAACGTCTCGAAAAAATTTACGTTCCGTCACAACTTTAGGTTACGTCCGTACACTCCGTTCAATCGTTTATTATCTTTTTGACAGTTCCAGACATTTCGAAATTAGTGATTGCTTCACAGGTTATTCATTCGATTTGAAATAATAATCGATTTTATTTAAGAAGAACTTTCAATCGATTTAATGAAATATTTTTAGTTTAAAAATTATAATTATTCGTTTATTAGTTAGTTTGTTAAATTAATCAGTAGTTAGGTATGTGATTTTCCAAGTATATTAATTTGCTCATAGCTCTTGATTTAAACTTGATTTAGGCTTTATTAACCATGCATTTGAAAGTTTAATTTCACTAACGCATGCATAGTTATATTTTAGGGCAATGAATGAACAGTCATTGATTTTCACTCTTGGTTTGAAATTAAACTCCAAGATTTCGACTTAATTCCTTGCAAATAATCAATCTTGGAGTCATAGATGCTATATATTTTGATTTCCTTTTTTTATTAAATTTATAGAAACAATAATTATATGACGTAAAATTATTTTTATCATATGATCGATCTATCGTATTTCAAGAACTGTTTCACAGTCTGTGGTTGTTTGTTATGCACAGGGCATTTCAATCAATCAATCAAATCGTCAATAAAGTATGACATTACTGGACAATTATTTAGTTCGTTATTCCGAAAAAAAAACTGTAATATATAGGCGTGAGCAGTCACAAAGATAATAAACGATTGGACGGAGTATGTCTTTTTTTATACTAAAGTATTGTAACTAATTATTTACTTAATTTCACCAGCTTCATTCGATTTAAATAGTAATTAAATATTGTGTAGTGATCTCTACTGAAAAGAAAGATCAATCAATCAATTGATTGAATGATTGATTGACTGATCTGTACAGGTTGTTTGGCGCTCAAAGGCGTAAATAAAATTTTGAATTGGTGGTACGTGACTTAACGTCCTTAACGTACGTAACGCATACGCAGCGGAGGGATGTTAGATGAAAGACGACTGGGCAAAAGTGGTAGAAAAATCTCGAAAATAATAAAGGAAGAATATGACAGAGACGTCAATATTGATACTATAATTGAAAATGAAATAATTATATTTACGGGTGACGATAGCTCAACTGACGATTTTGGCTCATCATCCTATGAAAATGATTGAATGACGATTCAATCACTTTTGCTTTTTCTTCATTTTTATTGCGGTTTATTAGGTTTTTTTGCATGCCTGACGTTTCGGATACTTTACAGCAACCATGGTCACGGGAGGACCATGTCCTCATGTTCAGAGCCTCATAAACCATGACAAAATTCGTTCATTTTAATTATTGAAATTCGCGTAAACATTATAAAACAATATAAAAAATAAAATAAAGATAAATTGATTATTTCAAATTACCTACAATGTTTAATTTAAGTTAAATTTTCTAATCAAAATTTTAATCCAATGCACTTTACATTAGATAGTCAAATCCATCAAATACTCATACAAACTTGAATCGATTTATCGTAAGTATCGAGTACCAAGTCGCATACGACTAACCGTAACCATAGTTATAATTATAATAAGTAACCATAGTTACTTCACTACATCGCTTACATCGCGATGACAAATGTCAAAAAATGCTTATTAAATTGTGATGACTATAGTTATGCCTAAATAAAGCAGGAGGCCAAAATCCCAAGATTGCGACGTGAAAATGAATCTCAACAGGATACCTACGACGTTCCGACGATACGTTCTAGCCCGGAAGCCCGTGACAACGAAATGAAACTTCGTAACATGAATAAGAGTTTTTTTATGAATCTTCTTCTTTGTCAGTTGCCACTCCGTGGGTGGGGTAGGCAGTGGCAGCCTCCCACACATCGAGAAAAAATTTTTTTTTGTCATTTCCTCCCACCTTAAAATTTGTTGGATTATAGTTTACCTAATATCTTGAAGGAAAAATATTGTCAGCTGACCATAACATGGATGATTATATGTCAACTGGCTGCTTGAACATGAAAAATATTGATAACTTGAAAGATGTAAAAAAAAAACGGTACCAGCTGACAAACCTTCCACCGAGATACAGCCAGCTGACGTTAATTTTCATTCATAGTAGCATATAAACTATCACCAGGTAAATTTGTAGTTGAGAGGAAATCACTGAAAAAAAAATGTTTTTCATGTTCAAGCAGCCAGCTGACGTATAAACCACCATGTTACGGTCTAACATTATTATTCTTTCAGATATTAGGTAAACTATAATCCGACAAATAAGGTGGGAGAAAATGACTAAAAAATGTTTTACTCTATGTTTGGAAGGCTGCCACTGCCCACCCCACCCACGGACTCGCAGCTGACAAAAACGAATATTCATAAAAACAAAATCCCTTATTTATGTTACGAAGTTTCAATTGGGAGGAAATGATTGACCGATTTTTTACCTGGCTCCCGGACCATTCCTTCAGAATGGATAGTGGTATCGGATCGCAATGCTCTTTATACTGACTGCGATACGAGCGACGATCCGTTCTGCGATACATAAAACTAATTGTATTCGAAACGGTCGCGCACGCCCAACTTCAACATATAAAAAGGGTCGAGGAAATTAATATGAGTACAGATGACGGAAGCTCTGATGAAGAAAGAAAAGAAGAAAAAGTTATTTTACTAGCTTTATTGTTGAATAGAAAAAGCAAAATTTGGGTCCATAAAATTAATAAAAAAAGTGTGTAGGTACTCTATGTACGCACGTAAGAAGTTATACTTCAAGCTAGAAGAGTATTAAAATACTTCCAAAATAATTCCACAACGCCATCTCTCAGAAATGCTAAAGACTACTTTAGCATGCTTGAACTTCGTTCCGTTTTTAAACGTTTTTATGTCACGCTTCACACGCGTATAGTAAAAATTTACTCTCATAGTTCCACAACGCCATCTGTCAGAAATGCTAAAGACTAGGTACTTTAGTGGCGGCATCTATTCATGCATGCGTGAACTACGTAGTTTCGTTCGCGCATAGTAAAAATTTACTCTCATCATTTTTCTCTAAGAACACCCCAAAAGAAGTACTTATAACTTCAAAAAAGAAATGTATTTGGCGAATGCACGGCGTCAATCAATGATTTTGTAAAATTATCCGCCATTTTTTAACGTAACGCACCGCCGATCATGCGTTCTCTGCCTCCGGAGACAGATCGCAACTGATCGGCGTGCGATCACTAGAACGCGTGCGACAGATCGCAGGCAGTGAGAAGGCGTACTTGGGCGGCCATAGGTTACAGAGAACGCATGCGTTCAGATCATAGAGCAAAAATAAAGGTTCAGATCGTATCGTCGGAATGGATCGGGCGCTGTCAGTAGAGGCCTTTATACCACCATGTTCAGGTAAACAACGTCAGTAAAATGGATAACCATCCTCAACTGTAACAGTATCTGTGGTAAAGGTTTTAGGAAATCTTTTACATAATAACTGAAATAAAAATGCTAAAACGAATAAAAAAACTAAATAAACTAAATAACTTTTTTGTTAAATTCCACGCGGACGAAGTCGCGGGCACAGCTAGTTATAATTATATTAAAAGCCATAAATATCAATCAAATATCATATTCCTTTCATCGCTCAAGCCATATGTCACCTGGAGATTCGAAAACAAGTCGAACAATACCGTTGTTATGCTGAGGTAGATATAATATACTCGTAGGTATATATACATATGCAGCAATTCTTAGCAAACAAGTGGAAGAGGATTGCGTATAATTCATTTCCATTATGTTTCATTTGTGGAAAGCATAAGTTATTATTTGATAGAAGTTTTCAGGCAAGGTTATCATTTTTAGTACTTTATAGCACGCATCAATATAGTACATGAAATAATAACAGAGTACAAAGCCGGTCTTATCGCTTCTATTAGAAACACTATTTTAATGATTGAAGACGCCTGATGCAAATAACTTAGAAATATAAACTTATCTAATATATTAAAATATGAAAGTAACATTTCACATGACGTGTCACTTCAGCTTATCACAGTCCACTGCTGGACATAGGCCTCCCTAAGTTCGCGCCAAAAATGGCGCGAATTCATTTGTTTTGCTCATAGTCACCAAGCTGGGCAGGCGGGTTGGTGACCACAGGGCTGGCTTTGTCGCCCTGAAGACGCTGCTACCCGTCTTATTTATTAATTATTATTACGGTTATCCCGCCATCGGTCAGCTTTTTAAGTTCCAAGGTAGTAGTGGAACTGTGTTATCCCTTAGTCGCCTCTTACGACACCCACGAAACGAGAGGGAGTGGCTATTTTTTTTACTGCTGTAACCACACAGCACTCTGAAATATAAACTTATCTAATATATTAAAATATGAAAGTAACATTTCACAATACGTGTATGTATCACGATTATAAAGTACTAGCTTCTGCGCGCGACTTCGTCGGCGTGGACTCCGCTCCTATTGGTCTTAGCGTGATGACACATAGCCTATAGCCTTCCTCGATAAATGGGCTATCTAACACTGAAAGAATTTTTCAAATCGGCCCAGTAGTTCCAGAGATTACCGCGTTCAAACAAACAAACAAACAATCAAACAAACAAACTCTTCAGCTTTATATATTAGTATAGATAAAAAAATAAATACATAGAAAGTAAAAAGCGTAATAATTCGTAGATAAATCATTCTTTTTAAACATCTTTTATAGTGAAGCAAAAAGATATTGTTTAGTTTATACCGCAAAGAAATTTCAGTTGTTGTATCAGATAAGACGCAGTGTTAAAGCAGTTTTTAAGTGTTTTAAGATCAGTTGTTTTAGAAAGCTTTGACATTATCGCTTATCACGTTGTGTTATAAATTTTGTCACGTTGCAAATGCCCAAAGCGCTAAAAATCTGTCAAACATCTGAAATAGTTCTGTAGTTATTGGCTATATTATAAACAAATGTTAGTAGTAATTACAGTGTATATCTCTACGGATTGGTTGGTATTTAGTTTTTTAATGTAAATGTTACTCTCGATAGTACCTACTCTTAACTTTGACACTTTTTTGTTAGTTTAAGTTTCCAATGATGATTTATGAGTTGTAATTTTCTTAGTTTAGAACTTTTCCAATAAGCGGACTAACTACGCGAAACTATTTCGCACATTCAACGAAACAATGAAACTCCTCAGTTTTTAACCGACTTCAAAAAAAGGAGGAGGTTACTCAATTCGAACGTAAATTTAAGTATTTCTTTTTTTTATGTATGTTCGGGGATAACTTCGTCATTTGTGAACCGATTTTGATAATTCTTTTTTTGTTGGAAAGGAGATATCTTAACTTAGGTACCATGATAAGGAAACCAGGAGCTGATGATGGAATCCAAGAGAAATCGAAGGAAACTCTCGAAAATCGTAGTGACAACTGGTGTGTTTGTAATTATTTTCGTCTACTTACGTTGTATTTCTTGTTGATGTAATTGGAGTCGGTTTTTTTCGTTTACAATTATAATACGTGTTATTTTTATTTGTGTTACAAATTACTGTACTTGTAAATTAAACTGATGTAAACGCCATAAAAATAAAACTTTACTTATGTTTATGAGTTGGGTTTATTATTAACTTTTTCAAGAACGTACAAGAGACAGTATTAGCGAAAGTTTCATTGCAATAAAATTTTTCTTTTGAATTTAGTGAAAAATAATAGCGTCGATTTGATTTACTGTTATACCAAAGCGTTACCTAATATAATATAATAGCAATAAAATGATGAATACATTCATCAGTTAGGCCGAATCAGATTAGAATTATCTTCGACTGTCAGAAAATACATTTTTATTAAATCTACAAGCCTGGTTCGTTTCAGGTAAAATTTATTACGGCAGTTTATCATCAGTGAAAATACGTTTTATACTTTCTTGAAATACCTAAAAGATTTAGACGTATTTCTTTAAAACCCAATGTTCAAAAATGACACTTTTATCTACAAAGAATACGACATTGATCTTGACCAAAATTCGGCTGTAAAATAAAATAATAGAAATTATAAGCAATATGTATAATTGTATATTACGAGTATGTATACAACCTGTTTCTGCTATTACAGTTTCATATAAAAAAATTCATATAACTAATGCTTCAAGTCAAGCAATAAATCTAACTTTCTGCGATTTCAAAATTACTAATTATTTAATGCAAAATTACTTCGAAGCGATTATATTTTACAATAATATTGTTAAGCTCTAACAACAATAGGAGAAGGTTAATTTTTTTTATAGGTTTGCCTCTGTTATTATAGGTAGATCCTTTTTAAAAAGGTGACTTACTAAATAAAAATACCTACTTATAAATTTTATACAGGTTGCTATTCTCATTTTTCTTGGGGTGTGCTTAAAACTAAAATTATGTATCACAACAACATAATTATATAAAGATTATGTTAGAAAATGAGTGTTAGATATTTTATCATTGTTTACCTATTTCTTAACTATATACATGAGGATCTACCTAAACACTAAGTTGATGATTGTATGGTACAGTCTATGGTTGAGTGCGAGATGACATAATATTATGAGGGAAGGTCATGAGGGACACCAAACCCATTGAAAGTCGATCTAACACTAAGTTTATTCAGTTTATTTTAAATATACCAAAATTAATGGTTAAGGTTATTAGTTTGCAAAGACAATCACTTTTTTGAATGTGCGGTAACCTGTACAATAGTAGTCTCTTTCTTTCTTAAATATAATTTAATTTTAAGCAAACGTTATAAATAGCAGACCAATATAGATTTAACTGAAAGGGCTCTTAAAATAAAGTAAAAAAATGGCTGCTAATTAAAAACTTATTTAAAATGTATCTGCTCTTATGTTTTAAAGATTCAATTTTTTTTTCATATTTAACACATCAGGAATAATAATAGAGTCATGCATTTTTTCTACATCTATACATATAATAAAATGATAGAAAAGTCAATGTATGTCCGGGATAAACTCAAAAAGTACTGCATGGCTTTACTTCAAATTTGGCACGAATATTATTAAGAGGTCAGGTCAGAACATAGGCTACATATTATCACGCTATCACCTACGGGGAACGAGCAGTGAACGCACGCAGACGACGTCGCGGGCAGCAGCTAGTAATTATATAAATGTAATGAATAAATAAAATTATTTGACCAAATTAGTTTATTTTCTATATGACGATGTCGGTCAATGCGCGTACGACCCACATGATAGTAAGCGGTTCCCTTGGCTCATAGACGCCTCCAATACCAGAATGATCGCCACGCGTTGCCAACCATACCCCCGATCCAATCCAGGAGCTCTAATGTTAGAATATTATTTAGCTGTGACCTTCTATGTTGTTTAATGTCTCCCCTAGACCGGCTGCTCCAGATTTTGTGCTGGATATATCCTACTGTCTCCTACCTCAATAAAAGTCTATTCAATATCCATTCAAGAAACACGCGGGAACACAGACAAAAAACTATACATGTCCTAAACATAATCCTTCTCTTGGACTTCAATACACACATAATATTCATTCATATAATTATCCGTTTTGACAGTTATTAATTTATTACCAACATGGATCTTATTTATTGCCAACAACACAGTGTTGTCGGCTGCGAAATACACTTAGTAAACCTTCATCAAAATAAATAGCAATACAATAAATCACGAACTCTGTTTCTTTAAATAATTTGACATATAAATATTACATTCTGTAGTGGAAAAAATGCTTGCATAATAATGTTCATGTAACCAATTCGTCGTCTTGACTTTTGTCTTGCAATAATTACACATAATCTTATGACAACAAGCATTTTCAAAACACTTCAGTTTCAAGAAAAAAATATAGTTTGTAGTGGTCTTTTCAATTAGTAATAATATCTATGTGTATTCGTATGTTACCTACATTTACTTACGCAACAGATATTAAACCATTTTTTCTGAAGTTAATTTTTTTTAATATTAGGCACTGTTCTTACTTTTATGTTTGTTCAACTTTACTATTTTATACTATGGTGCAGATTTAAAGTCAATCGCACTTTCAAAATTTCAACTTTACTGACTTTTTTATAATATTTATGAAATTCGCTAAAAGTAGTAAATAACAGCTTAGTAAGTATTTGAAGCATTATAATTATTATTATGCGTCATAATAAACAGTAAAAATTGAATGTTCAAAATAAAATTAAATATGAACTAACACCACCGGTGTCCAGGAAATTATCTAATTTTATATTTGCCAATTATTCATTACTGAAAGGTCTAAAAGGCTTACGGCATTTGGTAATTTGCAAAACTATGTATTTTATTTATTCTTAGCGCGTTCGAATATAATTTTGAATTCACGTTACTTTGACACTTAAGAGCGTGCATAAGGCGAGCAAAAAATCAGCATTCACCCGCGCGCCCGATGAAACAAAATATACACAAAGCCTCGTGTCAGAGTGCGATAGACGATATAGTTTTGAGCGCATTACGAATGTAAAAAACGACAAATATGTTATTTTGTATATAATTCCGAAACTAAAAGTAATAACATTAAATGCCTTGGCATAGCCTTTACTTATATTTAAATGTAATTAATTATCAAATTTTTGTCTTAATGGTCATAACCATATCGAGTATAAATAGAAAAAATATAAAAATTAGAGGTTACTTCGTGATTATATTTTATCGAGGAAATTTCCTTATTTTATGTTTTTGATATGGGTCAACCCTTGCAAATATCACGTAGTTTGTCATATATTTTTATTTTAAGATTTGGTCTGGAACTTTTCATGTCAAAACAAATAGAAGATGGTAATTTTGCATTATGCACACTCTTAAGTCTCAAGTACTTTGATAGATTAATTCGATTTTCAATTCTCGTTGGGATGAATGTTAATGAGATTTATGCTGAATATAATTTATAAAATTAACATTCAGACAAAGTTTTGTTTTCGTTTTTCATTTTCAATATAAAACAGACAGAACAACAGATTTTTTGCCTTTTACGTATTTCAAGGTAACTTTCATAGGTTTAAGGGACTACGAGATAAGACACAATGCGACGCAAAGTTACGTGGATTAACACGTGGAATAATAATTGAAGTGTCGAGAAATACTACATCGCAACTTAAAAGTGATAGCTTCGACACCTCGAAGCAATATGACGGCAATTAAATTTTAGGTATTTTCTGTTTCTAAGGGAAAGCCATTCATAAAATACCCACTACATTGAACTTATTAATCCATAAGTTTTTTTTATTCTTAAATTGCTTTAATTATAATAAGAATTGTCAATTTTTCTTTAGAAGGAGCTTCTTTGGATATTTACTATAATCGACTGCCATTCTTTAGAAGTGTCGATTTGACAAAAATTGCATCTTTCAGTATAGGTAGTATTATCACATCTATATTTAAGCACCGATGTGCTGCCCGATGGCAAAGGGTAAGCGTTTTATGTGTTAGACTTCTCGCACTCAATGATTCCACTAGGAGTTACCTACTCCTATGTCGAGGGTCCGTAAAGAAACACAATACATACGCCCAGACGCCCAGTATAATTATGTCAGTATAGTGTATGTCATACCCTATATAAATAGGATAAGGGCAGGGAGATGATGAGTATAGTGTATGTCATGTGCTGTGACCGCTGCGCTAACGTGTCATCATTTTTTTTTCCTCCCGAAATTTGTACATGTCAGTAATTGCCTTAATATATTACGGAAACCTATCAACTAAAAGTATTAGTGTGAAATACAATTCCCTATAGAAGTCAAAGAATTTATTTTAATGCCTTTTAGAAAAATTAAAGAATGTCTTACATACAAATGTACGTTACTATGCGCTATTTATTCAAATTGAATTGAAGTACGCCTCATCCACTTGCACCTATTTTCTTATGATAATCTAAGAATACAATGTATTATTCTTATTTCTAAAAAGGAATTTATTTTTCGTGAATTGCATTTATTATCGCAAAAGTAATAAAATAGAACAATAATTATGAAAAAACATGTTCAGAGGCAGTCTTATTAGTGGACCGGTAGAAGAGCAATCTCTTCCAGACACGCTTTGGGTACAGGATATGGTATAATGAGTTTTAGCCGTACTAGCCACCGACATTAATTATATTTACATATTTGTAGCTTATAAATCTTGTCGTAGGCTTATCGTAGTCTTGCTACGAATGCTATTACATGAATACAAAATAAAATATTAAAATCAATCCGAGCAAAAACTACACGATCAACTACTATGAAATGTTTATCAAGAATGGGAATTTTGATCTATACCTTAACTATTTAATTTTTATATATCTTGATACTAGTAAGAATACGTTAGTAAATAATTTAAAACTACATATATGTAATTATTAATACCTATGGAGAGCGCTTGAGAATGGTTAGTAAGAGGAAAAATATATAGGTAGCATTCCATATGAAATTTTATTTAGTCGTTTAGCATTAAAACGTATGATTTGCTAAATTTTTGTACAGATTTTTGTCAATTCTATTTCACCTCTGGGATTAATTGTTAAAATGTTGAGATAGTAAGTTCTTAACCCGACACGAAATAAAATTTTAGCCAAATCAATTTATTAGTCACAGTAATCAATCGTAGGTATAAGACAAACTGACAGACGTCTTACTAATTTCAAGGTAAGGTTTCAAATAGTTGATTAGCTTATGTACCTACTTGTATGGTCCTTAAACTATCTTGACCACTTTCTTTAAGTTTATACAGTAGTATGTTTGTGAAATTCATCCCGATATTTTAATAAAAAAGTAGTTTTAAATCTTGCTCCGCTTTTAGACTATTTTTCATACTGAATTTCAACAAACCTTTCAAGTTTCAGCGAAATCTTTGAAAAACAACGAGAGAAAGAGTGCTATCATAATTGCTTTGAAAGTTCTACAAGGTACAAAATAATATTTTTTCTAGAGGATTTTGCAGTCGCACTCCCAAAAAATTATTTTTATTTGTTTATTTTAAATGGAAATTTTTCCAGAATTTTGTCGATTCCCTTTAGATTTCATTATCAAACTGTCATTCAGAAAGTATATCGATGGACGAACTTAAAGATTATATTATGTTATTTTACAATAAATGCGAAATACAAAAATCTTTTAATTTTCAAAAACCTTTGAAATCTATAAAGACACCATTGTCCCCCTTACATGACAGTAAAATATATAGCATAAATTTAAATCCTTTAAAACGAGTCTACACACATTTGTAGGAAAATATTGCGGCCATAGTTTTATTTTATTTTTGTTTTTTCGTAACGTGCAATAAGCTAGATGCCGTTGTTCCAGTCTATATAAGTTTATATTGTATTCAATTTTATTTACTAAAATGAAAGTTTTTGCTGATTCAAGGAATTAATTTTATGTGATAAACAGTTCTTTCTCGTCTAAAGCGTATTTGAACGTAACCATGTTATAAAAGGTAAATGAAAAATATTAACATGGGATGTTACCAAATAATAATACATATAATTAGTCGCAGATGCTAAGTTAAAATTAACTAATTTTGAATTTAGAAATTAGAAAGGTTTATGGGAAAGTGTGTATAAATATTTTTTAGGACAAGTAGGACTTATACTCTAAATATCCCTGTTATATAAACTCGCTTTAGTTATGATCGAATCAGTTGTCGTAGATGAGATAACACTTGTGCTGATCTATGAGAACGCGTCGTGATGTTATTACATAATAATTGTATAAACCAATATACCCTTATAACCAATACCAATATAACCTTAAACCTATCTTGTCGCTTTTAGAGCTCATCAAAGCAAATCAAAAACCGTTTATTTTAAATGTTTTTAGGGAAAGGTTTGCTGTTCCCATTTAAAAGTTTTGTATATAAAATACTGATCGGTATTATCATCATAGGTACAAGAGTAGACGAATAATTTTAATTATTATCTGCTTCGAACGGGAATTGAAGCTGTCTATTTCCTGTGGCAATTATATTTTAATACAAAGAGATAAAATTTAAGCTTTAAACTTTTGAAAGGTAAACCTCAATAATAACGATTTTGATTTAAATTTTGACGCTAGTTTGTTAGTTTTGATAACTTTGTTTTGAATTAGACAACAATTGGAAACAATATTCCCTTGGCTTTAACGTTTGTTGTTTGATATAACTCATTAACTCGCTTAAATTCTATATTTGTTTTGTGTTTAATATATTATTCAAATACACAATATTATTTATATAAACTCTACCCGTAGTTTCAACCAAGTTATAAAAGATAATTAGAGTAAACAAAAAAGTTTACAAAAAATTTAAGAATAGGAAAAATGTGTACGAGCACTCGTATATTAAGTTAGCCTGTTCATTGGACAAAGCGATAATATCTTGATTATTTTGAGCAGCTCGACTATAGGAATACTACCCTAAAGTAATAGCGTTCCTCTGGCGAGTAATTACCTACCTTCAGGAGATAAGGGAGAGTGGACGTTTTTAGAGTCGGCAACACGCTTGCAATGCTTCTAGTATTGCAGGTGTCCATAGGCTATACTTATCATTAGAGGCACCGTCACAGGAGGTTCTCGCGTTATGGTGGCTCGCACGCGCCTAGGCACGTAGCTGTCCGCTCCTAGCCCTACTCAGCGCTCCGCACAGCGCTTCCTCCAAACCGACTTCGTCCTAAGCCGAGGTGCGATCTCGCTAGGAGACACTCTTAGGACGAACGGACATCCCGAGCCCTCCTAAAGGGCTCCCCTTCTTCTTTCACGGCAGAGTCTCAGTATCCGACTCTTCTCACCGGTGATGCTGTGAAGGCCAGCAGGGCCAAAAACACAAGACCATCAGAAAAAAAATAGACGAACCGTACGCTTTTTGTCATTAGTACAAAAAAAAACTAAAAAGCAGTTGTGGATATTAAAAACTTGATCTTGGGACTTAAGCGTTTTTTTTTTTTTCTAGTTCTGCAATTTACGCCTCTTTTCTGAACTGAAACTACCACTATGCATGTTATAAAATTGTTTGTTATTAGACATTCCTGTTGACTTTAACCCCATTGTCATTAATTATTACTAGTTTTCTGCTTCGGTAATCTATATTACGAAATTCCACCCACAAGAGGGGGTTGCGGGGGTTAATATCATATATGGCAAAACAACGTTTGCGGGGTCAGCTAGTTTTTAATATGTGTTTTATCATGTTGTATTACTTTTGATTTTAAGTGCATAATGATGAAGTAGGTAGTTGTTAAAATCACTACAGAAATTTAAAGTTTATTGACAATATACGAATAAATTTTACAACCATATAATTTGCAGGTGAAACTCAGTCATATGAAGAATTTTACATAATATATATGTTGGTAGTGTTGTCTATACGCCGCGCCGTTAGTAATTTGTTGGTTATACAGACCATATTGTTTTCACCCCTTATCTTGCTAATTTTTTTAACGGGTTGAAAACGTAATCACAGCATCTTGATGTTATGCTGGCGGTCGCAGGTTCCATTACGAAATACGACAAAAAAATTTATAAACTATTAGCATTGTTGTTTATCTTGGTTTAAACGTGAACTTTAAATATAGCTTGTTTTGATTCCATAATATTCTCATTCTACCCACAGATTCTACCGGCAGACGTTGAGGGCGTTTATTGTCATTGTTATGTTGTCATATTTATAGCATAAAACGATTTATTACATAAACATTATGTATTGTGTACTCGAGTAGGCGGGAAACTAATCTCTTTGAACGAAGCTCTGCAGAATTATGATAAAACTTTACGTGTAGTTTGTTTAATTATAAACTACACTCAGGTTTCGTATTCAGAATTAGTGTTATACCCTTTTGCTTTGACGTTTAGAACTTGAATTGTTTAATGTGTTTTTCATGATTCTAGTTTTGATGTTGATTAATTGATATATAGTTATAATTACACATATTTTATACTAGCTGACACCATACTACGTAGGTACTGCATTTTTTTGGAAATTTATCTATTATTTTATACACACCTAGTCCTGACAATAAAAAATGTCTTTAATGTCAGGAGACGATGATTTTGCCAATGAATCGTAGACTGGAGAATACACGAAGACTATAGTTTCTTCTCTTTACTAATAACACTTTTAAAAGCGTGTGCAAATAGCCATATTTAGAACACGCAACATGAGTACAATATTACTACCTGATTACATTTAATTCGACCAGTGTAGTACTCTCTTATATGTATAAAAAGAAATTAATCGCTGAAATATGCATATACGTACCTATTTGAAATATGCAAGCATAACTCTCGTACTACTACACAACTGGATAATTCTTTTTTGTGTTCGTTTTTATTAAGACCAAGTTATTTAAAAAAAATAATAAAACGAATATCGATACATTTACGAAAATTAATATACAATATAGTACCGTATAGTATAGAACCGTCAAGGTCAGCTTGTTTTTCTTTTTTTGTACAATTTTTGATAAGTTAAAGTCAAACCAAATACAAAGGTCAGAAGGCAATTAAGTAATCTATCGTTAAATCATAATTACGTAATCCGTTGTTTTATATTTTATTAGTTTAACTTTTTTTATAAAATGGGCGTTGTTCGTGTTTCTTAATATAGTTTTAATTACAATTTTTAACTCAACATCTACTTATTATTAGAGATATGAAAAGGCATTTACTTATCTAATACCGCTTTTTCCAAGATATATAATAGCTTTTTTTTTTCATATAACTAGATTGGCAAACAAGCGTACGGCTCACCTTATGGTAAGCGATTACCGTAGCTTATATAGACGTCTGCAACAACAAAAGCATCGCAAGAGCGTTGCCGACCCTATCCCCAATTCCCCCCAGTAGCTCTGGTTACCTTACACACCAACAGGAACACAACACTTCTTGAAAACAGTGTTATTTAGCTGTGATTTTCTGTAAGATCAAGGTACTAACCTCAGTCGGTTTGCTCCATATTTTGAGCAGGTCCTGCTGTGCCCTACCTCAGTTAACTAAAAATGCTTATTTAAATAGCCATTTAGTTCAGTAATTGAGTTTTAGTTTCCTAAGTGTTTAAAATCTGATTAATTAGTATTTACTAATAAAAAGACGATACAATTATGGTAAAGGATTCTTTAACTCAATAACCTCTCAAAACTCTATCAAACACCAATCAATTTCATTCAATCAAATGTACCTACTAAACAAAGTAGACGAAGAATTTAATACATTATACCGTACCGTTTGACCGTATCTTCAAAGGAATATATATTAATATGATCTTCGATTTTTCAGTGAGGCTATTAAATGAAATATTCTTTGACAGTTTGACCCTTTGAGACGAATATGCCTTTAATATATTTAATATAAGTGTCGTAACGCTGTATGGGAAAAAGTATTCATACTTTTATATTGAATAACCGTCAAAAGAGTTAATTGTATATTACCATATTATTTTAAGAAAACATCTTATATTATTTTATTTTTTCATCAAGCAACATCATGACAAATATAATATTACAAAAGTGTACATCGGTATTTTGACAATTGACTACTTTTTATGTATATTCGCTAAATGTAATAAATGTTTTGCAAGTAATTTTTACTTATTTTATTAATTAACACATAAAGTTGTTAATTCTTTGTACTAATTTAATTTAAAAAAAGACAACATTGTCGTTTTCAAAATTACATTTTATATTTTAAATAAAGCAAGTTACTAAATTTTCGCTTCATACCGAACATTTATCAACCAGGCCTTATTTTGCTATAACTCCAAATCCCCTATCGCGCTTCAAAATAAATATTTTATAGCGCTATCAAAACGGATATCTTGTAATTGCTTGCCGTATCTTTTCTTGTATCTTTCTTTCTTATACCCTACAAATTATAGCCTTATATTATATTATTCAGAGTATTAATCCAGGAAGGGAATCAAAAACAAAATTCTTAGTACCTGAGACTAAGGTATAGATACAGTTTAAAAATGAATTTTAGAGAAATTCCATTCATTTAACTTGAAATTTAAAAGAAAACGTAGCTGAGACTTACGTATCTTATTACGTATTTATTAAGACATCGATTTTTAAACTCATTTCAGACAAAAATACCAACTTAAATGTTATATTGATAGTATTTAAGCTATTTTTAAAGTTACTACAGTAAATACATTATTAATATATATTCGTTATTTCGAGCCTCGTTAAACACGTGACCTAATAAAGTTTGCCACGATTGTCAACCGAGTAAAACTTAACAAACAACAATGTACGGTTAAGCTTCACGTTTCTGTATAAATTCCTAACATTAATGCAGGAATTCCGTGCCAATACTCTTGTTAAACTACTTCGACTTGACCGCTCTACCTTAATCTACATTCGTGACCTA
Source organism: Melitaea athalia (assembly GCA_905220545.2). Taxonomy (NCBI): domain Eukaryota; kingdom Metazoa; phylum Arthropoda; class Insecta; order Lepidoptera; family Nymphalidae; genus Melitaea; species Melitaea athalia. Next base: position 6,556,584 of record HG992193.1, read on the forward strand.
AATTATAACACCATATAAGATATGCACACACCTTTACTAAGACACTTGCCTTACCAAACTATAGTTATACACGTATTTATTGACAATTAATTGTTCTAAATACATAAATAACTTTAACTGTCTATTAAAGACACTAAACGCGAATTTTTACAATGTTAAAGATACTTCTAACAAAGTATGTCCCAAGGGTACGAAGGAGAAAATCAATCTTCTTAAAGACGGAATTGATAGGTAGTTCCTAGGATTGGAATCTTAGAATTGTTTGAGATAATATAGAGAGGTGAATGAATAAGCGTGGAATTAATGGCTGAATCTCTTAAATCCGATTATGCGATTATATATTATTATTGTATTTAGTAAAATAATAAGGGGATTATGTACTTAACATTAGTTAGTATTGGTAATCAAGTGAAGTAATCTTCGAATTGACATTCTGTCTTCATCAAGCAATTTACCAAACTCATTCGTAGCTTACACTACGCAAATACACCGAATTTCTCACCATAGATAACTTATCTCTGTATTAACGTAGAATAGTAAGGTAGTCAATAGTGAGGAATAAAGTTTTTAAAATATTCGATCGTCAAAAAAAAAACACGAATCAGTATTACAATATATTGAAGTTTATTATAGTTTTTTTACTTAATAAGAAGCAATAAGTAACAGGTTTTTATGTTTGTATTCAATTTTTTTCCGCTTATAAACAAGAGATAGGTATTAGGCTTATCTTTTAATTGATTTGTTAGCTTCTAAAAGTTACCGTTAAAACACGTTACACGTTGCGAGTTATTAAGGATATAGAAACATTTATATAATCTGCTTGTTATGTGAAATTACTTCAAAAGTCTTAACACCATAATAATTGAATGTTTCAGGAGAAATTCTAAGTCTAGAAGATTTCCACCAAACAACGCAACATCAAGCAATTAATTAAATAAAATATCAGTACCTAGTTGGTATTTATACATGACCGCTAGCAGTAAAACGAATTTTTATTTAGCAATAACCAAATACTAAGCGAGCGATCAAAATCTTGCATAACATTTACAATTATTATAGGTACACATATTGCTTGCAATGTTTTTACAGGTTGTTAAATTAATTTTGCAATCGTATTGCACATTGTTATCACTAAACACTATTACTATTAAAAATCTACAAATATTAAAATAACTCTCATTAATGAGTTACCTTAGCTTTTCATGCAATAGTACCTACTAACTACCTACTCTTGGATTTATTTGGGAGAAAATTAGTGTTTTTTCTGTAATTTGTAATCACGCAGATAATAATATAAGTACATGATTTATGCAAAAATTTTATTGTAAAAAGTTATTTTTTATAGATTTTAGGGAATCGTAGTATGTATAAAGAAAAGTTCAAGACAAATGTTTTAAAAATTTTACAACTATATGCTAATAACAACAATTTAAAAATATAAAATAATAATACCACAAAAATAAAATAATAATTATGCATAAAGAAAATACAACAAAAAGAAAAGAAAATGCACAGAGATTAGAAAAAACAAGTAAAAAGGCCATTACCTTTTTTTCTAATCTCGTCCGTCCTGACTAGGACTTGGGAGGAAATTTTTAAATATCGCTTAACATTATTACAAAGATGAAACTGTTTGAAACATTTTAATATCCAGGTTTTGTCCTTGTTGTAATAATGTCTTTCTTATGATGAAATAATCATCAACATCTATTTTGTGATTTAAGATTTAATATTGCTAATTAAGAAACTACCTTACAATATCATCACAAGTATACGTATTTAAAAATTCTCAACTATTTTCATTAACATTTTATTTGAAAATTCATTAATATATATTCAAAAATATGCCACGCGTTTGTAATTAAAGAGAAACATAATTGTACTCGTATCTTTATCTGATATTCGATTTATTCGTAATACAAATAATTCTTTTCTTTCTTTATAGATCTCAAGATTGAAGGCTACCCAACAATGGTCTGGATTCACGGGGGAGATTTCGTCGGAGGCAGCCCAAATAGTGTTAATCCATTCCAACTTGTTTTCAAACAAAAGGTAATATGAAGTACATTTTTATGTTTTGAAATTTTAAATTTAAATGAACAGTTATGATAATTTTATTTTCCCTTCATTTAACTAACTCAATCATAATTTCATATTTCAGGTAATATTTGTGTCCGTGGCGTACCGTCTAAATATATTCGGCTTTTTTTCGACATTGGATAACGAATCTCCTGGAAACTTTGGCTTGTTAGATCAAGTCGCAGCGTTTACCTGGGTAAAAAATAACATACAAAGTTTCGGAGGAGATCCGGAAAACGTTTGTTTGTTTGGACACGACGCTGGTGCTGTGAGCATTGGGCTTCATTTAATATCAACTTCTTCTTCCGGATTATTTCAAAAGGCTATTGCCATGAGCGGTAATGTTTTGTCGCCGGAAACAGTTAATATTGCGAGAAATCAAATGATTACTGTCGATAAAGTAGCCTCAGCGTTCAGTTGTTTTCGAAAGCCAACTTTTCAATTGCTAGACTGTCTTCGACGGGTTAACTACCAAGCATTACTGGATATCGGCGAACCTTTATCTTCATGGAAACCCATCGTGGACAACGGCTTCAGCAATATATCGCAACCGTTTCTAACAGACCTACCAAGTAGATTGTTTCAAAATGAAATATTTAGTCCTATACCCATTTTGACTGGTTACACTAACATGGAAGATGCTCTTCTATTAGACAAAGAGGGAAATGAAGATGGCGGTTTAAGTCAAAGAGAATTCGATGTGATGCGTGAAGAAGTTATTCTTTCAGACATAACAGTGGACAACAGTTCGTGTTTTACAAACCAGCATCATATACAAGATGCTGTAGCATTTTTCTACAAACCTATACCGCCGACAACAAATGAGACTATACTGAGGAAACAATTTTTAGACTTTTATACTGACAAAGTGTATGGGGCCACTACTTATCAATTAGCTAAATATTTGAGTAAACTCGCTCCCGTCTATCTTTACCGATTCGATTTAAAACCATTTTCTGACGTAGCCAACGAAAATATACCAGATTGGATTGCAGTACCTCACAATTTCGATTTGATTTTTACCTTTGGAATGCCCCATTTGGCACTGCCTGAAGATTTAACAAAATGGGATTACAGAGATAAGAGCATATCGGATATCGTTATGAAAATGTGGACGAATTTTGCTTGGTATTCGAATCCGACAAATTCGGGTGTAATTATTCAGTGGGACACATTTGAAATCGAGAGACCTGGTTTTTTCATCATCGATCGACAAAACTTTACAATGAGTACGCCACAGACAGTAAATTACAAGGCATTCGAATTTTGGACGGATTTCTACCCTAAAGTGGTAGCGATAGGTACAAAATGCTGTAAAGATGAACTAGATGATTCTGGTTCTGATTCATTCTTAACGAAAAGAATAATTTTAAATCTAGTAATTCTTATCTTAATTTGTATTATTTTGTCGTAAACTTTTCCAAAATAAAAAATAAAAACGATTGTCTAAATTTTTAACATTATTTTTGTATAGTCTATTCATAGAGTTGCAATTTATTTATGAAAAGTTATTCTAAAATCTATTATTATAAATGATCAATATTTATGTATGAAAACTATTATAATAAATCAAGTAAAACGCATAAGTTTTTTTTTTAATTATTCTGTAATTAAAAACACTAATCATAATTTGCGCCACAAAACTAGATATTAGGGAATGCAATCCCGCGGATCCGCAATCCCGCAAATGCGGGATCCCGCGTAAAATTAGCGGGATTAGAAATGCGGGATTACACCTGCGAGATCCGCAAGATTTGCAAGATTTTATTTTTTCCAGCCCTAATTCGCATAACAATGTGTACGGCACGAACAGTGTTGGATTTCGTAGTATAATTATACTATTAGTATGTAGTATCGTATAGCACGGATACTACGCGAAAATACCATAATTTTACCTTCAGGTCGATTGACTTCATTTATTACATACATACATATAATCACGCCTCTTTCCCGTAGGGGTAGGCAGAGACCACTTCTTTCCACTTGCTACGATCCTTACATACTCGTTTCGCTTCGTCCACTTTCATTATTCCTTTCATACATGCTCTTCGGTTTAGGGTACTCTTGACCTGGCCTTTTATTAGGACGTCCCTAATTTGATCTTGAAACGTCCGCCTAGGTCTACCCCTTCCAACACTTCCATTCACACTCGCCTTATACACTTTTTTCGTCAATCGTTCTTCACTCATTCTCTCGACGTGGCCGAACCATCTCAGCATCCCTTTCTCAATTTTTGTCACTACATCTTCTTTCAGACCACATCGTTTCCTTATCTCACTATTTCTTATCCTGTCACTCAGATTAACTCCTATCATACTTCTTAACGCTCTCATCTCAACTGCATTTATTCTGCTTTCATGTTTCTTCTGCCATACCCAACTTTCACTTCCATACATGAGTGTCGGAACCAACACCCCCCTATGCACAGCCAAACGAGCCTTGTTAGACACCTTTCGACTGCTCATAAAGGAGTGCAAAGCTCCATTCACCATGTTTCCTGCATTCACTCTTCTTTCAATATCACTCTCACACTTTCCATCTCTTGTAAACTTTGAACCCAGATATACAAACTCATTCACCTGTTCTATTTGTTCATCCCCAATCACGATATTGCAATCTGTCACTGTCTCATCTCTTTCAAACACCATCACTTTCGTCTTCTTTACATTCATCTTCATTCCCTTTCTAACAAAAGCTCCATTCATAGCAGTTACCATCTCCTGTAACTCCTCGGCCGAGGACGCAAGTAATACTTGGTCATCAGCATAGAGAAGACATTTGACGAGTAACTCATTCATTCTCAACCCACTTTCATTCTCTTTTAGCTCTGCCAAGCAATTGTCCATGAACAGATTAAACAGCCACGGTGACGCTACACATCCCTGTCTAACACCTTTTTCGATATTAAACCATTCAGTGTACGCCCCGTTTATCCTTACACAAGCACTAGAATTTCTATAAAGAGATTGCAGTGCTCGTATGAGGATACTGCTCACACCGTACCCGGACAATGCTGACCACAATTCATTCCTCACCACTCTATCATAGGCCTTTTCTAGATCTACGAATGCGCAATAGACCTTCTTGTTTTTAGCCAAGAACTTTTCGGCTATGCACCGCAAAGAAAAGACCTGATCCGTACATCCCATTCCCTTCCTAAATCCCGCTTGTGCATCCCATACTTTTTCGTCTGTTTCATTCACAACCCTTTCAATCAACATTTATCTTCATTTATTGGTCGAATCATTTTGTTTTTTTATTCTTTACCCTTCAATATAAAGGAATTATTTATCAGGCAAAAACCAAACAGTCGTCAAGAAGCTTGGTGATTCTCTATGTAGTTGATTTACCAAGTAATTTCTATACTGGTTGGTGTACGTAGTATACAAATTCCTTGGTTTTTTACTATCTATCGGTCGTTTGACAAAGTAGGATGGATGTATTTTATGTATGAGTGTGAGTGAAGTAATGATATGATATGGCACAGCAGGAAATTTACTGCTCAAATATGGAGCAGCCCGACTGGTACCTCGACCTTACAGAAGATCACAGCTAAATAATACTGCTTTCAAACAGTGTTGTGTTCGTGTTGGTGAGTAAGGTGACCAGAGCTCCTGGGGGGAATTGAGGATAGGGTCGGCGCCGCGCTTGTGATGCTTCTGTTGTTGCAGACGTCTATAAGCTACGGTAATCGCTTACCATCAGGTGAGCAGTACGCTTGGTTGTCTACCTAGTTATATATTTTAAAAAATGTACCTACAAATCAATTTTAGATTACCGCAAGTCGGCAGTCGGTATTCGAAAGGACAGTTTTCGCTTTTTTATCAAAAAATCGACGAAAAACGAAACGTTAGTATAGTTTTATTTTATTTTTTTTGACTTTAATTCACATAAAATAATTTAGATTTTTGTCATTATTTCTAATCAAAATATAATTATACTATTTGTTTCTTCTAAGTAAATTATATTGATTCATTTACTGGCTTCGAAAATAATTTTGTGGACTAATAATTTTAAAATATTGTACAATCCTGCAAATCTTGCGGATCCGCGGGATTAATGGTCTCAATCTTGCGGATTGTCTTTTGGGTGCTGGATTGCATTCCCTACTAGATATAGACTAAACAGCAGAAATAAGAGGTTTAATAAGGCTAGTTTTGATATTTTGTCATTATCAGACTTTGTTGTCATCCAATATTGAACAACTATCTTAAATCTTTAAAGTTATGTTTCGAATATTGACGAAAATAATGAAGTGCCTAAAATAGTTTGGAGCGCAATATCACATTAGTCTGATTAAAACAATATTCTAAATTTTATGTTATGATAATACAACCTCTATATTTCTTAAGTATACGAGACACCTCTTACAGCTTCACCTGTTTTCTGTGTTGCTCCTAAAGCGAAAGGCTGTGGTAGTAAATAATGGCTAACACAGCTGTAGTTTTTTCGAAGTAGGAATTCGTTGCGGAACATATATCTATATCATTAGCTCGTATCTTTTCTTTTTTTACGTCAGATATCTTTATCACCAAACTATAAAAAAGCCTTTATTTTATTTAGCTATCAATAAAAATTTATAGTAAAATGTTGTACTTTGTAATTGGCAAGTTTTGCAAAAGCTTCGTGATTTAGAAACATTATTCATGAAACTTGGTTGTTCGAACGTCAACGTACCGATAAAGACTACAAAGGAAAATTATGTTTCTAGGACTAAGTTTTCTATTTGTGTTATGACGAAAATAGTAAGCTGTATTTTTATCAGGTAAGAAAAACCAGCTTTACATATTTCTACCAAATTGTGTTTGCTCGCAAACGAAAAAAAAACCGACTTCAATTATTTCGCTAAATAATATAACGTAAGTAGACGAAAATGATGAAAAATGGATGAAGCGAAACAAGTATGTAAGGATCGTAGAAAGTGGAAAGAAGTGGTATCTGCCTACCCCTACGGGAAAGAGGCGTGATTATATGTATGTATGTAAGTAGACGAAAAAATAGTCAAGAAAAATATCAAAGATTACTCAAAACGTAGTCATCAGATCTCGATCAAATTTAAATGGGACCACAAGAAAAGCATCCGTTTTCGACTAAAACAAGAATCATCGAAATTCTTTATAAATAATAAACTGCTACCCTAGTGGAAAAAGTAGTAATCAGATCTCGATCAAATTTAAATGAGACTACATGACAAGCATTAACTTTCAATTAAAGTAAGGATCATCAAAATCGGTAAATCCAATGAAAAGTTATGCAGTTTAATACATAGTAGGATTAGTAGGTGACGAAAAAAATAGTCAAGTAAATACGGATTATTAGATACTAGCTGTGCCCCGCAGTTTCACACACATAATTTGAAAAAAAAATAGCCTATATATAGCCTTCCTCGATAAATGGGCTATCTAACGCTGAAAGAATTTTTCAAATCGGACCAGTAGTTTCTAAGATTAGCGCGTTCAAACAAACAAACAAACTCTTCAGCTTTATCTATACTAATATATAAAGCTGAAGAGTTTGTTTGTTTGTTTGTTTGTTTGATTGTTTGTTTGTTTGTTTGTTTGTTTGAACGCGGTAATCTCTGGAACTACTGGGCCGATTTGAAAAATTCTTTCAGTATTAGATAGCCCATTTCTCGAGGAAGGCTATAGGCTATGTATCATCACGCTAAGACCAATAGGAGCGGAGTCCACGCCGACGAAGTCGCGCGCAGAAGCTAGTTATATTATACGAGTAGTATAGATAACTCGAAAAGTACTAGTCAAATCATAGTTAAATTTAAATGGAACCACATGAAACGCAACACCTTTCAGTTAAAAAAAATCATCGAAATCGGTCCACCCAGTCAAAAGTTAACATACATTTAAAAAAATACACACGAATTGAGAATCTCCTCTTTTTATAACGGCGGTTAAAATAAAAAAAGTGTGTGTGTCAGCTCCGACGCACGACTGGCGTTTACTCCTTCAGATCGACTGTCTAAAATCTAAATAGGTACAAAAAAGGCTTAGGTACAAGTCTAAGAAAAAGATTGAAACTAAAAATAAACGAATCAAATAACGCCATCTATCGATGATACTTTACGACGAGATGGCGTTATTAGAAAACCAAAACTACCCGTATATTCATTGTACTCTGTGACCAAAACTTCGTTACGCCTTCAGACTTTACGCGGTAGATGGCGCTACGAGAAACGTAACGAGGTCATTCGTTCAGTCGAATTTACTCCTCATATTTTTTTGCATACTGAGGCCTTGTATGAAAATCGATTCTTAAGAAGTAAACTCCAATAAATTCCAAAAATAAATAAAGGATATAATCTGTAAAAAATTTCAATAATTTATTTTATTTTATTTTTTTCTTGTCCTTTCTCAGACTAGAATATCTGTATACCAAATTTCATTTAAATCTGTTGAGTAGTTTTGGTGTGAAAGGGTGACAGATAGATAGACAGACAGATTGACAGAGAGAGACAGACAGACAGAGTTTCTTTCGCATTTATAATATTAGTATGGATTATAATTATTTATAATAAAGGTTATCGTTTGTAAATAAATGAAGAGGTCGATACAGATAAGAGCCAAAGTATAAAATAACAATATTCCAACATGTAGGCATTTAATATACTCGTACCTACACATTATCATATATTTACACTTACACTTACATGCTATATGAATATGCTCAAGTTTTGACAATACCTTACACTTTTCTGCCATTTTTTTGAATTGAGAAACTTGAGCCTGTCCTCTGTGTCCTTCGTCTATTATGCGTATGAATACATATTTACATGGCGCGACTTAGAATGTCTGTTGTTTGCTCTGGTTAATTAGTTATGCTTAGACACTAAAATACTTTTATATTAGAATAATATATAAGGTTCCGCAGTGACATCGAAACTGGATAAAGTCACATGCAGCATGTCTTTATTTTTGTTTTTACTGTTAAACTTTGAACATGCTTTCTCCATATAAACTTTTACGTTGTCATATTTCACACTTATCTGTGTGCGTAATAAGCTTAAAATAAAGTTTAAAGCTGTCCTTTTTATTTTAATTACGAACAAGAGATAAAAAAATTAATCTAAAAATAGAATTTAGTAATCCATACTAATATTATAAATGCGAAAGTAACTCTGTCTGTCTGTCTGTCTGTCTCGCAATCACGCCAAAACTACTGATCAGATTTAAATAAAATTTGGTATATAGATATTTTAGAGCCTGGGAAAGGACATAGGCTACTTTTTAATGCGGAAAAAAGGGTGTAAGGGGTTGAAAGGTGGGAATGAAAATTTGTATGGAAGCGTGTTCGTGTTTCGTAACTGTCAAACATTTAATGTTCATCCCGTGGATATGGTAAAGTCTCCCCTAAAATTAAAGAACGTATTAAAATAAACGTTTCGAATCGACAACATATATCCACAATATACGGAAAGTGGCGTATTATAGATTTTAAAAATGTATAATAATGTCTAATGAAAACGGATTGACATAATTTATATTGGTTGTCAAATATATGCGTGCGTTCAGAAATTTATTTAGTGTAAACTAAGGAAAATATATCAAGCTACTAAAAGCTATAAAGTATTTATATAATATATTGACTTTAACTGGTTTGACAGAATAATCTGGAATGTTTCAATGAGACCAATCAATTGAACGGTTTTTTTTTTGTATTTAATTCATTTTTACATTTATCATTTATCGTATATTTAAGTAGCTTGATATATTTTTCTAAGTTTACTCTAAATAAATTTCTGAACGCACCGCACGCATAAATATTTGACAACCAATATTTATTATGTCAATCCGTTTTCATTAGACATTATTATACATTTTCAAAATCTAAAATACGCCACTTTCCGTATATTGTGGATATATGTTGTCGATTCGAAACGTTTATTTTAATACGTTCTTTAATTTTAGGGAGACTTTACCATATCGATGGGATGAACATGAAATGTTTGACAGTTGAAACACGAACGTTATACATCACTAGCTTCTGCGCGCGACTTCCTCGGCGTGGACCCCGCTCCTATTGGTCTTAGCGTGATGATATATAGCCTATAGCCTTCCTCAATAAATGGGCTATCTAACACTGAAAGAATTTTTCAAATCGGACCAGTAGATCCTGAGATTAGCGCGTTCAAACAAACAAACAAACTCTTCAGCTTTATTATATTAGTACCTATAGATAATTCCATTATAGTAGAGGAGACATGAAACATCGATCTTCACTGATCTGATAACTCGATGAGACATATTTTTTATCAAGTATAATTTATAAACAAATATGCCTATGATAACTTGCCTAACGAAAAGTGGTCATAGCTATTATTATTTTTTTTAGGTTTTGCAGGCAAGCCCATATGATTGGTTTTGTAATTACAATATCTTACCTATGATATCAATTTTGATTCGAACAGATCGATGTAGTATCGAATATAGGTATATCTTGACCTACCTGTTCACATCTACTTGCCAGGAGGTAGCCGTGACCAAAAATAAGTAGGCAAGCCTACGTAGGCATATTCTGTGTGTTAAAGACTATCAATTGAGATAACTCATTCGGTTATCATATGAGTGAAGGTGATGAAAAAAAAATTGATTAAAATTATTTAAATTAAAAGTAGCTATGACCACTTTTCGATAGGCAAGTTATCATAGGCATATTTATTTATAAATTATATTTGATAAAAAATATGTCTCATCGGTGAAGGTCGCTCTTCCACGTCTCTTAGACCATTATTTTATAATTTTCCTGTGGCAGGACTACTGGAAGAGATTCCATCATGGGATAAGTAGTGCCTTTGTGCCAGCATTGTTTATAAGTGCTATTTCGTATTGTTTTCCAGTGTAGATAAATTGTTAAATAAATAAATACAAATTTTCATTACAACCTTTCAACCCCTTACACCCTTTTTTCGCATTAAAAAGTAGCCTAGGTCCTTTCTCAGACTCTAGACTATCTGTATACCAAATTTCATTTAAATCTGCTCAGTAGTTTTCGCGTGATTCCGCGACAGACAGACAGACCCAGTTACTTATGCATTTATAATATTATAGCATGGATTATAAACCTGAAAGTTGTTTTGTTTTTTTGTTTTTTTTAAACGCGCTAAACTCAAGAACTACTGATTCGAATCGAAAAATTCCTCTGAGGTGGATAGCCTATTTATAGAGAAAGGTTATGCTTTAAGAAGAGAGAAGGCTATTTTTTCCCTCAAATCAACGCGGGTGAAACCGCGGGCACAGCTAGTTACCTATAAACTAAATTTATTCAAGCTTTTGTTTTCAACTTTAATAGATAAGTTAATTTATTTCATTAAACATTCAATGAATTTACTAAGTAATTTTATCTAAGGTAAACCTCTACGTGTTTACGAATAGGACATAGGCATGTAATTTACTGTATAATTAATAAAACAATGACCTAAACAACCTCGAGTGATGACTATAGCCGTTTTATTTGTTTTTTTTTTAGCATAATAACGGATAAACCAGTTACTTAAGTCCGTGTTCGGAGACTGACGTGTGTTGTATTTATTTGTAAGTATTTCTCATTAATTTGTATTGTTGTTTATTATTGTTTACAAATTTTAAAATATAACTGTTTTTTTAACTATAATAATAATGCGTATTTTTTATTGTTAATTAAATTCCTGATTTATTCTTTAATATTTCCCGCGTATCTCATTAAATATTGGTATGTATTTACAAAGAAAGTGGTTATTCTTTCGTTGATAAAAATTATCGGATACGTATAACGGGAAAACAGTGGTGACTGGGTTTATATATATTTATAATACATTCAAGTAATCATGCAGAATCCGTCGAACCGCGCGATACGACATACATGTAAGATATGAGATAAACTAAAATAATTTAATGGCTAACATACTTTGTTTTTTTGCTTAACATATTCATATGTTAGCCTTTCTTGTTTCATGAATTCACCATTAAATTTTATATTTATTGTTGATTTTTGTTCATTTACAGAACATGGCATTCAGACAAATATTGGTTCTTTTTGTCTCGGTATGGCTTGTGTCGGGTCAAAGGCCTTCATTTGCTGGCACAAAACCAATTGGATACCCCGAGTTAGTAGACAAACCAACGGATCCTCTCGGAAATAGGTAAGTTATATGAGCATATTTATTTTTTCGTTTTCCTTAACGTTACCGACGTTACGTCGAGTATTAATACATTAGTAAATTGTTTTGGTATTAATAAATAGAATAAATTTTTGTGGTATATTTTATGTTGTTATTTAAGTATTTGAAAGAAAATTGAATGTTATAACTATCTGATATAGGTATTAGCCAAAAATATAGTTATTATTTTTAGATATTCTTGCGCATATAACTTTAGAAACAGATTTTTTACTAAAACTCGTTTGTAAGAATCATCCCCAATTCCCCAGTCTGTGTTATCTACACTGGCGGATCCAGGGGGGGTCACGGGGGTCATGACCCCCCCTGGGCTGTGTCCAGGACCTAGGTGGACCACTAATTAAAATTGTTAAACAAGATTTTTGACACAAAATAGGTATTTTTAAGTACATTACCTACATAGATTAATAAAATACCTACCCTTTACCTGTATCTATCATTATAAAATTTAAATTATAACTTCTTTTTACTTGATTACGACTTTGTGACCCCCCCCCTGGCGCCTTGACCATGACTGTGACACCCCCCCCCCCCTGGCGCCAAAGCTGGATCCGCTCTTGGTTATCTACTGGTTTAAAAAGGTCTGGGTCTCTGTCCTTGTGGGTCTCACCACCGTGCCTCGGAGAGCATGTTAAGCTGGTGATCACGGTGGCTAGCATAGACACCCGATAGCGATCGTTAGTCATAGTAGGGAATATAACCACCAGCCGCAGTGGAGCAGCGTGGTGGATTAAGCTTTGATCCTTTTCCTACATGGAGAAAGAGGCCTATCCCCATCAGTGGGATGTTACAGGCTGAATCGTAATAATAAAGGATAAGCACTTGCTTTAGAATAAATATTTCAATATTTCATTGTCATTACCTTAACAATATATTAAAAACACAAAATGTTTGTTTTTTTTTGTTAAAGATTTGGCGAAGATTTAGTTCTGCCCATCGAAGCTAAGGGTGACAGAGATCTTGTGGAGCGCATCAGCAAATTACCAATCGACCAGCAGCCATTTTGGTACATAAACTGGAAAGCTCTTGAAGAACAAAGAAAAAATCCACAAACTTACCAAGAAAGACCCAACTCCTTTGTTGACACGAACGTTAATCAAATCCAAAGTATTCCTACAAATTCTAACAATCTTACCTCTCGATTTGGTAGTGGCACCAGCCAAGCGACAAACGTCAATAATGGAAATAATTTTACCCAAAACAGACAGAACTACAGAATTCGCCATAGGTACTAAAATAAAATAATATTAAGGTTAAATAAAACAATTGTACCAAGTAATAAAACACATTATATTGACTTTTAAATAAATAAAACTTAATTAATACTAAGCGTATTCTTACAGCTAACACCTTAGTTACATCATTTATAAAAGTATCAAAATGCATTCGTTTCTAATAGAATGACTCGTAATATATTTAAAAAAATCGTTTTATTTCGTTCTATTCCTATAACAACCTTCTATATAGGACACAAATTGCATTGAGAATAAAAAAGTAACAAAAAATCCTATCAAAATATTTTGGTTCCAGATTTTAGAGCCTAAATAGCACAGCCCTAGTTTATAATATTATTACAATGTATCAACAGAATTTGTGAAAGTATTTTGTTACTTAGTGTTGTTTATAGTACTCATTTTACTTGAAGCTAATACATAATTGGATGTTTATAACTTTACAAATTCTATTTCAATAACACTGTTTGCCATAAATTAGTAGTTTTCCTAACTATATGCGCATTGATACAAATTGTACGTCGGTTGACATTTTTAATGAACCAACTATTGATAAATACAAAATAAGTAATAAAAAAAAACTATAAACCGCCTATACTGTAACTGTACATGGACAAACTTAGAAATAGGTAGTAAATAGGTACTATTTTGAGTTTGCTTTCAGTAAAATTACTTAGCGTAGTATACAGCCAGTATCTGATGACAACTTAGGTTGAAGAATTGATGACACTGATATACATAAACAAATTTAAAATCTCTCAAATTATCATATCAGAGTTAAATATAGATTGCATAAACTTTGATAGATCACATGTTTTTTTTAATGTTTTTAATATAAACATAGATTTAATTTGTGGGCAAACAAAACATGGTTTCCATAATCTATTAGTTTTTTATGGAAGCGTTATTTCAGTCGACAAAATAAACCAGTCGTGCAAACTATCCCAAGTATATATTGGAAAACATGCTGTATTTATAATATACAAAATATCAACCTTGCATAGTAATTAGTAATTAAATTTTACATTGTAAATCAAAGGAACTTTTTACATAGATAAATAATTCTAAGACGGAAGAAGCAATGGTTTTATATTTCGTTGGATATCAAGAACAAATATAAGTAATTGACACGACGATATCGTCGGCGACATGTATCGATATCGGTTGAAAATTAAGTCAAAATATAAAAAATTTAATAACGATATCGTCGCTTAGCCAGACCGACATTGGTTGACAAAAAAGTTACCAATAAAAACGCTCTTAAGGTATAATAAAAAATAAAGTACATAATACCATACTTTTGGTATCGTTGATCACACATTCACATACAAAACGTTACACTGTCGTCTATTTACGTTGCCGTGAGCAAAAACATAAGTACAATCATCACAAACCATTCACTCTTTACATAACATTAGGGTGGATTTAGACCAAACGAACAAAGAGCTAGAGCTAGAACAAGAGCATTCTTTCTTGATCTCTGTAAACGAAAACTCGTATTCAGCGTTTACATAAAATGCTCTAAGCCTGTTTACACTAAAAGAATTTGATGTAGTGGGGATAGAATGAGCATTCGCT
Organism: Melitaea athalia; assembly: GCA_905220545.2. NCBI lineage: Eukaryota > Metazoa > Arthropoda > Insecta > Lepidoptera > Nymphalidae > Melitaea > Melitaea athalia. Next base: position 6,571,641 of record HG992193.1, read on the forward strand.
CATCTGATGTAAATCGACCCTTACAAATATTGAATGTAAATATTATCGTACACAGCAGATTTTATAATTTATCAACAAAAATTAAAGTTTTCTTCTAAAAAATCAGCAATGTGACTTCGATTTAATTCGTTAAATAAATCACAGCAGACAGCTGCCAAATAAGATTTACTGTTTCACATGAAACCGATCTGTCCTTTTGTAAAATCAATATCCAAATATAATAAATACTTGAACAGAATAAATAATTTGGGAAAAAATAAAAGATATTTTTTCGATATAATATCGTACGAAATGAGTGGAAATCAATCCAAAACAATAGAATAAGCTTTTGCGATAAAAAAACTCAAAAATTAAAACAACAGATATATTATCTCCATTTCTTTCGTATTACCGCGCGATTATCTCTAATACGCAAATAACCAAGATGGCGACTGTTAGTTTGTTTATCTTTGCTGATCCACTCGTGTTCGTTGTTGAATGTAGTTTAACACTCTTGTAGTTACAGGATTTCTCTGATGCGTCGTTATTTGATATTTCGGTGTAGTTCGGATAATTCTGTATCTGGATAGGCTAGAGAAAAAATAATAATTTCAGTATTTAAGTCTTATCAAAAATAAAAATCTTACACAAGAAAAATGTCCGAGTGATCAAAAAACAATTTTTTTTTCTAAACATTTACGACATTTTTTATAAGTAGTTACGCAAATAATAATCCTACTGTATAACAACAGGTAAATACACTAAATAAAAAATACAAAAGTTTAAATGGATTTTTGTATCTTTTACCAGTTTTACCTAACTACGCGCCTACTACGCATTTACCTAACGCGCGTTGGCGCAACGGTCACAGCACTGGTTTGTGGCGGTTGTGCTAGCGATTGCGGGTTCGATCCCCGCACATGGCAAACATTTGTATTGGCCATACAGATGTTTGCCGTGGTCTGGGTGTGTGTGTGCAGTCCTTGTGGGCCTCCCCACCGTGCCTCGGAGAGCACGTTAAGCCGTCGGTCCCGGTTGTTATCATGTACACCTGATAACGATCGTTACTCATAGAAGGGAATATATCCACCAACCCGCATTGGAGCATCGTGATGGATTAAGCTCCGATCCTTCTCCTACATGGGGAAAGAGGTCTATGCCCGGGAGTGGGATATTACAGGCGTACCTAACTACGTGCTAACTACTGATTCAATTGTAATGACGCTTGGTATGTAAAAAGCTTTAAGGTTTCAGAAATAACGCAGGTATAACCGCAAGACACAGCTAGTCCTACATACCTATATGTTCAATTAAACATGTCAATTATATGTATAGCAGAGATTTCTAATTACGTAGCGTAAATTACAACGGATCTGCTGACCTTTGACGTATGTATACATTAGTGACCCGTAAATTACGTGAAATTAATCATAAGTGTCAGAAATTGAATATAAGTTAAAACCATTTATCACAGGAAATTTATTCATTTATTTATTTAATAATTATTAATGAGTAACTTTTGTTTATTTACTGTATATAAAATTTCACTGATTGATATTATTTATAGAAATAAAAATAATTAAAATTATAGTTAAATTATACTTTAGGTTTTCTAAATGAATTTTATCCATTGTTCTTCAACTTTTTAGTTTTTTGTGTAATTTTAACTTAAATCGATAATTATAACTAGGCTATTTTATTTCAAAAGATTAAATGAATAATAGATAAAATTTTAATCTTTCAAATTTCTATTTACATTTATATTGCTAAATTTCTATACTGAATACTTAAAAAACTTACCGCTCCCCAGCTATCGTCCCGTTTCTTACAGAACGTCATGTGCCATCCGCTATATAGAGTTTTTTCTATCTGTTCGGTCAGTAAAGATTCATGCCACGGCATTTCATTCAAGTGCGCCATGAATGTCTTGTTGCGGAATTCTAATGGTTCCTTGATGACTAATTCCTCTGTAAGCAAAGAAAATGAGTTGTAGTTAGGTGCTAAGAAAAGAGATAAGTAAGTATAAGATATCAATATACAAGATTCATCAATAGATAAAATTATATCGAGAAAGCAAATTGTATTTTCGTAATTTCAATCAATTTATTATTATTTTTGTATGTAAAATGAGACACCTACTCGTATACTAAGGAAAACGAAATTACCAACAAACAAACATGCAAAATATCCATTTTGAATCGTTCAAATGAAAATAACAATCACCATGAAAGATTAAAAACTAACATTGTTATATTTTTAAAAGAAATTAAGAAATATATCATGACAAAATAAAGTAAAACTATCTATACTATATTATCTCTATATCTATACTAATATAATAAAGCTGAAGAGTTTGTTTGTTTGATTGTTTGTTTGTTTGTTTGTTTGTTTGAACGCGCTAATCTCAGGATCTACTGGGCCGATTTGAAAAATTCTTTCAGCGTTAGATAGCTCATTTATCGAGGAAGGCTATAGGCTATATATCATCACGCTAAGACAAATAGGAGGGGAGTCCACGCCGACGAAGTCGCGCGCAGAAGCTAGTATACAATAAAAATGAATCGCTGAATGTGTTGCTAAGCGCAGATCTCGAGAGTGGCTGAACCGATTTCGCTAATTCTTTTTTCATAATATTCCTTGAAGTACGAGGATGGTTCTTACGGAGAGAAAAATTTAAAAAATTATATAAAAATATAAAATATAAAAATTTTTTATATTCCCATACAAGATTCGTAATAATACTTAAAAGTCAATTTGAACTTTAATACCACCACCAACCATACCAACCATAAAGTTTCAATGTTAGTGGAGGGGTTCCGGGAAGGATAAGTATTTAAATTAAAGAATCGACTGTTAGGCGGCACGAAGTTCGCCGGGTCAGCTAGTTTATTATAAAATATAATATATGTACTGAACATTATTCAGCATCTTGTTTTATTGTAAATAGCGCCATCTATTATATATGTTGTGAACTTACTCATCAAACCGACGCCTTGATCGTCTCCTTCATAACCTGCTGGGTCCACAACGCGATCTTTTGTAAAAGCTTCCAACTCTGTAGGTAAGTTTTCTAAATATCTGTAAGAAAAATAAGAAATTAGTGCAATACTATCGTTATAATTCATATATATCTATCTCGTATTTTGCTTTCAAATTTGTTGTTTAAAAAATGATAAAACACTATTTAATAGTTTTTTGGAAAGTATAGTATGTTTTAGGTTCTTTTTTTATAAATTCGTTAACAATGCGAATATCGTTACCATTGTTTAGATTCTAACGTGAAAACATTATTTTAATAACTATACCTAGGTATTTATTAGGTACCTACTAGATGGCCCGGTGAACTTCGTATCACCTACGTATATTTGTAAAAAATATACACAAGACACTTTCTGAACGCACCTATAAATATTTGACAACTAATTGACAACGTTTTTGACAAAAGACATTAAATTTCCCCGCTAGGAACATTTTGTATTGGAAAATTAAATCGTCGTTTTTAGTATTTTCCGTTACATATTATGTATGTTTCTCACCGTTTAAACTTTTCCTAAACTTCCACAAACATTTCAAGATGAAAATTAGCCAAATTGGCCCAGCCATTCTCGAGTTTTAGCGAGACTAACGAACAGCAATTGATTTTTATATATAATTATATAGATTAAGTATAAGTTTCATTTGATCTTTTTGTAACAGAGTTTTATTGATTTAAATACAAGAACGCGACTTATCATAAAACCCTAATAAGCTAGAGACTAATAGATTATGTGAAAAACTTACCCTGAAGACAAAAATATGTTCTCAACTTGCATCATATTCAATCCATAGAACTCTTTAACTCCAAACGTTTGGAAGAACTCAACAACTGGAGTCATGGAGTAACAGCCGGCTAGTTCAGTTCGCGGGTAGTATAATATGAATGATAAACACATTTCCTGAAAAATAAAGAAATAAAAATATAAATTAATTATTCATTAACTATGATTAAATAAAAATATCAACTTCAATAATCTACACGATTTTAAGAAGAGATATTTATTGTATTAAGTCTAAACAACAGAAATTTCAATAAAAAAAAAAAAAATACGAAACTAAAGAAAATTGTGATTGATCATCAAAATGTACAGATACAATTATAAGAAATTTATAAATTTTGGGTAGTCTGGAAGAGATCGCTATTTAGTGATAAGACCGCCCATTGCACTAAATGTATTATTTTAATATTAAGGTTTGCTATGTAAGCTAGTTTTAGTTGCAATAAAGATGTTTATTATTATTATTATTTTGTATTTAATCTCGGCTAGTAACCACTAAGCCGGGTAGTCGATGACACGGGCCTAAGCCAAATGTACATTGACGGGTTAGCAAATAAAGTAAGTATTGTTAAATTTATATACAAGGTCAGGGTGGCATATTCCGTCTATGGGGCGTAACCGTCTACTTGAAATTATGCTCGTTACAGTCGAGTTGCAGCGTTTGTAGAAGTGTCGGTAACACAGCATTACTTTTAACTTCAAATAAAATTCCTTAGAAGGCGGTAGTCGCTATAAAAATGGGTTAAAACAGTCTTCAAAGTTCAGTTGCTTTTTTAAAGTGTAATGTGAGTGTCACACGCTGCTGTATTTTCGAAGGTAAGTTTAAAATTATGCAACTTACAGTGTTGAATGAATTCTATATTTATAGTGTAGGGTCCTTGTAAAGGTTTCGTGTATTCTTTTGCAAGATAACGCTGCAAATGATTAGATTATTCAACGTAACAAATTTATACCCTCGAAATCGTTAAGTGCATAATTCCGTCTATTTTGAATGGGGCTAGATCGTCATATGTCGAATTTGCCCCATTTCAGAGATCGTAAACCTTTTTTGTCCCAACTTTTTAAAAGAGAACCATTCAATATTCAGCATATGTACTTACTTGGAGTTCAAAGAAAGTTCCTTTGAAAGAGAATTTATATTATATAATTTTTGTAACCGTTACAGAATAATCGCCACCATGATCAATTTTGAGGACATTTCTTCTGAATTTGTTTTTTTTTTTAAATGATCACAAATAGTCGTTATATGTATATATAGTGAATTTAGATAATTCGGTTGATACTAAATTGAATTAATTAAATTGTTTCAGTTCAACTAGACGTCGCCGTCATTCATTATGGTACGTAGGTACATATACAAGACGTACAAATAGAGGTGCTTATGATAAAAATCAACTACGTGAAGCCGTATTAGCAGTGCGTAATGGTACCTTAAGTGGTTACAAAGTTGCACAAGTATACAAAATTCCAAAATTGACAATAATGGACCACGTACATAAAAAAGACGCTCCAATATGGTTGGGAGGAAAACCACTCTATCTTCCGAAGTTGAAATGAATCTTGCATCCTGTCTTCATATTGTGGAAACATATGGCTTTGGATTGTAGAAGTGTTAAATATGGTTGGAGAATATAATTATGACTGATTGTTAACTTTATTAAGACTAAAATACCATTTGATTTTGACAGGTTTTAAGTTTGTTACTGAATTAAAACTATTTACGATACCAAATGTGTATTTTTATTATATGAAGGTACCTTAACTTTATCCAGATAATTACATATTTTTCTGTGTGCTTTTATCTTAAGTTTGCTAAATTAAAGTGTTTATTTCATCCGCGACGTCGTCAGCATAAATTTGTTTATCTCACAAGAATATTACGGGAATGAACATCATATATGTTAATTTTAGATGATTTTAAACATGTAAGTTACATAAATAACATGATTGCACTCTATCACCCAACTCACTCAAATCGAATATAATAAAGATAGTTAATAACGCTCCATTAAAATATGTTGACTACCCCTGCTTCTTTAGATATGCCGAAATAGCCCCGAAAAATAATTTTTACCTATTTAACCTGATAGAGACATTATTTTTAAAGTCATAAAGCACAGAATTGACTGTCTCTTACGAACGCATGTCATTATTACGTGTTTCTTTAAAACAACTAAAGATTTCAATGAATTCTTCCAGTATGACGGATTTTCCCGATTTAGAAGAAAAAATCCGTCTACTGGTCAAGTTTTAAAAAAAGTTGTATATTCTGGTACTGGTAATAGTTTAATTAAATAAGATCACTGTATTTGAAAGCTTACAACATTGTTATTTTCATTAGACCATCACATTGATCATAAATCAAAACGTTCATCGGATACGGGCACTCAAATGTAAGTCGAAAAAAAACTATGCCGGAATTAGCCACCCTGACCTCACTTTATTTTATAAGCTGTGGTGTGATAGTTTATATAAGTATTAGGCGTTAGTCAGATTGGTTGGGGTCACTTTGGAGAAATTTTCTTACTAATCTGCATGTATTTAGAATTGCTGCTTTTTGTAATAACCTGTAAGTGCTCGCTGGTAATTTTAATGTATGTAGAGACGCATGTAGTTGGTTAGGTATATTATTATAAATTAATCTGAATTTCAACAAAAACAGTGCAATAGAAAATTTGACTGCACGCAGTTTAATAGAACTAACTCAGTCAACTAAACAAGGAGATGACCAAGCTTTTAAGTTGTTACCTAAATTGCCAGCCAATCATTCAAGTTTAGTCAAAGACAATAAACCCCTGACCCAAAGTCGACCCTAACGAAGTCTACTAACAACTGTGATCCACAATTAGCAAAACTTAAGCTTTAAATTACATATAGTTAACATTAATTCAGGCTTGAGTAAACTGATCTTATTTACAAACAGTAAGTACTATAACAAAAAAAGTGTGTGTGTACTTATGTACGCACGTAAGAAGTTATACTTCAAGCGTATAAGAGTATAAAATTCTTCAAAAAAAAACCTACCACTTAATAATTAGACAATAAATACACAACGCCTTCTCTTAGAAATGATAAAGACTACTTTCTTGTTTTAGTCCACAACGCCATCTCTTAGAAATCATAAAGACTACTTCCTTGTCTGCAAAACTAGCGGCATCTATTCATGCATGCTTGAACTACTTCGTATCCACACGCGCATCGTAATAATTTACTCTCATCATAACGCGCCAAAAGAAGTATAAAATATAAATAAAATAAAAAAAAATAAAAATAGTAGTTTATGCAACTGTCATATAATGAAGGGTATTAAAACACGAGTGTGAGTTTATGAAACGAGCGCAGCGAGTTTCATAATAGTAACGAGTGTTTTAATACCCTTGTTATATGCAGTTGCATACACTACTTTATCTTCACTAATGCAATTAATCAACCAACAAGAGTAAAAGCTGACAATAGTTTATTTATAATAATTGTTCAAAGGACAATGCCCATTTTCTATGAAGCCGTGCTCCGGTACGTGCTTTGACGTGTTCAGACAATTCATATATTTAAGTATCCTTTATTAATTGAAAATATATTTTTAATAATATTCTAAAATTGATTAAAGCCGTGTTTATACTTTAATTAAAAAATATATTTTATTTGTATTCCGGGTTTGTGCTGTCAAAACATATTAAATATAAATACCAAGTCGGAAACGCAACTATAGAAATAAACGCTTTTTTTTTTATTAAATTATAAACCCCAACACGACCAGAAAATTGACATATTAAAGTTTTCTTTATTAATTAAAACTAGATTTTTAATAATAGTCTAAAAGTGATCAAAGCCGTGTTTTATAGTTTAATTAAAAAAAGCATTTGTTTGTATGGTTGCTATGACGACTTGCTATTTATAATTAATCTATTTTGACATAACAAACGCGGAATACAAATAAAATATTAAATTAAATTCACGCGTACGTGTATTGTCATTTGTCACAGTGATTTTTCCGCCATTAAAATCTAACCAATGAGAGCGCAGCTGCGCGCATGCGCGCGATGTTATAATGAGATTTTACGATATCGATGTGGATATTATACCATCATGTGAAATTGCTTAAATTGAGTGTTTTGTTGTCTGCGCTATAACAGTAGTAATTATAAGTCAAGTATTGGAAACATAAGTAGAATGTTACAACATTAGTGTAGATAAAAAAAATTATACAAACCTGTGTCGCAGAATATCCTCCCAAAATAGGCTTATCTCTGGAAGTAGTATCGTAAGTACATTCCGTGATCAAAGTATCGCCTTTATAGAATTTTCTTCCGCCAGGAACTATTCGGGACTGCTGATAGCGAGAATCATAAGTATTTTCCTAAAACAAAATTTAAAAAAATATAGCGCCACCTATAATGTAATAACTAAATGTTCTTATAATTATAAAATTTTTGTAGTTACTAGTGTCATCTATTGAAATATTTGCAAACTAATTACAAAATACTTATTACCGCCATCTATAGAAATCTTAATAAACTAATTACAAAATAACTATTAGCGTCATCTATAGAAATCTCGATAAACTAATCACAAAATAGCTACTAGCGCCATCTAAAGAAAAAATGCGATAGCTACATAGTGATTGAGTTTGAAATAAATTATGCAATAATAAATAGATGGTGCTGTGATTTATAACGTAGAGCAATAAAATGTTACCTCAGATATTCTAGGTAGTTCTTCCGTGCCTCGTATGTGCTTTAGTGAGATTTTTCTCGCAGTACCGTGAGCGTGTAACAGGACTGATACAATATTTATTCCACCTTCTGGCATAGTCTGGAAATACAAAAATTATATTATTTTTAATTATTACGCACTAAAAACCCCTTTCTAGATTCATGAGCATCAATATTTTATATTTTTTTAATTGGGTTTTTTCCTTTAATTATTGTACATAAACTTATGGCTGTTAGGACACTGTCCTACGACGTAGTTAATAAAATTATATTATTTTTGTTATAATAATTTTATTATCTACTGTTGTAGTTAAATAAGATTTGAATAGCCTACGCAGCAGTTGAGATTTCGCGCATGCGCAGCAGTATTTATTTGAATATACCGAAAGTAAGGTGAGAATAATGATATTGAATAATTATTTAATAGCGTAAATAACATCAAACAAACATTTTTTTGACCTAGCAAACGATAAATGGAAAAAAAACCTAGATACTAGGTACAATAGCAAAAGCTAGGTTTAGGCAAAATTCTTGTTTTTTTTAAAAAAAAAAAACGATCAAACAATTCTTCTCGAACAAACTAAGTACAAACGACCAACAACCGAAATAGCAAAAAAAAAAGTTGATTTTACCCCGTCAACATAAGAGAGCTCAAAATGAATGAATTTGGAGAACAACACTAAATTATCATGGATTTTTTATAATCGTTTATAAAAAGTTTTCTTAGAATACATCCGGGGATTTTTCTACTAAAATTTTAACTTCATTCCATAACACATCAATAATATAAAAAATACAATCAACCTTTTTTTTCACATGATTATATTTATATAGTCGTGTATCGCAAGTCGCGACCCAGTTACACTTTTATTATAATAATTATAGTCCATAAATTTAAAATTAAGAAAAAATCCACTAGGGCCCGCTATATTTAAATAGAAATTAATTTGTAATTGAATATAAAATATGTTTAATGCTTAGCTACGTCCCTAATGGGCGCCATAAATATGCATGATAGTTCGAAACGACTCTTAGCGGGTAGTTAACTGTTTATGAGATAAATTTTGAATAAGAAATAACTATTTAGTTGAAAATTACGAAAAATAACTGTTATTGCTTATGGTGTAGATATAAATCATTTTTTATGTCATTGTGACCTTATTTCTTTATAATATTTACTTTATAAATATAATTTACTTTAGGATTTAATTAGACTAGTGATCTATCTATACTAGTATACTAACATTATACAGAGGAAATATTTACTATTTTGTTTATATCTTATGTACCTATACCTAATCATGAAAAGTACTGAATGAATTTGAAAATTCTTTCATAGGCTATATTTAAACGGATAAATGCGAAACGCAGGGTACTTATAAAATGATAAATACCAATAAGATTTATGTATATTTTTATGCCACCAAAAGTGATCATCATCGCTCTTGGATCCTTCCAGAACGAAAAAATTTTAACGACGTCGCACATTAAAATTCCTCTGGCAAATGTTTTGCTATCTACCCTTTAGTAATGTGGTATGTGAATAGCTATACTTATAATAAAACTATAACGGATCTATTGAAGAAACTTTGAATATATTTTTCTAGGCCAATATTTGCTGAAGCCAAATGTATTTTGTTTAGAGTCACATGTAATTATTGTTAGTTTTAATTGAAGTTTTACTTCTTTTGGCGCGTTAGAGAATAATGATGAGAGTAAATTTTTACAATGCGCGTGTGGAAACGAAGTAGTTTAAGCATGCATGAATAGATGCCGCTAGTTTTGCAGACAAGAAAGTAGGTAGTCTTTATCATTTCTAAGAGATGGCGTTGTGGACTAAAACAAAAAAGTAGTCTTTATCATTTCTAAGAGATGGCGTTGTGGATTTATTGTCTAATTATTAAATGGTTGGTTTTTTTGAAAGTATTTTAATACTCTAGCTTGAAGTATAACTTCTTACGTGCGTACATAAGGACACACAAACTTTTTTTATGGGTCTTTCTGTGAGTCAATGGCGTATCAAACAAAAATTACAAGAGAATAAAAAAATAATTGTTTAATTTGAATTTATACTACGAGCGAGTACCCTGGACACTTTTTATTTCAAAATTCAGCACGACTCCTTTGGGAAAGACAATGTACCTACGTCAAAAAGTATATTAAGCTGAAATTCATTAAAGCATAATAAGATTTCGTTTAATCCTTTTTTTGTCAGAAACTATGTTAAGTTTGTGCTTTGAATAAAGTTTATATTTTATTAGTTAAGACATGGCCGTCTAAATAATTACGACAAAAAGCTAGAAACACCAAATTGCACAGTATAATAAAATAAAAACTATTTTCTGTCTGAAATCTGTAAAAATATGGCTACACATAGTATTTAATGAAAGTGCATTTTTTAAATATTGTTTAAATGGTGACATATTACTGACCACTTCAGGTACTTCATTCCTTTGTTAAGTAAACAATATAAAAATATCTAAATGACTTACGCTATTAGTGCACTCAGGGCTGCATATTCCAACAGTTCTGTATGCTTTCTGTTTTGGAGGTATGACGTGTAAAGCAGACACACCTACGCCAGCGCCTAATAATGCGGCATCGTGATCTCGTAGCACTGGTGTATAGTGGATACGTATGCCGGAATTATCATAAACTGAAAAATACAGATATATGTTAATAAAATTATAAAACTAACTACAATATGAAAACCCGACTTTATTCAATGTGTTGTGATATGCTATACAAATTGATAATTCTCCAAGCTAAAATTCTAACCTAACCTAATACAGGAACTATTTCAATCTTAATATTGATATTATTAATCTTAATATTTGCTACTTTATTTATTTGAAATCGCTTCATCCTGTAATATCCCACTGTTGGGCATAGGCCTCTTTCGTCATGTAGGAGAAGTATCAGAGCTTAATCCACCACGCTGCTCCAATGCGGGTTGGCGGATATATTCCCTACTTTGAGTAACGATCGCTATCAGGTGTAGGTACATGATAACAACCGGGACCGACGGCTTAACGTGCTCTTTCGAGGTACGATATTTTGAGTTGAAATCGATAAAAAGTCAAATAAAATATGTTTTTGACAATTGGTGCGGCCACAAATGACATAAAAGCTTAATGAAGAAAATACTTAATTCGTTTTTTTATTGTAAATAATCAGACAAAAAATATATTAATTTACATGCTAGTGTGTAAAACCTCGCCAACATGAACTATTTAAAAGGTGTTAAATGTCACTCACAGTCATGGAGAGCCTGATTGTCATAATGAACTTCAAGCATATAGTAGGAAATTCCTCCCTTCTCGCCTAGCGGGATACCAACATTCTCAGGCAGGAATTCACCTGTAAACAATCACAATATCACTTAATACACACAAAGTAAATAAGACTCTATTGAGAAGCTATAAAGTCTAAATTAAATCGGTTATACATATAAGAGTTCCCAAGGAAATTCGACGGTAAAGATCATATTATATTTAAGAGGCAAAATGCAAAATTTTGCGTAAGCTGTAATAACGATTTAAATTATGTCATAGTTAAGAAGTTCAGTTTCGTCTAAGTGAAATGTTTAAATATTTCACACATTTTATAGTCACTGTGTAAACATATTTTGGGATTAATGTTTGTATTTCCGGAAATTTCATTCAGTTTCTTCATAGGCTAGGAATCGTTTAATGTTGCAAGCGAAACGGTTTTAGTAACTTTGAAATTGGCGTTTGCTTACATTTAAAACATAAGTGTAAAATCATATAAGACAACATCGAAAAGAGATCTAAAAAGAACATTATTTATTTATATTGCTTGTAATTTCCGTTAATATTTCTCGTTTAAATTGTTTTTCATAGATATAGGTTATAGGAATATTTTTATGTAAAATTACCTTTCGTTCATCAGAATTCTATATCCGCTCCTACATTACCTGTCATTTGCGTAATAAAATCTAAGCCTACCTATACCCAACTACACATATGTATGACCATCCAAGCAATAATATATCTAAACAACGATTGAATTTGGAAACCGGCAAAGAAATGCTTCAAAACAATTTAAAGTGTATGCATATTATGTTAAAAGCATAGACTGTGTCAGACGAGTACATAGAGAAGATTATTCAGAATGTAATAATTACTAAAGAAACCTTTAAAATTAACCATAATAAATCGTCTCACTTACCTTTAGAACCTTTTGCCCAAGCTGCAATAGGTGTCACGCATGTAGCTAGTTCTCCAGGTCGGGCTGGTCCAAAAAAACCTTCACCTTGAGACCACTCGTCCCATTGCGTCTTATCGTGATCTTCAACACATTCATACAAAACCATGTGGTGGACAGGAGAATGTGTGTTCCTCTCCAAAATTGTCTTGTCTTTCGTATTCGGTTTACTGTCAATGATTGGTTGGTAGCCGACTATGTGGTGCTTCTGGCCCAGATCGGGAGCTTTGAAGACTTTGCACCAGAACAACGTTGCCATGACGTTTGGGATTAGTAGCTGGAAATTATAAAGTATTTTAAAACTAAGCTTAATTTCGTATGAGTTTTTAGTACAAATAGTAGGTATCTTCAGTCCCAATTTTGCTGGGTATTATTTATTAATAATAGCAATAAATCGTTTTTCTCTAGTGCTGTCCAGTTCAGTAGAAAGCCATTTGTGGCAATATGGCATATATTCAAGGGAATGTGGGAAACTACAATAAAATTAATTGTATATATGTATATTGACATTCGGTATAATATACTTACATTGTTTATTCTAACGTCCCAATGCTCCAGCGGAACTGTATCGGGTTTAGATAAGGGCAGCAATAAGCGGAGGGGTCGGGACCCGCTCTCGACATGTCTCGGCAGCTGACCATCGGAACCGGGGGGTCCAAGCGCCCACAACACTTGAATTGTGTCATCCTGATGAAGAAAATTAAATATTACTAGATTTACCTCGAGATTTATCTTCTTAAACCAAACTCTTATGAGCTTTTAGGGATAATGTAAGCATGTGTGCGTAATTTAGGTGTCAACTGTTTTTTACCGCTCATGAAAGAATAACAAATATCTCCATACGCACACACTTTACTAATGTTCGCATTTGTTATATCGGTGGATTATGTTTTTGAGAATAAAGTTAATGATCAAACAGTTAAACAAATGAATTGATGGGTGAAAGTTTAAGTACTTCTGTCGCAGAGATAATACTCCATAATGATTTCGTAATCCTTAGTTAATAAAGTTCACATTCATCAATCTTCACCAAAAGAACCTGTCTGTAATACAAAACTCTACATAATTATATCTGTTGATTGAATATAACATATGAACTAGGAAATGATTTGTAATCACCACAAAGCAGTTAATGATAATTTGACTTTGTCTATTATTTGGCAAATGAAACAGACTGGATTTAATATTAAATTTAATATCTTTATATAGCGAATGGCGAATTTCACAAATCACTAGTTTACAAATTATAAATATCTTAATAAGTAATAACCAATACTCAAAGCGAATTCGTGCTAATTGATAGACTGTTCGAAGGAATTCACATATCTACAAACGTTATATTATTTATTGTAGAAACACTTGGGTAATACATGTGCATTATATATATTATTATGTATGTACCTACATGAATAGCTTGTTAAAATGTGTTTGTAGTAGTATTTTAATTAATCAAACACAAACAGGGATAAAAATTCGGCATTATACAAACACATCTGTATTGTATTATTATAGAGAACACTCACACCAATAATAAAGTCCTGTCGATCACATGTGTCCAGCTGTCTCTTGAATTCTACGATAGTGTGCGTGTCATTTTGGTATCCCGATATCAGCTCGTAGTTCTGCACCTCGTCCGCGACAGCTCGGTCATCGAACGCGAGTCCGTGACAGTCCTGCAAATCGATACGAAATATTTAAATTTCGAAGAATATGTGGAGCTGAGTTACTTTTATGTCTTTTAGACCTACACATTGAAATTATAATGAAATTCATGTAAAAGGATAAAAAGCTTCTTGTAAAGGCATTAAAAATGGGACAGAATAGTATATTTTTAATATAACCGAGTTTTCCAGGATTTGTTTACAATTAAACTTACCTAAGCAGCACAAACAGGCTGAATCGTGAAGCAGCAAAAAGATAGTACCTAATTTATTGCATGCCAAAAATTGTCTATTGGGAACGGAGTACATAGTGATAAAAATTTAAATCAAAAGAAAAATGCAAAATAATATTTTCAGATACTGATCGATATAAATTTTGACAAAAATAAAGTCGATCCGTTTATGGCATCATCTATTTTCACGTAGCATTCGTCATCAATGCGAAGGCGAGGATCAACTTTCCAAAACAAGCAATCTGTATGGAACGCCTTATTAAATCTATTTCATTGTTAAAACTATTATGCGTCGGCAATTCACCATAAACGATAATAACCTCTAATACAAATGCAAAAGGTTTATTACAGCTTTTATTGAGCGAATAGGAATTCAGAACAGCTGACGAAAGGGCTTTGAACGTAAGCGGCAGATGCGCTAGAGTGGTGCTATAAAGATAAATAATAATTCCTATACTATTTTCATTCGTTTTTTTTTGCCGGCAGATGTCGCGACGCACGTGCCACGGCACCTGGTCTCATCAGTACTGACTGGGGTGTCATTTACCAAATGTCAGTGTCCTTACATTTTGTTGCATCGTATTGTGTGGAAAAATATAATGATTAACTAAACGAATAATGCCATCAATTCTCAAAAGGTCGCGCGGCTGCATTAAAAATAGCATAGGTTTTTATATATTTAAAAATTACATCATTATTAATTAAAATAGAACAGTCAAATATTATAAAAAAGGAAGTTTTTGTTTTAGTAATCTATACATATAATAAAATGATAGGAAAGTCAATGTATGTCCGGGATAAACTCAAAAAGTACTGCATGGATTTACTTCAAATTTAGCACGAATATTATTAAGAAGTCGGGTCAGAACATAGGCTACATATTATCACGCTATCACCCACGGGGAACGAGCAGTGAACGCACGCAGACGACGTCGCGGGCAGCAGCTAGTCTATACTAATATTATAAAGAGGTAAAGTTTATAACTTTGTTTGTATATACGGGGTAATCTTCGCAAATACTGATCCGATCATGAAAATTCTTTCGCTAACAGAAAGCTACACTATTCAGGAGTGACAAGATAAAAGGAAAAAGATAAAAATATTTATTTTATAAAGATTTTAAATCAGCAGGATTTGAACCTGCGCCCTCTGACGTGCCGTGTCAACAATTCAATCTAATCAAGCATTATTATTTGCCTTAGAAATTAATTGGTGATTTTAAAACATTTATATTTATCTGATTTGCTGAAAATAGTGAGAGTGTATTGGAACGTATCAAATTTCACCGTACCCTTCTTATGTGAAATGGATTATAACGCCCAACGAGGTGGGCACGGGTCGGCTAGTACCTACTTAATAAAGTCATAAACTTCTAAACGATGACATTCTTACCTATAAGACATATGCTTTAAAATGTGACTGAAAATGTGAATATGATGGAGTAATATGACGACTCATGAGGAGTAAATATCGATACAGGTTAAACCACGAAGAAGTAAAGATGTAATTTAAAGATTGTTTATTATCTGCCTTATTTGTCCCGCCTGTGTTCAAAAATAGGTTTTTGCGATAAAATTATTATAACTTATTTTTATTTTATACCTTAGTCGTAAAATATAGCATTATATAGGTTTCTGTTTATTTTTTACGAAAAATTAAGTTTAATCAAATTGAAAAAGAAACTCATAGGTACTAAACAAGATAATTATGGTATGTCTGAAACTCTTTTTATACAAAAAAAAAATCATCGACTAACGCGAGTGAGAAAAAACACAAAACCCCTAATGGGGATAAGAGACAAAACGTAAAGGATGAACTATCGAAGCCCTATCATCTCCTATTTATTTCACAACGTTAAGGAAGCGGACAGAAAAACGTTGCGAAACGGGTCTGGTGAGTTGAAATCACAACAATTAAGCTCAGGATGTAATATAAAGAGGTTTTATTGAATCGTGGGAACTTCTGTTCTGCGTCGAATCGCTGAATTCATGCAAAAGCCTGTTTTTTTTAACGTTAATGTACAGGAATGTCGATTTTTCGTATTTTGATTGAATTGAATTCACGTTTTATATCATTTGGTCTTTCAACAGATACATTATTTTTTGAAGACACAGAAAATATTTTTATACGCACCATGCTTACACTTTTTTTAAGAACTTTAAGTATTTTTCTAAAAACTTAATAAAAATATGTGCCTAAACATGAGTAGGTACTATATATAAATTTCCTTTGTTGTACAAACATATTACACTTGTCAACAACGACAAAGTTTAACAAGACCGTTTTAAAGCAAGAAGTGTGAGTTTGCTTGTTTTTGTACAAGCGTTGTAGGACTTGTAGGTAATTAATGTTACCGCGTATCTTCAATACGTAGATATATATATACAGAGTGTCCCGTAATGAATGGATAATCCTGAACGTGCGTGTGTGGAGGGGGAGGTGGGTTACAAAACCAAAAAAAAATTTTTATTTATCTCAAACAGTTCGCGGTCTATGCCATTTTTTTATGCAAGTATATTGTAAAGTATCCTGACGAAAACTTTTAAGATACGTATACATACGAGTAGGTATATTTGGTGTTAGCTCGCAAGATAGCGATAGAGCCTCTTTTGCACGCGCCACTGTTTTTAGCATGCATTATACATTACATAATTATATTTTCTTATATTAATTGTTCGGGTAGCAATTTCGTTTCACTATAACTAAACGCTTCGAGTAATTTGTTTTTATAAAACTTTATCAAGTATAATCACATGAAATAATTATTTGCAAATTGCATAAAATATACATTGTTATAGCAACCCTAATTAATGAAACACACGTTAAAATTCATTTGTTATTATTTAATTTGCGTTTCAATAACGTGTTAGCATTGAACGATTATTATCACCGTCTAATGGTATCTATCTATACTAATATAATAAAGCTGAAGAGTTTGTTTGATTGTTTGTTTGTTTGTTTGAACGCGCTAATCTCAGGATCTACTGGTCCGATTTGAAAAATTCTTTCAGTGTTATATAGCTCATTTATCGAGGAAGGCTATAGGCTATATATCATCACGCTAAGACCAACAGGAGCGAAGTCCACGCCGACGAAGTCGCGCGCAGAAGCTAGTATTGTATATAAAAACTAATATTGCAAAGCTGTGTAAATTGTTTGTTTTATAGCACCTCCGGAGATACTAGACAGGATACGTGAAATCAGTTTGTGATCGTGGTCGTAATTTTTTGTATTAAATGAAGCATTGAATGATTAATGAAAGCGTTATGAAGAATTTAAAGGTCAATGACCGAAATGTCATGAATGTACGATTATGTATTTAAAATTTACGCACTTGATGTCCTTCGAGGTTTGATTTTCGAAGTTTATATAATTATCGTTTTGCAGCTTAATGTATAAATAAATAAACTGTATTAAATTATAATTAACTGTATTATTTAACAATCCAATTCCAAATTACATCTTTGTGCCGATTGCAGTCGAAACACTTGGACCTTGGAGCAGCAGTGCTAATTTTTTTTTTAAACGAGTTAGCTCCTCGCATTATTGCCTCCACTGGTGACAAGAGGGCTGGTGCATTTTTTGTCTAGAGAATCGGCATAGCGATTCAACAGAGAAATGCTGCCAGCATTCTTGGTTCCATTTTTTAATAGTCATTATTCGTAGGCAACTGACATCTATGACGCACTTGTCTATGGTTCGGTTGAAAACCGGTGTCAGGTACCATTTTTACTATGGTAATCTGACGTATGCCGAACCGAACCAATTTGGCTCATTCCTGGGGCACACGATAGTTTAAAAATTGTAAAAATATCATGTGTATGTTACTTACTATAGTTTATTTAAACTGTTTGTTGTCGTCTTTTGTGTGTGGTCAAATAAATATTATTTCTTTCTTTCTTTCTTTCTTTCATTCTACGCGGATGCGATTTATACCATAACTATCTGTAAATATTTAGTTCTTAAGTTGTGAGTTGTAAATAATATGTATAATATTTCAATAAAAATAAATAACTATAAAAAAAAAGAATTAAATTATGAAAGACTATATCATGTAGTTTTAAGTCTGATATTATAATATGTAGCTATTTTTAAATATTGTTTTCTAACGCGAATTTCACTCACTATAATGAAACAACTTTTTCGGATTTTATCGCGGTTTATTAAGTATTTTAGATGCCTGACGTTAACGGATACTTTACAGCAACCATGGTCACGAGTGAACTCTAATTAGGATGTTACTTTCATTATAAGAATAACAAAAAATATCCAGAAGTAAAGGTCGGGAATAGCGATTCCTATCATCATCTATATCATTATATTCCTATATCATCCTAATGTTATGAAACAATTTACAAATGTGTCGCTAACGGAATTCCTTCCCAAAATGTCTGGTTCACGGTAGAATAAACATAGGGTCACCAATTACCATAGTTGATTCTCGCATGAAATCACGTTTACCCAGCAAGCGACAGACCGTACGATACTACAATTCAACAAAAATTAACGCCTCACTACACATGTTTCTTTCATATAAATGTATAATTTTAATTTTTATAATATTTTATTGAAAGTTGAATACTTTCAATAAAACAATCATAATATATAATATAAAACAAATTCGGGTTTGTTCGAACCCTTATAACTCGAGAACGGCTGGACCGATTTTCATGATTTTTGCTTTGTTGTATTCGCCCCGAATAGCAGAATACCCATTAAAACGTTATATTACGAGAAAACATAATAATAAAAAAATCCAATACAAAATGTTCATGGGTCGATACGGTGAACACTCCCTTGAAATTAAAGAACGTATAAGGTGTCGAATCAACAAGATATATCCACAATATTCGAATAATGGCGTATAGTATTTAAGATTTAAAAAATGTAGAATAATGTCAGTAATGAAAAAGGATTGACATGTATGTTGCTTGTTAAATATTGTGCGTGCGTTAAGAAAATTTTGTGTATGTAAACAGCTCTCTTCCATACACTAATTATACATTTTTAACAGCGAAAAAGAAATATAAAGATATGAAATAAATCAGTTAGGTACAGGTATATAAAGGGGTTTGTGTTGGATAGGAAGGCTACAGGCTTTAAATCATTTTATTACCCTTTTTTCTCAAATTAATGCTGGTGAAACCGCGGGGCACAGCTAGTATCTTATAAAGTATATAGGTACATATTGAGGTATCTTTTTCATATCCTTCTTATTTCTTTTCTCGCTTCACTTTTTTTTTCTTTCGCTCTACATTGACGATTTTTTTATGGGATACTGGATAGAATAGTTCAACGACAATTTATTATTATGCAAGATGAGAGCTATTGTTTAGCTTTAAAAAAAAACATCGGAATTTCGAGTAACAAAGAATAAATAATTATACCACTATATTCGTGCCAACACTTCATCAACATTTAGTTTACTCAACACCTGAAATAATCATAAAAATACATATTATGTGTTTCGATCCAATCCGGCAACTAAATTAGTCAATCTAAGGCCCTGTTTCACCAGTTGTGGTTAATGTTAAAATTTGATGTAAGTACATACCTAATAATCTTTTTCGCCATCGCATTCCACTGTTTATGGGATATCTCTATTCGTAAAAATTAATCTATAAGCTGTAGTTTATTAATTGAGATGAAACAGACCCTAATAGCTTATTCTTCCTCCTGCTGGTTAAGTTTAACCGTAATTTATTTGCAGGATATATTTCATCCAAAGCCGGTGAAACAGGTACTCAACCAGATAAAACGTACATTTCATTTTAATTTTTTTTTTAATTTAACTAGATCGGCAAACAAGCGTACGGCTCACCTGATGGTAAGCGATCACCGTAGCTTATAGACGTTTGCAACTTTGCAACACCAGAAGCATCGCAAGCGCGTTGCCGACCCCATCCCCAGTTCCACCCTAGAAGCTCTGGTCACCTTACTCACCAACAGGAACACAACACTGCTTCAAAACAGTGTTATTTAGCGGTGATCTTTTGTAAGGTCGAGGTAGTAGTACCCCAGTCGGGCTGCTCCATATTTTAAGCAGGAAATTTCCTGCTGTGCCCTACCTTAGTTTATAACCTTGCGTGTGTATGCCTGCACTTTGATCATTACCTACTTGATTCACGCATAAATTTGTCAGTCAACACGTGAGCAGAACATACTGCGTGTCTAGATTTACCGGTAAATAAAGTAGTCACAAAGTTTTAAAATTATTTATGACGAGTCTTTAATTTAAAATGTTTAAAGTAAATTTCTCTTATGCAAAATAATGTTAATTTACTTTCGTTGAAATTAAAATAAAAAATAGATATTCACGTACACCACCAGTATTTCTGATGACCTATTTTCTTTGATTGTCAATATAAATACACATATTATGATAGTTAGTAAAATCTATATAAATAAATATGAATCGCCGAAATGTATGTTTGCACATAATTTCCGAACGAATTGAAACAAAATTGATAAACCTTTTTTTGTGATAAAACAAAATGAAAAAAAATCTGTCACTAAAAAGATAAATAAATTGGAGTATGAAGTTCGCCAAGTTAGCTCGGTTTAGGTATACATATAATGATTAATTTTTCATAAAGTACTTAGAACATTTCTAATGGACGTCGACGTCGTTTATTAACATGAGGAACAAAACAGATATATTTTAGAATTAAATTTAGAATTTTATTTGAAGATGTTACATCAATGTTATTGTTTATACGATAATGATATCCTGACCCATAACATTTGCCTATATCCTATCTCTTTCTTTTACGTAGAAAAGCTTTTTTTTATTGCACCGAATCTACTCGTATGAACTCACTTTTGAATTATAATTAATCAATAGTAAATCATTTTCGTATCTTTTATTTCTTTTAGTGTACGGAATAGTTAAACATAGAGCTATTTCTTCTTACATTTACGAGTAGGTATATTAAGTTTTGCTTAATGAGCCTAATAAAAGTAAGAAAGTAATCAAAAACATACAACTAAAGGGAAACTACAAACGAGTTGCTAAGTTCGAATATAATTTTTACAATAAACGGATAAAAATGAATTTTTTTTTTTAATAAAGCTGTACTTGTACTTTTTGTACCTACCCATATTTTTAGGACAGGATAAACTGTTGTGCTGATTTTATTTAAGTTTTAATATAAAATTAGGTGTTTGTAGTTCATTTCTTTAGAATCCTTTAAGGTTTATTTTATTTGTGTTGCAAATGACAAAAAAATAAATATAGATTTTGAAAAATGAAAATGAAAACATTTATTTCACCATAAGGTGATACACACATGTTAATTGCCTAAATGAACTGTATTCAAACTTAACACTCCAGATAAATCCCCGCAATTGTTGTTTGTTGTTTGTTGTTGTTTGTTTGTTGTTGTTTTATTAAGTTCTATTGAAGATCCTTCCCTACATGGGGAAGAGGCCTATGCCCAACAGTGGGACATTAAAGGCTGAATCGTGATCGTGAAGTTCTATTGTAACTCTCGTTATGTCTTCCCTTGTTCGTAATCCGTTTATATATTATGCACAGACCAAAACCTGAACATGTGACATATTCATTACTTACACGTCACGTAGTTTTCGGCCAGCACATTTGTAATTCCAAACGTTACGGCATTTTAAATGAACTCAGACATAACACTCGTGGATGAATCGTTGTTAGAATAGATAATAGAAGTTTCCTTATAAATAGATCTAATCAGACCCTATCCTGTGATAGATTCCCACAAGAAATTGTCATTGTGACGAAATACAATACGGTCTTAAGTGCTCGGAACTTAGTGATATCGTATTATATGTTTCATGGTATTGTTGGGAGGAATTTGATGTGAAAGGTTTCATGCTTTTTATTTTATTAAAAAAAGTGTATGTGGGTGTTTTGTACCTGTACTTGAGGTAAAGAGGTTTTTAATCGTTTATATGTGTATATGAAAATTGGTATAAAAGTGTGTTTTTTAATTCGTATTTTTTTTCCTAGTGTCCGGATTTAAGGTCATAATATATTATTATGATGAGTAAAGCGCAATATCCTGTTTACTAAAATCTTATGATTAATTTAGTAGATGCACAATTATGATGATAATTGTAAATTTTAATATCTGATTTTATTACAATTCAAAAAAAATCATAACTTATTAATATGTAATTCCTAATGACGTGACGTCGTAAGCAGAATTTGTCACATAATATTAAAATAATATGTAGATGCTACTAGATCGTTCAATAAGTCCCGAGACTAACCTGGAAATGGCGCATATATTAAAAACTCTTTTGATTTTTAAAAAGTAGGTACTGGCTATCAATACAAGAATATGTGTCAAATTTTTAAAAATGAAACAATAAAATTATTGATTTTGAAACATTTAAGTGACGCTACGGTTGTAATTTCGATACAATGGAAAAAAACGAGTTTCGCGTGTTGATAAAACATTGTTTTATAATGGAAAAAAATACCGTTGAAGCACAGCAATGGCTTATAAAATGTTATGCAGGATCAGCTCCCTCTAAAGCAACCATTTGTCGGTGGTATGCGGACTTCAAACACGGTCGCATGGACACCAATGATGGGGAACGCTCAGGTCGTCCAAATGAAGCAGTGACTCAACAAAATATTAACCAAGTCCTCAAAATCGTATCTATATATAATAAATCTATATATAAGGAAGATCGGAAGGTAAAAGTGCGACAGATAGCCGAGATAGTGAAGATTTCAGCTGGTAGTGTTTTCACTATTTTACATACAAATTTGGCCATGAAAAAGCTTTTTTCTAAGTGGGTGCCGCGTTTGCTTACAACTGATCAAAAGGAACAACGTATCAATGATTCAGAGCGATGTTTGGCGCTGATGAATCATAATAAAAAGGATTTTTTACGTCGGTATGTAAAATGGATGGAACCTGGATATACCATTTCACTCCGGAATCCAATCGGCAGGCAGCGGAGTGGAGAGCGGCTGGTGAAAGCCGCCCGAAGCGTCCAAAGACTCAGAAATCGGCCGGTAAGGTTATGGCGTCTATATTTTGGGATGCGCATGGAATACTTTTCATCGACTACCTTGAAAAGGGGCAAAATATAAATAGTGACTATTACATGTGCTTATTGGAGCGATTGAAGTACGAAATTGCGGATAAACGGCCTCACATGAACAAAAAGAAAGTGGTGTTTCACCAGGACAACGCGCCTTGTCACAAGTCCGTGAGAACGATGGCCAAAATTAACGAATTGGGCTTCGAATTGCTTCCTCATCCCCCTTATTCGCCAGACTTGGCCCCCAGCGATTACTGGCTGTTTGCAGACCTCAAAAAAATGCTTCAGGGTAAGAAATTTGTGTCTCAAATATTGAAGTTATCGCAGCAACGGAGGCTTATTTTGAAGCCAAATACAAATTGTTCTACACACATGGGATAGAAAAGTTAGAAAAGCGTTGGAGGGACTGTATCGCTCTTGGAGGAGACTATGTTGATGAATAAAAATTAATTTTATAAAAAAGACCTTTTTTTAGTACTTAGTCTCGGGACTTATTGAACCACGTGTTAGTTATCTTTATTGTGATTCGTCTAGAACTTAATTTCTTACTTAAAATAGCGTAGGATTTTGTTAGGAATTTCGCACGAATTTATTGATATGAAAATAAACATTTTTGATGAGAAACATAATAAGATTTCCATATTATCATATAAAATTTAATAATATTATTCTATAATAATTATATTTAAATTGAGCAAACAAAATTGAATAAATAAGTTAGTTTAAAATTAATTGTTTTTATACGATGACACACTAATTAAATATAAATAAAAAATACAAATATTTCGTTTTTAATTTTTACATTTAGTTTTACTTTCCAGCACGTTATTGTTTATCTTTCTAGTACCTTTACGGTTCCTTAGAAACATGTCACTAACTGATTGAATAATGTCGAGTTTCTGTATCGAACTAACGATTCGTTTTGCTAACGAACAGTTCGATTTCAAATATATATGTAATGTTCGAATATATGTAGGAACCCAGCTTAACGGTCCTCTTAGTTTTGGCAGTTTTTTTTTTGCATACGGAACCCTATAAACCTCAAACAGTCGATCAGCAATGTTTGATCGATACCTACTAATATTATAGGTACTTATGGGACTTCAATTGTCGGACGAGGCGTCAATCGCGTCGATCTTTCTTGCATTCTTGCCGTATCTCACATCAATCTCACATAAATGAGACAATTGAAATTTGATATGAATCGCTTGTACAACAGTATATAGGTATATAAATATGTATGTATATTGTATTTATAGGTATATACTCGACACTCGTATTACCATCGACACTCGAAGAATGTTAAATTTTCTTACTTCCCAATAATGAGTATAATATTCATATACCTACCGAAACTTCAGTTACATTTTAACATTTAGTTTTAAGGATTTCGCTATTGTTACATCTTAATATACCTCCCTATATAAATTACGCGATGGACTCCTAAACTACTTAACCGATTTTAATCGCATTCGCATTGAAAGGTTTGATTCACCTTGAAAGATAGGCTATATTTATTTTGTTTTGATAAATGTAATTATTATATTTAAGAAAAAAATATATTTTTTATTTATTTTACATGTCTAACACACATGGTCATCTACAAACAGGCCAGTCAATTTATATTCATATTTATAAAAATTTATAGGAGCACGTAACGTCTAAATTATTATTTTCTGAACTACAAATAAAATGTTGTTTTAATTAACTAGGACATTGTTTCATTGTCCGCGATTCCTTTAACTAAAGGATAAACATTTTTATTTTCTGCTTTGTATAAAATTTAATTTGGTTCTACTTCTAACAAGTTATAAAATGTAATTCTAGTCTATTGTACTGTTTTTGAAGAACACATCATTAACACATGGTTTTAATATTATTTTCATGTTATCTTTGTTAATGATAAATTACTAAAAAATAATAGATATATATTTTGATAGACTTTACACTAGATGGATTTTTAGAATATGAAGGCTAGAAATCGTAAGATATTGGAACTTTTTAGTATTTGTCAGTAAATAAATTAAAAAAGTTTTTCCAGGTATTTCGTGTTAATAATTATTTGAAGCTTTTGGCACTAAAATATTCTGTTAAAAATATTTATTTTTGAAATAGTAGCTCTAAAAGTCTCTACAACGGTCAAAAATTTTTTTATCTGGGTTTATATTTATATGTTTACTATATAAAAATCAAAATAATTCTACTAGATAAGCACTCCAAGAATAAAAACATGTGAAAATTACGATATTTTAAACACACAAAGTGCACACATACCTAAAGGTAATCGAAACAGTATTAATATAGAACACAAATTATTGAACTGTATTACAATTCAGTATTAGGAAGGGATAAAGGGGTTAGCGAAGGAACAGGATATCAGCACTGCTCTGTTAACGTTCTGTTAACGTATACAAAGTGTTTAATTCAAAACATGAGGTTCGAACGGGGTCATGCATAATGCAAGGTGCACGGCAGACAGACGGACACCTGCTTTGAAACTATTATACATATAAGTAGAACTAACAAAATTTGCCACGATATAAATAAGACTTTACTAATATTTATATTAAGTTTAATTTCGCGTGTATATTTTGCTTATAATCATTCGAAAATTAACGATAAAGGTTTAAAATTTTAATTGAAAAATTTTAATACCGATAGTCCAGTATTAATTAAACTATACTCGTAACTTTACCTGTACAAAGTATGTGTAATGTGAGAATTTTGTGAATTTCTCTACCGAAATATCGCAAATTCGCAACTTATCGGTAAGGGCTTCTATCTAAACAACTTTATATGTATTCATAAAACATGTATGAAACATGTCATAATAGCCTTAAACTTGTTATACAAATTAAACTTATTTACATTTAATTTTGTAACTTTATCAATATTTTTTAAGATATAGCAGAATATATACTGATAGACATACATTACAATCATGATGATTACTATTAAAGTGAAACTTTTATTACATCGTCTCAAACTTTTTCGTCTGTGTGTTGCATGTCGCGTGACGGTCGACCGCACGGTAAGATTGATAAAGCGATTTTTATACCCTTAATGGAATGTTGTTCCAAAAATTTTTTAGTTAAATGTCTATATTGTAAAAAAAAAAATCACTTTTACCGTGGTTTCATAAAACCACACAGGTTTTTTTACTTTTAAATACTTGTATTCAATATTATATTTGTTTGTTTATACGTGGTAGCCTTGGAATCTAATGGATAAAATTTCGTAAATTTCATAACAAAAAATACACATTATGCGTATCATTTACATAAAACACCTGTATATTAATAGCTGTAAATTAATGGGGGAATGAAGGTCATCTGTAATTAAATGTAAATGTGTGTTATTAATCAGTTTAAATGACCTGTTTAAAGGTAACACGCAACAACAATATCAATAGACATGGCAAATAAGTCATCTATCTCTTAACAACTGACGTAGACGACTGTTTTTGTTTTTTGAACGCGATAATCTGAATGGATATATTCAATTAATTTTTAATCTCAATATTGTTGAATCATTTTTGAGAGTAGACTAGAAAACTTTAACTAAATATGAACACTCAGTCACTCATACATGACTCCGAAGCCGAATATTAATCTATTTGTATAAATAAAAATTAATCACTAAAATTATTTAAAAACGGGACATTATCTACGAATGTCTTGTTCACAGGTCTCGTGGTAAATATCCCGTTTTATAATAATTTTAGTAATAAACATAACCATGTTAATTTAAAATCTTATATAAAAACTAGCTTCTGCGCGCGACATCGTCCGCGTGGAATAGGACCAATTCTACCGTTTACGCAGCGGAAGCTCTCAAAAGGAAAAAAAGCCCGTTTTTGAAACATTCTTCATTGGTGCTACGCTCCTATTGGTCTTAGCGTGATGATATATAGCCTATAGCCTTCCTCGATAAATGGGCTATCTAACACTGAAAGAATTTTTCAAATCGGACCAGTAGATCCTGAGATTAGCGCGTTCAAACAAACAAACAAACAAACAATCAAACAAACAAACTCTTCAGCTTTATTATATTAGTATAGATTAATAGCCAAATACGTAGCTAAGCGTTAAAGTCGTGAACGGTCATAGTTACTCGTATTTATGTGAACTGCGCTGTAGCTTTTTTTTAATTATTAAGGCAATGGAATATGGTACAAAACTATTCAACCAGTTTTATCGCGGGGTCCCAGGTTTGCCGACACAGGTTTGACTAGACAAGAGGTCATCACAGCACATAGGCTTCGATCCGGACACATTCCATTAAATAGAATTGGCTTCCTAATGAAGAAATTTGATTCGCCATTATGCACAGAATGCGACCGAGTAGAGGATACATATCATGTTTTAATGGAATGTGTGCGAATTGAAGCTAAAAGAAGCTTGTTTTTTATGCAGTACCCGGAATATAATGTAAATAATGTGGGGGTATTCAACAGTATCTTGGCTTCACCATCTTCTGAAGAGGCTAGGAATGTTTATAAATTAGTCCTAGTATATTTAAAGAGACGTTGTTAATTTAGTTAAGAACGATGGAGGTGACGTGGTCACTGTGTGACAAAACCTCCTTTTTTTTTTCAAATAAAGAATTTATAAAAAAATTAAGGCAATGGCGCAGGTAATATTTTTTGATGAGACATATATTGGATTATTAATAATAAACATCAATAAATTAAATGTAAAAAACCTTTTTAAAAAACAAGCTTTTATTTGAATGCACTAAAACGAAAAAAATAAATTTTTACTTTAAAACTTTTACTATCTACATACTTATAAAGTCATTACACATAATCTAGATGATAGAAAAGCTTGTCGCGAGATATGAGTACTCGTATTTCCTTAGTTTGAAAATTTTAATAGTTAAAATTAATCACATCAATTTATTTAATTTACTTGTTTACAAGCAAATCTCGCGACAAGCTTTTATATCATATAGATTATGTGTAATTACTTTATAAGTAGATAGTAAAAGTTTTAAAGTAAAAATTTATTTTTTTCGTTTTAGTGCATTCAAATAAAAGCTTGTTTTTTAAAAAGGTTTTTTACATTTAATTTATTTTTGACTTTTTAGTCGGTTATCACGTCACTTTATTCGAATTATTTTTAGCAAGCCCTTTCATTTGATACCCATATTGTAGAAGTGCACTAAAAATAACTAGTCCGCACTCTTGGATATGCTGCCATATTGGATTTAGAATGACGTCACAAAGTTAACCATGCATTGTCATCCAAATTGAACCTGCATACACAATTTCAGCTCAATTGGTTGCTTCAAAATTGAGTGGCAAGATTTCACCCGAACAAACATACATACATACATGCATACATACAAACCATGCATTGTCATCCAAATTGAACCTGCATACAAAATTTCAGCTCAATTGGTTGCTTAAAAATTGAGTTGCAAGATTTCACCCGAACAAACATACATACATACATATATACAAACCATGCATTGTCATCCAAATTGAACATGTATGCAAAATTTCAGCTCAATTGGTTGCTTCAAAATTGAGTTGCAAGATTTCACGCGAACAAACATACATACATACATGCGTACATACAAACCATGTATTGTCATCCAAATTGAACCTGTATACAAAATTTCAGCTCAATTGGTTGAAGATATCTGCTTCAAAATTGAGTTGCAAGATTTCACCCGAACAAACATTCATTAAAGTTACATACATACATACATACATACATACATACATACATACATACATACATACATACATACATTGCAAGTTAAATAAAAGCTTGTAATATTGCCTAACACTCGGTCTTATTAAACAATCTATCACTGACTTTGCTCACTAACGATAGATTCCTTACTTAATGCGTCTAGAGTTTGTCAACTTTTATTTCTTGTCTTAAAGTAAATAAAATGAAAGATAAGCATTATTTAGATAGAATAAATCCCTTATAACCAGTGCCATTGCCTTAAAAAGATGGACATGGCAATTCGTGACGGTAGCTGACTAGCTGTGCAGATGATGCTTAGGTACTAATTTTTGACTTACCTAACACGAAAAAATAAGAAAAGTCGATGAGAAGACTTAAGTGGTTAAATTCTGTTTAATTCTAATTGCAGTACACTTTCTTAAAAAAATCACTTGTTTTATATTATAAAACTAAAGAACCGAAAGTACCGAAAGAACCAGGAGATCCCGGTTCCGTTAAGACAAAGTACCGATATCCTGGTTCTCAAAAACAGACCGGTATGTTGTGTATGTTAGCGTACCTATATCCTTTTGAAAAATTTACGCAAAAAAAAATTAAACCATTTTGGTACACATACACTAATCTGTGATTGTACGATTGTATGTGTGTGATACGATGTGTACATTTACTAATCTGTGATTATAGTTTGATTGATTTTTGATCGATTCAGCCAGTGACGTTTTACCATAGGCTTCTTTTTTTCACGTAGGAGAAGGGACGGCGCTTTATCCAACACGGTATTCCACAGAATGTTAGCGGATACCTTTATATAAATGGTCCGATGTAGATGTATGTTTTCTAGTATTAATTCACCAACCCAAAACTTTCGCACACGAATTCTAACTAAACCACGTATGGAAAGTATCAAACGATATCTAAACAAATTCATGTCGAATGGGTCCCAACTATCGTTTGACGTACATTTCACGCTCATTGTGTTCGAGAATTCACATGCGCGAAACATCATGCGATTCTCAAAACTTATTCTTTTGTGTGAACGTATAAGGAATTTTAATGCTTCCGCCTGAACTTGGAATAAATCGTACAATAGACTTGCGCAATGTCGGCATGTTTCGTAGTCAATCATTTACCTGACGTACGTAGGGTACGTAACCCTATTCTTGTGTATATTGTTATCCCGATATGTATCTCGGTCTTTTGTGCTTTTTGTACGATTTGATCTATGCCTTTTTAACTTTATGTGGTTGTCTGAGTACTGGATAAAATATTGCTTCCCAAATTTCTTGCAAACAAATGTAGAGTGATGTAGATTAACGTATACGGCTTAAAGATCAATATATAAACCACTTAATGATCAAAATATTTGCTTATTTATATTAGAATTTTATTTGCTCGCGTAATTCAGTTGTCCCAAAATGTTTCTTTATCTAAAAGTCGTAACTAAGGAAAATAAAGAATGAAAAAAGTACCGTACGAGTACATATAAATGTATCTATTCCTTATGGACTTTTCTGTTCTAGTATGTACATGTTGTCACCATCTGATTTAAAAATAGATGTTATCTCAAAGTATTATAATAAATAAATATATATAATTCCAATGTAATATATTCACCACATACGTTTAAAGTAATTGGTGTATTATTTCTTGTCTGCTTACTAATAACTCTTATTAACATTCTTTGTAGCTCTTATCATCCGAACTAAGATTTTATCCCTTACATAAAAGACTTATCATAAATACCGAATCAAAGTTTTTTGAATATTTGATATCACATTTTTTTTTAATTTAGGGTTTAGCTTCATACCAAATATTTTTATAGCTTATCCATGCATAATATAGTATTGCTTTTAAACTCTTATATGAAAGAAATATCAAACAAATCTATATAATAAAAATGAATGTTGCTAAGCGCATAACTGGAGAATAGCTCGACCAATTCGGCTATTTTTTTGTATGTTTCTTAAATCCTACGGAAGGTTTTTACTTTTTATACTAAAAAAAACATAACAGACAGAACGAAGTCCGGGCAGCTAGTTTAAAATATTTATAAAGTCTATTTTGATTAGTAAATTTCCACTTAAATTTTGCCATTAAAAGTGTAAAAATGTATAAAAAGCATGATTAATAAATCATGTATCATTATATGTGTAGACTGCTGACTGATAACTCAGTCTATACATTGATCATTATAACATTATTAAAAGATACAAATAAAGACAAGCACATTTTGTAGAAATGTAATC
Organism: Melitaea athalia; assembly: GCA_905220545.2. NCBI lineage: Eukaryota > Metazoa > Arthropoda > Insecta > Lepidoptera > Nymphalidae > Melitaea > Melitaea athalia. The sequence goes on from HG992193.1 coordinate 6,603,249, forward strand.
TGTAAGCTACACTGTCTAAGATATTACGAACGATTTACAAGAACAGGTAAAGTTCAAAGAAGCCATTTAAGAACTTTTATTCAAAACTTAAGCCCGTTCCACTGGCGTGCAATGAAGCAAAGCTAATTGCATAATCAATGCATTAAAAACCAGGTGAAACGCATGCGTTAATTAATGCGGGTATAACGTTAAAAGTTACTGGTCTTACCGTACTATAAACGTGAGAATTTGATATTTATCTAATGACGCGATAACAAACATAAAAACCCACTAGTTTCAATCAATAACGGTTGACAGATCTAAAATACGAGTATTACGCAAAGACGTATCGCTAAAGTAAATGAATTCTGTGGGAATTTTTAGTTTAATTAATTAATGAATTAATTATTTTTATGTAATATTATCATTAAATTGATTGAGAGTAGTGTTGACATAAAGGCTTGCGTCGTGAACATTTTATCTTTGGATTAATAATAATGACATGTTTTAAGGTTTAAAACTTTTTTGGTAAGTGGTTTCACTTTATTTATTTTGTGCACGATACTATTATGGAAAGACTCTATCTACTCTATAACTCTATAAAGAAACAAACTATATTAAACTTATAAAATAAAACATATAATTAAAATTAAATTAACTTATGTAATATCTTTTCAACCGCATAATAGGTATTAGTAAAAATATTTTGCTTCTACATTATTTTGCAATCTATCAAGATTGAGTTCGACATGGTCCTAATATCCGTGTTGTTCGTCTGTTCAATATGTGTGACAAGAAAACAACCAATGACTCATTTTTACGTGGTGTTACTCGTTGCGAATACCATCGCGCACAGAAATTACACAATCGACTTTAAATTCTTAGAATCACACATCACACAACTATATATAGGTATATATATATATATATATATATATAAATTTTAACTGTTAGATAAATACCGACATAATGATGTTGATAATTTTAATTCAAACATTATGACATTTCAGTTTTCACTTTTATCCGCAGTCTCTATAACTGCCATTTTTTTGTGACTGAATTTTTAAGCAAGATCTTAAAACACTAGTTAAAATTCTTCATATGGTCGATGTTTTGTTGACAGAAATAAATATAAAATAAAATATTATTTTTGATTGAATCTCGACATCGTGAAGCGTGCTACTGTAAACGTAAAGGAGCGCACGCAAAGTTCCTCATATTTATTGGAGCGTTTATAAAAGCTAGAAGCATGCGAAGGGTAGGTATATGTGTAATACAGCTAAACCTTTTATTCAATAACTAATAATTTTTTTTGCTGTTTTTTTAATTCGCCACACAAATACCTATTTCTATTACATTTCAGGTTTTATTAAATTTAAGCAACACTTTCTTGTTAAATGTCATTTTTAAAGCTTCAATACTTGTGTCTAGGTTTATATATATTTTTTTAATCTATATGAGATACATATGTATGTACTACAATTACGTTATGTAGGTACTGATTAGTTCTCTGACCATAATAATCGTTTACTCTAGCTATTATCTCGATAAAATTAAAATGCGACCACATGATAAGCCCTACCTATTGATAAAAAATACAGTCGAATTAAGAACCTTCTCACTTTTGGAAGTCGATAAAACACGACTGCATTAAATTAATGCATCGAATGAGTCATGTTTACGTGACTGTACTCGTACGCTAACATAAATGATCGGGATTTTCCGATCTGACCAAGCAGTGACAGCAAAGTCACAAGTTTGAATACTAATTCG